>OX104066.1:86742859-87003019 GCA_944474145.2 Dicrocoelium dendriticum | reverse complement strand
TCTTCAGGCTGGCACGGAGTTTCGCCCGGAGCTCTTTGCGAGTTGCATTGTGTTCGCTTCCAGCCGGAATATGCCGGCGAGCATCTATAAGTTCCAGAGACTGTGAAGAGACCCAATGTCCATGTTGGCGATTATACATACCACATGAGGATTTTCCTGCTGCTACTAAGGTCTGGTGAATATGGGACCAATGAGCTTCAATTGCATCCAGTGAGCGTTTATCCAACTCGCATGACAGCGTACTTTGATAGGCATTCAGAACAGCTGGCTTCGCCAGTTGACTGGTGTCAATGTTCTCACAACGTCGTCGTGGGCGTCCGCCAAAGCGCATCCGCATGTCAGCACACAAGTGCATGATCGGTTTCCACACATGTGCTCCAAATCGAGTGACAGTTCTTGATGCAGCCTCTCTAGCGGTAAGTGATTGCAAAATGATCGATTTGCGTCCAAGGCTGGTGGGCGCCAAGTCACCCTCCGGCGGGTGCTGTGTCGGAAGTTAGTGCTCGCAAGAAATAAGCGAGCATCCTCATACAAATGAAGTAACCGCTCACCGTTATCATTACGGGAGCCTACACCATGTTGACCGCCCGGATACAGCTCATCTGTGGATAATTTTCCAACTTGAGCGTTTAGATCCCCAGCCAACACTACAGTGTCTGGGCTTTTTCTGTGGCTAAGGAGCTCGTTCAGTTGACGATAGAAGTCGTCTTTTACCGAGTCATCGCTACAGTTTGTCGGTGCATAGACAGCGATAACGAATAGACACCTGTTAGTCCCACACGACTTCGAAGTTTTGAACGAGCCAGCCAATCGGACCGCACACATCCGGCTACTGATTGGAATCCAATCAACCAGAGCAGCTTCAACCCGGGGACTCAGGGCAACACCAACACCGGCTTGGCCGGTGCTCGAAGCTGCATCGTCACCGGATAGGCGCACTGAGAAAATACTGTTTGCGTCACCTGAAGGGGATCACACAGTGAGCATAGAGCTCGAGTCTTGCAGGCGGGTCTCCGATAAGCAACAGATATCGATTGAGAGGGTCTCTAATGTTCGGGCAAGTGCTGCCTGTTGACCGATCTGAAGCAATGTGCGAACATTGAGGCATGCCAATCTGAAGGAGGATCGAGGGCTCTAAATGGAAGCCGATGAACTGGGCTTGACCGCTTGGTTGGACATGGGCCTGTTGACAGTGCAGGAATGACGCTCCGCGTTCACATGTGAGTTGAAACTAAAAGGCGAGCGACTATTGAAGCAAGGTGGGGGAGGGCCGAGAATTGGGAGGTTGAAAACAGGGGGGATAGAAGTGAAGCTGGAAAGGGACGACAAGGGTGAAAAAGCGTAAGAGGGGGAATAAGAAGTCGGGAAGGCTTGAGCAGCAGCATCCAAACCCCTATCCACCCTGCTCGATGCAGCAGATAGGGCGCCGTTGATTATCCTCTGCGGTGGCCAGAGCATCAGAAATTTGTTTGGGGAAGGATTCATTGTATTGCGTGGGCAGGATACTGTCAGGTTGCCTAGGCCTAGACGGGAGAACGATTAGGGTTCTCAACCAAAGCCCTTGGTTCAAAAACCTGTCCGCAAGGCAGCGGGTTTGGCGTTGGGCTACAAGGAGTCCGTTTTAAGGAATAAAGTGCCACCCTCATTCCAACCCCCAACCTGGAGGACCAGGAGGCTGAGTTTGTCTGGCCTCTAACCATTGACCAATCTGGTATGAGTGGCTCTGAAGCTGCAAAAATGCACCACCCAGCATAGCTCAATGGATCGCTGAGGCACACAAACCATCGCACCACGGTAAGGTCCAGCCTCATTGCGATGGATGCGTGGATCAAATCTTCACGCTCCGCCAGCTCGAACATCGCCACATTTATCACAGGCCCACTATCGTTGCATTCCTAGACATACGTGCCTCTTTTGATCGACCTGCTTTATGGCGTTGCTTACTAAAAAACGGGGTGCCAGAGAAACATACCGCCATCTTACGAGCACTTTACCTTCATACATCCGGCAGAGTGAGGGTCTATGGCAAGCTTTCCTCGCAATTCGCTCTCAGTAGCGGTGTGCGACAGGGCTGCCCTATGTCCCCATTCCTCTTCAACTTCGCAATCGAAAACGTTCTGTCGAATGCTCTAGAAGGTTTCCAACATTTTTGGCTTAGAGCTTCTACCGGGTGAGCGCGCGACCGACTTAGATTATGCTGGTGATATCGCCTTACTTGGTGACGATCCTCAGAGTATGCACCTCATTCTGGATCGTTTGACGGTTGAAGCATCTAAGTATGGCATGAGCTTCGCCCCATCGAAGTGTAAAGTACTGCTCAAGAATTGGCTTTCACCTGCTCCCGTACTCACTTTCGAAGGTGCACAACTAGAACAGGTAGATAGTTTCGTTTACCTTGGGAGCTGTGCTTCTGCTGACGGCACTATCAACAAAGAAGTTTCTCTTCGTATCGCTAAAGCTCTAACAGCATTTTCAATCTGAGGCACTTGTGGCGTCGTCGCGACGTTTCATTCTCCCTGAAGGGTCGCATTTTCAGCATATCAGTTCGCTCAGTATTGTTGTATGGGTGCGAGTCCTGGCCGATTCGCGTGGAAGACATGCGCCGTCTTTCTGCCTTCGATAACGGTTGCTTAAGGAGGATCGCTCGTGTTTGGTGGCAACATCGAGTTAATAGTAATGACGTTCGACGTCGCATCTTGGGGAATGCGAGTACTCCCTTCAATAAACTGGTTTTGTTGCGCCAGTTGAGATGGCTCGGTCACGTCCTACGCATGGCACCTGAGCGTCTACTGCGTCGCGCTCTATTCGCTCGTCAAAGACCTGGCTGGAGGCGACCGCGTGGTGGTCAGCCTTCCACTTGGCGGCAGCACATGAAATCGCTGAAGTCGTGTCAATCCGCTGTTGAATCCGTACGTCTTCTAGGATGGGGACCCAAAGATGAGGAGTGCCAATGGCTTAGCACTCTTGAAGATATGGCCCGCAACCGGAATCAGTAAAAGAATTGTGTACAGTATTGGATTGATTCACATGTTTAACACTACAAACATTAAAATGACAAAGAAGAGCAAAAGCGGCGTGTGAAAAACAAACTAAAAATGTTTTGTTCTAATTTTCGTCAAAATGTTTCATTCTTCCTGCGGCATATTAGTTGGTGTGTTGCTCACCTTCAACTAGCATGCCACGATGATTATGACGCGATGAATCTTGCGTATCCGCTGATCTCCATGGTCTTATGTTGGCTCTGTCTAGTTGATAGACTGTTGAGATTACATACATACATAATTCTGAAATCATGAAATCCCAGTCGGTTCCAAGCATATTCTGAGATAAAGTACTTATTTATTTATTTTATACTACGACTGTAAGACTGCACTCATATTTTTAGGAGTAGCCGACAATTTTGAACTGTTTTAGCGAGAGGCAAGCTAGCGGTTCCAAAATCAGATGGATGCAGGGAGGTGTTGTGTGTGCACCAAATACTGGCTGATGGCGATCACAGGTAAGACACATAATAAATACGGAACGAAGAGAAAAGCGAAGCAGCTGGACCCGACGTAACTAATACTGCGAATTCATGATTCACTGATGTAACTCAGCTATTAGATTCTTCTACTATTCTTTTCTACTACTACTGCTACTATTCTGTGATAGATCTGAAGGCCAGAACCGCAATCAGCAACCGAAAAACAGTTCGATCACTCACCTTAACTTTTGGCGCAGCCATTGACGTGGAATTAACGAAACCTGTTAAGCGAGTCGCAAATCCGGAAGCGACGCGACACAGATCCAGACTGTATAGTCCGAAGCTAGTCAGGGTCATTGGATGACCTTGAAATTGACCATTAGGCAGCGTGCCTTCTACTCTCTGGAAGGCGTCTGTTTTCCGATAGGCGGGTCGGTCGCATACATGTGCGCACTTCGCGCATCCAAATCGTGAGGGATCGATTTCGTAGTCGCGGCTGTCTGAACTCAAGTTTGTGCGTCAAACAATCCTGACGGCACATCTTATAGCAGAGTCCGTGGTTTTGTGTGGAGAACGATGAGATCGAATGGTCCGAACGTAGCGTCAAGTTAGCAGTCAACGCGCGGCTCGACGAACGATCGGATACACCCGAGATACGGGTTTCATGAATAGTTACTTCGATGTGGCAACTTGGGGGTGAGGGAGGATGAATAGGTAGATAAATTGTAAGATTAAACACTTGAGTCACTGAGGTTCGGCCGCTATACGCCAAGATTCAACCAAAATTAGAGAAAATCAACTTAAAGCAGTGGATTCAGTAAATGTAGGTTTATTGTCTGAAAGTACAGTCCCGCTAGTTTAACAGCACCAAAGCAGATTCCAGGTCTAGGAGCAAATGGAAGCTATAAAACGTTACAGGCAACCTACGGTTTGGTTGACACAAGCACACCTAGTCATATACATATACATATGACGGTGCCAGGTTCAAAGAGTGGTTCCATCTTGTGTGGAACGGTCTAGGGCGCAGCCACCGCCTTACGGACATCTTGGGTGTATTATTTCCAAATTAGGCAGGAATGCTTCTGTTTTGCTCGTTGAAGGAGTGCAGGTGGGCTCCGTTGATGAAACGTGGCTCCCATCCACAAACCACCTGGTCTTATTCCTTCGGGTTCACACTGCATATAGGGTGTGGGGGTGGTGCAACGCAAGCCACCCATGGTCCCTCGGTAGCTTCAGGCGTTATGCAGCCGTCCCCGTGGAGGCCAAAGTGACAGGCAAATTCGAAACTGGATGTCGCCGACCCATATATATATATATATATATATATATATATATATATATATATATATATATATATATATAATGAACAATAAATTTATACCGGTTAAGAAGCGTTGCTGTACAAGTCCCTTAAGGTAGTTGGTGAGGATATCTAGATAACAAAAAGTAAGCATAATTATAGTAAAACATTTATTACTTTAAATATGAAAATAAAAACTTATCGGTTGCTCGGCCCCAGTCTCGCAAGCTGCTTAGATTCACAGTACCCGCAGTTAACATCAAATAATTCCATGGTAGCCTCCAGGTGTAGGATGGAAACCTAGTGCTGAGTAACAAAATGTAAGTGCATGAGGGCATCATCCAAGCGTCGTTTAAACACTAAGTGTAGGTGAAAAAATACGGATTCTGGGAGAGCATTCTACGGGTGACAGACACGGATGGAAAAGCAATTTCTGCGATACTCCAGGCGGCTATACTGTACAGCGAGTTTCAATGAGTGACCGCTAATGGTTGTATTGGTGCTGAGTCGCAGTAAAGTGTGACACACATGATTTGGGTCTCGCAGAATCAAGTATGCCATAATCAGGTCACCTCGTAGTCTGCGATAGCTTCAACTGAATACCCCAATCGTTGCAGCCTTTCCTGGTATGAAAGATTGCGCATTCCAATTACCTTCTACGAGATTCCCGACGTTGTGGCTGCTCCAGTGCATTAAGGTCGTGTTTTAGCTATGGATGCCATGCTTGAATTGTGTATTCGACATGAAGTGCAAAGTTACGCACTGAGCATTTGTCGAAATATGGAGTTGTTTATTTGTCTAAACGCCCGTCGCAACAGCACGACATATTTTTTCCCAGTCTTCGAGGCCTTTCCGGATTGCCTAGAGCAACCCAAGTCATCTTGAACCAGGACACCTAAGTCACGTTCGACAGATGATTGTTCCAATATATTCGTTCCGAGCCGGTATGAGTAACTGCTCTGATGTCGGATGGAAAGTACCTTGCATTTAAACACGTTGAAATTCGGTAACTTCTGGATTGACCATTGATGTACTGTGTCTAGGTCACTCTGAAGCAGATGCTGGTCGGCATTCGTCTGGATCTTGCGCCAGGTCTCGATATTGTCGGCAAATATTAGTAAGTTTGAAGAGATTCCCTGTGCAAGGTCAATACTAAAAACCAAAGAGAAACGTGGACCTAAAACTGAGCCTTACGGCACACTAAACTCGACTTGTCCGACAAAGAGCTCCGTACGCTGATCACTAATTGCCGTGGAAGTAGCAAGTTGGCGATCCAGCTTAAAAGAGGGTCGCCGATCCCGTAATGCTGGAACTTGGAGAGTAGTATCCGATGGTCCAGACGATCAAAAGCCTTAGAAAAATCCTAGTAGATCACATCAACGCCTTCTCTATCGCTAACTGCCTCAATCCAACTACTGCGGGCGATTAGTAAATTCGTTGTACATGACTGCTGTCGACGCAAACCATGCTGCGCAAATGCGATGATGTTACAGTTTTACAACTAGCACACCAATGCATCGGCAACTATGGGTTCCATGACATTGGAGGGTATAGGAAGCAGGGATACTGGGTGGAAGTTGGAGGGATCCATTCTTCCTCAAATTTTGTGAATCGGGGTTATTATTCCAGGCTTCAACATAGCGGGCACTTGATTCTGGTCTAAGCAGCGCTGGAAAGGCTGAGCTAATGGACCTGACATTTGGCTTGCTGCTGCTTCCAGTGCCTCTGGACAAATGGTGTCGACACCCGGCGAGCTGTGTTTGCGTAGCGACGTCAGCTTTTACAATTCAGCCTCCGCGGTAAAAGCGAGGTGGGTTAATCATAACGAGGAGACTAAAAAGTTGGAAGATCGCTTAGTGGGAATTCCCTCTGAAACATGGGGTGCAGATTACCTCCGCAACGCGTTTGTTGCTTCCACTGCCCTTCCCATTGGGCCATCAACTATCCTGAGGGGAGGAAATCCTGGCCCCTACTTTGGTAGGCTATTGAGGTGCTTGTATAACAGTTTGTGGATGGCACTAAAAGTTTTTGCGATGTTCTGCTGATATGCGACCTTGTCTTCTCTGAGCAGTTGAGTGCAGTACTTACGTTGGGCTACCCAGTTGTCCTAACTTTCTGGTGCTACAGCTTCACCGTACACTAGACATGCTGCGTTGCATATTGTCATTCAATTTTGAGTCCTGCTCCCAACGAAATAAACTGATGTTCACTTCTTACAAACTCTTCTCTCTGAAACCTCTGCAATCAGCCGACTGAATTTGTTGACGAACTCGAGTCAGGCGACTTCCGGGGGTACTTCGGCAAGGAACGACCAAGTTGTAGCGCTGACATGGTGGGCTAATCGATTGTAGCTTGTGATGGTTAGCACAGTCTCATCGTTCTCATTCCGATATTCTGCATAGCAGACGAAGTTGCAACTGATGATTGCGTAATCACTGCGACCAAACGAGCAGACTAAATCCAACACAGCAATCATTTGCTCTTCGTTGGTACGCACAAGATCCAGCACAGTTGGCCTGTTACCTGTTCTGAACCGAGTGGGCAAAGTGATGTGTTTGTAAAGAGGGACAATGGTTACGAGATCTTGTAGATCGGCTTTGAATTGTTCTCCGATCGTGGCAGAAGTTTCTACACAATGTACATTGCAACCACCCACGATAAGTATATGAATAGTTGGCGGCATCCGGTTTCGGATGTGCCTGTCACTGTGGCAAGCCACAGGACGTCTGCGCCTACAGAGGGACCATGCTTGGCTTGCGCTGCACCACCCACAGCTCCAACCACATACCCCATATCCAGTGTACACCCGAATGAAGAAGACCGGTAGGCATGTGGATGGGAGCCACGTTTCATCAGCGGAGCCGGCCCACACTCCTTCACAGACAAACACAAGCACGCTGTATATTGGAATCAAGCGCACACAAGGCGGTGACTGTACCGTAGTCCGCTCCACATTGAGTGCATGGAACGACTCTTTGATCCTAACACGGCCACAAGGACCGTGCACCCCGTCCCCTCCAGCAACGACCAACTGTCTCCTATAGCCCGTATGGATGAGGTAGTGGGTAATGCACAGGTAGGCACCTTGTCAACATACACATCAAGCGCAGCCACACCGGGGATATCAAACAACAGCCGATCACTTGAGGGAGAGCTACAAAGAAAATAACTCGAATAATGCGTAAGGAAACGGTGACATAAACC
This sequence comes from Dicrocoelium dendriticum, assembly GCA_944474145.2. Lineage (NCBI taxonomy): Eukaryota > Metazoa > Platyhelminthes > Trematoda > Plagiorchiida > Dicrocoeliidae > Dicrocoelium > Dicrocoelium dendriticum. The sequence goes on along the minus strand of OX104066.1, from coordinate 86,995,052 downwards.
TTAAGTTAATGAGCATATGAAATAGGTTGTTTGCAAACGAATCCTAGATAAGTTCACGAGGTCAGAAAGTGTACTTTACGGAAATGCCACGAACACAAAAATGTTATGGAAATCGAATACAATTGGCTTAAGCGAGGTGTGCAAGTTAATGGAATAAAGTACAGGTAGACAATTGTATGAGAAAGAAAAGCATTAAGGTAAAATTTTAAACCCACCACATGAATTAAAGAGACTTAGCATGCAAGCACGCGGTTAGTAAATCGAATGCAGCGTACCTACAGACGCTGCGCTAGTATATGAATGTACTTTCATTGTAAAATACATCTTAATTCAGCCGCTCGGTGGCAGTCGGTTTCGGGTGCAGAGTTAGGTGGGTGTTACACCAAGACAATAAGGCAAGCATCTCTGCCATTTAACTGCAAGCGGCAGCAAAGAGAGTCGGGAAACTGCGAGTCTGGATCCTCCACGGCTTCGCACTGTAAGTCGCTGCGGTAATACAGACTTACCCCTTCCTCTTTTTGTGAGCCCATCTTTCCGGACCAGTGACATCCCTGGTAGCCAAACTTCAGCGTCTGTCATTCCCGTGTGCGGCCACGTCTCGGTGATACCAACGACATCATACGAGCCAGAAACTTGGCGATCTTACAGTCCGGCCACTATTTTTAAAATGACACTGAGCATTCGTATACAAACAGGCCACTTTCTCGATCTCTAGGAGACCACAGAGGGGTGAAGGAATCGAGTGTGGGAGAATGCCGACCGATGGGAGGTCGGCAGTTACTCATTTTTCGATGGGATAATGACACCTCGTCGGAAACTCGATTCGGCCAACGTGCGTTGCAATCTTCGTTTAGACCTATGTCAGAGTCAATTAACGCAGCAGTCATGTTTCGCTTCTGAACATTTATCAGTAGGCTTGCTGCTTAAGGTGCTTTAATATTTGAGCTTTGCAAAGCTTCTGCGACCTTTAACCAAAATTCAGAAGGAAAACTATTCCGATTTCTCCGCCATCGATCCAAAACATCCTTTGCTTGTTGCTCTGACTGAAATCCAAGTTTTACGATTTTAGGGTCGTATCCTGTATACTTTGAGGAGAGAGGTGTCCCGGTGAGCGATACGGCCACAATATTATCCACAGAAAATGTTTCACAAATGAACCGCCACTGCTCTAAATCGTGATTTCGGGTCTCTTGAACATCGTTAGAAGGATGTTCTGCATGCCATGTATGAAAATTTTGTTTAGGTGATCTTGCTTGTTGTGTCCCTCTTCGGGGTCTCTTTTTGATTGCCGTGCGCTCCAAGGAACCTCAGGATAGATGCGTATCCTACCGGATCCGTGTCTTAGTGCGTTTGCACAGAGCAAAACGTTTTCTACGTCGGTGGAGTATTCTAGCGTTACTCGGTTCTTCATAGCGTAGCGAGTTCGGATGACGAGTAATTCGTACTACGTTTATGGGCTTGGCTTTGATACTCATCACCACGCACAATGAGTTTCATTGGTCATGGTCGTCCGATAACTTATCCTACACTGTGATGGCGGTAAATGCTGGGACATTTGAGCATACAACAGTCAGGGAACTACTGTTGCATCACATTTTTTGTTAATCTAGAAGGTATGGTACTCATTTGTCCTGGTCTGATGACAAGTGTTATTGTTTGCTGTTTGTCCTTATATTCGTGTTAACGGTTTTTACAACAGAAGAGACCGCAACGGCGGCCTCCCGGTGGACGCTTTGCAGCAATCTCTGCATATCTAACTGATGTTCCGGGAGCTTTGTCTCGACACGAAACATTTGTGCTTTAGGCACAGAGGTTTGTTGATTGGCTGCTTCATCATTGTTAATGCTAGATGTCAGGTCTAGTGGAATGTGCTTAACCAAACGTTACGAGTGGTGCCTGATTTTCGTTGCAATGAGTACTGTTTTACTCTCATAGGTACGTTCAGTTTTCGCCCAGCGTTCTACCAAAATTGAAGAAGACATCGGAGATGGGGACGTGACTGATTGTGGTTAACGGGAAGCGGACTGTGCAGCATTCCGTTGCATAGAATCCGCTACGCATCCGTGGTGCCTACTCGCTTCCATTAAAGTAAGCTTATCGTTTGGCATCTGCTTGGCTTCTGCGGTAAATCGGTCGCACTTCTGAGCTAGGATAAGCGAGCATTTAACGAGTGGGATGGTGAATCACGCAATACCGAACCAAAGTGCATCTTGGGAGCTATTTCGCTCATGTACCTGTTGTTGGAACACATTTACGCATTTCGGATTATACCATCCGAAACAGTGCGAGCAAACTAGACCGATTTTAACTGCTCGATGACATTCTCCTAACCCGCAAATGCGTTGCGCTTGGAGCCTTTTCGGATTCGCATTTCTGCCGTTCAACATGGTGTCGTTACCTGACTCAGTGGGTTGGTTGACGTCCTGTACCTTTCCAGGTTTGAGAGCGGCGCACATCGGTCAAGCCAGCGTTGTGTTTACAAGATTGGATGAGTGGTCGTCGTGGTTGCGTGGTCCGTGTGATGGGTTATGCAGGCGCACTGGCTGACAACGTCACAAGGAATGGTGACGTGCTAACTGAATCTGAACACAGCGCTGAACATAGATTGAGAGATCACAAATTCTTTCGCAGCTGTGTTGACAAACCCCGGGTCAGAATAAGCTTAGGGTTTTCGGGCGTCCTCCATAATTCTGTATCGAGTGGTGTCACACAGAAAGGCAATTAGCTCAATGCGATTGAGTTATCCGCTTGCGCTTAATCACGGATGCCAGTGAAAACGGTTAGTGTTGATACAGACTCTAATCTTAGGAGATATTTCCATGTATGATAGATCACTGTGTATAGCTAGTAAATCCGGTTCGAATGAGCGTACAGTGAGAACACTGCGAGAAGATGGAGAGAGGATAGAGAGGATAATCCAAACGAACCAGGAGCACGCACCTCACGCGTGTGTGTGAATGACCTTGGCACCAATGTTGTATACACCATGCTTCCTCCTCACATTTGGGCTACATCAAGTTTCCATTAACCTAAGTACGGATATTTCTTCTATCACTTTTACTTTGAATTGCTAGGTACTATACCTCCACCGCAAATGTTACTACGGTCGCGTTCGTATGCCTATCCGCGACATATCATTTGTCCAGTGCAGTGTTATGCCTGAGCTGCTATTAAACGCCAAGAATGGTGCAGAATTACAACGACGCTCAAACTCAGTGTTTTAGGGCGTCCTGACAGATGGATGGACCGAATCAATATTTGTCAAGTTGTTTGGACCCAAAAGAATGCCAGTTGGTACCATGTCCGCAAGAGTGACCAAAAAGTGTCCGCTTGGAGTGACCTTCGGACGTCCTTGCGTGACCAATTTTGGTGCTCACGACCGTCCCAGTTGGACACCTTTTAGACGATTTTTGTTCACTCAAACAAATTCGTGCGCAGTTATAATGGAACCCAGCAATATTTTCCACTAGTCGCGATTACTCTCAGCACTAAATTCCCGATGTCTGGATCTATTCTGAGTTTCGCCACTCAACTACACACTGATAATGTCACCTCGATTAGTGACGAAACGTTTGCAACAAAATTGCCAAACAGAGGGAACAGTTCAACTGACATCTGTGCTTACACCATTACAGGAACAAGGTGTATTGTAAAGTGAATAAAAGGACGTAATTAAATCCCGGTGCATCGGGTGCAAACAATACTCCTGGCCTGCGTAGCTTCAGGCTTTTTGGCTTTCAGCTCTAGAGCACTCGGCCTGAAAGTCAACAGATAGCAGGTCATTAAGCAATTTGTGAAAGCCAATGTGCACCTATAGAAAGGTAAGATATTGTGATATCTGTGGACTGTGTCCACAAAAAGTGTATGATACTTCTTCGAAGGCAAATAAGGCAAAGGAAAAACGGTGTGTATCTGTATAGAGTGATGTACACATCACTATTATTACCTCTGAACACAATGGCATGCTTATTTGGATGATCCGCTTTTACAGTGTCTATGTAGAAAACACTGAGCGCAAATAGCCGAAGTAGTGGAACCCCAACAAACTGACATAATTAGGCCCCGTAGTTGGAAACGGAATGAAAGCATCTTGCCTGTGCAGGATAAGTGTCACATGCCCCACGGAAGCTCATTCCGTACGTAGAGAACATGAATATAGGTCATTTTCTAAAGGCTCAACTCGATAGCATGGAGTATGGTTATTCATTATCGCGAATAGCAATGAGCAGGCACATGATGTGGCGCAGTGTATATTCATCGTTGCCTAGTTACTGTTGCCTGCGCTGTTACGATGATAAAAAGTCCTGCTCCGTGGGAGTCGAGGCAAGTTGGATAGTTCGTAAGCCCTCTGAAGCCACCAACGGAGACGACTTTTCACCTCCACTTCCGTGCAGCCATGTAGGTCCATTCGTACTACTGCATCTAGAACATGAAGAGCAGGTGATATATTGGGAACTAACCGATGATGCCCCGGGTCAATCTAGTCTCGCAGAAGCAGTGTTCAGTGCGAACGTAGCGCCAGTTCAATTGGTGAGCCATCTCGTCCGTGCAGGCAGCCTGCATGATGTTGCACACTGCTGTCGAAACGTTATTCCCGCCGATCAAGTTGAAGTAATTAACCTAAAGTAAAAGCATACATAAGCGGCATCACACCGACTGGGTCATGACAGTGTGGCTCTTTATCCGTCGATCTAGTGATTGCAGCACGTTCACTGTCTTCAACGGAAAGGGTACGGGGCATGCTCTGATCTTTGCGTCAGCTGACAATTGAAAGCGAATGGAGACCATCTCTAACTCCACGGCGTGTCGCTACTCCTGAATTTTAGCGTTGGCGTTGGCATTTTTCGCATAATACTCCCGCATATATTGCTTAATTTCCAACATCGACTGGTGAAACACCAGCAGTTCCGTTGTAACAGAATGATTCTGCTGCGGTAGATCAATTTGGTAGCTGAAGCCAAAGCGTTAAGCAAGTATCTAATTATCTTACCTTGATGCGATGAGACTTGTAACTTGACGAAGGTTTTCCAAGGCAGCCAGTGGGGTCTGCTGAAGGTCGTCATGCTCCAAATCCAACATCGGAGGAGGCGGTGTATACTGGATGGCCCTAACCCCTGGATGTGGTGCAGGCTGATAGACTTTCATTTGCGTTTCGAAGGCCGGTATCAGGACAGGAAGCCTGAAAAGGGTATTGCAGAAGTTTTACTTACAGACGTCTCTTCCCGCCCCGCTCCATAGGCAGTGTGCCGTCATTTGACGGTGGATCGGTCTGATTCTCCAAGAAGCATGCGATACTTTGGGCCATTTCGTAATCATCAGCAAACATTCTAACAGATTATGACGCAACAGTTAGGCGGATAATTTTCACCGCAGAGCGTTTCCCCGCCGGAAGCGGTGTTTGGCCACGCGGAAGCAAATCCGGTTTTCTCGGAATTGAAACCTGGCCACAGGACTGTATTGGTGTCCAACATCCCCTTCCTGTGGAAAACAGCGATTCAGGTGTCCTCAAACACGATTATATGGAACACCTAAAAGAATTTGTCATGCCTAATCTTGCCACTGGATGGTGAATGTGCAAAAACAAGCATTTTCCACATTAACACACCTCGACCGGTTACGTGAAAATTGCCTAAACTCAGTCTCGTAGGACAGCGTTTAAGTAGAAATCAATGAACACAGTCCACAAATTGTTAATGCAAGGATTGCCAAAAATTATACTGCATCTGAATCGCCATCGCAATTTGCACACCTCGAACACATGCGGTGCACCAACTGTAGCGTGATTTTCATCGTCATCCATGGCGTATAATGGTAATTAAAAATGTTTACCTGCTGGCTCTCTTGAGTCTGGCCTTCCCTTCGCAATGTCATAGTGTTTTAGGATGAGCTGAGTGGGGAAGAGATTAACCGATAACAACTAACAGAAGCAACACAAGATACCGATGTCACGTTGTCCTGGTACTCGAAAGCTGCCTGGACGTAATTGGATATGAAACAGATCACGCCTAGGGTAAGTGTAAAATGTATATCTGCTGTCCGTGACTTGCGGCATTGATCTATGCTGATGTTCACATCCGATATCTGCATGGCGGACAAACGCACCTCGGTGAATGTTGGGCCCTTGCGCCACACATTAATCAAAAGCCTCATGAACCCAAGGCAAAACATATGCATGTAATTCAGAGGAAAGCAGGTTATCATGTCCATGCGAAGTGCCTCAAAGAAGGGAATCACCAAAGCCATGTTCTTCTGGAAGACGCAGAGGGAAATCTTGATCATTCCTTGGCATGGTACTCGTGTCCAGTGGGAAAATCACGTGGCCGTCTACATGTACGCCGATAGGAAGTTATTGGAATCTTAATGAACTTGTTTACTAAGCAGCAACAGTAGATTTCTCGCATGCGTAGTAACCGGAATGCTGCTTTACTTGCCGGATGTATGCCAGAGCTGGAGCATCCGTAATCACACACTTCAGGTAAGCATCAGCAAACGACCTGGAGATATACGGGTTCATGGATGCATGCCATCTATCAGCTCAGCAATGGTTGGTCGTAGGAACTCATGTACATCTGCAGGTTTCGACAAGCCGAAATGCAATCCGACAATGAAAACGGATGAAGGCGGATCCGTGAGTCTAGCCAAGACAGGCCACAATTGTTTACGCGAACTGCGAAACAGGGTGAGTCCATCTATGTGCAGCTGCAGCTGCAAATTCGACATGACAGTAGATTCACTGGTCTGCAACACGCGACGTATTCCTGTAATCAGCCCAACGTGCACGTAATCGCCATCCTTAACAACGGTAATCGGGCAACCACGTGGTGTAACGAGCAATGTGCGCGAATCACACGGCAATTCCGGGTGCAACGCACGAAGGCGCCGAAGCATTAGGTTTATCGTTCTAGCTGGTAAGTATCCATCAATCGCGATACCGCGGGAGATTGCAGTAACGCTTAGCAACTGCGGCGTTGATATCACAGGTGGTAAAGTAGCAGGCACTTCTTTAACCATGGTAAGCGTTGCGAAAGTTCGCTTACCAATAATCGCGTCCCAATATTGCGCCTGTAAATCATGTGAACCTGAAGGAACGATGTCCACGGAATCCATTTATGGCTGTGTGGAAGTACCAGCCACTTTTGCAAGGCTTCTGGAAAGCGAGGGGCACACAACCCGTCGGAACCTGATTGGGGAAACATCTGTAGACTTTAACCAAAGGAACACAGGTGGCTACCGAATGTAGCATTGTTCTGCATTACGCTACCGTAATGATCTTTCATGAGTCAATAGAGGTTATACCGAGAGCCACCAGTATAAGGTCTTCGAGGCCGGTGAGGCATTACTACAAACTTTCATCGCGATAACAATAGCCAGAAACTGTCCGATATGAGATTTTCTGGTACAGTTAAACAAGCGTTCACTGTAGGGATAATCCAACATGTAACAATAAGTGAATACCATTTCTTGTTACCAGTGTTATAGCAAAACTGACTTACAGCTTTCTTCACATTTAGTCATTAATTTACCAGTGACGAAAAGGACTCCCAACTGGGGCACTCGACCGTCCAACTGTGCGGATAGGGTAAGCCACACGGAACGCAGGTATTGTTCGAGGTTGTCAGTAACTCGTCGTTGCTTGCGCACTTAGTACTCTACGCGCAAATGCCGGTAACATGAAAACTCTGGCCGTTATTCTTACCTCAATCCGAAGCCATACAGGTTCGCATTATTAAGGTCCATGTGGATTGATGTTCTCCTAACTGTGGACTGTGCATTCGTGCTAATAGTCTGCAGTTACCTACGCTGAGCCTGACGACAGGCGCAATAACCAGACGCATGAATACAACTTACGATGCGCCTGAGGAATTTTCCTCACCAGGTTCCAGTACTCACAGAGTGACCGGAGCTCAAAAGCATGAGAACACTTTCGTACGTCCGGTACGGCAAATATGGTGATTTGCAGTCTCAGTCACCAGGGTTTCAGAGTCTATGTTGACCTAGTGACAGACCCGAGTGGAACGCGAATCGCTAGTGAACTCAACTTGTCTTGGAACGTCCATGTGAGTATTGCTCATTTCAAATCTCAAACTGCTCCCATTCGCCCTACCCTGTATGTACATCGGAACAGCTACTATGGCTGACCATCGAAACGCGTGTGGGTGTGTATGGTGTGCGTGTGTGTGTGCTTGACGGATTCAAAGAAACACTGATGAATCCCTTAAATTGGTCGACTATCCTCAAGCATTCTCATCTTAAAAGCCAGCCGTAGGGGGACGCTGCCATCTTTGGGACCCCGTTAGTTCCAGGGTACCAAGTGCTTGCTGCTTACAATATTCCACATAAGTTCTTGCATTCAAGTGAAAAATTGGGTTTGGTGATCAACAATTATCCGTGGACCCAAAGTACTCTGCAACGTTTCCTCGCACTGAACTGTTGCTTGGAATCTCGGAGTTCAATGCCCAACAACTTTCGTTGCAGGTGTCCATACGTTGGCTCGTCCGTCTAAAGTGAACAAGCCAGACGAGTAATTGACTAACGATTTCCATGCTGTTGCTACTACATGTTCCGTTCCACATATTAGCCATGAGAGTGAGTGTAGCTATACTTCCCGCTGTTTAGCCGTCATAGTGAACTTAGGTATGCTTAGGAAAAGGCACCTGTTATCGAAGTTAGAGTCGGAACGGCCAATGGTGCCTGCTAGAATTTGCAGTAGAAATAGCCAATTCTATGGATTGAGTTACAAGTAGGTAAGTTCAACTGTGAGGGGACGGTAGTGCTTTAGTATATTTCATTTCAACATAAATCTGCGCACAGAAAAGGTTGCTTTGTAGCGCATTATAGCTGCAACCGAGAAGTATGATGGCAAATTGTTGGAAAATAACTTATCGTTACAGTAGAGTACATAGCTGCCTACGGTTGAGCAAATGGATATTATGCAAGCTGCTTCTTGTACATTTTCTAAAACAGTTTGAACACTTGTTCAGAAACCGAATGTAGGACAGGGCGCAGCGGGACTTACTAGATATTTTATTCCTGTGGTTGCGTCAAAGTGGCCATTAGAGAACGTGTGATATTACCACCTTCTAAGGCATATAGCATACACCATCTACAGCACATACTAACCACTACACATCACTGTCTTACTGCATCTCTTATTTATACATTATTCCACTTAGTAATCGCATTGATGGCATTTGCTTCCATATTCTGATATCTGTCTCGATCTATCGCTGATTCCCACACTTCTGACTAAATTTATGACTACCATTTAGGTTCACATTAAACGTCAAGTAACCATCGACAATCGTATTGGTTGCTCATAATTGTACGTGCGATCTTCCAGAACTAGAGGAATACGGCTGTTATTCTTACATTTAAGCCGTACTCATGCACGTTCGAAGCGTTATTTCTCAGGAGGGCTATTGTTTCTCCATCCAATTTGTGGCAGTCCATACACATAAATTGTCAAATTCGCAGTCTTGAAAACGGTGTTCACCTATCTTTAAACAGCAGATATCCAATCCGTAACAAAGAGGTACAGTTTATGATTCCAAAATTTACTACGAGAATCAGAGGTTTCTTGCTAATCTACTACCCAAAGATTCGGAATAAACTTCCAAGTGATATCAGAACATGCTATACTCTTTGCAACTTTAAGCTTGCTATTAGTAAGCATTTAACCGTCCAAAACGTGATTAAGATGTTCGGGACATCACAGTCACTAGATAACGCATTCGAAAACGGTATCCATGGTGTCTGAATAAATTTCCGAAACACATACACAACATTTCGGACAACAGCCCCTTTAATTACAATTTTTCCTCGGCTCAAACATCTGTCATGTGATTGGGAAGAATCCTGATTCAATGGCAGGAAAAATAGCACAACGATTCTGATTGCTCTGTGTTACCTAGTTTGAAATTGCGCCCATGTTTATTTCTGAAAATGTATTAATGAGATGTCATGGAAAGATTGTACCATTATTTGATCTGTTCCTTTTAGGGAACAGCTTCTCGCATCGTCAAGAAATACACAATTTGTCTATTTATTTACAAGTGTGTACAAATGCCCGTTCGCAACACTGCAGTATTGCAACTCGAACTAGGGAAGTTTGGTATGTCAACTCATTTCTCTAATCGCAGCGCGTGGTGCTCTTCACCATGTTGAATGACTAAGTGGATGCCATTTGGAATCACTTGTAAACGCCACACTTCAGATTGACCGACTGATCGAATTTGCACACGCCTGGCACCATTATCTGCTGGCTCAATGTCTAACGGGGGCTCGCCCATATTACAGTTTTCGCTAACAACTCTTCGTGTCTCGTTACATTCCCATTTGACAGATGGATCTTATTACATTGCATCTCGTATGACACCCGGATTTATCTCGGGTTTTGCAATGATTTCAATGTAGCCCATGTCAAGTGCCTCTATACTCCCCACTTGTACTACTGTCACCTTCAGGCCAACCCACTGAGATTCAGACAAGACATCCATTTTGATTCCGGGACAGCGGCAACACGATGTGACATCCAAATCGAAAGGCTTGGACACAAGTAGCATTCTCGGAATTGAGGAATTGGTCGAGATTTGTTTGCGACAAGAACGGGCGACCAAGGGGACGATAAATAGTAACACACGACTAACTGCCCGTTGGTTACACATACCTGTTAACTCTCGCTTACCTCGGACCAGTACCGATCGGACCAGCTATGGTTTACCATCCGACATTCACAGCACACACTAACGATAAGTCATTACCGTCCAACTGTGCATCTACCGCTTCGTTAAAGTGAGCATAGCAATACTTCCCGTTCTACAGCCGCCAGGTTTAACTTAGCTGTGCTTATAAAAATCAGTGGACTTATTCGCACCATTTCTTTGCTAACTTGTAAGGTTGCTTACTCCATCTCTGTCATCTTCTTTGTATCAGCCTTATTCTATCGTTCATGTAAGCCGCGCTTGAGTACATTTTCACTCTAGAATGAGTAACTACTGACTTGGTGCAATGTAGTATGTTTATTGCTCCTGCCTAAAACGGAAGAGCCATATCTAACCTACCTTATACTGGACTTACTTAACTCGGTTGTAATTCTTGATTACTTCACGTGTTGCCCACTACATTGTTGTACTCATCATGATCTATGATACTCTTGCTACCTTCTCAACTGGGGTCTAGTACGATGACATACAGTGAGGGCGAGCTACGGTATCTTCCTCGTCATATTATTAGTCGTCCCCCATTCACAATACTAGGTAAGCTCCACGGTATTGCTGACGAGACTATGAGAGACTGCTACTGTCCCTTTTGCTACCTACGTTCTGCTCCTTGAAATCGATTTGTAGATTACATGACCCTAGCTTGACCAACTGCCCAACGCTAATTAGCAGGACGCTTAGACAACCGGTGCAACGCAGGATTGTAGTTCAGTTTATCCATTCGTATTTGACGTGCGCGGGGAGTTTCCGTGCGAATTGAACTGCTGATATTGGTTTATGCTAGGGTGGCAAATTATTGAGTATGTTTCCAGTTCGATGGATACGCGTGAATCAAAGGTTACTTGCGCTTAGCCACTTCCAGTAACCAGAAAGTGTAAAGCTTGGCATTTGGAACACAAGGCTCAACAAGTTCCCTTGTGTGACTACGTTGTATCATGCATTCGGAGAAAAAGCTACCTGGTATAGAAGTGGCAAGTGAACGATTCCGACAATCAACTGAGTAGCAACTATCATGGTGTCGATAGTTCATTTTCCTCTCCACATGTTAGTGTTGAGAGTGAGCATAGCTATATGTCCTGTTGTTTATCAACCATTCTGATTCTATCTGCGCCTATGAAAAGGCAAGTACTAAGCGAATTGGAGGCAAAAGCGCAGAGGTGCCTATTAAAAGCTGGATTTCGACTACGTCAGGTTGCGAATGCTTGGGACCTAATTTCTATTACCGAAACTTGGTTGCAGCAAGAGGTGGCTGATGCTGAGGTTGAGATAGCCGGAATGTCGCTCATCCGGAACGACCGCCCCAGCAGAGGAGGTGGGGTCCTACTCTACTACCGCAGCAATCTACAATGTACAATAGTTGAGGACCTGGAAACACACGTTACCGACTCACTCTGGTGCCGTCTCCGACTGAGACACAACGATACATGTCTCATAGCTATCGTTTACCGCCCCCCAACGTCCACTCTGGAAATGGATTCCTGCTTGATCCGTGGCCTAAACAGAGTAACACGCACTAGGTACAGCCACACTCTCATCTCCGGGGACTTCAATCTACACAATCTGGAGGTTTCGGCATCGCCCAGTGAGCGGTTCAAAGCAGACTTGCAGGAACTGATCGCTAATATTCATTTGTACAATCACGTCACCACGCCCACTAGATTCAGGACAGCAAACAAACCGTCCATATTGGACCTTGTGCTCACAAATGAAGAGCTCATGATTGACAAGTTATTGATGGATAGTCCATTAGGTCTCAGTGACCACGTAGTAATAACTTTTGACTATGTGTGTTATGCAGAGTATCCATATGAACACTCGGAACTAACTCATACAATCACGCTACCACGTACTGAAAGAACTCGCCGACGCAGCTTCCTGGGAATTCTCAAACAAAAGTCCCCTTGACAACGTTTGGGCAGAGTTCGTTAATAAGCTCAGCGACATCGTCAACAAAGTATCAGAGACCAAACCCCTTCGTCCCGCGAAAATGCCTTCAATTATAAGGAGTAGGACTCGCAAATGCCTGGCGATAAGGGATGCAGCATGGCGTGCCTACAAGATTAACCCCGACTCAGAGACTTGGGGAAATTTCCTGGCCCAGCGAAACCGTTGCACTGCACTTGTCCGTGAGGACAAAATAACTTATCAACAATGCCTAGCCAAAAAGTTCATGGCAAACAACAAACTGCTGTATAAGCATGTCAATAAGCTTCGTAAAGTGAAGCATGGAATACCCCCACTATTCACGGCAGGCGGTAGAGTACAAAGCGCCGAAGAAGCAGCTAATGCCCTGCAGCTGCAATACGCCCCAATTTTTGAACTCGCAATCTCTACCTGTCCCATAATATCAAGCTCATTACCGACACCTCTGTTTACAAATGTTATTTTCAACCCATCAGTTGTGCTAAGGAAGTTACTCTCACTGCGTGAACATAGTTCTCCGGGAGCAGACAACATCCGCCCGAAGGCACTGAAGGCTGTGGCCACCAAGCTAGCTGAACCACTGTCACAGTTCTTCCAAAGGTGCTTTGATGAACAACAAGTCCCCACTATGTGGAAGTGTGGCATTATAACCCCTATTTTTAAAGGCGGTAGCCGTTCCGATCCTGCAAACTATCGTCCAGTGACTCTCCTCTCTGTGCTCGCGAAGGTGATGGAAGCAGTCGTCGCTGAGGCTTTAATGGACTACCTGGAAAAATGCAACATCTTGGTACCGGAACAGCATGGCTTCCGTCAACACCGGTCATGCACCACCAACCTACTTATTGCACGAGGAAGTTGGACGGAAGTGGCCGATGATGGGGTCGGAGTCGACGTCATCTATCTGGACTTCTCCAAAGCTTTCGACCGCCTTGATCACCGCATCCTACTTCAAAGACTACAAAAGTTACGGAATCGGAGATTCAGTACTTGGTTGGATTGGCAACTTCCTTTACCAACGAAAACTCCAAGTACGTGTTAGGGGATCACTTTCTAATCCAATTGACGTGGAATGTGGTGTCCCACAAGGCTCAGTGCTGGGACCGCGTTTATTCCTGGTGTTTATCAACGACCTGGCAAGAGTCATCTCCTCAAACTTCCTGCGTTTCGCCGATGACGTCAAGATATGGCGGGCGATTAGTAACAAGACAGATCAGGATCTGCTCCAACATGACCTAGATTGCATTTACGAATGGTCAAGGAGGAACAAGCTTCAATTGAACATGGCTAAATGCAAAGTGATGCATCTGCGTCACCAGCCGGTGAGCGCTTACAAGATTGGAGACCACACCTTGGCGAAGGTTTCTCAGGAGCGTGACCTGGTTGTATTGGTACAGGAAGATCTCGGGTGTTCAAAACAAGCAGAGAAGACGAGGAGAACCGGAAATCAACACTTCGGCCTTCTTCGCAGAGCCTTCGGTCGGTTTGTACCCTCAATCTTTCCCCAAATGCTTAACGCCTACGTGCGACCTCACGTGGAATATGCTATTCAGGCGTGGCAGCCGTGGCAGAAACAGGATCTCATTGCTCTCGAGACTCCTCAACGACGGGCAACCAAGAACGTCAGGGGCCTCTTTCATCTGCCCTATCAGCTTAGACTGAAAACTCTAAGAATGTACACCAGTCGATATCGGCTTTTGCGGGGGGATCTCATAATGGTTTACCAGATTCTGAAGAACCCAAACCACATTTGCCGTCCGCTGCTGGAATTGAACCCCAACATTAAACTAAGAGGTCACCCTCTGAAATTGACAATTCAGTATAGCCGGCTTGAATGCCGTAGAAATTTCTTTTCTCTCCGCGTGTGTGAGCCTTGGAACGCCCTCCCTAATTATGTCGTCTCTGCTCCCAATCTGGCGATGTTTAAAAAACGTGTTAACGATGCATTGTCTCACTTACATTTCATTTTATGACTTGTTAGCCAGGGGCTACAAAACGCAACCAAACGGTTTCTTGCCAAACGCCTAATCAATGGATTTATGGATTTATACGTTTGATATGCGAACATCTCCGCTATTCCACATAAGTCTATGGTGAGTCCACCACAACGCTTTTCACTTTATTATGCAATTGATTTTCGCAATAATTTCCATCCCACGGGACTTGTTAAGCGATGCTTTTTTACCCGTAATAAACCATTGTCCCTTGTCCATTGTCCATTTGACATGGCCAACCTTCTGAGTAGACTAACAAGAAGGAAGTGCCTGCGGTAATGGTACGTCAGTGTCCTAGTATGTTACGTCGGAAAGGGATCGGCGCATAGCGACAACTGTTTATTTTAGGAGCATCCACCGGCTGCACCCGAGAAATACGATGCAGATTTTTGCCAAATAGCCTATGGCCACAGCAGGATACACAGTGGTATGTACAAAAGGATGGGTACTTGGATGACAGACATGCTAGATCTTGAAAATTTGCAAAACGGTGTTCACATTGTTTAGAAATCCGCATGTTTAACAGTGAGCAGCAGGACTTAGTTGATGTAGAATGACGGTACTTGTCTCTCCAATAAGGAATTAAGCGGCGAAAATGTGACCGTGTCAATGCTTAAGGTTGCGTAACAATCGTACCTCGGACAGCAGATGATCGGACCGATCAGGGACACAATCCAAAAGACAAAGAGTCAACTGATTATCTAACCAACATCGACGCAGCTATTGGTGGGTACGCTGCGTCCGCATCCATTAGATTTACTAACCCAGATCAATAAGGCGGTTAATCTGGTACGTGTGTTGCATCATCGTTGCAGTTGATTTGTAAGCGTGTCTTGGTTCAGTTCCTTGCATTATTCAGTGGTTGGTTGTTGTTTGTCTTCTCCGGTGTGGCTGCCCCCAAGGAGCTTACCCTACCGTTACCCACTAGTCCAGTTCAGTTGCATGACTATAATCCGAGTAGCGTAGTGCGGTGTATCCAGTTTCCACTATTCATATCGCAAGGATACTAATATACAACAAGGGCAAGATAGTTCGGTTAAAGTGAAGTAGAATGTATGCTTTACCAAACACCTCGTCTATACTGGCTTCTAGAGACTGTTGGCAGTTCCTGGAGGGAACGGCGTGCCCGGTTCAAGTGGCGTATCTAGGCTCAGAGTGGTCCCACGCACACAGTGTGGAAGGGGCTAAAGTCCAGCCAGCGCTATCAGTCAGAACGAATGTCCAGGAGGAAATAAATAGTAACACATGACGGAGTGCCTGGTGGTTCCACATGCTTGTTAATTCTCGCTTACCTCGGACAAGGGACGATCCTAATCGGCTCTGGTTTACCTTCCGACACGGATAGCCTGCAGTTAATATAGGAGACGGCATTCACAATACACACCAACGATAAGTCATTACTGTTCCGCTATGCTTTTACTTATTCGTTAAAGTGGGCATAGCTATAATTCCCGTTCTTTCATCGCAGACTTTAACTTAACTGTGCTTATAAAAATCAGTGGACTTTATGGCACCATTTGCCTGCTAACTTGCAAAGTTGTTTACTCCATCTCCGTTATCTTTGTGTCATCCTTATTCCATAGCAAATGAAAGTATCGTTGGCTACAGTTGCTATCTAGAAAATGGTTAACTACTGACTTGATGCAACGCAGTAGCATTATTGCACCTGTCTAAGAGGCACCAACTAGGAGTTGTATTAAACACGCTCAATCTTCTGGGTAGACTACAAGAAGGTAATGCCCGCGGTAATGGTATGTCAGTGTCCTAGTATGTTACCTCGGCAAGGAATCGGCGCATACCTACAATTGTTTTAGGATCATCGTATGGATGCACTCAAGACGTACGATGCGGATCGTTACCAAACAGCTTATGATCACAGAAGAACAATGAACAATGACTTTATACGGGTTAAGAAGCGTTGCTTTACAAGCCCCGTTGGATAGTTGGTGGGGATATCAACATAATAATTATGATGAAAAGGATAGTAAAATAGTTAACACTTTAAATACGAAAATAAGGACTTATCGTTTGCTGCGCTGCAGTCCTGCGATCCACTTAGATTCACAACACCCACAGTTAACAACAAATAATTCCAGGGTAAACTCCAGGTGTAGGATGGAGACGTAGTGTTAAGTAACAAAGTGTAAGTGGATGAGTGCATCGTCCAACCGTCTTTTAAATATTGTTAGTGTCGGTGCCGAGATGACCGATTCTGGGAGAGCATTCCACGGGTGACAGACACGGATGGAAAAGAAATTTCTGCGGCACTCCAGACGACTGTATTGTTCTGCGAGTTTTAATGAGTGGCCCCTCAGGTTTGTATTGCTGCTGAGTTGCAGTAAAGGACGGTACACATGATGTGGGTCTCGCAGAATCAAGTATGTCATAATCAGGTCGCCTCGTAGCCTGCGATAGCTTCCACTGAACAATCCTAGTCGTCGCAGCCTCTCCTGGTAGGACAGATTGCGCATTCCAGTTACGTTCTTAGATGCGCGGCGTTGAGGCTGCTCCAGTGCATTAAGGTCGTGTTTCAGCCATGGATGCCAGGCTTGAATTGCATAATCGACATGGGAGCGAACATACGCACTGAGCATTTGTCGAAATATGGAGTTGTTTATTTGTCCAAACGCCCGCCTCAACAGCCCAACGTGTTGATTCCCGGTTTTCGAGGCCTTTTCCGATTGCCTGGAGCAACCCAAGTAATCTTGAACCAGGACACCCAAGTCACGTTCGAGAGTCGATTGTTGCAGTACGTCCGTTCCGAGTCGGTATGAGTAGCTGCTTTGATGTCGGATGGAAAGCACCTTGCATTTACTGACGTTGAAATGCAATAGGTTTTGGATCGACCATTGATACACTGTATCTAAGTCACTTTGGAGCACATGTTGGTCGGCGTTCGCCTGGATCCTGCGCCAGATCTTAATATCGTCGGCAAACATTAGGAAGTTTGAAGCGATTCCCTGTGCAAGGTCATTAATAAACACCAGAAACAAACGTGGACCTAGAACCGAGCCTTGCGGCACACCACACTCGACTTGTATGTGGTCCGATAAAGAGCTCCGAACTCTGAACACTAATTGCCGTTGAAATAGAAAGTTGGCGATCCAGCTTAAAAGAGGGTCGGCTGACAAGGTCACGAGGAATGGCGAGTGACTGCAACCTGAACAGAGCGCTGAACACAGATTCTTTCAAAGCTGTGTTGAGAAACACTGGATCGGAGTAAGCTTAGGCTTTTCGGCCTGCCTCGAGAATTCTGTATCGAATGGTGTCACACAGAATGGCAATCGGCTCAATACGATTGAATTAAACGCTTGCGCTTAATCACAGATGCCAGTGAAAAACGCTTATTGATGACACAGCCTCTAATCGTAGAAGGTATTTTCACGTATGATGGATCACTGTGTAGAGCGGTTAAATCCGGTTCGAATGAGCGTACAGTGACAACGCTGCGAGAAGATGGAGAGAGGATAGAGGGAAATAATCCAAATGAACCAGTAGCACGCACGTCACGCGTGTGTATGTACAAACGGTTGAGTACTTGAATAACAGCCATGCTACGTCTTGGACATTCACAAAACACTGTGAATTCTGTTTTGAAGACCGAACGTTTAACAGTAGCATCTGGATTTAGGTGATGTAGTACTGCGGTTGCTGTCGCGCCAAAGAGGCTGTAAGCAGTGAATATGTTATAGTACCACCTATCAAAGCTTAAGGTTGCGCAAAAATGTTCTTTGAGAAGCCGCACAAACCTAGCGCATCAGATGATCGAACTGGACCAGACTTAAGCGGCGGTGGACGAAACGGAGAGCCTCAAGTGAACACCGCAACGCATTCGCACGCTGTGCGATCTCCTCCATCAGCTCTCCAAGCCCGGCTTCATACATAGGAGGCAGCACCTCAATACACACTATTTTACTATATCGTACGGATGACAGTTGCTTCGTTTTTCCTCTATCGGTTCCGTTCAGATTTTATGACCAGGATTTAAGGCTGTCATGTAGGTGCACGTTTAGCTGTTAAGGAAAACACCAACAGTTCGTAATGGGTACTTATTCACGTACGTGCAACTTCCCATCATTTGATGAAAATGGCTGGTAGGCTAACCCCAGCCTAACCCATAAATCAAACCCGTGCATTTTGGTAGTACTATCGTTCAAGAAGTTACCTTTGTCTTTAGCCAGTTTGTGGAAGTTCATACTTAAAGTTGATCAATCACATGTGTATATGTTGTATTTGAACTGCCATTGGTCACGGATGATGCCAACCCATGTATATATTTATCCCGTATGAATACGATGAGGAGACTCTTGCAGCATTTGTACGGTCAACTTAGTGCAGAGAAGCGACACAAGGGCAAACCGCAAATAACATTATCAAGACATGAACAAGGCTAGTTTATCACGAACTACTGTTGATTTCAGGTGTTGGGAAACAAAGGCAGGGTTGCCCGGTGCGAATTCCGTGGGATGATCAAGAAGGCGGTTGCACTAATGCAGGAGAAGGCATGACTGCACGCGGTTAAGAAGCATAATTCGTCTGTTCCCATTCTATTAACTAATCCAGGCCAATAAGGCGGGGCGATGTCGTCTGCATAGTACGACTCACGTAGCCGGTCCCCCGGAAGCACCTCAAGGTCGCTGGGTTCACATTGCTCCAGAGCACTCTCCAGGATGTCGTCAAGATCGAAATTGAACAGGCAGGATGATGCAGAGCAGCCATGTCTCACGTCACTAGAGATATTAAAGGACGGCGAAAGTCCGCCGTACACCCGCACTAGGCCCGAGGTTAGAGGTAACTCTGGGCAAACTGCCTAATCCACCCAGTTACAAAGTGAGACATTTATTTAGAGATATTTTGCACAACCTACAACAGTCAAAGTTGTGAACCTCCGCGATCAATTGATCAAGTGATGGTTGAGGTGAAATCATGCGTGAGAACACCTACTCCGTTGATCGTAAAGCAGCACAAGTTGGTCAGTAGTCGGAGCATTTAGAAAAGCAATTGGATCGATTTTCGTATACTAAGGATGCTTACACGAACGTTTGTTGACGTAAATCTTGGCGATATCTTACCACACAATCGGTGATGATGCATGCCGTATGTTGGAAACGATGCAGCACGAAAGTGACGAAGGCTCGGTTGGTCTGGAGAAATTTCTCCGAGAATTTTCACTCGAAACAGACACTGAAACGAATCTATCAAAAACTATTTGACGGACCAAATGATTCTACTTCGTTTCTGTAAGTTTTGCAATTGCACGGATGACAGTCAGATTAGTGATAGAATCATGTTGAGGAGCAATGATGGAAACATCACCTACTAGATATTTCCGTAACGGCACTTATCACGCAGGTAATGCATTAAGATAGGTCACTGTGAATCTTCGGATGCATGCCACACCTAGTAATTGCAGTTACCGACTGATGCAGAGTTATGTGCCGTATGCAGCTTACCTAACAAAACTGCGAAACCTGTTACCAAGATACACGAAAATTGCGAAGGCTGCGGCGCGCGACGACCGAACGTTCGTGATCAATGTTGGGCGTGGGACCGAATTTGTACTAAGTGTGTCGAACGGAATGATTTAGTTCGCCGCTACCGTCTACCTAGGTGGATGTATTGAATAGTGATAAAACAACCCCAGACTCTGTACATTCAATCAGTAACTTGTCTCGAGCGATACCCAAGAACTGCGTTTAGACAAGTTTATTGAGTGGGGACAAAGTCAGGCGTTTCCAGGGCATCAGTGTCCAGGAATTCGTGTGCGACCCGATCAAGCCTTCATGTGCAAGTGGAACTGATCCAAGTTTCAACCGAAAGGCTAGGACGAAACCAAAGTGATCATTCTCAGAAACAAATCCTCGCATAAGTTGGATTTCATGGTGTCGGAAGAAGAGCTTACGCTGATTCTCAGAACTAATTCGAGCAAGTGTCTTAGCTTTGTTCGTTTTAATCAGGATCGTTCTATGCATGCGTGTCAAGCGGAGACAGATAATGGTGAAGAGTATCCGTCCTTTCAAGGTGTTGAAAATGCTTGGAATCAATGGCGAACTCATGATTTCAATACGGTTGGAAACCAACCATGTTTAGCCTGAGGTGCGCACATTTATCTGTCTATCCGTCAATGTGACCGACTGCGCTGTCGGTTGCAAGAGTTTCGTTTGTCTTACCTAATGAGTTCTCTACCGAATTAAATAACTTGATATAGTTGCGTGCAAGCGCTAAGGTAGATGAGCCGACAGATTGGGTTAGTCACGTCGCAATTTTTGCTAAAAAGTACCTCGATTTACATTTTTGCATAAAGCGTAGGCTGTCGAGCATGCCTTACATAGAAAGCTGTGTAGGTTGCCAAGGTTAGAGATATATTGACGTGTCAAGTTAAGACAAATTGCTTCAGCAAGTTCTAGCTAACTTCGGCGTTCAGGTAGGTGGTCCTAGCTAAAGAATACAGTTACCTAACTACTTTCGTCACACACTTAGGACATTTTCATTGAGTAGGTATACCATTTGGTTTGAAAGATTCGACTGAACATGTTGGGGAGGCGTTATTGAAAGCTGTTGACTATGTGCAGATAATTTACGGCTCCACCGAGCAGGAACCTGAGGACAAGTTACACCACTTTTTGCACCGTTACGTGCAAAAAGGTAAGGTTTAAGCTAGTGTATCTTGAGCTCCGATGGTGGGAAGTAACTTTACATGGGCCCATTCTGGCATCTGAGTGAATCGAGATCTACCATGGAAAATCTGGGCAGTACAAGAGATGCCACATCTTAAGAAGGTCAATATGGTTGGTGTCACCTCGAGCATCTACAAGCAAGGCTTGATCATCATAACCGAGTACTGTTGTATCACTTAGCAGATGCTTGACGGTCGTAAAATTGGTCCCTTTCTTTTTTCCCAACTACACTCTACACCTTTGTGAATAGGCCTCTAGATAGGCGCCATGATTTCAGCAAGTCTTCACAAGAATCAGCTCAAATAACTCACCATGTTACTTGAAGTAGAATTCACAAAGGTTTAAAGTGGACTAGGGGAACAAACAAAGGGACCACTTTTACGACCAAGCACCTGCTAAGTGATACAACAATCCTGGGATATGACAAGCAAGCATTGTCTGTGGAGGCGAAAGGTGAGGGCAACCAGAGCGGTATACGTGCAGTTCACATGTAAGATGGCAAAACCTTGGATTTCCATTCTCGGAAATTCACAGTTGCGGAGCAGCGCAATGCACAGATTACAAAGCAGATGGTTGCAGTTGTCTACGTACTGGAGAGATTCAGTGCTTCCACCTTAAGTGGAAGATAAGCGTGTGTATTGATCACGGACCGATTATGTAAATAGCCACTAAACCGATACAAAGTAGTCGTCGAAGTCATTGAAGTAGGCCTATCCGACACCAAAAATACCAAATCCATTTCGTTTATAACTTGGGGAATGCACATATTTGTCATAGACGTTCTGCCTAGGGTTCATCTTGCGACAGTCGAACACCAGCAGGAAGAAATCAACACAGTAAATTTGGTATAACCGCTGGCAGTAACGAAAGCTCGCCTGAATAAAATAACGCGCCGCACGGAGGCATACACGACGTGCGCAGCCTCTTGAGACACGCTTTCGAGAGGGTGGCCAGATACAAGGGACGAGTTTCCACGGGGAATTAATGTCATTCATCAACTTTTGTTGTATGGCGCCTTACAGTTCAAAGACAATCGCATTCTTATCTCACCATCGCTCCACAGGGATGCTAGAATATGCTCATTTACCCCGCTTGAGTGTTAACTACAGCGTTAAGAGAGCACTAGGATTGATGCTATGGCCAAGCGTCAAAGTCACATACGAGATCAAGTTTCAAGCTACTCAGGCTGCCGATCCCACACAGCTCCCAAGGCCAGGGGACCAATGACGCTGCGTGGTTTACAAGACCAATCGTTGGGAGAGGTAGTGGTGAACTTTTGCTGTAACTGGCAATATTATCGAATCACAGTGGAATAATACGGTAGCAGATTCGTGATTTAACCACCCACCGCCATCACCACGGAAGTAGTCATCAACAAGCTCAGAAGTCATTTCGCTGGACACGGACAACCGAAGGAAACGGTCTCTGCTAATGACCCACAGTTTCTAAATACTGTGTTCCAGACCTTTGCAAACAAGTGGAGATTTTCGCATCGACCAACCATTAGCACAGCCATTCGAACGAATGAACAGCGCAGCAATCAAACTAGTAAAGCGGTGGTTCTCAAAGCCTAAAGCTAGTCATGAGGACCAGTGTCTGAGGAGGTTTGAGATTCGCAACGCACAAAAACCAAACACCGGTCTCAGTCCAGCGCAATGTCCGCACAGCTGGTGAGCACGCTCTTTCGTTCGCATTATTTCAGCTTCCAATTAGAACGGCTGGTCTCACGCATTGCAACTCGGATCGCATGTCGTCGAAACATCTGTTGAAATGTAATAGTTTAGGGGTAAAATTGTAGGGGGGGCAAAAGACAGTGGTTGCGCAAAAAACAGAAAGACCACCAGAAAGGGAGCGGACGGAAAGGGAAACGGACGCAATGAGGGGGAGCAGACTGAGCAACGCTGGCCTGACGGAACCAGACGAAAACGGAGCATGAGCGGCGCCCGACAGTGAGCCTGAGCCATAGGGGTGGAACTTCCGTCATTCATTTTTCAGCTCATGCTTATTCGGTCACACGCATATTTAAGTATATAGTTGCATACCGGTTATTGTTAATGGTACTGAGGAGACAATACGAAATGCATGCATCTACCAGTTTTCGTCTTCTTAGCGTGCTTTTCAAATTTCTGAAGGGAACTAACTGCTTTAAAATGGGGAAAGTATTTGTTGAGAACGTAAGGAATCGGACAAAACCGCGGTTATTGCTTCCTCCTGGGAACAACCACAAGCAGAGCAATAGGTGCACGGTCAAGCAAAGCACGAGATATGGAACGACTCCAGATCGGTCAAAATGGGACGCTTGGAAGCGGAGCTACGGGGCGAAATGGACATAGAATAATTCTTCCCGTACCTCAAAGAGTGCATGGCCGTGTCGCGAGCGGAAGCCAGGAAAGATGGTGCAACGAGGAAGAAAATATGACTAAATAAACAAATGGTATATTCCTCGGTGATTCGAGGTGCAATCCAACTATGTGGTCTGATCAATGTGTACAACAGGATCGCAAAAAATAATCAATTTGTTCACGCTTTTTACTATGGATCCAAAACAGGTACTAAACAAATTGGCAGGATTAAGGCATTAAAGAAATTAAAAACCAGGAACAATAACATATGCAGATTTAAACAGATGTCCAGTTAAAGGAATACAGCCACTCGTGGAACCATCTCCAGGGGACCTGCTTCCATGCAAGGTATTCCCTCGAAAGGTTTCGCCCGCACTTCCATGCAATAACTGGCCGTGTGCCGGTGTGGCATAGTAGCATATGAGCCATCACCTGTTTATCATATGTTCTGTTCATTTTAGAGCTGCTTTTGTACATGTATTATGGGCCATGAAGCCTCAGCCCAGTCCGGCAAGCGGATCATTCTATTATGGCACTTTTTTATACGCCAGTCAGTTGGTGGTAATTTGCCTTGCATAGGTAAAGTCTTCTATAATCTGGAAGCTGTAATCCGTCACCACAGGAGATCAGCCCAGTCGTGACCAACAATGAAATAAGGAAGAATATAGAAAAGAAGAATTATGTGAAAACTATATAGTTAGTGTAAAAAAATAGGCAGGTGTGTTTTTACATCGGCGTAGAAATGGATCGAGCCGATCATACGATAAATTGTGTGGCGTGACAGCCGGAGACAGATGACTGTACGAGCTGTCCATAGGCAAAAGTCGCATAGGGAATCAGTTATTGCCATCACTGAATTCAAGTATATGTTTCTGGACTGTTAACTCCAGAAAAGAGGGGGAAATGATTAGCACTGGAGAACAAATGTAGCGAAAGGGATCGCAGAACCATATTACGAATTAATCAATTGTGGGGAAATTACGAAAATAGTTCCTGACGTCACACCAGTAAATAATTTTGCTCTCGATTTTAAACAGAAGACAGTTGGTATGAATTAAGTTTGAAAGAAGTAAAACCGCATAGGAGGTAGCGTTAAGGAATAGCGTAGGAAGCGGTTTGTAGCAGCTCATCCTAGCTGATCATGTTTTCTCTGGTGCATTCGAGTCGATGTTCTCCGGCATCATACATGATCCGGCCCTTCTTCATACAGCTTTTCATCATCAAGTGGAATTTTTAAGATCCATTTCGCTCTGTCCGTTGACAGATAAGCCTTTATCATTTTCTTGAACATGCAGAAATGTTCAATACATCTAATCTCTTTTGGCAGCTTATTCCAAATGTAGCCATACCTAAGAAGATAGAAATTTCTCCTTAGGCTGCTCTTGAATTTAGGTAAATAGAATATGCATTCATTATCTCGCAGTTCATAAATGGTGTTTTCCCGAAAGTGCAATTGATAGGTTTCAGCATATGCTTTCCGCCACGCGAGTTTGTGGAGGAAGCACAGATTTAATTGCATTCTTCGTAACCACAGAGGTTCAAGATCCAACTGCTTGCACCTATCTCGGTATGAAAGAGCGGTTGAACAGCCAAATATGCGCTTCGTAAAGGCGCGTTGGACGTTTTCAATGGCTCTCAAGTCATCCTTTCGCAAGTTACTGAACACAGCACAGCAATATTCAAGCAAAGGCCAGATACTGATTTTGAAAGCAATTAGTCTGGTTTCTTTCAAGGTTAGCAGGTGCATATGAGCCCGATCGACTGCTTAGCCTTTTTCACGATATGAGTTGTATGTTCGCTAAAGTTTAACGAACTAGAATATCTTAAACCTAAGTCACGAACAGACTGGCTGATGGGAATGACTTCGTCATGAAGCCTGAACACTTCTGCTGCTATCTGACATCCATACGTTAGAATACTACACTTCAATGTTGCAAATATCAGCCCATCTCTCAATGGCTTTCAAGTCGCTTTGGATATTGTTAAGTTCAGCGGTACGCTGAAGACATGGGAACGTGTAAACCACGCTTAAATAATCTGCAAACCAATTAGTCTTCCCAAATTGTATAACAGAAATCAGGTCATTTATATAGTGTAGGAAGAGTAACGGGCCTAAGACACTGCCCTGTACCACTCCACTGGTAACCAGACGAGGTGAAGAGATGTAACCATTGATATCCACAAATTGCGACCGTCCTACTAGGTACGATTGGATCCAAGAGTTAAGCGGATTTGTAACAGTATTTACTTAATTTACATAGCAGCTTTTTGTGTGGGACTCTGTCAAAAGCCTTTTGCATGTCGAGGAAGATGATAATGCACTGAAGACCTGAGTCAATTGCTTCAGTTAGATGGTTAAGGAAGTCAACTTGACAGGTAACACACGAGCGAGACTTCAGAAAGCCATGCTGTGAAGGTGAGAGAAGTTTGTGCGATATTAGGAACGAAACCAAATGTTCCTTAACAATTCTCTCTAGCATGCGTGAGAGAATGGCTGTGTGACTAATGGGGGCGGTAGTTCCGGATGTCAGTTTTCGACCCGGACTTATGTCGCGGTATAACCGTAGCCGTTTTCCAACGTTCGGGATATTGACCAGACTGGAGAGACAGAGAAGCTATTTACTAATATAAGCGGGATATCATCTCCACCGTGTTTAACCAAAGCAGAAGAGATCCCATCGGGGCCAGGTCTGTAGGATGGTCGTAGACAAGTAATCATACGTTTTATCATAGCAACACTAAGCTCGGTGGCTGGGTCTTGTTCAGAGAAGTGAAACGAGGTTGACAATTCCAGGGTTTCTTTTTCAACATTAAAGGATCTAGCAAAGTATGAGTTAAAGGCTTCTGCCATGGCAATTGGGGAACCAATGCATTCACCTTCAGGCATGACGATGTGGGAGGGTAGGTCAGTTTTGCCACCTCTCCTTTTCCTCAGTAATGCAGTCACCACTTGACTTGTATTACTACTATTTACAACCCGTTGTTCTTCCTGCATGAGACGGGTGCGATGTTTCATATCCGTCTCAATTATAAGGCGTTGGAGACTCAATAATACACTGAAGTCGTGAGTACGTTCAAATGTTCTAGTTAGCACTCGTATTTTCCGCTTGTCCTTTGCGTTGTTAGCGTACATAGAAGAGGCTCTCGTATTATCACAGTAGGCAAGTATGTTTAAGCACATAACCACATTGTCATAGAAGATATCAGAGGTTCCTTTAATATCAGAGGAAAGAAAGAAATGGTCCCAATTTTGGACCCTAAGCAAAGCCGAGAAATCTACCCAATTAACATTTCGCACGAAGTGTGGAACCATCGCAGACCTCACATGCGACGACTCAGCTATAATTTTACATCTGACTATTTTGTGATCACATCCAGGGAGACCGTCAATTACATCGGTAGCTATCTGGGAGGTGCCTGAGGTAAAAGGTAGGTCTAATATATTTTTCCCCTGGTAGCCACGAGAACATGTTGCTCCCAACCACCAGTGATGACGGAGGTTATAAACTCTGCATGTTTCGCGTTTGTTACGAAGTTTGACCAACAGATATCTGGTAGGTTGAAATCTCCACCTACAACTTTATCAACTTTATGCAAAAAGAATGCTGTGGTAATTTGGGGCGATTGAATTTAAGCGGATAGATTGTTATTGCCGAAGGGCTCACAGAAGGCATTGTGAGAGGAGGAGGGGGCCGAGAGTATGGATAGGGACATAAATAGTTGGTCTGTGTTTCAGCAAAGCCATGTACAGGCCTGCCAGGATAACAGCCTTGGCGCATCGTCGAACCAATGGGTAATTGTGGTTTGCTACTCTGTGCAACAACATTATTATTCCCGACTGTCATTGGCCCCTGTTTGATCTAAGACGCTTAGGGAGTGAACCATGACCACTGCTGCTATGTGTAGTCATAATGTCAATGGGCCGTAATGTGCCTTCACTGGAGCTATCGATAGTCCCATTTCATGTGTTTGGACTTGTATCTGTTTCAATAGTGGTGTGGGGATTGATCCTAATCCTTACTGGTTTGTCAGAACGCGGTGCATCGAGTGAATCTACTATTTCCTATGTCCACAAGACTAATGTGGTGTGGAGGCGTGTGCATCTCAACTTCCGCTACGTTGTCGCCAGCCTTAGCATCGCTCGTGTGGAGAGTGGCCTTGCTAACATTATCTGCCGTTTTAGAAGGGGAGAACCAAACACTGTTGAATGACCTCCTTCTTTGCACGCCAGAAAGAGCGCAAAGGGGATGACTCTGCTTCGGCTCAGGTGAGACATTAGTTGCACTCATGCGTTGAAGCTCACGTTGCAAAGATGACCTGTCTACGAATAGAATAACTTTGCAAAATTTCGGGACAGGTCTTAAAGTATTTTGACCTTTGATAAACGAACTTGCGAGACTTTCGCTACGAAAGCTGAACAGAGTTGGACAAGAAAAACAAAATATTTTCCTCAGTCTTTTATAACTAATATCGGTTTCAGCGATGTTGCACGCCCTCGAAACAGTATGCCTAATATTGTCAATCGCGATATTGTCGGCTATGTTGAGGGCGATGACGTTTTTTCCCCTTCTGCATCTTTGAGTAACCTCAGAGGCGACTGCCTTTAGGAAGTTTAAGGCTCCAATTTTGTTCTTTTGCACTGGATTAGCCGGAGACTGAATTATGTATGAAACTGACATTAGGAGATCTCCGAATGAGTCAAACAACTTTAGTTTCTCATTTTGTTGCGCTAATTGTTTCTCCAACGTCTTTATTTTGGCTGACAGTGGAGATATAAGGTCGACAACACTAACTGAACTCTGTCATTTGTCCAGTGGACTTTTTACCTGCTCTTGTATCCCAGGCGGCTCGGAATGTGTGCAAAAAGGCACTGGTTCCTCGACACTCGTGACGGCAACGTTATTTACCGTGATTATTCGGTTTTCCACACACTTTTTCCTCATTGCACCAGTGTTAATGGCAGGCATCAATCTTTTAAATGAGAAGATAAAAGCTATCCAGTATATGCTATAGCCAAGCGTGAATTCTGGGGTAACAAAGGTCGCTAAGTTCCAGCGATTTACCTATTCAAGTCAACAAACAGGCCACTGCTTCAGATGCAACCAATGATACAAACCAATCGGATGTAAGAGCGCTCAGTTGTCCAAATTCCGCCAAGGGTAGAGTGTCTTCCAGTGATCAACCGCTCCGTGCACAGGTATCCCTGAGGTCAACTCCGTGGTTTCACGTTATGCCGCAAGTTCCAACAGGCGCACACGCACAAATCCGGCCAAACAAAGAGATTTGTGTGCGTTCGATTCACACGCCGCGATTCACAGTGCGGCGCGAGAGCCGTTGGTCAACCAAGGCAGTGTACGAAGATGGAATTGCTTCTAGTCGCGTTATTCAGCTACCGACAGGGTTGGTTTAGGTCACCTGAAGTAGACCTAGCAATAAGCTTTCCGATAATTCCAAAAACCTTGATGAAGGTAGAAAAGTGGTGCACTCGTAGGCGAACGACAACGCTGAAACACAACCAGAATTGAAAACCGGCGTTAGATGTTGATCCGTTAATATTAGCCTAGAGAAGGCTTGCGCAATGGGTAGACCTGATCGAGCCCGATTGTATGAGTGTACCCAGGCTGAAGTGCGAAAAAATTCGAATCCGAAAACTTGAAAAGTCAGGAGCAACGAAAATTTTCCGACCGGCACGTCACGAAGTGGAACACACATGTACGCCTATGTGAGTAGACATAGTTGGTGATCGCGCCAATAAAGATGGTGCTTCATTGCCGCGTCATCCTTACTCCAAAATGACATGACATCAGAACAAATGTTAGCGAACAAGCTCGTTTTCAGTGGTTCCTCCTCAGTCTAATACGTCACAAATGAATGATATGAACACAAACATCAGTTAGAGGTACAGTTCAGAGCGCATGATGGCTTCCAGCCTATCTGCCGCGTATCCGAATGCAACACAAGAGCGGTTAGATTTCGTCTACTGGCAGCGGCCGAGACAATATGCTTCAGGCTTCATGGCCCAGACCTAGCTGCGCATAAGAAATTTTTCAGGCACTAACTCTATCCTGGTCCCCTGTAACACCGACACATAGTGTGAATAACGCCACACACACACACACACACACTCGATCGCCGTGGGGCCAATCCCTTAGGTTAGTCACTCAGACAATCTGGATTTTGAACCTGTACCCTCATCTGATGTTTACATTCATGTCATTCATTTATAGTGTAGTAGTCTGATGAGAAACCACTGAAAACGAGCTTGTTCGCCAACATTTGTTCTGATGTCTACTCCTGAAAATGACGTGAGTTGGAAGAACTTTCAATGTTCTGAATACAGAAGGGGAGACACCATATTGTTGTCCGTCAACTCGAGTTTAGTGTATGGCCAGTTTAAGCTGGTCGTCTCGCAGACTAGTAGTGTGGCTGCGATGCAACAGCTCACGAGATGCGTGGTTGGATTTCGCCAGTAGTAAGTAACCCATGTTCAATTCTCCTCGTTTAGGTCGATATTCAATACTGTACAATTCCGTAGCTTGCAGTCTGAGTTAGAGGGGAATCCAGTCGCTCTAGGTTATGGAGTTTTAATGGCATCAAGCTCGTGTTTGCATCAGGGACGCCAGGCTTTTTTTCGCTTACTTCACATGTGACCTCAAGTAGGCGTTCAATATTTGTGGAAAGATTGGGGGCTCAAACTTTCAGAGAGCACTCCGCAAAACTCCAAGGTACTGACGAGCTACTCTTGATGCCTTTTCGGCCTGTTTCGAGTTGGCCGGGTCAAGCTGCACACTTACTCCGCAATGGGTGTCCTGAAAAGCACATTACAACTGCCGGTCCCCAAGTCGATATTCAGTGGAACAACGGAACAATAGTACAATACGGATAAAACAAACCATTGGGGTGGTTTGTGTTAGTAACGTAAGTTCAGAAAAAGATTACACTGAAGTGAAACACTCGTCTATGGACTCACCATATTATCCTCGTTAACATGCATGTAAATCTATTTAGACTGACTTGGTAGGGCTGGTGAGCACAATGTTTGTCCGCGTCTTGTCGTCACTCAATGAACAGAAATCAAATCAAGTAATGTACGTGGTGTAGTACATCGTCGCGTCGTGTATTAGAAATTGACAGGGTGGGCGCAGTAGTGACGAAGGCTGAAAGATCGTTCCACGGTTAACAAATATGAAGGGAAAAATTATTCTGGCGGCATTCCAACCGACTGTAGTGGGCGGCTAGTTTCAGCTGGTGACCCTGCAATTTTCAGTTAGTATTCGGTATTTGAGAATGAGATCTCCGCGAAACCTTCGATATTATGAAGAGAACACACCAAGCAAACAAAGGCGTAGTCCGTAACCAAGACCGGATAGTCCTCGGGTTGTCTTGGTAGCCTTTCCTTGGCGTTGCTCCAAGAGGCAAATGTCTCGTTTCAACCATTGACGCCAGGCGTGCAGCACATACTCAATTTGGAGACGAATAAATCAGTTAATCAACAGTAGTACTAGCCATCGCTGGACTCAAAAGTCTCAAGCTCAGGTTCACCACATTTGCTGCTTTCGAAGACTGGCGCGGATTGCTAATACTTTCTTGTACGATGATACCTGAGTCTCGTTTACTACTCAGTGGTGCATAACGTCGTTTCCTAGAAGATATGTGTTGATGAAGTTGCTACGCACCTACAGCAGGGGGCAGTTTGCAGGATTCAGTAAGAGTTGGTTCCTCTCTTCCCATTTGTTCACCCTGTCCAGATCGTTCTGGAGATAATCACGGTTGGATGCTGAGCTAATTACTCCCCAGATGTTTGCATTATCTGCAAATATTTGCATCGGGGATAAAATGTCTGCTGGGAGGTCATTGATGTTAATTTAAAACAATAGCTGGCCGAGAGCGGATACTTACGGTACACCACTGGATAGACCCAGGCTTTCGGAATGTTGGTTATTCTTACCTTGATGCTTCTGTCTTTAAGTAATCTTCCAGGCAGCTGAGCGGGGAACGGTTGATACAGTAATCAGCAAGCTTTTGGAGGAGAACGAAGTAATTGGCCCTGTCGAATGCCTTAGAAAAGCCTAGGTAAATCACATCCATGGGGATTCCTTCATCAGCTGCTCTGGTCCATGAAGCCCGAGCAGGAGGCATAGTAGTGAGGAAAGATCGTCTGCTTCTGAAACCACGTTTGACATTGGAAATTATTTGCATGCTTGCAAAATATCACGTCAGTTCATCTGCCATAATTGGCTCCTTCAGTTTTTATATCAGGTAAGAGGGTAGTAAGTAGGTAGTTGACAGGATCCGATCACTTCCCTGCGCAATATACCGGAATGATGATTACACGTTGCCACCCAGATGGGAGTGTATGGTAGTCAAGTAGAGCCTGGAAAAAGGCTGCGAGGTATAATGCTCTGGTAAGGGTAAGTACCTTAAGTACCTTCGGGCAGATCTTGTTGATTCCTGAGTGTCGCGTTCAACTAATTTGCTTTGTTTTTGCCCTCGATTCGCTTATCCTACTCACGCCTCTAGTTAGCACTCGATGACCTATCGCGTGGTCTTGCATTTGATTGGTTGCACTTCGAACCTCTATCGATCTAATTGTACTGTGCGTGTGTGCGGATAGTTTTCTCCGTACATGCGTTCCGGTGCTGCTCTGGTTTGCTGCTTTTTCGGGAAACAACAAATTGGCGTCGAGTGTTACTGCTGTCTTTGCATGCTACTGCCCCTGCACCGTACTGGACTGACTCTGCGGTTATCCCAAATTCAGAATGCTAGAAAGATTGGAATATTAGTTTTTCAGATTATATTTCTGTGCTACCAGTTCACAATCCATCCGTACTTCCGAAAATGGAGGATATTTCAAAGCTTTTACGCTTGCACCTCAGCTAAGTGGGTCGACGTATATTTGATGCTCTAAATCTGCGGGAGAAACCCACCTTGACAGAGGCGTTGTCGGCTCTCGATAAACATTGGGGTTTCGAGTGAACACCTATACTTCTCGATACGATTTTACGCAGCTGAAACAAGCATCTGGTGAATCAGTGGATGCATTCGTTTCCCGTCTTGTTTGTTCTGTTCGAAAGTTTGACTACAATAGTATTCCCAGGAAAAAGAGTGCAAGAAACTACGCTAGTACAACAATTGATTTCTGATCTCACGGATTCTCGGATCAGAGAGTCTTTTAATGGAGAACGCCGAACAACTCACATGGGACAGGATCTGTGACTTGGCTCGCGCGAAGGTCGCAGTCACGGAACAAAACAAAATGTTCCTCCCTAACACAGGAGCTACTGAAATTGACCGTTTGGATTCTACACGCTCTCTGACACGATCCTCAGCTAGAAACAAGTGTTACCGTTGTGGAAATGCTGAACAGTGTGCAAATGATAAGTCGTCCTGCAAAAAGTGAAATCCACCGGAATTACATTTTTAAACCGGTCATTTCTATCGTGTGTATCGTTCCCGCGTTATTTCTTTAGTTAATTCTGCAAATGACTCTTGAGCTTCTCCGGTCACCACTGAACAGTCCATATATTACGTTAATAAATACGAGAATCCACTTTCGTCTCTAACTCAAGTACCCGAACTGTCTTCGCCAGATTTACGTCGTGTGTTTTTTGAAGTTAGAAACAAATCCATTTGTCTAGACATGGAACTAGATTCCGCCTCACCAATCACAGTTATGCCATATTGTTTTTGCAAACAGCTTCTTGGTCAGCTAGCTGTACATTCTTCCGCTTACACGTTCAGTAGCTACTCCAATGGTGATGTCCACATACTCGTTTTTTACGCTTTTAATGCTCTTTATAAACAACAGGAAGCGTATAGTTGAAATTTACATCCCTAAAACTGACAGTAAGCCTATATTGGGATGTAAGGTCATGGGCTTATTGAACCTATCATCATGCGTCAGCCGGATGACCATTGCCAGTGTCAACCCTCATTCGTTACGTTCCAGTTACCCACATCTTTTTCTTCCGGATATTGGTAGAGTCCCAAAATCAGTGCACCGCATTCGGTTGAGCGCGGATTACAAACCGTTCAGCATTTCTCAACCTAGGCATGTACCTCTGGCTGAGTGAGAAACATTGTCAAATGTTTTGAAAAATATGGTCACGGAAGACTTGATAGAACCTATACAGTGTTTTGAATGGGTTCATCCTCTAGCTGCCTTTCAAAAGAAAGATGGCCCTATTCGTGTATGCACCGACCTTCGGACACTTAATCGACATATAATTGTGGAGAAGTTCCCTCTGCCTTCTGTCGACGAGTTGATGGTTAAGTTATCAAACGCCAACCTTTTCTCAAAGCTGGATATTCGCAGTGCATACTACCACATGCCACTGACTCCAGATTGCCGACATTTGACTGCTTTTCTCACGCAAGACGGTTTATATCAATACAAAGTGCTACCAGTGGGCCTCAGTAGTGTCCCAGCAGCTTGGCGGAAATTTATTGCTCCAGCGTTATCAGATCTCAAAGGATGTGTTGTGTATACGAATGATATTTGTGTCTTTGGTAGTAAACCCACCGAACATAACGCAAATTTTTATAACCTGCTGCATAGGCTGAATGAACGAAATCTCCGCCTGAATACCAACAAATGCTACTTCGCTGTAACCAAGGTCAAGTTTATTGGACATGTTGTTTCTACCTCGGGTATTAAGCCTAATGTGAAGAACACCAGAGCCATTCTCGATTGTCAAAAAGCAAGCAATGTTCCACGGATGAAACATTTCTTGGGTTTGTGTTCTTATTACCTTCGAAATTTACCGAATTTCGCGACTATTGCCGAGCCATTACCGAGGTTGACGCGCCAACACCAGTAGTTTCGTTGGGCAACTGAACAAGACAATGATTACGTAAGCATACGAGGGATGATTGAATCTACTCCCACGGTAACGATCTTCAATGTGTACCGTCCAACCTTTGTTTCAATGGATACTTCAGACGTTGGCTTGGGTGCAGTTCTGTCCCAGCTGCACGATGGCGAGCAGAAAGTGATTGCGTACGCATCGCGTGTCTTATCTGATACTGAAAGAAATTATTGCAGCGACGCGAATGAGGCCCTCGCACGCGTTTGGGCATGTGAGAAATGGCACTTTTACTTATTCGGACGTCTATTCAATTTGCAAACCGATAATTCTGCTCTTACAACGCTACTAAATCACAGTAACAAAGGCCAAAAGCCGATACGCTTGAATCGCGGGTACTCATGTTTATTGAACTATGATTATGAACTGAAATACGTGCCAGTGCTTTAACCAACTTGCAGATGCCCTGTCGAACCTCCCACTCTCCAAGGAAGGGGAAACGTGGACTCAGAGGAGGTGAATATGATATCGCAGCTCTCAGACGGAATACCTATAATAACATTTAACCTGATACGAGAGCACACTGACAAAGACCCTGTCCTAGCGAAGCTTCGCGAGTACATATTTACTTCATGGCACAGTCGTACCAAGATCCAATCTAAGTTACTTCCATACTATACCTTACGGCACGAGCTTTCTACTGTGAGCAATTGCATTATTAGTGCCGATCAGTTTGTGGTCCCTGCAACTCTTGTTTCGATGGTGGTTGCATGTGTGCATGAAGGTCATCCAAGGATTGTGCGAACAAAACCTCTGATACGACAATACTATTGATGGCCGAAGTTGAATTCCAGCGTGCAGGCGGTTATTCGGGAATTTTACGCCTGTCAACAATCCGATAAGAGTGCGAGGACCCTGAATGCTCCAGTCTAACCTATCGTGTACCCAATGAAGCCATGGGCAAAATTTGTCATCGATATTATGGGCCCGTTTGCCAATGCACTTCCGCAGAAGTGAAACCTGCTAGTGGTTACATGTTTCTACAGCAAATGGCCAGAGGCTATTCTATGCGGGAACATAGCTACAGTCATCATCGTAAAGTGGCTCCGTTGTTTGTTTGCAACGTACGGTTTGCCAGAAGAAATAGGCACTGGTAATGGCCCGCCGTTTGAAGTAACGAGTATACTGAATTCCTAAGGCGCAATGGTATCAGACCCACGAGGACTGCACCTTATAATCCTGCAGTAAATGGACTCGTCGAACGACTTAATTGTACTTTGAAACAATCTCTACAAGTTCTTCGGCTTTCGGCCGAACCCTGGTATGATGCCTTAGTATCTGCGTTGGAGGTATACAGAACCACTCCACATACTGCAACGGCAACGACCCCTCGGAGCT
Source organism: Dicrocoelium dendriticum (assembly GCA_944474145.2). NCBI lineage: Eukaryota > Metazoa > Platyhelminthes > Trematoda > Plagiorchiida > Dicrocoeliidae > Dicrocoelium > Dicrocoelium dendriticum. The sequence continues at coordinate 86,959,198 of OX104066.1, read as the reverse complement.
AATGCTAGGGCGAACCTTTCGAACTCGATTAAATGCTGTCTTTATATCGGAAGAAAGTACCGATCACAGAGAATACGAAAGACGGGCTGTTTACCAGGCTAAATATAGACGAGCTGGAAGAACGCACAAAAGAGGCATTTGTTCGTGTGAGACTACCCTATTCCCAGAAAGGAGGTAATGTGTCCGGACCCCCGACGCGTGTGGAATATGTGTGCAAGCCAGGAACTTACAAGTTGGCTGATGGAACAAAGATGATTGCAAGACGGCTGCACACAGCGCTTTCCCAACGGGCTATTGAACAGACGAACACACATACAACACAGCGCTGGGTACAAACTAGTACAAACCTATTACGTTCCGGTCGAATCAGCCTCCCCATCAACCGATAAGCCTTGACGGATAACACCACATGATAATTCTTCGGGATGCTGACATTAAATTAGATCGTTCATGGACATGTAGTGCCTATATTTTTACGAACTGAGACGGGGACAATGTCGTGTTCGAATACTTTGCTTTGTTTTTGCCCTCGATTCGCTTATCCTACTCACGCCTCTATTTATCACTCGATGGCCTATCATGTGGTCTTGCATTTGACTGGTTGCACTTCGAACCTCTATCGATTTTATTGTACTGTGCGTGTGTGCGGATAGTCTTCTCCGTACATGCGTTCCGGCGCTGCTCTGGTTTGCTGCTTTTTCGAGATACAACACGGAGATGCTTCCCGGACAAGTCGTAATTTGTTTATGGAAGCCACCGTGGTAAAGGTGACGTTGGATAAGCCGAGGACATTTGTTGGAAGTTAATAAGGCAAACCTTACATGCTATATACAGCCAATGAACCACACTGCATCAGTAGTGCGTTCGCAGTGTTCACAGTAGTAGTCGTTAAGCCACTGGCCGTCGTGAGTGGTGGTAGTCCAAGTTTAACGGCCGTCTAGCACTTTGCTAGATGTGTGGTTGCTGTCTACCTTAGTCTAACTGCGACGCATCTTCACAAATACACAATAATTCCCCCTACTGGTTAAAAATAAGGTTGAACCTTGTTTTTGCCATTCACTTACCAGCATACCAGTTTAGTGTTACCCGTGAACTTGAGTACAATGGTCTCCTGCCATTCTTAATTGTCTGCCCTAATGTGTGACGTGCAGTAGTTTTATGCTGTTGCCAAGTAGTACGACATGTACTTAGCGTACGTTGCCTCCATATCCCAACTTTTCTAGTGATCCGCTTACGTGTTCTGCTTCAGAAGCAACTGTGGGTCCGGAGCGATACCCGTACCGGTACAACTTTTGAGACTGCTAGTATTGTAGTGGCGCGGAAGACAAGAATGACCATCGAACTTGTCAAGCCGCAGAAACAGAGGAAGAAAAAACTAATGAGGGTACCAGGGGAGAAAGTCAACGAAACAACTCGAGGCCTACGGAACAAACAGGAAATGATCTACGAGCAACAAGCGATATTGGGCTCAGACCGACAGGAGCGGGGGATGAAGTTGTGAAGAGCCCGATTTTCCGAATAGATATGCCTTTGACCAAACCGCCAGGAATAACCCAAGGACAGCCACGCAACCCCGATTAAGCAAGTCAAGAGCATTAGAATAAATCCAGCCGATCAGAACACGACAAGCGGAAGCGAAGATACAAAGGCAGATCGGTCAAAAGGATATCGTGGATCGACGGATATCGGGGCATGAATGTGACAACGAGCGAACGGACAATGTGTGGTGCGTGGTGGGTTTCAATTGTTCTCTATACGTGCGCGAGTGTGTGATAGCCTGGAAACTCGTTGTGCGCTGGCAATAAAGGCTTACGTTCCTACTGCCTCGCTCTCGCTAAAGTATGAGCTAGTTAGTTTTAACTTTCACTTCACTCCATGCGTCTTTTGCCGAACTGTACTGCCGTAGATCCCAGCCAATGGTTGTCGCTGAGTTTTTATGCTTGAAATAATTAGCCATAGTTCGTTGGGTTTCTCGTTCTTCAGCAAAAATGCTGGCATAATACACACAACCAAATGTTAGGACTGGATGGTCGCTACTGCCTAGTGGGGGGTCCTGCGCGACTGACTCAACCATTAAGTCTTCATTAGTCCGGATTAAGTCCAGAAGCGATGAATTGTTTGGACCACGGTGTCTGGTTGGTTGATGCACATGGTTACACAAAGCTGTCATATCCATGAACTCAAGGAGTTTTGATTTAAACGATGTCCACTGAAACTATTGAAGGTAAATTAAAGTCCTTCATTATGGGCTAGTGACAGTACTCTTTTGAAACAGCATAGTAGAGTGTACTTACCAGAAGGTTGTCGCTATTTGCGGAGGAGTTCGGTGGCCCGACAACTGCTAAGAGACAAGCATCACGCGTCTTCTTCTGTGATTCACCATCTCGACCTGTAGATTGCAGTCGGCAAAATAATCTCGGGAATAACAAGGGAATGTTCTGTAAGAGCTTCATATTTCGGGGAATTTCGATAGTAAATAACGACACCGCCACCGCGAGATGGAGTATCATTCCGAATCACTGACATCTCACTGATTCAATATCCGGATCAAGTATGTCGTTTGAGATCCAAGTTGCAGACACTGCCACAATGTCATAAGTTACAGTTTCATGTCGATGGTGCAGTTCGGGAAGCCTAGGATACAACCCTTGAGTTTTGATGTAGTGGCATTGTATTTGTCGACGTATTAGGGGGTCGGTTCGCTGTGAGTGACCGGCACAAAGAATGCAGGTCTGCTGACGCATTTTAAAACGTGTGTTTGTAATGTTGGCTTATCTGAGGTAGGAAAAACCGAAACCGGCTCATCGCAATGGTCAATAGTATATTGCGGAGAAAAACAGTCGAAGCTTGACATGTCACGCTGGGTGATTGCTCAGGGGTGAGCAAAATGAAGGCAAACCGAGCAGCAGGGGATAGTGAACAGCCACAACTTGCCAACTTTCCGGTTACGGTGTCCCCGTCTGAGCGGTCAAGGGTTATCCTTTGTGGTTTCCAGGCTAAAATATAGGTCGGTTGCTTTGCTTTTGTTTTTCTGCTGTTTGTAAGAGTCATTTCGGTTGCGTGATATCGTGCAGTACGGCTAGTGCATCGTCGACAAAAGCTTTGGACATGGCTAACGTGGGGCTGCAATTGCAGCTTCTGAGAGGGTATTCCACGTGTGGCAAACACGTAGCGAGAAGAAGTTTCTTTGACACTCCAACCGGCTGTGGAATAATGATAATAATGGGTATATTTCTCTTTAACTGAGAAGCTGCGTCCATATTTGGCGCAGATCAAATATGTACAGGTAGTACCACGTTCTCGTATGAGCAATAGGAATCTGTGGTGAATAAAACACAAAGGTATATCTCTTGTCGGTGCAATCTACGCCCCAACTAGAGGTTACGATACTTAGTGTGCAGCAAAATCACAAGGAGCAGATGTTATTTGTTCGAATTTTTCAAAGCAGTCCTCAAGCCTTTTGGCGGACATGATTAATTAGTCGGTTAAATATTTCGGGAGGATCGTGATGTTGTAAAAGATAACAACTGTAGATAAGTAAAACGTATAAGTAAAGTAATACGACCATTACTGGGACCGCCTGTGGGCTTGCTTCTACGTGGATTATTCTCTCGATGTATTTCACTCGCACTTCCATGCGCCATCTGGCGGTGTGCCGGTGTGGCTTTGAAAGCAGATAAGTCATCACTTATGCAACTCATCTTTAGGGATGTTTTTGTGCATCTAGTGTGTAAAGTCAAGCCACCTATCCTGTACCATCAGCTGGTATTTTGAGTAAAGCGACTTTTTATCGCTAATGGCAATGCGCCTTGCACAGGTATTACTCTTAGTGTTGGAAGCTTAAATCCGTCACCTCAGGAGATCGATGCAGTGGTGGTTAACCGTGAAGTAAAGAAGAATATAAAACATGCGCGCAAAAGAGACGGGCCAAGTGGTACATGGGGGTGTCAAAAAGGGATGACTGCTCGAAGTATCGATATGCTAGACAGTTCTGATAAATAAAATTCAGATTCCTCATTTGCTTGCGTTCGAAAAGTAAAGGAATTGACAGCGCTGAGCAATGAGACTTGTTCTTTGATCCTGGACTGCCGCCTCCGCGACGGCAGAAGTACTAGGGGGTGTAAAAATGTAGTCATAAATAAAAACTAAATGAATAGCTTATGTCTCTATACTGCGAGACACGGACTGTGGGGCTAATGCGATCACATTTGTAATTAAATTGTCAACTAGGGTTTGCAATTAATTCAATGGGGGCAGCCGAGATGTGTAGGGTGTGATATTGACGGGTTTCGGTAATCGCTCCGCAATTTGTTCATTGATACCTCCGGACAGAAAACAGTTAGTTAGAAGTACTGAACAAGATTGCTCTATAAATAAAAATGAGGTAGAGGTGCGTTGACTTCGAATCAAAGAGTTCTGTCATTTGCTGTATGGCGCTCGGCCCTTCCTCGTACAACGTGGATATACTCACGTCTATGTGTAGCATATCCTTCACTTTATTCACTGTCAATTCCCTGTTAACTATAGCAGGAAAACCCCCTTCGATTCACACGTTTTCAGATTCTGCCGTAGTTTGTTCCATATCACTGCATAGCGGTTAAGAAATAAATTTGATCTTAGGCTAGCTAGTTCGTGTCTTTTTGATTTTCAACCTGCTATCTCTATTCCTTATATTGGACTTATGGGCAGGTTAAAGTCGTACTTCAATGTCTGAGGCAAAAACGCGTTCGTGGATTCTATCAAACATGATGTTCAGGTTAAGTTTTAGTCTCCTTAACCAGAGAGGTTCTTTGTTCATCTCACAGCGACGGTCATAGTAGGTAAGATCACCAGGGTTTCTCATTAGACGCTTCGTAAAGTAGTGCTGCACATTTTCTATTGGTATTGTATCACTTTTTGTCAGCTTGGAGTATATTAATCAGCAGTATTCTAATGGGAGGTGAATACGAGTTTTGTGCAGGTAGATTTTAAATTCATTCCAAATAAAGGATTAGAGTAATAGCCTTCCTAGTTTACGGGCTTTTGCAACATTGTAATGCACCTGTTCGGCGAAATTGAAGGAGCTCCGATTAGTGTATTCCAAGATCATGAATTGTGACAGGAAGACAGGGCTTTACAGTGTAGCATCAAAGAATTTTGATGCAATACTGCACCGATACCATATGTAGCTACACTTCTCGGATGAGAGTTCTATTTTCCACTTGCTGCAACAAGTTTCCAGCTAGTGCAGATCCGCTTGTATGCCAGCTAGTGCATTAGTGAAATTGTCCAAATTTAACTCATAGGTAATTTTAATGTCATCTGGAAATACCTCTAAGCATACTAAAAAATAGGACGATCGGACGCTGACCGTGGTCAATGGAACGAGTAAAGTAGTTTAGAAATAGTACTTGAGAAATAATACATGACCTTGTTCTCAGAAAACCTCGCTGGGATGTATTGACCACATTCCGAGACGACAGGAATTCAACGATTTGGTATTCATTACTTCCCATTATTCTTCACAGAATGGAGGTATGGCTGATTGGCCGATAGCTGGTCTGTAATTGACGTGGGCCACTTGTATATCGTGGTAAAACAAACGCTTATTTCCACACATCTGGAACAACTCTAGACTTCATGAATAATATAAAAAATTGTGAAGAAGTATGGGGATGTCCAGACCTCAGAATTTGAGCATAACAGACGGTATTCCCTCCGGGCCAGGATAAAAGCTCGTTCGCATTGTGTATCTCAGAGTTCGTATATCCGATTGCTCAAAGTTAACAGTACAGATGTAATCTGCAGTTTTGGTGGGGATGTTTACCATCGGTACTATGCATGGCTCTGTGAAAAACGATGAGAAGTGTGCATTGAATACCTCACACGTCTGAGCCGGGTTTGCAGAAAGGCTGTTGTTGAGTAGTATAATGGAAAGAGGTATATCATGCTTGAAGTTACTCCTGTGCTGGAATAGTCTACTCATTTCCCTTGGATTATTGCAGGAGGCTAAGGCATTGGTCTCATCCCTGAGAACTTTTAAGGACCGATTTGTTGCTAACGATGACATTATTTGATTTTTTGAATTAATAGACTAAAATTGTTAGTCTTTTTAAGTCTATACCGTAGCTTCTTCAGCTTTCATATTACATGTGACGGGATGGTGGCTTGACTCGTATTGAGGGAAGTACGCCTGGGACGCATCGAGCAGAAGACATCTAGACAAGAGATTACGTTTTGGTATAATAAGTCAGCTACACGTTGAGGTTCAGGGGAGAGGAAACAGTTATCCCAGTCTACAGATCGCAGTTTGATTGCAAAGTCTTTTCAGTTAGACAGACAGGAAAAATTATAAGCATTTGGTATGCAATGTGGTTGTAGGCAATATTTTCGAAGCTGTTCTCTGCTATCTTTTGATAACTCCAGAGAAGATTTGGGAGCACGCGTTTGCTTCTAAGGCATGTCTTTTGCAAAGTTTAGGTCTAGCAATGGGTTCACCCCTTGTTGGAGATGAAATTTATTGGACCCAATTAAAGGTATGGATTGTTGAAACGAAATGTAGCTATTTTAATGGGCACCGTGGTGGAGACCAGAAAATCTTGGGAATAATAAAGTATCCAGCAATAATTTTCTGAGTTGCCTGTTGCTCAGAGGCATATGTGAACACCAACCCCAGGCGATCGATATCCGATTTACGACATTGTGGTGGGTTGTACACACAACCAATAAGGATGGTTTTGCACTTTATTCGAATGTTAATCCAAACAGTCATCAGCGCCATCTAGGTGTGGGTCACCCAGAGAAGTTGCAATGTGATTATTGTACGCATATATGCGGCAACCGCCACCACGGCGGGATATGTGACTGCTACTAAAGCTTCGAAAGTTTAGGATGTAAAGTGGGCATCAAAAGTATGTTCGTTCTCCCAGGTCACGGTGACAAGTACAAGTTCGAGACAGGAGAGAAACATTCAGGGACTGAGATGGTGCATTTTGTTGTCGAGGGACCGAGGATTTAAGAGAAGTAATGTAACATATCCATGTTATGTAGGCAGGTTTACTGACTGTTAATGATGAGCTCACAGTCTGGTGTTGTGACTCAGCTTCAACAGGTGTTGGTAAGGGGATTAGGGTAATTTAGAATTTGCCAAACCATGATTAGGTCACCACGGAAATGTCGAAAACGTCCACTAAGGTGTCTAGTACTCTTAGACGTTATTCATATGGTGAGTGGCGAAGTCCCTTAATAATTTTGGTCCTCCGACGTTGCGAAATCTCCGAGGCAGTGAAATCTCGTTTCAGGCATGGATGCCATGCTTTGGTCGCATATTTAACCTGAGAGTGCATGCAGACTGGAAGTAGTTGGCGGAAAATAGATGATTAGAAGTGTCGGAAAACTCTCCGTAGAAGCCCCACAATTTGGCTCCCCTTATTCGATTCGTTTTCGGATGCACCAAGCAGTCTGTACTGCTTGAAGGAATGGTCTTAACCGTACTTAAATAAATAACTAAATAAATTGTATATTCCTCAACGATGCGAGAAGCTGTTGTCTAGAAGAAACAGATCAAATAATTGTACAACCTTTCCACGACATTTCTTTAGTATATTTTCGGAAATAAACATGGGCGCAATTGCAAATTAGGTAACCCAGAGTAATCAGAGTCGTTCTGCAATTTTTGTTCTGCCATTGAATCAGAATTCTTCCCAATCACATGACGGGTATTTTGGCCGAGAAAAAATTAAATGAATCGTAAGGGGCTGTTGTCCGAAATGCTGGATGTATGTGTTTGGAAAATTTATTCAGGCACCATCGATACCGCTTTCGAATGCGTTATCCAGGGACTGTGATGTCTCGAATATATTAAGCACATTTTAGCCGGTTAAATGCTTACTAATCGCAAGCTCTAAATTGCAAAATGCATGGCATGTTCTGATATCACTTGGAAGTTTGTTCCAAATCTTTGAGTAATAGGTTAGAAAGATGCGTTCCCTAATTCTCGTAGTAAATTTAGGAATCATGAGCTTTATCGCTTTGTTACGTATTGGATATCTGCTGTCTAAAAATATGTGAACACAGTTGTCAAGACTGTGAATTTGACGGCTTATGATTGTAAAGAAAACAGGTTCAATTTCATTCTATGAAGCCAAACTGGGTCAAATCCAAGTTTATCGCATCGCACTCTGCATGTCAACTTTGAGGAATATCCACGTAGCATTTTCGTAAAGCGTCTCTGAACTCTCTTAAGAGCATGCTGGTCAGATTTCCGTAAATTAGACTGGACCACTGAACAGTATTACATACACAGCAATACATATGTTTTGTAAAGCGATATGCAAAATTCCGTGAAGTAAAAATGATGGCAGATGTAACCGATGATCTTCATGGCTTTCGAAACTTGAATGTCACAGTGTTCAGAAAAGTTAAAAGTGACTGAATATCGCACGCCGAAGTCGCGAACTGCCCTGCATTGCGAGATATATGCGCCTTGTGGTAATAAACTGTCTGGCGGTACTTAGCATTTGTACGACAAAATATTACACTTGTCCACGGCAAATGACGTCTGCCACAGTTGGCACCAGAGGTCAAGGGCAGATAGGTCATCCTGAATGAGACGTACAGCTTCCTGGGTATTTGTACGTGGTTGTGAGTAGACAACTTTAATGTCATCAGCAAAGATAAATGTAACACCATTTCTTTTTCTCCAGAATATATCGTAAATATATATTAGAAAAAGAAGTGGGCCAAGTACACTCCCCTGAATCACTCCACTGGTGAATGCTTTCGGTTTAGAGAAATGGTCGCCGATGCGCACCACTTGTTGTTTACTAATTAGATATGAAGACAGCCAAGAGAACATCGGTTATCCAATGCCTATAGCCTTCCGATTGTTCAGTACTCTGTGAGGCACTCTATCAAAGGCTTTGTGCAAACCCAGGAACAGGATTACAACACTGGTTTCGTTGTCTATGGCAGCCGTTGTGTGATTTAAAATGTCCGGCTGGCATGTTGCATAGGATCGACCTTACATGAGGCCGTGTTGCGAATTTCTGGTTGCCCAGGTTTCCTGTTGTCATGCCACGCATGGATCGTTATTGTTACCATCTTCGGGGTAGCCAATTTTGCTTTTGCTATCCTGGCCCGCTGCAGTGGTACTTTTGGGAAGCGAGGACATTTTGCATCTTGTAAAGCTCTGTGATATACCTACCTTTTTCAATGTCATGCTTTTTCGTACACCGCTATCGTCATGTTTCAATGCTGACACACAATGATCCCGTACCATTTTCTTCATTTCCTTTTGATGTGACGCGCTCGGTCTGGATTTCCGTTTCTGCTTTTATGCTCGTGGTTTTTCGGGGAGGATGCCAGCAATTACAGAAGTGTTCACTAGAACGTGTCTTGCTAAGAAAACGTTTTCCAGGTTCTACGTGTTGCCAAATGTTACACGCGAAGATGATGGATTTCTTGAAAGGATTATAAGTCTAGGTGGGAGAACATTCAGTCCGAGTGCGCAAGTTTTATCAGCCCAGCGGACTTGCACCTCGGTTTGTATCCCTTTTAACGATTCGCTAGTGAGTTCTGTGATGCTTGAACATATCACCGTCATCGCCATTTGGTTGCTTGGTAGCTGGTTGTTCTACGATTCCTTGTGAGCGGAGCTTTGTCCATAGGCAGTATTTGGCTTGTCTTACATGGAAAACTGGCCAACGCCACAACACGACTGTTTACGTGCGAGGTCTTTTGTCGTTGCTCAGCTAATAACCGAGGCGATCGCGCAATTCATGCATAACTGCAAATCTCTAGCAACATTTCGTGAGACATGGGCGACCGTTCAACCGGCTTGTCGTCATGGCTGTTTGTCACTAATCATGTTTGTTTTTGGCTGGGATGTATAGCATTTTTCCTAAAAGGCTTTCGTTATTAAACTTGTCTGGGAATAGGGCCGCGTAATACACTAATTTGCAAATTGAGTTCAGTGCTTTTCCATCCCAATATCGCGATCGGTTCCCTTTGCTCTGCCGAGGTAACAGCCAGCATTTCACAACTCATCGTAAGCTTTCGAACAATCTTAACTATGAGACTATCTGAAAGAATGTTACAGATCTACAAACCATCTGTCGTTTCGCTGCTCTTTCCGTTAGGTTTAAGGTTCACGTTTTGTTATGTCGTTGGAATTGGCACTATACGAGCACGGAATTCCTTGAATGACCTCTTTCGCCCATTTGTCTGAGCTACGAGTGACCTTGGGTAGATTGTTCACTGAATTTCCAGCCGACAAAGTTCTCCGGCCCATGATTCAATGGTTCGTATGCGTTTTTATGTCATACTAGTCACACCGTTTGGGTTGCAACAACTGTCAATCCCTTTCAGTGGGAACTGCATTTGTGTTCTCAGGTTTGGTAGTGGTGTGTCACTCGGAGCACGGGTGGACGAAATCACACAGACTTTGTGCAGTGAATGGCACGTAGAAATACAGTGATAAATGTGAGACCACAAAATAGAAGGTAGCTACGGTGAATAGTGGTGCACGGTACTAAGTTATATCTTGTCTGGTAGCCTTAAGAAAGTTCGGTCGAACGATATCTCAAAGGCACTGAGGGAAGGCAAAAAAGCCAGTTTTCACCCGTAGGCCTTAGTGAATAAACGGCCGAAGAAGTCGTGTACGGTGCACCAGCATGTCGTTGGACTTAGTTCGAAAAGACAGTCCCCGTTGGATGGAGATCGGTGATCCGAATCGATTGAACATGCTTTCGAAGATATGGCAGAATAATCTGCAACGATACGTCTAAGTTAACACCGAGCACAAATTTATACGACTGTCACGCGTGGCAGCGTTAACAAGTTGTAGGCCTAAATTTTCGGTTGACTTTGGCAACAACCATGTTCCGAACACCCATAGTGTCAACTTCCTTCTGAAATTTCCGAACAGTCTGGGGTGGGGATTAGGCCTTAGCCATACTTGTTCCCATCGGACTGGCGGTAGTTGCTTTAGGTGTATTTGGGCAGCTGGTGGCATTGATGTCGAAGGCCACATGTGACGCATAATTAACGCGCTGCTTAACATTCGTCCTCGGTTTGAAGCGGAGCCTAATACGAACGACTAGGGTTCACTCTCTGTCACGCTTACTTTAAGTACATCTATTTGGATGTTCCATATTTCTTTAAGCATTGCCACTAATCATTCGTGTTTCTGCGATAGTTCATATACAATCTTTACCATTGGAATGACCATACATACCGCACAGAAGTACAATGAATCTGATCTACTATTGTGTATCTTCAACTAGTTTACTGTGATCTTAGAACACTTAGAACAAACTTTATGAGGCACTTGAAACAATTGATTCTTGTTCGTACATCTTTATGACATAAAGGAAAGCTACATACTACTGTCAAGCTAGGTGTGGTAACTCTGGCTTCTTCTGGTTGGTCAGTACAAACCATTGCGTCGATCGAATCCTTTCCTGTCCATACTCGAACACTTATGGTTGTCTGCATGTTGCTTGCACGTTGAGTTGGCTGTATTTTTAAAATCGTTAGGTTTGATGCGTCCAGGTAGGTCTAAGCGGCTGGACGGTTTGCTCGGTAATCGCTCGGAGATGTAAACGAACCGATGAGCGATCCAGACAAAAGATGTCGGATAGCTACCTCATTTAGCGTTCGATAGCTGTGGTTGATGGCTCGTCGTATAGCGCACAGTGTTAGCTTGCGATTGAGGCCACACCTGTTGCTATTAGGCTTGGAATTCGGAACATTCCCCCTTTGTGTTTCCGTGGGAAAGGTGAAAAAACTGCGCTGTGGACTTAAAGGTTGATCCACACAAGCTAGATTCGGAAGATGGAATGTCCTAAATAACCGGTGGCGTAGCGCACGAAGCTGCATTTCGCCAAAAAATCTAGAGCCGGTTTTCGGGTCACTACCTAGTAGCTCTGCCGTGATCTATATTAAACATGATTCATTCATGCTTTTAGCAATTTGTGACATAGGAGTTTGTACTTGTTCATATCGTCCTATCGTCCATTTTTTTAACTGCTGGAACATACCAATCACTTGCTGTCCTCGTGGGTCACGCTGCATACTGCTGTCCGCTTCTGCTTAGCTGCCCTCTATTATTTGCAACCTATGTCAATATACGTTGGCTGTGTTCACACTACTTCCGTACTCCTCTCGCCTCTTACATGCCACCACTCGCGATTGGCATCCTAGTAGCACCCTACAGACCTCACCGCATTGACGCGTTGTCTTCCACCGTCCTAATGCCCTGCCAGATCTTGATATCGTATAGAAATAGGAGGAAATGCAACTGCGTTACTTTAGGAATTTAGCGTGGTCTCAGAATTGATCACTGTGGTGTACCACACTAGACTTCAACTGGTTCGGAGATGTAGTTTGAAACCCATACATTCAACTGACGTGTAATGAGGAAGTTGCCTATTCAGCCAAGTATCAGGTCAGTGATTTTATAGTTACGAAGCTTGTGACGAAGGGTATGGCAGTCCCGGCGGTCGAAGGTTTTTGAGAAGTTCAGCTAGAGGAAGTTGACTCCTGTTGTGACATCGACTGAATCAGTCTGGCTTGCTCAGGCCAGCACCAATTTTGAGGTGCAGGACCGATTTCGGTGGAATCCGTGCTGCTATGACACTACGATGAGGTTACTCTCAAGGTATCCGTGAACGCTTCTGCGATTACACCCTGCATAAATTTGAGTATCTCTGGAAGGGGAGTGATTGGACGGCCGTTCGAGGGCTCCCGTCATTACTACTCTTATAAATAGAGGTGGCTAATTCATGTTGCAACATTATGGGAACATGTATTTCCTCAAAGTCTTGTCAAATAAGCCGAGCCAGCTACTGAACAATTATCGTGTGGGTTGTCTTTAGTGCCATCGGTCTTATGTCATCTACAACAGAAGAGCTGCACACGCAACAAACAGCAACCTCTACACCTTATTCACTGCAGTGAAGGATAGGTGGCTTGACCCTAGGGGGGAGTTTGCAGTGTCAAAAACGGATGAAAGGACGATTCACTCTGGAAAGTGCGAATGAAATGATTGGAAGCTCATTGTGCAGCCCTCGTTGTGGGGTTGGATTGTGACACGCAATTTCAAACTGGACCGTCATTTGCAATGAAGTGAACCTTGAGCTTTTCGATCATTAAGACCGGAGTTGAAGCAGACTGAACTAGGATGTTGCCTGGCTGAATACACATTGCATTCCATAGCACGTTTCTACCTTATTGGACCTCGAACGCGGGAGCATCGTGATGTTAGTTGGGACCTCTATCCTTTTAGCCACCATTGTGCCAAGTGTTACCGGACGTGACCTGAGAGCTAATGGGATAGCGATCCCGACTACTGTCCCAATGGTGACGAAGTCGAGACTTGCGATCTCTACCTACTGAGCTAAATTAGGTCAAAAAGCGCCATGGAGTGCCGTGTTTTCGGGCAAGAAGCAGTCAACTTACCTCTATGAGTAAAATATTGCCGAAGCATGTTGTTGGACTATAGTGTATTTAGCGCAATACCATCTGCTACACTTGGGACTTGAGTTCCACGTTGCACTCTGTAGAGTTTGTTGACACTTTAGATTTGTTCTGAACTTTTTGATTACTTTTGTTGATTTTTGACTTTATTTTTGCGGACCAGCATGACGCGATGATTTCGTTGCATAAGGCAGGCGTCTGATGTTTGCGCACCCCGAGAGACTTGGCAAACACACCAGGCTGGATCCCTTAACACTACATACTTTTGAATACAGATCATCAGGAATGATTTTAGTTATTTTGGGCTAAAGGCTGGTTACCAATGCATTTGTCACTATGCCGGTTGACTTGGTGACAAACTACCTCCAGGTGACATGGGAGGTTGTTCGGTCAGAAAAGACCAGTTGGTTGCTTGAACGACGTCAGACTGGATGTCGTAAGGGTTGACGATGTGGGCATCCTCATTGTTTCTAATACGATATTACGCGTAACAGACATAATCAAAGAGCAGCTTTGAATGAACGCCAAGGCCAAGCGATATCGCTACTTTGTTTCTCGTTGTTTGGCCCAAAGTCTAAAGTAGATAGTACGTCATCCATTTTGAATCTCTTGGGAGTGGTGACATGAAACTTTGGAACAATGGTGTATTATGGGTAAACATTTATTGTTTAATAAGTCCCCTGGGATAGAAATTATGGCGAACACAAAATGGCATGATAACGTGAAAAGTATTTTGGTGGACTGACCATAGACTTTTGTAGAATAGCGGAGATGTTCGCGTATTAAAATTATAGATCCATTGGTTGGGAGTATGGCAAGACATGGTTTGATTGCGTTTTGTAGCCCCTTGGCTAACAAGTTATAAAATAGAATGCAACTGAGACAACGCATCGTTAAGTCGTTTGTATTAAAATATCGCCAGATTGGGAGCAGAGATGACGTAATTAGGGAGGGCGTTCCAAGGGTGACAAATACGGAAGAAAAAGAGGTTTCCACGGCATTCAAACCTGCTATACTGTATTGTCCGTTTCTGTGGATGACCTCTTAGTTTAGTGTTGTGGTTCAATTCCAGCAGTGGACGGCAAATGTGATTTGGGTTCTTCAGAATCTGGTAAACCATTGTGAGATCACCCCGCATAAGCTGACATCGACTGCTGTACATTCTTAGAGATTTCAGTCTAAGCTGCTAAGGCAGATGAAAGAGACCCCTGACGTTCTTGGTTGCGCTACTTTGAGGAGTCTCGAGAGCAAAGAGGTCCTGTTTCCGCCACGGCTACCACGTCTGGATAGCATATTCCACGTGGGGTTGCACGCAGGCGTTAAGCATTTGGGGAATGATTGAGGGCTGAAACCGAGCGAAAACTCTGCGAAGCAGGCCGAACTGTTGATCGTCGGTTCTCGTCGTCCTCTGCTTGTTTTGAATATCTGTTGTCTTCATGTACAATTAAACCCAGGGCACGCTCCTGAGAGACTTTCTGCAAGGTATGGTCTCCAAACTTGTAAATGCTCATCAGCTGGTGACGCAGCTGGATCACCTTGCACTTGGCTATGTGCAACTGAGGCAAGTTTCACCTTGACCATTCATAAATGCAATCTAGGTCATGTTAAAGTAGATCGTGATCTTCGTTGTTACTAATCACCCGCCATATTTTGATAGCAGCTGCGAAATGTCGGAAAGTTGAGGAGATAACACTTGCCAGATTGTTGATAGACACCAGGAATAAGCTCGGTCTCAGCATTAAGCCTTGTGGGACGCCATATCCAACCTCTTTCGAGTCATAGAGTGATCCCATAACATGCACTTGATGCTTCCGTTGGTGAAGAAAGTCGGCAATCCAACCAAGAACAGGCTGTTTGATTCCGTAGTTCTGTAGCCTGTGAAGTAGGATGCGGTAATCCAGGCGGTCGAAAGCTTTGGAGAAGTCCAGAGAGATGAAGTCAACTCCAATCCCATCATCAGTCATTTACGTCCAACTACCCCGTGCAATCGGCGGATTGGGGGGTGGACATGACCGGGGTTGACGGAAGACATGCTACTCCGGTGCCAAGATGTTGCATTTTTCAGGTAGTCCACTGGAGCCTCAGCGACGACCGCTTGCATTACCTTCGCGGGCACAGGGTGGAGAGCCACTGGGCGATAGTTTTGCAGGATCTGAACGGCTACCGCTTTTAAAAATTGGCTGTTAATGCCATGCTTCCACATAGTGGGAAGATGCGGTTCATCATAGCACCTTTGGAAGAACTGTGGCAGTGGTTCAGCTAGCTTATTGGCCGCAGCCTTCAGTGATTTTGGGCGGAGGTTGTCTGCTCCTGGAGAGCTATGATCACGCAGTGAGAATAACTTCCTTAGCACAATTGATGGGTTGCAAATTACATGTGTAAACAGTGGAGTCGGTAGTGTGCATGACATTATGGGACATGCAGAGGCTGCAAGTTCAAAAATTGGGGCTTATTATAGTCGCAGGGCATTAGCTGCTTCTTGGGCGCTTTGTAGAGTACCGCGTGAAGTGAAAAGTGGAGGGATGCCACGCTTCACTTTACGAAGACTTTTGATATGCCTATGGAGCTGTTGTTGTTTGCAAGGAATTCTTTTTGCTAAGCCCTGTTGGTAAGTTACCTTTGCTTCAAGGACAAATGCAGTATAATTGTTGCGATGGGTCAGGAAATTGCCCAAGTCTCTGAATCGTGGTTAACTTTGTAGGCACGCCATGCCATAGCCCTGATTGCCATGCATTTTCGAGTCCTTCTGCTTAGAATCGAAAGTATTTTGAAGGACGAAGGGGCTTGGTCACTCATGTTCTGTTGCTTTGTCGCTGAACCTTTCAACGAACTCTCTAAATCGTTGTCAAATGGATTGTTGTTTGAGAATTGCCAGGCAGATGCGTCGACGTGGCGTGCGGTAGCATGATTTAGTTCCGCGTATTCATATAGATACGCTGCATTCTACACCTAGTTGAACCTTATTACTACATTGTTACTGAGACCTAATGGACTATCCATCGATAACTTGTCAACCATGAGATCTACATTCGCGAGCAGATGGTCCAATATGGACAGTTTGTTTGCTGTCCTGAATCTAGTGGGTGTGGTGACATGATTGTACAAGGGAATGTTAGGGATGCATTCAAGTAAGTCTGCTTTGAACTGTTTACTGGGGATTGCCGATACCTCCAGGTCGTGTAGATTGAAGCCCCCGGAGATGAGAATATGACTGTGCCTAGTGCGCGTCACTGTGCTCAGGGCATTTAACAAACGGAAATTCACTTCCGGAGTGGAGGTTGGGGGGCTGTAAACGACAGCTAGGAGACATGCGTACTTGTGTCTAAGTTGGAGACGGCAACCGAGTGAGTCATTAGTAAGAGTTTCCAGATCATTAACTATTGCACATTGCAGGTCGCTGCGTTAACAGAGAAGGACTACACCTCCCCTGCTGGGGTGGTGGTTCCGGATGAGTGATATTCCGGCTATCGCAACTTCAGCATCAGTCACCTCTGGGTGGAACTAAGTTTCGGTTATAGAAGTTAGGTCCCAAGCATTTGCAACCTGACGTAGCCGAAGTTCGGTAAGTTTACTGAGGAGCCCTTAGACATTAGTGCACATACATGAATGGTTCACAGCTTTAAGCAAAGTTTCGGGGGGTTGTGCAAATCTTACGTGTAGTTTCGCCGACCAGTGAGTGGCCGGAGACTCATTGCTTTTTCGGTGTGTACTTGGCGCAGGATTTAAGGTCCTATTCATGGGCTGCGTAGTTAGTCCCCGACCTAATCTTCTACCTACAGCGTAAGTTGTCTGGCCAATATCATATTCTACAGGTTGTACGGGCTTATTAGATACACTACTAGTGCGTTGTTCTTTTACAGATTTCACCGCGTTGGGTTTGTTGATGGACACATCGTCTCTGAGGGGTATATCGCTGACTGATTTCAGCCGAAGCTCAGATGGTAGCTTGTGATGAAACATATGCCAGCGTTTTAGCAGCCGCGATACCAAATGTTTTGGCTGCAGGAGCACCTTCAGTACTCTCGGGCCACTTACTTTGTAGTTCGGTGAGGTACGCATCCGTAACACAGATTTCGCTACCATATCATCCAAGCAGACCATTTCACGAATCTAACGCCATTGTTCTTTATCATGGGTTATTATTTCATGCTCATCACATGCTTCAGTTTCAAGAACGCCGTGAAGAAGAATGCTTCTTGTTGAAGGTATGTCCCATAGTCCGCTAAGGTGCAGTTAACTCGATAACGCACGCCTCATGAGATGTCTGTAAATATACGGATAGAGTAGGGTTCATTTCTGAATCTACCTGTCGACAGTAGAACGGATTCTACTTCAGTGATGGAGTTCAGCAAAATGTCTGGAAGTCTTGGCTCTCCGAAATGCTTAGAGTTGGGATGCCGCGTAATACACATTATGTGTACGCGTTTCAGTGCAACTCCGATTAGGTTACTAATGACGCCACACTAATTGATGTCATCCAACTGCCAGCCTTTTATTACTGTCGGCTTTGATACTGAGACCTTGGAGCACAGTACTCTAAGTACAGGTAGTTGCTTCTTACTACCTTTCGACATGTCGTCGTTAGTGATTGCAATACTCGGGGATGTACCTCAGGAAACCGGTGGTGCTGCACCAGAAGAACTCCGCTTCTCTCTTTAGTTTCCGATCCAATCGTGGGCACTGTTACATTAAAATAACGGCTTTCCTTGGACACAACCATAACCTAAGTTTCGCTAGTACCGGCTTGCTCTTTTCTACGCACTCCGTCGGCAGTTTGGAACTAGCCTTCCGGGTAGTTACTCAGATCGAACTGAGAGTAGCATTAGTCAAAAGTAAGCCACGTGTAGCATCGGAACAGCAGTTGTTTTTCTGGACTATTGGTGTCGTTTTGCTCATGGTGTTACTAGCTGTTCTCCTCAGGATTGGAGCGGCACGTACTGTGGAGATTTGGGTTGCATAGTCCGCTATGCTTCCCACAACCGTGGTGATTTTGGTTCTCACCATATCCGCATCGAGCATGGAAAATCTTGCAGCGGTTACGGTACGAAATGACCCTTTAACAAATTTGGCACTTGATCCACAGGGGTCTTTAAAATGTGACACACTAGGCATCGCGCTTGTTAATCAAATGTTACGAACCGTTAGATTCATTCACCCTCGATGATATACGGTTGTTCTTTTTTTGCCTTTGACGGTAAGGTCATAGTGTTCACGTTGCTGTTGTATGCTTGCAGACTGTCCTCTCTGACGTGCCAGTCGAATGTGTCAGCGCGAAGGTGGGGCAGATTACACGGTGGTGTGCTTGAGAATCTTCGTTGATCGCGCTAGATGAATTTGCCGTGAGACTTGTGGCTGCTGCCACCAATATTGAACTTTAACGTGTGAAAGTTCGTTTGAAAGCCGTTGAAATGCTCTATAAATTGAGACCAAGCAGTGTCTCCGATGGTCAGATTTGGTTGAATAGGAACGACTACCTCTCTTGTAATAAGGAGTAATCATCTCTTGTTTCCACATGCCGGGCACATACATTTCGTAAAAACAGTGTTGATAGAATAGAGCCAAAGACCCAGGTGAGCTCTCTCCTACCACCGCTGGCAACTTCGCGTGCATATTATCAATTTTATATGAGCTGTTCTTAAACATGCTCAATAGAGATTTTGGTACGACTTCAGCTGTGAAGCCTACGTGATTGAGTTTTGGGAGTGAGTGAATCCTAGCCATAAGGTTAGGTGGTCAGTGATTACACTGAAATGTGGCAAGCGCAGAGTATTCACCCAATCCTTCGGTGGGTGCGTGGGTCCATCCGCTGTTTGAAGAGGTGGATACCCCATCTCACCTTACGTAGACTGTTTACGCGTTGATATAGAAGCTAATGGTTTGAGGCCATGCGCATGAGAGGATTGTCCTGTTCTCGTAACAGGGCATTTCTGTTGCAGTCGTTTCCTTATCAAACTAAGCAACATCTTTAGTGCGGCTATGCAGTCCTGATTCGCGGAGTCTCGCAGACCACTACCAGATCCGTCGGCCGGTGGCCAATTGGTCTGCACGTTTGCTTTGCAACCATAAGGTCACCGTTTCGAATCCGCGTAGGGGTGGGCGTCCTCGCGGTATACTCAGCCCGGGCGCGACTGGTGGTGATCGCGCGGCAGCGAAGCGCCGTTATGGCGTACGGCTGACTCATTATTATTATTATTATTATTATTATTATTATTACTGCCAGATCCGAATGAATATTGGTTGTTACCTGCTTTGAATGTCAACCTTCGATTGGTTCAAGTGAGTCGGCCAAGTGATAACTTCTGCTCCTTTTTCCTCTGATACCTGTTGCTGGCTTAATCTGCAGAGCTTCGTAGACACGCTCCAGCTCCAGGTGTTTGCTGATTGAGTTACGGCCAGAATTCCAGGCCTCAAGGAACTCGCGCGCTCTGCGGTTTCTTGCTGTCCCAAGTTTTCAACGTTCTCCGAATCGAACTGATGGTCCTCGACATCCATGTGTACCGCCTCCTTCTCCTGGTAAGATAGTTGGTCAGGAAAGGCAAACTATGTCGTGAGACAATGTTTTAGGGGGGGTCATGAGGGGGCCATGGGGACCATGGAGGGCCGTGTTATGAAAACTAGGTTGTGACTACAGAAATGACCAAATCCATTTAAACAAAATGTTCTAATAGTTTCTCTCCAAGCCCTAATCCCCACAGGTCAGTGAAATGAATTACCCGCGCACACGTGCTTGTTTATGAAGGTGTGTAAGCCAGGATGAGCGCACTTTCTGTTGCGTAGACTCTACGACAGGTAGCCATTCCTGTGTGTATTGGCAGTCGCTGATGTCCTTCGGTAGTATTCATTCAGGTGCGCATGTAGCCACCAGCACGTTTCACCAATTGGCCATTGCTTCAGCTGTGCCGTAGATGAAGTGGTTGACGGCTGGGACTCAACACGCGTATAGGCTGACACACAACGCACTTGCTGTGTTTGTGTCTGCGGAATACCATGCTCTCATGTATGACCGATCCCAAGAACTGCACTGACCTCAACCACAATGGCGGCTGTAGTGCTGCCTGGGGTGGCGGAGAACATACTAACAAGTCGTTCTGGAAATGAGTCTGATCCATACTGCGGAAACATGGAACATGCACGCACAATTACCGTGGGCAAGAACTGAGGCAGTGCAGCTAACGCAGTGCATTAGACATAAAGTTTAACTTTCCTGATCGGGAGAAGGGGGCGGTGAGGAAGCATGATCCATTCCGTGAAAAGCAGTGGTTAAGTACTATCTAGGCTCAAACACACCAGACAGTTGCGATGTTTAAGAAAACCCCTTCAGCGAGGACGAGGTGCTTACGTACTTGCAGCCTACGGGACCCAATAGCAATCGTCCTTGAGTACTGCCAGAATCAGCCTGCCTTATGCAAGTCACAAGTCAATTAATTAACCGACTCCTGCAATTGCGTACTGTACATGAAAACTGCCGCTAACGCATGGTTCCGTTTCGCATGTGGTCTAGGGCCCATTCATACGGGTTACTGTAGCCACCTTCACCGTACATGAGATGTACTGTATATAAATTTCTATAAAGCAAATTCCAGAAACAATTGCAGTCTCCTTACTATCGTCGCCGCTGTCTGTTACTGACCGAAAACGTTGTGGGTGTCAGTTACGTTAGCTTATCTCAGCAACTATATCCCAACCGAAATGAATTCTGCTTTTATGGCTCCCAAGAATCCTCATACCACTGGGAATTTTTCATTCAAATACGCCATGTCGAAGCAAGTTCTAGCCCAGAAAATGAATGCATCTACCTGTGCGAAGCAATGTAGTGTAGAAACAGTCTACATGGTTTCCGAGATGACTGGTAAACTATCGGAGGTACAGACTGAGCCGATCATGCTTAAAGCAACATGTCTCCTTTTGCAGCGGCTGACACAATACAAGATGAAGGCGTTTCCTAATTTCCATCCGCAGTAAACATGGCATACTGTTAAAGTAATAGTATGGTCGCTTAAATACACTAAAGTGTATACAGATGGCAAAACTTCCATCATCTTTAATGTCACCGATACATCCACTGATATCTGTGATGTGCACCCAAAGTAAGTCTTGCACTCTAACAGGGATTCGCTGTAGCGTGACACTATTCCACACTGGGTCTCAGAATCGTAGCTATCCAGCTGTGTTTAAATCCAACTGTCCATGTGACCAGTGGAGTGGCATCTAATTTTGTCGCTCGAGGAGGTGGTAAAATTATCACTCTTACTGAGGACAGCATAGGTGCGTGAAGGCCAAAGGATCGGTAAAGAGCACACTAGTTTTCGATGAAAACTAGTATGCGCTTGGGATCTTGAGGTGAATATGTTGAAAGTGACCACTATGGAACAAATAAGAGGATCACTAGGAAGGACGTTTGCACAAGTGCGACACATGGCGCAAATGTGCTGTTGATCATACAGAGTAAAATTAAGAGATTTAACCCTCAGCTTATCCGGATAATTTGTCCCTTTATATTTGGTATCCAACATACGATGGTAATAAAAGTGTCCCCGTGTTACGTGTCGCCAGGGGCGGACCGCCTCCCCGACCCCATACGGCGCCTCCGCAAACGAAAAGAGTAAGTGTATTCAAAGCGGAGCAGTCATCTCTTCGTCTATAGAATTCAAACCCCCGTCATTAAGCACGATCAGGTGTTGTGAGTCTAGGAACGACACCATAGCTCAATCCCCCTTAGTCGCTCATCCAAACTCACACCGAGTGCACAGAACACCAAACCGCTTACACCGGAGCTGTATCACCATGTTAACGACGAAGTACATGAGGTTCCTGATGAAAGACGCGTGATTGAATGTGTCAGTAAACCATGCGAAATTTTAGCTGATTGTGATTAAGGACGTAAATTAACCGCACCTTTTCGTGCGAACAACACAGGAACTATGTTTCGGCGAATCGCTCGCCTAATGTAAAATGCGTCATGTCGAGAGTACCCAGAGCTTCCATATCCGGGCGTACATTCGGTCGTCAAAGACCTAGGGGGCTGAAAGGCGAAACTGATACTTGGTAGGCGGCTGAAGTGTTTCATAACAACCACCTTATAAGTCGGAGATTGATGGAGATTGCGCCTAATTTATATCTCGTGAATAGCTGCACGGTCTAGTCACCGCTGGTAATGGAGGACGGAGCCTGAGGTGTGTGGATGGATGACGAAAACGCGCACGAGATGTGATTGCAATAGATGTCTAGCTATAACCGCATCATTTACCCACGTAGAAATGGGATGGAGCAAAATGGCAACTTCCCTTGCAAATGGCAAATGGCATATGAAGGCAGGGACCGGTTTGCATCATGCGGAGCCACTCGTCCCTGTGAAGACGCTACAACCTGACGAGTAAATGTGATTCGCCCAACCGAGTACATTTTAGTTACGGCTTTAAATCATCTTCTCACCGTGACCCTGTGGTGTGCTAGAACACAGTCCAAAACTGACAAATACCCATCCGGGAAATATTTCTCTGGAGATCGTGATAAAACTTAGTTGTGTTTTCCCTACTTGCTCTGCGTTTCCGCATTGACTCTCCTAGCTGGCGAAGTATTCAGCTCCCAGCTGCCTTTGTTGGTGTAACGGGTTAAGCAATCCGGCAAACGGCCGCACACACTACCCATGTCCAACAAGTCTGCATATTACAATTTTCGTATTTCTTAAACCCTAAACCATGTCCTTATCCACTGGCTCTCCAAACACAAACAGTGACAGGCAGTGGAACATAACTGCTTGCCACACAACCGCGTTAGAGTGGCAAATATTTGTCAAGCTCTCGTATGATTGTTCTACAACGTTGCAATTACAACGGGTATGCGACGCGACCACACGCACCCACTTACCGGATATCCACCATGTTCCCCGAATAGGGAGCTGGCTATTTCTAGCAGCGTATAAAGTGCAATTTGACCCGTCATCATAAGGAAGTAAAAACAACACTCGTTTAAAACAGGTAGTTTGCTGCTAACGGAATGTTTTACAGATCGGCCAAATGAGCAACACCTCCATGATTCTTACTGGCATGCTGAACAATTTGTTCGCAGTGCCGCTGCGTCACTAAGGCCCCTGCTTCAGACACCGCGTGCTCCAAAAAGCAAACCTACCCCTCGCTTTTATTCAGAACGCCTTTAGGATCCCCCAAGAACATCTCGGAGTACCGTCTCCTCATTGCCTATTTTACATGAGACTTTATTATACGCCAGATGCCTTCGATGGGACTGAGAGCTGGAGAGTATGGCGTAAGGCGTAGCAGTCTCCCAGATGGGTACGGTTCCTCCAGGAAAACTTGCTCGAGGTGCTTGTGACAGGGTGCGTTGTCACAAATCAAAAGACACCTTTCCACAAACTCTGCTCTGTTGGCAGCAAGCACTTGTCGCAGCCGTTGAACGTACCTTCGCTTGTTGTAACTTCCTCTCAGAACCGAACACGCTATAAACTCTTTGTATGTAATATCACCGAGAAGATGAACAAGTGATGTCCGGCTGTCCGCCACTGTACACTGCACTGGACTACTACTTCGTGAGCCGCCACGAGTGATGGGACACTGTAAGTTAAAGTTGGTCTTATCAATTCACACCGGTTGCTTTCCTTTCACTTCGTAATCCATGAGCTGCAAAACGAATGATCTGCACCACTTTGGGTTCTCCGGCGTCTTTATTGACTCGGAATGTTGTGCAGTTTCTTCATTTTTTATCCGTCTACCATCCAAGTATCGTGAGACGGTACTGGTACGTAGTGCAACTTCGAACTCCGACTTAGATCGCAAACGAAGGAGTTCAAGGGTAACGGTAGGCTCCGCAGAAAGCCACTCCACAGAGTCGACGTCGCTTTCTCTCAGTGCTCTGCGACTGACTTCTCGGCGCTTCCCCACCGGTTCCGTCGATTAGTACGCCCGTATGCAGCTGAAGCAAGTTTTTATGTTCACCTTCAATATGGTAGCGACCTGCTTGCAATCGTCGTCTTCCTGGTACACTTTCAGTTGGAGGTCCTTCATCTCTATCGAGCGTTGAACATACAAGACAACCATTGCCTTTAGGTGAACTGCACGTGCAAAAGTACAAGGCAAACTCACTTGTTTGTGGCTCGTTATACCAACCCAATCTCGTTCGCATTCTACTCTTGTTCTACTTGGTGGGAATCGCTTGCTCGGACAAAGAAATACAGGCCCACAGGGTGCATCGGCCATCGACACTGTACCAGGTAGGAGCTGAAGCGTCCCACCTACACCCCCTAGTGAGTCTGATGTCCTATTGGCCGAAGGCGCCCGGCTATACATGGGCACCTACACGCCTGTACAAGTACGCGGCACACGCAAGCTCGAATAATTCAAGGACTCAACTTGTTTGCCCCTCAGCGTAACTCCTTTAGCGTTCAGATTAATTCTGTTGACCAAGGGACCCCTTTGGGCGAGAAATGGTGTAGTGCAGACAATTTTAGTGTTGGGCAGATTATTGGACCGTACCGGATGGGATCTGGAGGGGAGAATGTCGACAGTTGCTTGCTTGAGAGCGTTTCACAATGGCAGCGTAGTTGGCACTGTAGTTTTATCCCAAGATGGCAAAATGTGGAACGTAAAAGGTTGATAGAAATCTGGGAATCTCTCCTAGCAAAAGTGGCAAACATCTTAAGTAGAGTGATTGCTAACAAAGCGAAATATTACAAATGAATAAAGAGGAAAGATTTCCAAAATTTTGAATCCGGTGGGAACATTCTCTGCGGGTATTTGTCCAACAAAACTACTCAACGAACCGAGAGAAAAGGGTTTACATCTAACTACGTGCTACAAGTTGTCACGTAGAAAACACTCAGCACCAGCCAAGAGTACTTGCTAGTAATGACCAGGTACGAACATTAATTTCAAGTTCAACTTCCTTTGGGGCAAGAACAATAAGATAACCCCATGGGTGTCCCAGTGTGTAAAATTCGTTGATCCGTGGCCGGTTTCGGCGTGTCGATAAGCTTCTGCG
Source organism: Dicrocoelium dendriticum (assembly GCA_944474145.2). Classification (NCBI taxonomy): domain Eukaryota; kingdom Metazoa; phylum Platyhelminthes; class Trematoda; order Plagiorchiida; family Dicrocoeliidae; genus Dicrocoelium; species Dicrocoelium dendriticum. Next base: position 86,933,749 of record OX104066.1, on the reverse strand, counting down.
GTTGTACATTCAGCACTTGCGTCACCTCGGAGTCAACCAAGCAACATCCATGTGTGCTGCACCAACAGTTCATACCGTGCAGGTCACGTAAAATAGCAATAATCAAACCGGAAGGAAAGAACAGGAAAAGAAAACGGAAATAAACAACAGAAACTAACCATTAGAGGAAAAATAGGAAAACGGCACTAAAAATTCGCAATTCAGCTATGATGTGCTGGGTACGAGTTGTAGCTGTCGACCGAAAGCGTCAAGTCGGGGTTCAAACATATTAACCGTCGTTGCTAATACGGCATCCTCAGGTAATGTTCCAAGCGTCAAACACCCAGCGAGCTAACTGGACGTTAGCCCCCACCCGATGGGATCGATGTTAATGTAACTTCCTTGGATGCCCCCGAAGAGTCGGCAATCTATCTGAAAGGTAAAGGTAAGATAAGTCCGGCCTAATCTGACCTGACAAGATGCAATAGGTAAGGATCAAATCACTCCAATGATGTCGATAGTGCGGAGAAAATTGACCCAGCCCGAACAAGCTCTCGGGATAAGACACAGGAATTAGCCCACCCACCATCAGTGCCAATCCTCAAAACCAGCTCCACTGCCATGTTACTCTGCACTACGCAAGGGGACAGGTATGGGCGTAATACTCTAACAATGAACAATGAATTGATCCTGGTTAAGAAGCAACGCATTACAGGTCCCGTTGGGTTGTTTTGTAGAGTTATCGAAAAATTAAATAACAGTGGGTTATCTATGTTTAAAAGAGGAAGTTATCCTTTGTTTTGCGGTAGCCCTGCGATCCTTGTAGTTACACAGCACAAACATGTAACAGCAAATATATCCAAAGTATAGTCCAAGAGTGGGATGGAGATGTAGTACTAGGTAGAAAACTTGTAGTTGTATGTGTCATCCAAACATCTTTTAACTCTGGATAGTGGGGATGCAGAAATGAGCGATTCTGGAAGAGCATTTTACGGGTGACACACGTGGATGAAAAAAGAATTCCTGTGGCAATCCAGGCGGCTGTACTGTCCTGCCAGTTTTAGTGAGTGACATCACAAGGTGGTATTACTACTGAGTTGCAGTAAAGAGCGGCACACATGATGTGGACTGTGCAATAGGAAGTACACCATGATCAAGTCACCTCGTAAGAGGCAGTAACTTACGCTGCATACCCTCAAGCATTCCAACCTTTCCGCTTATGCAAGATGGTGCGTTCCAATAACGCACTTTGATGCTCTACGTTGGGCTGCTCCAATGCACTAAGGTCGTGTTTTGGTCATGGGTGCCAGGCTAGAATTGCATATTCGACATGAAGACGAACATACGAAATAAGCATCTGCAGGAAAATAGGGTGATCTATTTGTCCGAACGCCCGTCGTAACAGGTTCACATGTTGGTTAGCAGCTTTGGGGGGTTTTGCCGATTGCCTGGAACAACCAAGATCATCCTGAACCCCTACGCTTAAATCACGTTCGGTGGCATCTCGTTGCAGGCCATGCGCTCAGAGCCTGCAACAGTGGTTGCTCTAGTGTCGTATGGAGAGTACCTTGCAATCACACATTGAATTGCAGTGAATTTTGGACGGACCACTAATATACCGTGTCTAGATCTCTCGGAAGTAGTTTCTGGTCAGTATTCCCCGGAACCATGCGCCAAGTTTTGAGGTCATCAGCAAACAGCAGGAAGTTAGATGTAATTGCCTGTGTGAGGGCATTGATAATTACCAAAGACAATTGCGGACCTAGCACTGAGCCTTGAGGCAAATCACATGCAACTTGCTTGAGGTCAGAGAAGCAGCTCCCATCTCTGCCCAACAATTGCAGCTGAAGGAGAAAGTTGGCGATTCAGCTTAGAAGAGGGTCAACGATCCAGTAACTTTGTAGCTTGGGAAGGAGTATCCGATGATCTAGATGGTAGAATGCTTTGGCGAAATCTAGGCAGGTCACATCAACATCCTCCCCGGCGTCAGCTGACTGGGTCCAGATACTCCGTGCAATTAACAAATTCGATGTACATGATCGATTTTGCCGGAAGCCGTGCTGCTCAGAAATAATGATGTAAGAGTTTGTCCAATAGCCCACCAGCGCATCGGCCATGATGAATTCCATCACCTTGGACAGTATAGGGCGAAGGGAAACTGGGGGTAGTTTGAAGCCTCGGTTCTGCTTTCACCTTGGTGTATGGATGCTATTATTCCAAGCTTCCACGTGGCAAGAATTTGCTTCTGATCTAAACAACACTGAAAGAACTGAGAGAGTGGCTCCGCCAGTTGACTTGGTGCTGCTCCTAGTGCCTATGGGCGAATAGTATCGACACCTAGGGATTTGTGCTTTCATAGAGCGATCTGCTTCTGCAAGATAGCTTCGGTGGTAAAGGAGATTTGAGTAAGTCCGCGCGACGGGGCGATAAAATCTGCAGCGTCTACTAATGGTACTACCCTCTGGAAGATAGGGGTATATTGCATCCGCAGCGCGTTTGCTTTTTCCGTAGCCGTTTGTGTTGGGTCATCATCCGCCGTGAGTGGCGGAACTCCTCGTCTCACCTTTCGTAGAATATGGACGTGCTTCTACAGCAGTTTGCGACTGTCGCTGAAGGTTTTGCCATATCCTGCTGAGGCGCGACTTTGTCCTCTCTGAGCTGTTGAGTGCAGTGATTTTTTGGGCTATATAGTTATTCCAGCTTTCGCCAAGCTGCGTTGCGTACTGCCAGCAACTTCTAGTTCTGCCCCTTACGTGAGGAACTGTTTCAGCCTGTTTACAAACATTGGTCTCTGAAGCATCGGTAACCAGTCGATTGAATTTGTTTACGAACTAGAGCCAGGCGAGGAACAAACAGGTTGTGGCATTGACGAGGTGGGGTAATTGGTCGTAGCATAGAAAGGTTCGCACCGTCTGAGGGTACACATATCGGAATTCTGTGTAGCAGATGAAGTTGAAGCTAATAACTGCACGATCAGTGCAATCTAACAGGCCGTCTACAACCAATGCATCAATCATATATTCTTCGCTGGTAAACATAAGGTTAAACGCAGATGGCTTATAACCTGTTCTTAACCGAGTGGGCAAAGTGACATGGTTATAAAGCGGAACACCGGTTAGAAAATCCTGCAAATCGGCTGTAAATTGTTCTGCGCTTGTGGCGGAGGTTTTTAAACAATGTACATTGAAATTACCCATGATCAAGAGGTGAGTGTATTTTCCATTTAGTGTGCGCCGTATGACAGTCACAATATGGTAATCCGTTTCAGATGTGGAGTTAGGGGGGCCGGTACACCAAGACTATAAGGCAAGTGTCTCTGCTTCTTTACTGCAGGCAACACCAAAGCGAATCAGGAATTAGCGAATACAAATCGTTCGTGACCCCGCACTGTAAGTCGCTTCGGTAATACAACATTACATCTCCTTCTTTTGTCAGTCTGTCGTTCCGGATGAGTGACATGCAAGGTAACGAAATTTCAGCGTCTGTCCCCTTGATGCCGACGATATCCTATGTAGGGGAAACTTGGCGATCTTTCAGTTCGGCCAGCTTACTGAAGAGGCGCGAATCATTCGTGTACAAGCAAGTTAGTTTATTGGTTTCTAGAAGACCACAAGGGGTCATGGAAGTCAGATGTGTGGGAGTTCCGACCAATGTGAGGTCGGCCATTATTCATTTTTTCATGAGATACTGATACTATTTCGTACCTTGCTCTGGCCAATGGGCGTCTCTACCCTCATCTAGATCTACGTCAGTATCCGGTAAAGTAACAATCATCGCCGGTACGCCTGCTTTTTCAGTTGATTTTGTAACTGGACTTTGCGATGCATCTGCAGCCCTTAACCGAAATTCCGATGAAATGCTTTTTCCATTTTTGCACCAACTATGTAACACATCCTTCGCTGCTTGCTTAGATTGAACTACGAGTGTTAGGATTCTCTGGCCGCATCCTCTATAATTTGATGAGAGAGGTAACGTTTTCAACAATCGCTCCACAACATTATCCAAAGAAAGCGTTTCGCCAATGAATCTCCATTGTTCTAAATCGTGATTTCCGGCCTCTGACTATCGTGTGAAGAAAGCTCTGATGAAGATAATGTTTAGACGATCAGGTTTGTTGTGTCCTCCTTTGGAGTTTCATTTCGACGGAACATCAGGATAGACACTAGCCCAAACGATGCATTTTGCAGTATGTTTTAGGAGAGCAGCATGTTTTCCACATCAGTTGAGGTGTCTAGTGTTACTCTACTAACTTTTGGGCTTGCCAAAGTGTGCAGAGTTTGGGTGACAAGTACTTCGTATTAAGTTTGTTGGTTTGCCTATTACTTTCATTAGAAAGCACAGTGACACCCTTTGGTTTAGGCCGTCGGACAATTTACCTTGCAATGTGGTAGCTGATGATTCGGGTACGTTCGAGCGCACCACAATCAAGTCACTATTGTTAGCTCCCTTTTCCGTTGGGGGATCGTTTGTCCTGACTTGTTACTAAGAGATGCTTGCTTAATGTTGGTCTCTCTATTCAAGTTAGCAGTGTTTGGAACAAAAGACTCTGAGAGGGTGGACTCTCGGGTGAACTTTACAGCAGTTACGGCATATAAGGTTGAAACAAAGTTCGCTGATAGGGTACTTGAAACGGGGGCAGTACGTCACATCTGTCAACCGAAGTGCCTAACACCGCGCCCTACTCCATCGTGCTTAGACTCAATATTAACCAAATGTGAACAACATGTGTAGGATATTCGGGTTCTGGAGCCTCTGACAGCAAGCGACCACTCAGTTCTGATGGCCAACATGGAGCTGCCACTGCAGCAATCCCACAGACTGCAGCCAGATTACAACTACTGGAAGACGGAATTTAACTGCCTGACTCGAGCCGCGAGGCAAGTGGATTGGTTCCTGCAGCCAACTGCATCTGCTGAAGCCTGTTAGTCAGTTATAAAGAATGGAATGGATTTTCTGTGTAACCAATTTGTGTGTGACTGCGGTATCAGTTACATCGGCAGGGCCGAACGGGTTTTAGATCCCCGAGTGAAGGAACACCTACCAAACTGGGTTCAGCGTGAAGTTACCCAATCCACCTCCGATGATACGTGTTCACGTAAGCCGCCAGCGTCCTCCATAGGCAGGCACATCTTGGTGACTCGTCACCGGGTTAAACCCTTATCAGCGTTCCGGATCTTGTTACGTCATACTAATGCACGCCTTTTACGATTTACCGAGGCCGTCGCGATAAGCCGAATTAGACCAGCTTTGTGTGTCCAAAAGTTATTAGTTGTCAACCTACGGTTGTCGTGGGCCTAATCCCAACAACAATGACCACAGCAATCAATTCGATTGGTTTAACTGTACCCTGTAAGACATATAAAAGGATTTCCCTGTTATTGTATTGGTACTGACGAGATAATACGAAATGCTAGCATCTGCCAATATTCGTCTTCGCATTTCGTTGTTTAACCAATTTGTGTCTCCCATGTGTCGGGAAATCGGACCGGTCAAACCACATTAGTTCGGCAAAGAATATGGTAGGCTGGCTTGACAGCGGCGCTAGTTATGAGACAAATTCCTTATCTCTGGCTCGAACGACGCCTATGAGATGTATAGAAAACAGCGAACTATCTGCAACGGTGCGAAAACCGGCAACCGCAGGCATTTTGAAAGCAGCTTGCAACCCTAGCAAAATCCGTCCCAAAGAAAACCTTTGCTTACGTGAAACGGCGTCTGAGGCCGACAAGTGACGTGTCAGTGATAGAGGACGAAAGCGGACAGCCCCTAACCTCCAGTATTGAGCATGCTTCCGCATTGGCGCTATACTTTGCTCCTGTGTTTGCAAATAACCAGGTGTTAGTACCGAGTTCGGCGTGCACCACTATTACCGAATTCGACAGTCCTTATTGTGATGTGAAAGAGGTGCGTCAGCTACTTGATAACCTTGACGGCACCAAGCATGCTTTTCCTGACGGGCTCTACCACTTGATTCCCAAATCCTTATCAGCAATCATCTCGCATGCTGTAACTGACCTGTTTGACAGGTCTCTGTCTGAAGGTACATTGCCGGTTGATTGGAAATAATCGGTGGTAAGGCCGATTCCGAAGTTGGTGACCCCAAGAAGGCAGACAAATACAGGCCAGTTTGTTTGACACCTATTCCGGCAAAGGTTGCAGCGAATTTTATATAGAAAAGTTTGCTACAGCTGTTTCGGTAAAAGGATCGCATGATGCCTACACAGCACGGTTTCACGCCATGTCGTTCATGCATCACCAAACTGTTCGGGACGAGGCATGAATGGATGCAGCAGTGAACCAAGGGAAGTCTGTCGACGTCATCTAACTCGATTTCAACAAAGCGTTCGACTAGGTGAACCATCAACTTCTCCTTTTAAAGCTGAGGGGGTGGCTTTAGTGGATCTCTGCACCAGTGGACCCAGGACTTTTGCGATGGACGAAAGTGGAGGGAAAAGTGGATAGCCACCTGAACGATTGTATCCTTCGACCAGTGGCGTACCCGAGTCACGGTGCTGGGGCCTACATTGTTCCTGATTTATATCAACTACCTACCTCTGCTTCTTCGGTCGTCGTGTGCCATGTACGCAGACGACTTGAAGGTATGGTGAATGGTAAGCACACCGGACGGCTGTGTCTTGCTACAACAAGACTAAACCGTCTTTCTATGTGGTCTGCACAAGTCCGGCTGCCTGTCAACTCACCCCAGTCAGTATTCATGAGCTTGGGGATGGGTGATGACGGCCCAACTTGTACTCATGACGACCAACTGTTACACCCCACGTCTTCTGAGAAGGACCTAGGAGTAGTCTCACACTACGACTTGCAGTCGGTTGACCACACGTACAGGCTATATCGTAACGGACTGCGTACGCTCTGAGCACTCAAACGTAGTTTCTGCATTTGGTCTGAAGAGGTTGCCACCTGCATCTTCTCCTCCGTCATCAGACCAATGGTAGGTTACGGCCCATCCGCCTATTGCCCGATCATTCGCGATGAGGAGCAGAAGCTTGAACAGGTTCAACACGTCAGTATCAGGCGCACCCCAAGTTTGTGAGGCTTACTGTAAGACGGCAGGTGCAAGAGACTGGGACTGTTCATCCTAGCGTACTGTCGCTTACGTGTCGACCGCATCATGACTTACCGGATTCTACCTGTAAGCGATTTCCACATGCTAAGGCCACTGCTCCACTTACGAACACTTCGCAGCACACGCGGATACTAATGCAAACTAATGGTTCCAGATACGAAGCGAGTTCCCCATCCCGTATGTTTGGAACGGCGATTGATCAAGATCTGGAACGGTTTGCAGGAACATGTAGTGGAAGCGAACTGAATGCAGAATTCAAGCGTTCATTGGATGTGAATTCCTCAAATATTAGATTCCGTGAACGATTACCCACATCCACCTTAGATTTTTGAGATTTAACTTGCGGTGAGTTAAACTAGTTTTTAACGAGATAACGTGAGGAGGTGAAAAATGACCAGCGTACTAACAAGTCATAGTTTGCTTTTTTAACGTTTTTAATCATAATTTAATGGAGTTGTACAGCTTTAACTTTTCACTTACTCTCATAATACTGTATTCAGTATTTAACATGCCACTGAGGTTTTAGGGGAGTTTGGCTCGACAGTAGACTCCTGAGCTGCAGATTCTGAGGGTTTCTGTTTGGCTGCTTTGTCCCTTTGACATGTAGGTGTCGTCAAGACTCCTGGGATTAGATTACTCGCACGTTTCGGTGGGTACCGGATTTTTGGTTCCACGGACACTGTTCGCCTCTCGGAGTTAAGGTCAATTTTCGCCTGGTGTTCTTCCAAAGATGGGTAAAACAACGGCGATCGAGACCTGGCTGATGATGGTTCAGGAGCAGCAATATATACACTATTCCTTTGGTTAAATTCCCCCAGGTTAAACTGGTGCCGAATTTCCTCAAATAAGATGACCTTAGTTCTCATTCACCGCTCGGCTTCTGCTACTAACCGGTTGCACTACTGGACTAGGCCAACCTTACAGTTGACAAGTGGGATGGTCGGACAGGTAGTACAGCAATAAAGGACATTTTGATAGCTATTCGTCTCTCGCATCTGCCGTTGGCATAAACTAGCGCACCTCGGATAATACCATTTGGAACGATGCGAGCAAGCTAAGCCTAAGTTGACTAATCGCTTAGGTTCCCCTAATCTGCAAACACCCGTAGCTTGGAGCGTTTTTGGATGTGCATTTGCTCGATGTTTGCCATTCAGCCTGGTGTCATTGCTGAGCCAGTTGGATGCCAGACGACTTGTCGATTTCCGTGGCGGTATGTACTAGTCAAGCGAACGTTGAAGTTTTAAAGGTCAAGTGAGCGGCCGGTGGAGTTGATTTGGTTGCGCGTTGGTCCCAGATATATGCACTTGCACCAGTTGACAAGGCTACAAACAAACCCAAGACGGTGGACTCAGCAGCAGTTAGACAAATCAATGTAATCCCCGAAAGTAGCCAGAGAATATCTACAAAATTAGCACCGATTAAAAAATGCCTCAAAGCAATAATATTGCTGTACCATTCACACAGCAACCAAGTATACAACAGTAATCCGGAGGCAAAAGTAGCATCTAAAACACGGTACTTCAAAAATCGGCGGCGACCGTGGGTGCAGCTTTTGTAGAAGCTGTGTATGACTTAAGATACCTTTCCACCGTCGAGCTTTCAAAATGACCTGTGGATCATCCACAGCATTCGGAACCCCTTGTAAGCAGCCTGTGTAAAGTTTGCGCTCGATTTGTGGTCCGATGACAGCGTCACACCTAAGTGGGTTTGCTCAGCTACATGTGGTACTACGTTACCGCCTAAAAAGTAAGGCGTTGATAGCCCGCTGTTCCCAAGAGATAAAACTGCACATATTAAATTGTTTATGGACCGTTGCCACAAAAATCAATAATCCCGGAGTCTGTCAAACGCACTATGCAGAATATGGGAGTCGTCCGTTCGACTGACCGTGCTCCAGAACTTAAGGTCTTCTGAGAATATAAGCGACGATACTTCCGGTTTCTCAGGCAAGTCATAAACGTACAATATGAACAACAGTGGACCATGGTCAGACCCATGCTGAATACCACTGACAACCAATTGTGGCGCGGAGGGGGTCGAGTCCACTGGAACGCATATCCCATACCCTCGAGAAATGCCATGATCCACTGTAGTGTTGGCCAAGAGACACCATATGGCCGAAGATTAAACAACAGGCGAGAATGTGGGACGGTGCCGAAAAGTTTGGCAAAGTCAGCGAAACGTACATCCACTGCCACACCCCGATCCAACACGTCGGCTCAGCAGTTCCGCACATACAACAAGTTAGTAAGGTAAAACCCTTAAGGAAACTGTGCTAAGAGGAACTGAGCAATTCGAACTTCTTCAAATGGGCTTCCAGAGCATCTTGTAGAACTGGTAAATGCTAGTCCGAGACGATGCGCGAAAGTGAGCACGGATATCAGAAGGCAGCTGGAGTCGGACACACCGGACTTTGCTCACCTGTTGATTGTTTTTCCGAGCTTGATTAAGAAATCGCATACGTTTCACCACCATGCGAGGTGGCATCTTCAGTGCAGTAATAGGCAGTGTGTATTGCTGCTTAGTGAATTGTCAGTCCGTCATGCACGGTCTGGTGACTTTTGAAGGTGGCGATTGCGATTTGTGCCACGTGATCTCTGCCCATGTGCTTCCACGGCTGAACCAGGTCTTGCGATTCGCCGGAGATCTTTCTTTCGGAGTTGATCATACACGGGGTCAATGTCGATGCGCATGTTGATCGAATTATTAGAGGAGTACCATGCTTCTAGGAACTCTCTTCCTTTCTGTGTTGTTGTTTGAGCTAAAATCACTGTCTGGTCCCAATGGAAGCTATGTCCCTCCTCATCTACATGCGCTGAGACAAGAGACGATGCATAATGTTCTTTACAAGCCCTCTGATGTTCTTGTATTCTTGTGGATAGTTTCCTTCCTGTCTGCCCCACATAGTTCATTTCACAATTATTGCAATTTATTTTATACACAACGTTTGTTCGTTCTTGTGCATTCCTCATATCCTTTGGGTTTGATAGTATTCTTCGCAAAGTAGCGGTTGGCTTATGGCTCGGAAAAACAATCAACAGGTGAGCAACCAAGCCGGGCTACCCGTGTTCCAAATTATTTCGAACACCGGACTTTATTCGATGGACTACAAGAAAACGCGAACGTATGAAGCAGGACAGGATGTACACGTCAGCGCGGGAACTTACAAGGCGGGCGAGCGTCGAGCCGATTGTAAGGAAGATTAAAACAAGAAAGAATAATGTACAAGTGGTCAAGAATTAAATAGCACATAAAAGATAGCAGTTATCTTTCTGGGTACTCTAATCTCTTGATAATTTCTGTAGTAATATCGTAGCGAATGTGACGCAGTGGGCAGTGCGTGTATTTCAACAAGAACGTGGCACTTACAACTCACAAACCCGTACAGATTTAGATCATGTTTCCTTCCCAAGATGCAACGCGGATGAGGATTTGTGTGACGGGCCATTCCAGGTGCCTACGAAGCTGGGCTTCGAAACAACCCCTTCATCTTTCGTCCCGTATCTCCGCTTCGTTACATCCGATTCTGGCCGGCCATGAGTCGTTCGCAAGCTCACGATTTGCTCCCCTTGGCTGCATCACTCCACCCGCGTTCACTCCTGTGGGCTTCGTTAGCGGCGTATTTGTCTGATTCATTACGTTCTCGACAAATACCTCCTCCATTGTTCTGGGCCCAGGCTCATTACCAGATACCGCCCGTGACTCGCTGTCGGCTCGATCCGCAACACTAGCAGAGCCTTGTTTCGTCTCATCTATTGCACCCGTTGTGAATTCCCTACAATCCCGTTTTTGTTGTCGTTCCGGTACAAGAGTAGTCACTGTCTTCTGACTCCCTACACCCGTCTCTTCTCGAAGTTGTTCTTCCCTCTCTAACTATGGGCGCAGAAGCGTGGCGTTCACCCAGCGCTTCGTTCCTCCACTCTCAAGTTGCAAGTTTGTTCGTTTCCGATTGTGTATGATGTAAGGGTCATTCCAGCGTGCCCTGAACTTGCTCACATCTGGCCCTACATCATCTGGGTGATCGTTGTTCCGTACTTGGCTTGTTCACCAATCCTGAACGGCATCTACCTGTAGGCCTCATGCCCGGCGTCGTAGTTCCTCTGATTGTGTGCCTGTCCGATTTTGGTTCCTTTGCTAGCAATCGCTTGCCGTCGTGGCTGATGCGGTGACGGATGTTCCGCCTCACTCCGTTTCGCTAAGCATGTATCGAGCGCAATACAGGATTCTCGGCCAAATTGTAATTCGAATGGCGGAACCTTGGTGACCGACTGCATGCTGGTCCGGTAGGCAAGCGGAACTTCAGGCAATCCTTCCTCCCATGTTAACTTCATGCAGTTTATCCTCGTTTTCATGGTTCGGTTGAATCGCCTTGTCATTTCTTTGACATGCGGATAATACGATGAAGTGCCTCGCCGCTACAAGCCCCACTTGTCCAAAATCGCCTTAAATGCTTTCGACTCGAAGCAAGGCCCTTGGTCGGTGAGAACACGTGGTATTCCATATGTTGCCGGCACACTGAAGTCAAATGCCTACGTCATGGTCTCGCCTGTCTGATCTTTGCTTGGTATGATTTTCACCCAGCAAGTGAACTGATCAATCATCACCAGAACCCATCTGTTTCCTAATCGACTTACCGTTAAGGACCCAAAGACATACAGTCCCTAACAATGAAGTGGCTCATTGACTTCCATCGATCGCATAGGTGGTCTCGGGGCATCCATCTCGCGACTCATTTGGCAAGTTGGATAACCCCGGATGTATGCTGCGATGTTCTTCCTTATGGTAGGCCAAAACACTCCTCCGTAGCAATTCAAAGACACTTTTGAATTCCATATGAGAGCCATCATGAGTCATTCGCATCACCTGCTCTTGCAGATTCGGTGGAACAAAAGATACTTTCCTTCCGTTTATCGCAGCCACCACACTATTGTTTTCGACCCCAATCTGTCCCAGATCCTACGGCTTCCCTCATCCTCCCCTGATATGGCCTCCGGCTTGGTGCCAGCCTGTAAGTGAGAGCACAGTAGCTTCACGAAATCATATGTCCTTTGACCACCCAGCAGATTCCTCTCCTCCACGGTGACCGCGCGCACCGGTATAGCGTTGTCGTGCATGAGGTCGTCCAATGACGGACGTGACAACATATCGAGTAGTATGTTCTGCGTTCCATCTATGTGCTCGATGGTGATTTTAAATTCTTGCAGTCGGTATGCCCACCACGCAAGGCGTCCCCGTGGGTATTTTGCTGTCATCAATCATGAACGGGGCTTATGGTCAGTGACGATCCGGAATTCAGCCGCTAGATGGTGAGTTCTCCGTTTATCCAAGGCCCACTCGATGGCCAGACATTCTTTCTCCGTTGTGGAATACTACGACTCCGCCACCGTCAGTACTCTGCTACCATATTCCACCATTTCGGCTGCTTGGGACAATAGCGCACCGGTTGCCACGTTACTTGCTTCGACTGCCACAGTGAATCTCTCAGCTGGATTGGGTAGCCTTAGGCATGTTAGGGCTTCTGCTATTCATGCTTTTAGGTGGTTAAAGGCTTGATCCGTTTCGGCTGTCCACACGAAGGGTTCGTCTTTGTGAAACTGCTTTTTCAACGGGTTGATCCTCCCTGCCAAGTGTCGCAAAAAACCCGAGTCAATGGAACAATGGATTTATAAGGGTAAAAATGCTCATGTTCAACAGGTCCCGTAGGATGCTTATGGTTAAACTGCAAAAGATAAAACAGTTGTCGGCAAAATTGGCTTTACACTAGTGAACTCACCGAACTAAACGTAGCGTAATCTGTAAATCCAATTGGATGTACCAATGGCCGCTGCGGACTTTGGATTGCCGTGCTGGATTCCATATTTTCTTCCGGATTACTCTGCTATGCTTGCTTTTCTGTGTGAATTGTGCACTAATAGTTTGTTTTTGGTATATTCTTCAATCTGTGTAAATTTGATGGGGATTCCCTGGCTAATTTCGCAGTTCTCATTGTTTAGCCCAACTACCGTCCGCGTCCGCCATCTTGGATTCGTTGCACGTCTGGACACGTTCGTTGAATTGTGGCTATTATCGATAAAAGTAGCCGTGGGATCTAACCCATTTATCGAAGTCCAACTGCGAGAAACCACACATGGTTGGTTTTTGTTGCATCAATCTATTACCTTGGCACTTGAGTCTTAACCTCGATAAGCTTAAATCGCAATGGCCCCACTGAAGTCTCACAGTATTCAGCAAGCTATGCTTAATGTACTTTCCACGCCACTAGGAAAGAGAATAAAATGCGAGGCCCCAAAAGAAAAACGGACCTGTTTCTCGGCTAAAACTATACTCATCGCAGAACTACGTGATAAATTGCTTTCCTTAGAATCCCAACTTAATGAGATGCGAAAAACGCTGGCACAGTTTGAATCCCTTAAAGATCACCTGATTACGCTTGACTACATCAATAACCCATTGGATAAGACTGATCCTGTTCTAATGAGAAAAGCAAGGCAGTTATTTGCCTCTGTTGCCTCTGAAGTGCACGCACGAATATGTGGAGCAAAACATGTGATTGTTTTTAATGTTCCGGACAGGCTGAGTCTGGATAAAGTAAAACTAACGATACTGAAAGCTTGTAACATGTTTAACGTGGACTGCAAATGCCAATGTTTAAAAAAGAAGGCACCAAAACATTGTTGCCCAATCATTTTCAAAATTTTGAGCGAGGAAGTCGCACAGCGATTCCTCCATTGTGGACCCATTCTAGGCCAGTGCATCCAATTTAACGGCAGTTTGAGTTAAGCAGATAGGACACCCTTACAAAGGTCCGAACTTAGCACTGTGCTGCGAACACCAGAAAAAATAAGTAGGCTCGTTGAGAAATAGTCAAACGTCCAAAAGACGAGTGCATCCAAGGTGGATACTAGATGCATTGATTTAGACATCGATAATCTAGCAACGTTGTCAACTAGCTCCGAAACCGTCCTTCCTTGTTCCACTGAAACACCCTCGACACAAGGAACGGATAAAGCGAGTTCTCCTATTCCTGACAGCAGCACTCCCATTATATCGAAATCCCCATGCACAAGAATTAAAGGAAAGTCCAAGTGCTTAGAACAGTGGAGTAATGACAACTCGTTGAATATATCACAAGCCGGTCCAAACCAACAAGACACGTCCAAGGATAGACAACCTGATGTAATTCATAGTCCCCTGTCACCTAAGAACGACTTTTCCAATCCAGGGACCTGTGTCTTTAAAAAACGTATGGATACTAAATACTCGGTGGTACCCGAAATTCCCTATCGACCAACCTCCCATAACCACCAGGGCAAACAACCTTCCATGTTGAATAAGACCAATAACAACTGTCTCTTGACTACGCCTAATTATCATCCTACACACCACAACAATCACTGGAAGTGCACAGATAATGGAAGGACTTCGACCAGTTGTACTATGTTACCACCTGCTCTTTTCCATGCTCCTTCAACCTCTCAAGCTGCTTCTTCCAACAAGCATTTTTAGCGGCGATGGGAATGGACTCGCACCCATTCCCATCTCAGATACATCCGGCGGAGGTCAACGCCTTCATCCCACTCTTCCTTCAATTGGTCCTGATGACAAGGCTAGTCCATTGTCAAACCAACGGCCACCTAAGCACGATGAATCGGTTTCCGTCGTACCCCTGACTGTCTCGATATCCACACATGACATACTACCCTTATAAACAAACATTCTAATGGCTAACTCGGGCCCACCATACTCGCACTTCCCTACTATGTGCACCATGTTCGAACGCAAAGATTCAAACGATCACACAACGGACAGCGATCATTCCCCAATACTTAGTACATTTTCGATTATTCTGATTAATGCCAGATCCAAAATAAACGGAGTTGGTTTTGTAAACACACTTGCACAGTTCAATGAGCCCCAAGCGATCCTCGTTACCGAAACATGGTGTTCTTCCGACACACTTGACTCTACTCTGTTTATTCCAAACTACCACCTATTCCGAAAAGATCACTGCGACAGAAAAGGTGGAGCGTGTATTATATACCTACGCAAAACATTTACAGCTAAACCTTATAGATCACTCACCATTGGAAAATATCTCGGAATCTATTTGGCCGTCAGTTGCGCGTGTCTCATCTTACAATGCTCGCATGTATCTACAACCCACCGAATGCGTCTAATGTGAGTATCGCCAACATCACTTCAGAATTTGACTTCGCATCGGAGTTGCCACATAGCCAGAGAATTATTGCCGGCGATTTCAACCTACCGAAAATACGCTAGTCATCCCCCTCCCCAACGTCTGCCTTGCACGCCTCTTTTCTTTCTTCCATCAGAGCTGGGGGCTGGACACAATGGATTACCAGTCCAACCAGGTCTGCCAATGTACTGGACTTAATATTGACATTGAGGATACCCAGTCCACAGACCTAGATCTTAAACAATCTCCCTGGCAGCGACCATAACAAGATCCTACTCAGCTTCCAAATTAAAATGGTTACTAAACTCGCCTCTACAACGTCAGTTGCAACCCATATGATAAACTGGCAATGCTTTCAGCCATTCATTCGTTTCTCCAACTGGGATGTATTTTTCCTCTCTACCAGTGTGTACACCGCTGTGGAGCAGTTCTATAAACAAATCCATCACGCTATAACCCTCTTTGTTCCACATTGTATTCATACCCCGCATGTCTCCAAACATTCCGTCGAGCACTTAATCAGCAAGAAAACCAAAAATTTAGTTGCAAGATACAGAAGGACCCATGACTTTAGCTTGCCTTACAAATGCATGAATTTACTACCAGAGTCACACGCAAGTAACAGGACGAAAAATGAAGAACATACAGCCCTACGGACAGGTTGCAAAGCTAGGGTGCTTGTCAAAATACTACATCGTAGAACCAGTCACTGCTCCCCTCTGATTACCGAAATTGTTGATGGTGAGGGTCACTTACTCCATGACCCAGCTGGAACCTCTGAAGCATCCAACGACCTTTTTGCCACTACCATGAGTCGCGAACCTGACCCGGTGCCTGTGTGCACAGAGCTCACCAAAACAAAGCTCTTAAGCAGAGTCGATATCTCGCTCAAAGCCATCCATCAAGTTATCAAATCAATCCGGCCATCTCCCAAGATGGGATCTGATGGCATTTCACCAACCACCATTAAACTAGGAGGATCTGATATACCATTGCTACTGATGAGCATGTTTACTCTATTGCTAGAATCTAACCACTTTTCAGACCAATGGAAAACGCCATTTATTATGCCTCAGTATAAAGAAGGTCCCAAAGAAACGATTAATAACTACTGACTAATCCACCACACTGCGATGATCGCCCGGCTATTTGAAAGGCTGCTCAGAATGGAGATGATGAATTTTGTTGATTCTATTGGCCTGATCAACAATTCGCAGTATTGTTTTCTCAATAAGCGATCGTGCACCACCTGTCAACTGCATCACCTTAACCACATATCAAAATCAATCGATTCCGGCTATGCAGTAGTAATCTTGTTTCTTGACATACACCAAGCGTTCGAGCGAGTACCACACAAGCGACTGCTACAAAAGTTAGAGAACTTTAGGATCCGGGACCCCTTACTAGGTTGTCTATCGTCATACCTGTGTGATCGTCATCAGGTGGTCACTTTAGGTGATTATCAATCTTCCCCACGCTCAATCCCCAGTGGAGTCATTCAAGGGAGCGTACTCGGTCCCTTACTCTTGCTGCTTTACATCAATGACATCATCACATCTGTAAAACATGGTACATCATTTAGCTTTGCTGATGATATCAAAATCGGCTAAACGCTTCGGCATGACGAGCTTAACGGGACATTACTGCTCTTTCAAGATGATTTACATTCCCTTGTGTCATTGTGCTGCATATGGGTGATGAACTTCTCGGCTAAAATCAAGCATCTTGTCTTACATCTGCTGCATCCCCGAAGGATCTATCACCCTAAACAACGAAAGCCTCCCTACACAGTTGTCCACGCGAGATCTTGGAATTAAGTACTAGTCTACCTTCAATTTCTCCGAACAGACCCAATACCAAGTAGCACGTGCCAGGTAGTCTATGTTCAATATATCAAACAAAATGCACACAACTCGTGCCAGAGTTGAGCTTTCCAAACTACTCACTCGCCCCATCCTCGAATATTGCAGCATAATATACGGAAATATGAGAAAGAGTTACAGAATTGCTATGGAGCACCTGCAGAGGTCGTTTACCAAACATCTGATTGGTAACCATACTGCAATGAGTTATCGCGAACGTTGCAATGAACTTCATCTCGAATCACTTTACTTTCGACGATTGAAGCACAACCTGTTGCTGCTTTTCAACCTGTTACACAAAAGAACTTATTACAACCTGCCTACACACAATTTACGACATTGCTCAACTCGAGCGCTTCGCAACAAAGATTTTGCATTGAATATACCGAAGGCTAGAACGAACGTCCGCTCTAATTTCTTCCTGGTCAGATACCCCTATCTGTGGAATAAACTACCAATAACACTCAGGTCATGTGACAATGTGGCAACAGTTAGAAGCAGACTCGCCCATTACCTTGATCTAAATACCATAATTCCTATATTCACACAGAAAATATCCCTCGATGGGCTATTCCAAGAGGGACCCAAAACATATAAACGCCAATGTTTTCACAACTAGGCTTTGATCTCAACCGTCCACCAGGATGTTACTACATGAAACGCATAACCCAATACTCCACCTATGCATGTCTCCCATGTAATAGCATGGTTTCTTCTGTACAAATCGATCTGTACCGCCATAGACACAGTTTCTCTCATCAAGAGAAATAAAGGTATTATTATTATTATTATTATTATTGTTATCAGAACTAACGGCAAATGGGATGTTGGTAAAATCGTGTCTCCTTCTGGTGTGCAGATAGAGGTGGTGGAAAAAGTAGAACGAAAGCTGTGCTGTGACCTTCAGTGATATCGTTTACAGACACTTGTGTTTATTCATGGTTAATGGGTCATGTACTTTGGTGCAGCGAAACAAGTGCACGGTCAAATCGGGCTTTGAACTCTGCCAGCATGGAAGCACATGTAACAGATTCCCGTAGGGCATTCCACGTACGGCAAATGCGTACACCAAAGAAATTCCTACGGCATTCCAAGCGACTGTGTTTCTCTGCCATTTTGAGATGGTGACCTCTCAAATTGCTGTTGTGACTGGGCTCTAGTAAGAAGCGGCACGCGTGGTTTGGATCTCTCAAAATTTGATACCTCAAAATGAGGTCTCCGCGTAATCGGCGATACCGTTTGCTGAAGATCCCAAACACTTGTAGCCTACGTTCATAAGGCTAAGTATACAAACCCTTAACATTCTTGGTTACCCAGCTTTGGGGTATCTTCAAGTTGATGAGTTCTCTCTTCAGTCATGGCTGCCAAACCTGCATTGCGTATTCCACATATGGGCGTATATATGAGCCGAGAAGTTGTGCAATAAAACGAAGGGTCGAATCGTTCAAATGCGCGCTTCAGGAAGCCCACATGCTGGATGCACCTCTTAGAAGCCGTTTCAGCCTTCTTCCAGTAACCTAGGTAGACCTGCGTGAAAATTCTCAGATCATTCTCTCCAGAAGACTGTTGAACCTCCTGGTTGCCGAGTTGGTAGGAATGAACCAACTTGGGCCGTAGTTGCAGCACTACATTTGTCCACATTGAATCGAAGTAGATTCTAGTTTGAGCACGTGTATATCCCATCCAGATCAGCTTGAAGTACTGTGATATCGTCTGGTGTTTTGATCGCTCTCCACACCTTGATGTCATCGGCATACATAAAGCAGTTCGAGCTTATGAGGCCTGTGATATCGTTAATATGGGTCAAAAATAATCGGGGTCCTAGTACCGATCCCTATGGTACTCCGCATTCAACTTGGATATGATCTGACAGCGAACCACGCACGCTTACTTCTAGGCGCCGGTGTGAAAGAAATTTTCTGATCCACACTAGGAGAGGATCACCAACACCAAAAGTCTAGAGTTTGAAGAGCAGAATATTAGGGTTTAACCAGCTGAACGTTTTTGAGAAGTCAAGGAAGATTACATCAACTCTTGTGCCAGAGTCTATTACTTCAGTCCAGCTGGATCGTACTAGTAGTAGATTTGTAGTGCACGATCGATTTTGTCGGAAACCATGCTGTTTTGGTGAAAGGTAGTTAAAATCTTCCAAGCAGGTGATTAGCGCAGCAGAAATAATAGCTTTCATGACCTTTGAAAGAACAAGTACTAAGGTTTTGAGTTTGTAGTTGGCTAGATTGAAACGACTACCTCGCTTGTGAATAGGAGTAAGCACCCACATATTTCCACATGTTGGGCACGTACATTTCTTCAAAACAGTGTTGGAATAATCGAATCAAGGACCCAGCTACATTCTACCGTCGCTAGTGATTTAGTGTGCGAATTATCAACTCCAGGAGAGCTGTGCTTGCGCATACTCAACAGCGTTTTTAGTACAGTTTCTACTGTGAAGGATATGTGAGTGAGTTTTGGGGGCAAAACAACCATCATTAGAGGGTTAGGTGGCCAGTGATCGCACTGAAATTTTACAGCATATTGTAGGCGCAGGGTATTCGCCGCTTCCTTCAGTGTCCGTGTGGGTCTGCGCGCTGTTTGAAGGGGAGGAATTCACCGTTTCCCTTTACATAGACAGTTGACGTGTTGTTACAGAAGCTTGTGGTTTGATGCCATACGCGTTGCTAAGTTCTGCAGGTACGCCATTCTATCCTTGCAAACAAGCTGGTTACCTTGGGTCGTATAGGCTCTCCAGTTTTCGATGCTCGCAAAGAGTTTGTTGATATGCCAGGCTGAGTTTTGCACCGTCATACACTTTGGTGTTCTGCTTTGCAGAAAGGAGACCACGTTTCTCTGATGGTAGGTCATAGTCTTTGACGCTTCGGCAACCAGAGAGCTAAACTGGCTGACGAAATGTTCCCATGCACTATCTGGTGCCTCATCTGCCAGAAATGTCCAGTCGGCTGTCTCACCTAGTTGAGCTACTAAGTCGTGGCGTACCTAAATTCTTGTTGCGTCAACAATTTCCACCGGATATTCTACACGGCAAATGTATTCAAAGAGTAGGACTACATGATCGCTGCGGGCCAACTGGACGTCGACGATCACCTTCTCGACCATTAGTTCTTCGTTGGTGAATATCGGATCTAGTATCGAAGGCTTATCTTTTTCTCGGAATCGGGAGGGAGTGTTGATGTAGTCATACCGCGGCTAACTGGAGACAAACGCTAGTAGATGGGCCTTGAACTTTTCTCCGGAGGCTGCTTGGGATTCCAGAGCATGGTTGTTGAAATTGCCAGTAATGAGAATGTGACTGTAAGTTGTGTTTATAATCCTTCTTATTGCGGATGCCAGCTTGGAGTCCCTCTCTGGCGTGCAGGAAGCAGAGCGGTAAATGACCACCACCAAGCAATTATCGTCACCTTCTAAACCTAGATGTCATCAAAGTGAATCTTGCACCGTGCGGGCTGGATTCTCTATGAGCTCACATTGGAGGTTATTTCTGAAATACAGAGCCACCCTTGCACCTTTGCTGGGCCGGTCGTGCCGAACAATGGATATGGCTGGCAGTGCGATCTCCATGTCACTTATGTCAGGGCGGAACCATGTCTCCGTTAAAGCGTTGAGGTCGCAGGCTTTGGATCCCTGACTAAACCGCATTTCTGGAAGTTTACTCAGTAAACTTTGAGCGTTGGTGCACATACAAGATAGCTTCTCGAATGCCAAAAGCTCTTGACTAGGAGCACATGAATGACGCGGATTTGTGCCGACCGATGAGAGGCCAGCACCTAATTGTTTTTTCGGGTAAATTGCCAGATCTCGATGGGAATGTAATCTGTTTTTGGTCTCACTTGCACTTGCGGTATGTAATCCACCGGCAACCTCGAGATCTACGGGTCTTAGTGCGTAGATTTCCGTATCGCTGTTGTGGTTATATTGAGTCACGGGTGGTGTCCTTTCCGCGAGAACAGCGAGTGGCTGTGGCTCTCTAACTGCTGTCTTCAGTCGTAGTTCCGAGGGAAGTATGTTGCGGCGTAAATGCCAGCTACGGATTAAATTCACGGCTATCTGTTGTGATTGCACCGGTAGTTTCAGTATCCTCGGGTCACTGTCTCTGTAATTTGGCGACACGGGTAACCGTGTAAACGACTGAAGTATGACGTTGGCTGCACAGAGCTTCAAGGATGTAACGCCATTCTTCCGGGTCATGAGCATGGACTTCTTCGTTGCTGGTTGTCGGTAGATCGGACAAGCCGTGAACAAAAATAATTCTTTTTCTGCTTTCCGTGTGGTGGTCGTTTGAATTATTTCTATCCCGCTGGCGTTCGCTCCATGGAACATCCGGAAATAGGCCTATTCCACTGTTTTCAGTCCGCAGGGGGTATGCCGACAAAGCGCAGTCTCGGCATCATCTATTGAGCCCAATGTTACTCGTATTAGCCGTGACACCCCATACTGATACTAGGTTGGATGTCTAGTGATGCGCATTATAGTATTTGGAATGGCTTGAACTCCGATTTTATCACAAAGGAAATTCCATTGCTTTAAATAATCCAGCTGTTTACCCTTTAAGGAGTTTGCCTTGGACACAGGAACATTGGTGCGTATAATTGTCAAGACCTCGTCGTTCTGCCTAGTCTTCGATGATGTGGGAAGCATGGTTATCGATGGATTTAATGATGTTTGTGCACGTTGCACCTGATCCTTGACTCGTTTTGCGGCTGTACTGGGTGAGGCTACTGAGGTTGCCCTTTGATTATACCGAGCAGCAATGACTGCATAGGTGAATCGGTCTTTAGATTGCTTCGAATTCCGTTGGTCAGTCGGAAAAGTGGTTGTTACCGATGTTGCAGCAGTCGATACATTGGATAAGAGGATATGGGCGATGAGGCTAGACATGCTTGTATCGGTCGTGATGACGATTTGGTTCGTGGTTCCCAAGGTTTCTAGTCTTGGCTTTTTACTTGTTTTCGAGGCAGCAATTATGAGAGCGGGATGAGGTAAAAGATGCACTATGTTCGCTTCGAAACAATTTTTACATTCAAAGGATGTTCAATTTTGACGATTACGATGTCGTACTTTTGTGTTAATCCAAGTAAGTATTTTACCAGTGGAATCGTTGCGTAGTTCGGACAGAACCAAAGTGAACCCGGCATATTGTATTGCTTTATGTCAGTTTTACAGACGTTGACACATTTCGAATGGCACCGGTCTTGGCAGTTTGTACAAGTCAATCCACCTTTTAATAACTTAGCACAAGTTTGCTTAGCACAAAATTCTTCGTTTCGGGTTACCGGTGTGGCGGTCATGATGGCAGACTACCGTGGAACAAATGCAAGATGTCGGACACAGACGGCAGTTGGGCTAATCAATGAGAACTCCAAAATTAGCCAGAGCAAATCAGCAAAATTGCACAGATTGAAGAATATATAAAAGAAAATACTGGTGGGTAATTCACACAGAAAAATTACGTAGAACAGAGTACTCCGGAAGAAAATGTGGAATCCAGCACGGTAGTCCGAAAATCCGCAACGTCCGTTAGTACCTCCACTCTCAGGAACGAACGTAGCTGACGTTTGGGTTTTGGCACTGTATAACTCTTGATCGTCTCTTGTTTCTCCTGAAGCTGATGTACTTGACCATTGCCCACAATGTGGTCCAGACATACCACTGATTCCTCCATGGTGGGCACAAGGTCCAAATCAGAGGGTGTCACCCGTTCGGTGTCGTGTGGGAGAGGTGACAAGGTTGTGCAGAGGTACATCACAATCACCTCTTGCAAGTCAGCCTTGAATTGTTTGCTGTGAAATGCTGGACTTCTATTACGGGAAGCTTAAATACCTCCACCAGAAGAATGTGATCGTGTGGTCGAGTCAGCACACGCTTCATTGCAGAAGGTATGCACTGATCCATTTCCAAGGTGGACATTGGAGGGCGGCAAACTATTACTAGTAAATACACATCATCGCATCTTAGGTGCCCACTACACCAAACAGAATCGATGACTTCCGTTTCTGGATAGTGGATGATATCAACATGCAATTCGGATCGATAATAAAAAGGCACTCCGCCTCCTCTGCTATGTCCATCACTTTGTATGGATGTTATGCCGGGTAGTGCAGTCTAAACATCGGTGGCCTTCGAGTTCAGCCATGTTTCGGTGACCAGAACTAGATCCCAAAGCGTGGAGACCTGATGAATATCAACTTCGGTTAGCTTGATAAAAAGATCTTTTGCATCGGTATACAAACGAGTTGGTGCATCGGTGGTTAGAAGCGTTTGTGAATACTGATTTCCGGTACGGATCTATGACGACCCTTCAGGGGTCGGCTGAGGTCCGTTTTTATAGGACCGATTACGCAGGCCCTAGGGCCAGTTCAAGTTGTTGTGTAGAGTTCTCATTGTCAGCAAGAGAGTGACCATCCTTTCCTTCTTCAGCTGCCGGCGTGTTTTGGCAGTGTCTCTGTTCTGAGCTACATGATGATGGAAATCTAATGGTAACTTACCTACTCAGCGTTACCTTGTCTATCTGGGATCCCATGCGTATCACCTTTAAACGTATTTCGAAGGACAGCATTCTACGCTTTTTGTGCTACTTTTGCATTACATGCTCTGCCATCAATTTGGAGTGCAATGATACTTTCATCACTCGAGGACCACACCCTTTGTAGTTAGGTGATAGCGGTAACCTTGGTGTCGAATCAGCGATAACATTTTCTAGTGAGAGCAATTCGCGAATAAAACGTCATTCATCCCAGTCATGCGCTTTGGCCTCTAGCTCGCTCAATGTCTGGAACTCGAGGACATCGTGAACAAGGATAGCTTTTAGGTCTTGTTGTTTACGGAATTCCTCCAGATCTTTCCTACGTTTCTGACGTTCGCATCCAGCTACATTAGAGCATATAACAGCCGGAGAATTATGGTATTGTTTCATGTTCTCCTTTTTGGAGGGACCCGTGGCTGCTTTCTGCAGTTGGATAAATGTTAGGGTCTTGAGTCCATTGGTGGTATTGGCAGTATTAACTTGTTTGGCAGGGGGCGGGGTTACGAAGGGAGATACTTCTGTCGTACTGTAGCGAGAACGAGCGGTTTATTCCCAACACACCACGGGTTCACAGGCTAGCACCCACGCGCGCACGTATAGAGGACATTTCCCGACCACCACGCACCGCACATTGTCCTCCGCTTGGTTTGGCATTCATGCTCTGATCAGTTAAGTCGCTGCTCGCCTATTCGCCCTCGTGTCTTTGCTTCCGCATGTCCTCTTCTGATCAAGCTGGTTTAGTTCTAATGCCCTTGACTTGCTTACTGGGGGCTGTGTCGCTCTCCTTGTGGTTATTCCAGGAGGGAGGCCTAACGCATAGTACTCCGGAAATTCGGGCTGTTTACCACTAGTCCCCCACTCTTCTCCACATGGACCTGATATCGTTTTTCGTTCGTTGTCCATTTCCAGTTTGTTTCGTAGGCCTCGTGCTGCTTTGTCGACGTTCGTCCCTGGTGTCCTCGTTGTTTTTCATCTTCTTTAGAGTTCGCGGCTTGTCCGTTCCACCTGTGATCTTTGCCTTTCGTGCTACTACAATATGGGTAACAACAACGGGCGCGTATGTTATCGGACCTTTACCGGTGTTCGAGTTGGCGCGTGGTTCTGATGAATAATGTGTGGCGAACGCAGTTTGATGAGCAGCCACTAACGTCGGGTTGACTAACTCAGGATCGTTACTTTTATTTGCGGCCTTGCTACACTGTTCTAAATTGGAGCTCGTTGTTGAGCGTCGAATACGAGGCAATGATTTGTCTGGTTCCTGCAGGACAGTTTTCCCGGATGCTGCTTGCTTCATATATTTCTGATACCAACACTGCGATACATTTGACTAGTGGAATAGACGCACACTCAGTGCCGAATCATAAAGCAATACTCGTACTATTAAGTTTCTTTATCTGGCTGAGACTAAGGCGAGCGCATCGAGGATGAACACTTTTCCGGACATTTGTGAATTCTAGTCCAAATCGCACAAGTTTAACACAGCTGTCTGCGTCACAACTAACACTTATTTCGAAGCTTTAAGCCTAGATTTCCGTGGGCAATCAGTACATACCATTGTGCTTGTCAGTTCTGCGGGTGTCGTTCGTTGCAAAGTCTGAATCCAAACGCTGTTGCTCAAACTGGTGGTCGGGCTGAAACTACTAGGCAAACACACGAGAGCAACCACTTAGTCAGACCAGTTACCGACAAGAGTTAGGATAAGTTAAATCAACAGACCAACGAAACTGGCACACACCATATACACTACATAAAAAGCGATATGCAAAGGCGTAATGCTAGGATTCATGAATCGGACACAGCCGAGTTCCTCATCCCCCCACACATAAAACGACCGACCTTATAGCAGTCCCCACAGCATTTAATTCAAAACATCCATTCCACGATTCATCGCTAAAAACGGAGAAACTTGCTTGCATGTACTCCAATACACAAGGTCTCCCGAACAAGCCTGCCACACTGTAGCTACGTCAAGCGTCACAAGCCCGGAACCTCATAGTCGTCATGGAAACTTGCTTACACTCAGAAATTACCGACGCCGAGGTCGCGATACATGGTATGTCCCTTACCGAAACCATCACCCTAGCAAATGTAGGGGTTAGGGATGCTTGCTTTATTGTCTTGGTGTACCGCACCCCTAACTCAACACCCGAAACCGACTATCACCTAGCGGCTGCTTTAAGATGCAGTTTAAAACAAAACTACGCTCACGTTCTTATCATGGGTCATTTCAACGTACACTGTTTAGAAACTCCCGCCACGACCGGAGAACAATTCAAAGCCGATCTACAAGATCTAGTAACTACTGTGCCTCTTTACGATCACATCACTTTGCCCACTCGGTTCAGAACAGATAACACGCCATCTGTGCTGGATCTTGTGCTTTCTAACGAGGAGCATATGATGGATGTGTTGGTTTTAGACTGCCCGCTGGGTCGCAGCGATCACACCGCGATCAGATTTAACTTCGTCAGCAATGCAGAATATCTTAATGAGAACGACGAGACTGTACGAACCATCACAAGCTACAATTGATTAGCCCGGCTCGTCAGCGCCACAACTTGGTCGTACCTCGAAGAAGAACCCCCAGAAGTCGCCTAGCTGGATTTCGTCACAACATTCAGTCAGCTGATTGCAGAGGCTTCAGAGTTTGCAAGAAGTGCATATCAGTTGCTTTCGTTAGGAGCAGGACTCGCAAGTGGATGACAGTACGCACCGCAGCATGGCGAGTGTACAGAGAAGCTCCAGCACCCGAAACTTGAGACAACTACGTAACCCAACGTAACCACTGCACCCAACTGTTAAGAGAAGACAATGCCACCTATCTGCAGAACATCGCAAAAACCTTCAGGGCTAACCACAAACTGCTGTACATGCACGTTAATAGACTGCGAAAAGTGAGGCAAGGATTTCCTCCACTCAGGAAGGCTGATGGCCCAACAAGAACGGCTGTGGAAGCAGCGAACCCGCTGCAGATGCAATACCCTCCCAAGTTTCGAAGGCTCTCGCCACCAGGCGATCTACCAAACTTTGTCTTCTCCTTGTCAGGACTAACCCACATCACTTTTACCGCGGGGGCTGCATTGCAAAAGCTGACGTCTCTACGCAAACACAGCTCGCCGAGTGTCGACACCATTCGTCCAGAGGCACTGGAAGCAGCCGCAAGCCAACTGGCAGGACATTTAGCTCATATTTCCAGTGCTGCTTAGACCAGAACCAAGTTCCTGCCATGTGGAAACTTGGAATAATAACCCCGATTCACAAAGGTGAAAGCAGAACTGATCCCTCCAACTACCGCCCAGTAACTCTTCTTCCTATACTCTCCAGGGTCATAGAATCCATAGTTGCCGATGCAATGTTGTGCTATTTGTAAAACTGTAACATCACCACGCCTGAGCAGCACGGTTTGCGTCGACAGCGGTCATGTACAACGAATATACTAATTGCACGCAGTAGTTGGACCGAGGCAGCTGACGCTGGAGAAGGTGTTGATGTGATCTATCTGGATTTTTCCAAGGCTTTCGACCGTCTAGACCATTGGATACTACTACCCAAGCTGCAGCATTAAGGGATCGGCGATCCTCTTTTAAGTTGGATTGCCATCTTTCTACTTCAACGGAAATTAGTGGTCAGAGTTCCAAGGTCTTTATCGGACCCCATACGAGTCGAGTGTGGTGTGTCGCAAGACTCAGTTTCTAGGTCCACGTTTGTTTTTGGTGTTTATTAATGACCTCGCACAAGGAATCGCTTCAAACTTCCTCATGTTTATCGACGATATCAAGGTCTGGCGCAGGATCCAGATAAAGGCCGACCAGCATCTGCTTCAGAGTGACTTAGATACAGTGTATCACTGGCCAACCCAAAACTTACTGCATTTCAACGTCAGTAAATGCAAGGTACTTTCCATCCGACATCACGGCAGCTACTCATACCGGCTGGGAACGAATATACTACAACAATCCACTCTCGAGCGTGACTTGCGTTTCCTGGTTCAGGATGACTTGGGTTGCTCCAGGCAAGTCGAAAATGCCTCGAATACCGGGAACCAACAAGTTGGGCGGGCGTTTGGACAAATAAACAGCTCCATATTTCGACAAATACTTAGTGCGTATATTTGCCCCCATGTCGAACACGCAATTCAAGCTTGGCATCCATGGTTGAAACACGATTTTTGTGCACTGGAACAGCCACAACGCCGGGCATCTAAGAACGTAATTGGAATGCGCAATCTTTCCTACCAGGAGAGGCTGCAACGATTAGGGGTGTTCAGTGGAAGCTACCGCAGACTACGATGTTATCTGATAATGGCATACTTGATTCTGTGAGACCCACATCATATGTGTCGCCCTTTACTGCAGCTCATCAGCAATACAAACCTGAGGGGCCACTCATTATAACTCGCAAAACAATACAGTCGTCTTAAGTGCTGCAGAAATTTCTTTTCCATTCGTGTCTGTCACCCATGGAATGCTCTCCCAGAATCGGTCGTCTCTGCACCGACAATAACAGTATTTAAAAGACGGTTGAACGATGCACACATCCATTTACACCTTGTTACTTAACACTACGTCTCCATAGTACACCCGTAGTATACCATGGAATTATTCGTTGTTCATTGTGGGTGCTGTGAATCTAAGCAGATCGCAGGACTACAGCGGAGCAAACGATAAGTCCTCATTTTCATATTCAAATTATTAACTATTTTACTATCCTTATCATCATTATTGTTATGTTGATATCCCCACCAACTATCCAACGGGACTAGTAAAGCAAGGCTGCTTAACTCGTATAAATTCATGGTTCATTGTTCATCGTACCGCAGCAACCTGCAGTGCGAACCGGTGGCCGACACAGAAATGCTAATCATAAACTCACTCTGGTGCAGTCTCTGACTGAGACGCAATGATACTTGCCTTTTCGCTGTTGTTTAACGTCCCCCAATCTCCATCCCAGAGATGGACTCCCGCCCGGCCTTGTTCTTGAGAAGCGTCCTACGAGGACGATACAGTCATGTTCTTATCTTCGGCGACTTCAATCTTCTTGATTTGGAAGTTCCGGCATCTCCAAACGAGCCGTTTATGGCTGACCTGCAAGAGTATATTGCAAGCATTTCGCTCTTTAGCCATCTCAGTTCGCCCACCCGATTACGAGTCGGAAATAAACCATCAGTGCCTGATTTAGTGCTCAAGAACGAAGTGCCCGTGATTGCGAATCCAAGGAATGAGAGCCCTCTGAAACGGAGCGACCAGGTAAGCATAACTTACGACTTCATATGTTATGCGGAGTATCCACAAGAACATTGTGACTTGTTTCCAACAAACATCCACTACGACATACTTGCAGAACTTTATAGGATATGCCATTTGCTCCAATGACAATGTTTTGTTGGATTTTACTGACAAGTTCAGTGATCTGATTAAATCTGCACCGGTCAACAAACCCCTTCGTTCTGCCAGGACCCAATCATTTACTCGGAGTAGAACCCGAAAACACATGACAGTGGGAGACACTGCGCGGCACGTATATAGAGCGAACCCCATCTCTGACAGTTGGAGTAACTATGGTGTGCATTGTTCAATGGTTCAATGGTGTATGATGGGATAAAGAGCATAACTTTACAAGACCCACAGGATGGATATGCAAAAGGAAATTAAAAGCAAAATGTTCCAACGCGGAACGTAAAGTATCAGTGGTTAAATCATTGCACTTTAACAAAGTGTTGTGTATCGTTTATCACTAAGATGAAAATCTAAGAGTCTTTCGAATGTCGTCATGTCTGGTGCGTTCACCACCTAGTTTGGTAATGCATCCCAGTCAGAACAGATTCTAAGTGCGAAAAAATACCTTCTACAATTCAAACGAGAGTGTTGCGTCATTAGTTTCAGGTGGTTGCCTCGGATTTGTTTATAAGGGGCTAGAGTCAACAGTGATGTACATGGATGCTCGCTTTCGGTTAGTATCCGGTATGTGAGAGTAAGATCTCCGCGAAGCCGTCGGTATTCTAATGAGAACACACCGAATACACGAAGACGCAGTTCGTAACTTAGACCGGGTAGTCCACGCGTTGCCTTTGTGGCTCTTCTTTGGGGTTGTTCCAATAGGCGAATGTCTCGTTTTAACCATGGACACCAGGCCTGAATTGCATATTCAGCATAAGGACGAATGTAGGAGTTAATCAACAATGGTGCTAGTTAATGTGGGAAGTTTGTGAGTAGGGTAAAGTTTGTAGAAAGTAGAAGTCACGATTAAAATTCACACACAACAATAATAATAATAATCATAATGGTACTAGTTGTCGCTCAAAACTCCCGAGAGCACGCCTCAAAAGTCTCAAGTTCAAGTTCGCCACACTTGCTGCTTTCGAACATTGGAGCGAGTTTCCAAGATTCTCATGCACGATTATACCTAGGTCGCGTTCACTAGTCACGTGTTGCATGACGTGTTGCCCCAAAAGGTGTGTTGACGAAGCTGTTGTGTACCGTCAGCAGGTGGCACTTTGCAGGGTTCAGAGGGAGCTGGTTCTTTTCTGCCCATTCGTTAATCCGGGTCAGATCTTCCTGGAGGTAGACACGGTCGGATGCTGAGCGAATAGCTCTCCATATTTTTGCATCGTTTGCAAATATTTGCAATGGAGATAGAATGTCTGCTGGAAGGTCATTAATGTAGACTAAAAACAGTAGCGGGCCGAGGACGGATCCTTGTGGTACATCACTGTAGACGTAAAGGCTTTCAGAATAGGTGTCGGCTACTCTTACCTTGATTGCTCTGTCGTGTAAGTAGTCTTGCAACCAGGTGAGCAGGGAACCATTGATACCGTAGGCAGCAAGCTTTTGAAGGAGAAAGAAGTGATTGACCCTGTCGAATGCTTTAGAAAAATCCAGGTATATCACATCTATGGGCAATCCTTCATCAGCCTCCCTGGTCCATAAGTCCCGAGTAATCAGCAAATTGGTAAGACAAGATCGTCTGCGGCGGAAACCATGTTGGGCACTAGAAATTATCTGTTGACTTTCAAAGTATCTCGTCAGTTCATCTGCGATTACCCATTCCATAACTTTTGAAAAAAACAGGAAGTAGAGTAATAGGTCGGTAGTTAGCAGGATCCGAGCGCTTATCTCCTTTATATATTGCAGTGGTAATTCCATTTTTCCACTCAGATGGGAGTGTATGGGAGTTAAGCAGACACTGGAAAAAGGTTGCAAGTGGTGTTGCTATGGTGGGAGCAGGGGTTTATAGTACTTTTGGACAGATCATGTCGATTCCAGGGGCACTGTACTCTCGGAGAGACTGTAGTTTGCTTGCAATAGCTGCTGGAGTAAAGGTGACGCTAGGTAAGCATGAGGACAAATTAGTACACCAGTGGAGTCTAGCGGAAAAGTTTTGTGTTAACAGAAAGCTTCTGTACAGACATCTGAACAGCCTTCGGAATGTGAAACGTGGCGTTCCCCCACTAATATCGGCGGAGGGACGCGATCAAACCGCCGAAGATGTAGGCAACGTTCTGCCGCTCCAATATGCCCCAATTTGTCGACGTGCTACCGGCATTTGTAACATAGCTGTCCCATTCTCCCGGATGAGGAAGCTGCTATAGTTGCGCACCAATAGCTCACCCGGACTTGACCACCTTCCCCCGAATGCACTGTAAGTGGCAGCTAAGAGGACAGCTGAACCACTAAGGAGATTTTTCCAAAATGCCTGGACGGACAGCAGGTCCTTAACATGTGGAAGCAAGAAATCATTACCCTGATTTTCAAGTGGTAGCCGCTCAGAATTAGTCAACTATGACCCAGTGACTCTTCTTCTGGTGCTGGAATCGATCATATTTGATGCTGTAATGGGCTACTTTGAAAGGTCTAACATCATAACACTGGAGCAACACGGATTCCGTCAGCATCGGTCATGGAGTATCAGTCTACTTATTGCCTGTGGCAGTTGGACCGAGATAACCGACAGTGGGACCCTTATTGTTGTCATCTATTTAGAGGATTTTAAGGCTTCCGACCGCATAGATCATGTAATTCTTCTCCAAAAGCTGCAAGCATTCGGAATTGGAAACCCTGTCCTTGGATGGATCGGAAACTTCCTCTTTCAGCGGCGCCTTCAGGTTCGAGTTCGAGGTTCATTTTCTGATCCAATTGGTATAGACTGTGGTGTTGCACAAGGGTCGGTGTTGGGGCCGCTTTATTCTTTTTCCTCATTAACGAACTTGCGAGTGTCATCAAGCCAAAGTTCCTGCTTTTTATCGCTAACATCAACCTATGAAGGGCAATCAACTGTCAAGAAGGTCATAATATGTTACAACAAGACTTAGACTGCGCCTTTGAATGGTCAAAGGTGAAACTACTTTCGTTTAACAAGGACAAGCGCAAAACCGTACATATCCGCCGCAAGCCCACGCGCGCATATAAGGTTGGAGACGATATGCAGAACACCGACACACAGCAGCGAGATTTTGGGGCGGTAATCCAAGACGACCTAGGCTATTTGGCGCAGTCGTTGAAGGCGTCTAATATCGCGAATCAACATGTTGGTCTGTTACGGATGGCATTCGAGTGATTCGATCCCTTCATCTCCCCTCAAATGCTCAATGTGTATTTGAGGCCCCATGTAGAATACGCGAATCAAGCTTGGTAACCCTGGTTAAAACGCGATCTAGTTGCACCGGAGACCTCCCAGCGAAGGGCAAGGAAAATGTGCAGGGGTCGTCTCGCCTGCAATACTATGGGCGACTGAAAGCCCTGGGAATGTGCAGCGGGAGATATCGCAGTCTAAGTGGTGACCTCATCCTGGCGTTCCAGATTTTGAAAAACCCCGGTCACGCATGCTGCCACCTCCTGAAGATTAGCTGCAACACAGAACTGAGGGGTCATAAACTTAAACTTGCCACTCAGTACAGTCGGCCGGAACGTCGCCGGAATTACTTTTCCCTTCGCGTTTGTCAACCGTGGAACGCTCTTTCGACTTTTGCCATTTCAGTGCCCACGCTACCCATTTTCAAACAACGACTAGACTATGCTTTACATCATTTAGATTACTTGATCTGACGTCTGTTCATTGAGTGACGACAAGACGCAGACAAACATTGTGCTCACCACCCCCACGAAATCGGATTAGACGGATATACCTATGTGTTAACGTGGAAAAAATGGTGAGTCCACAGACGGGTTTTTCACTTTTGTGTAATTTATTTGAACTAACCTTATTCACACAAACCACCCTACGGAACTTGTCAAGCCTTGTTTTTTTTCATCCGTATTATACCAGTGTTCCATTTAGTGGGTTGCTGTTCCACACAGATTAGATTACTGTAGAACAAATCCAAGATGGTGGACACAGACAGCACTTGGATAAATCAATGAGAGAATATCCACCAAGATTGTATGGATTCAAACGCCAAAAGAAAAATATAGGTGCACAATTCACGCTGCAAAACACATATAACACAGTAATCTCGAAGCAGAAGTAGAATCCAGCACGGTACTACAAGAATCGGCGGTGTCCGTGAGTACGGAGCTGACTGACAACGAGCCAAGCATTATACTCTATGATGATGTCATCAAAGCTGACATCATGGCTCTGCAGTTCTCCTTAACCTACATGATGCGATACATACTGGCAAACAACCACTTAATTGTATATTCAGTACCTTCAGAGCATATCGACATAGATGCGGGTGCTACCTTGAGGCTACTACGTGAACTGAACTCACGTTCCTCACCAGACCCAGAAGCGCTACACGACAGTTTTGCATGAGGGTAGCAAAATTCATAGCGGTCACATTTTGTCACATATTTCAGCTCTAGCTCAAAGTTGGTCGACTACCTCTCGACTGGAAGTCTGGCGTAGTTATGCCAAAATACAAGGGTGGAGACATCCAGGATCCTGCGAACTATCGGCCTATTTGCTAGACGTCTGTCGTTTGCGAGATCACGGAAAAGTTCACTAAATGTGCCATCCATCGACACTGCGAAGAGCTGAACATTACTTCGTCTACTCGGCATGATTTTTGAAGGAGACATTCCTGCTAAACTATGTCTTAGCTTCTGCCCTGCATAATAGTTACCCATCATGCAATGATATGGTACATTTTATACTGCTTGTGATTACGGTGTCCGTGTGAAACACCTTATTGATGGCGATTTGTAGAACAACTGCATTTTCGGAGTGCGTATCCTTGTGTGTGAGACAACCATCCATATGTTGCTGTTTGCTGACGACGGTGTGTTGTTTGAGCACAGCGCGGATGAGTTGCGGCACATGAATTAGGTTCCCAATTCGACGGCGGACAAACTCAGACTCATCAGCCACATAAGCATGACTGATAGTCATTTTCATCCTGTACCAGAAATGGAATCCGTGCATTGGCTGCAAATCCATATCGGCGACAACGTCTTGGGAACCACTTAGAGGTTTTGCTACCTAGGTAGGGTGCTTTCGACATATCCGCAGATGATGATGAAGCTAGGTGTCCGCGTATCGATGGCGGTTGCTGCGTTTGGAATGTTGGAAAATGGTGTGTGGAACGGTCACCAACTTACCGTTGGGACGAAACTGATAATTCACTAATCTATGGTGCTATTCGTCCATCTATACGTCAGTGAAATCTGGACTCTGCACTGTAATTACGTCCGCTGTTTGGAGCGTTCCCATCTGCATTGCATGCGTCGGATTCTGTGTATCCGCAGCGGGAGGGAAGAGTTCCAGACATGTTCCAGTACCTTAAAGGCTGCGTGTGACGGCCGTCAAGCAGACCTTACTCTGTCTCTGCAATCATATTCCAGAGCTGGATCTGCTCCTCACTGCCTTGTGGGTAAAGCTATTGAGCAGAAGGCTCCGGGTGCAGTCCCTCAAGAAAGCCAAATCACTCACTGTCTTGTGAGTCAGGCTATTGAGCCAAAGGCTCAGGGTGGAGTCCCTCAAGCAAACCTCCAAAGCACAACCATCACCTCGCGTTCGAGTACCCACCAGTGCAATCGTATGCCTGCGCGCAAAGCACTCAGCATGGAGTGCTGGAAGATGCACACACTTCTGGACCGGAACTCAAGCCAACCCCCCCCCCCGAGCGACACAATGCCATAGAACTTGCGCACTACTACATCGATATTGCGGCCCTCAGTGAGACTCGGTTCGCTGAGCAAGGTAAGTTTCATGAAGCTGGTGCTGGCTACACATTCTACTGAGTGAGCGACGCCGCTTCAACACTACTTGAACATGGGGTCGGATTTGCAATCTCCGATCGCCTTCATGGTCAGCTGGTATGTGGACCAACAGGCATCAGCGCGCGACTGATGACTGTTCGCCTACGACTCGGGAGAGGTAAGTTTGCCACTTTTATAAGCACGTACGGTCCGACCATGTGTTATCCTGATGAGACGCGTGATCAATTCTACACTCAGCTATCCTCCGTGATACGGTCTGTGCCGAGGAGCGACCGACCATTTCTGCTGGGAGATTTCTACGCGCACTTTGGGCTTGATGCATCGGTGTGGACAGGCGTTATCGGTTCGCATGGCATTGGTTCAGCGAAAGCGAACGGTGACAGGCTGCTCTCACTGTGTGCCACTAAAGGCCTGACGATCACGAACACTCGGTTTGCACTGAGTGCGAGTGATATAGCAACTTGGACCCACCCACGGAATGGTCACGCTCACCTGATCGACTATGTCATCGTACGTCAGCGTGAAATGCGTGAAGTGCGCATGACACGTGTACTGCATGGAGCTGAGTGTGACACTGAAAACAAACTTTCTGACCTCGTGAACTTATCTCGCGTAGGTTTGAAAATAACTTATTTCATTTGCTCATAAATTTAGGGTGATGTCAACGTTTCCTTATGCATTACTCGATTTATTTTATTTGTTACCTTTCACTCAAGTGATTGGCTGTTGCTTGATATCCACGGTGTGGCTGCGTTTGATGTGCATGCTGACAAGGTGCCTACCTGTATATTACCCACTACCTCGTTCATACTTGCTCCAGTAGACAATTGGTCGTTGGTGGAGGGGATGGGTGCACGGTCCTTGTGGCCGTGTTAGGATCAAAGAGTGGTTCCATGCACTCAGTGTGGAGCGGACTACGGTACAGCCACCGCCTTGTGTGCGCTTGATTCCCAAATACAGTGTGCTTGTGTTTGCCTGTGAAGGAGTGTGGGCCGGCTCCGTTGATGAAACGTGGCTCCCATCCACATGCCTCCCGGTCTTATTCCTTCGGATTTACATATGATATGGGGTGGATGGTTGAAGCTGTGGGTGGTGCAGCGCAAGCCACCCATGGTCCCCCTGTAGGCGCAGGTGTCCTGTAGCTGGCCACAGTGACAGGCCAATCCGAAACCGGATGCCGTCAACCACTGAGAATAGGATGAGGCTGAATTATACGGCGGCTACCCACAGTTGCGATGTTGGCTCTATCGCCTCAGTCAAGGGCCTGTGACAGAAGTTTAAAGAACAGATAATGATGGAGTCCATGGAGATTTTCCGGCGCTTAAACTGTAATCGGCCCGATTGATTAGACGAACCCAGGGCGACTAATGGTGCATTGTGTCGGAGAAGAATACAGTATTCGTTGCACATGTGGATGATAGCCGATGCAGAGGAGAGTTATTTTCGCAAAGTCTGACGGTAATTGACGCCAGTGATTCGTCGAATCAAGAATGTATGGTGGACGGAGAAGACCAAGGTGATGGGTTGCTATGCCGAAAGCCGCCGACATAAATAATTCTTCGATCCTTGACTGCGATGTATTGTCCCATGTTGCAGCCGCTGAGGTTGAGGCTGGACGACACTTCAGGCACATGTTCACACAGACTGCAGACGTAAAGCAGATCTAGCAATAACACTTTGAATGTCTGTTGAATAACCATTCTGAGATTGACAAAGTTATGTCGTTTCTTTAGAAATTTCATGCAGGCATTTCCCTTCACGAATTTCAATAAAGCAAGAAGAAGCAACATTTTAATAGATGTTACTGAATTCAGCACTTTCGCGTATTCTCATCAGCTGTTTACATACAGTTAGTGGAAAACACAGTGCGATGTTAACAGCAAAAAGTTCAAAGCGGTCGAAGATCCTTAGGTTCACGCGACCCGTTCCGAGGAAAACACAATCACTGGCTTCACCAGGGAAGGACTAGAGCGGTCACGAAATCCGTCTGCTTGCACAGATTTGGTTTCAGCCGCCGAATTGCTGCCGCCTCCCCAAAGTGTAGAAAGCGGGAAGTATCTTGTTTGCTAACTACGTTGAAATTACCGTGTGGATTTTGACATTCAGGGCAGTCAAGTATGTGGCGAGCAATAGAGCTAGTCTGTAGCTTCTGGTCCTTAGCGATCATGTTTCGCGGAATATGCTCTGCAATCCTCGCTGACAGCTATGCGGCTGAGCTAGTGGTATTCCATCAAGTCAGAAGGTTGCTCTGTAAATCCAACCTGGACAGACCGGACTCTCAAGTTACCCCCTCATGCATTTACCTCCTTAATTGTATTTACGGTAGCAAGTACATAGGCCGAACTGCGAGAAGGCTGTCACCGAGGATTGCAGAGCATATTCCGCGAAACATGATCGCTATGGACCAGAAGCTACAGACTAGCTCTATTGCTCGCCACATACTTGACTGCCCTGAATGTCAAAATCCACACGGTAATTTCAACGTAGTTAGCAAACAAGATACTTCCCGCTTTCTACACTTTGGGGAGGCGGCAGCAATTCGGCGGCTGAAACCAAATCTGTGCAAGCAGACGGATTTCGTGACCGCTCTAGTCCTTCCCTGGTGAAGCCAGTGATTGTGTTTTCCTCGGAACGGGTCGCGTGAATCTAAGGATCTTCGACCGCTTTGAATTTTTGCTGTTAACATCGCACTGTGTTTTCCACTAACTGTATGTAAACAGCTGATGAGAATACGCGAAATTGCTGCATTCAGTAACATCTATTAAAATGTTGCTTCTTCTTGCTTTATTGTAATTCATGTCGCACTGGCTGCAACAAAAAGAAATGATGTGTCTTGCCGACGCGCAAAATCCTGATACGACCCAGGGAGCACTTGCCCACCTGCAAAACAATAAGTGCGTCGGAGCTCACATGATTCAACCAGAAGTATTGGAACGCCGCGGACTCACGTTGCCACCTGCGCTGCAACACTTGGTGGAACGCACGTGTTTTTGAATCGGAAGTGCCGACTGACTTGAAGGATGCCTTTCTGCTCTACTGTACAAGAGCGAAGGGAACAAGCAATACGTCACGAATCAGCGTGGCACACCAAGTTGCTGCGTTGTGTTGGGAAAGTGGTAGCACGAATGCTACTCAACTGCCTCGTCACTCAGGTCGTTGAACAGGACGTGGTGGAAGAGCAATGATGATTCCGTTCGGGCCGCAACACCATGGATATGGTGTGAGAGGGATACCAGTAATTCCACTCGCTGTTTGTTGACTTCACCAAGGCATCTGATACACTGAACCGCGAGCCAACGTGGCTGGTGTTGGATAATTTTGGTTGCTTGAGTAAGTTCATATTTTTAATTATATGTCTGCACAATGCATCTGTGGGGACAAAGTTCGGATAAGTTTGCTGTTGCCTCTGGTGTGAAACAAGTGAGGGTCTTAGCCCCCACCCTGTGTAGCATTTACTTTCGTGTGATGACGTCCTGTGCTTCTTATGCAGCTTGTGTTTGCGGTGTTCTTGTGGTGCACCGTATTTATGATGGGCTGCTGAACCACCGTTGTTTTAGAGCGCGAATCCCAGTGTGTGAGACAACCGTCCACATGTTGCTGTTTGCCGCCGACTGTGAGTTGTTTGCACACAGCGCGAATGAGTCGCAGCACATGACTACGCATCACGCTTCGATAGCGGCGAAATTCGGGCTCACCACCAACACTAGTAAGACTATGTTTTCAACCTGCACTGACAATAAAATCTGTAGGGCAGCCACAAATCCAGTTTGATACCGAAGTTTTAGCAATCACCTCCCGCTTTTCCCACATGGGTAGTGTACTTTCGGCCGACCTGTAAATGATGTGTGAACTGCGCATATGCGTATTGAATGCGGCTGCTGCATTTGGCAAGCTGGAAACTCTTGTGTGGAGGAATAGACAGCGTACCTTTGGCACGAAGCTTATTGGATAGCGGTCGCTGAAGCTGTCTGTTCTTCTATACGGCAGTGAAACCTGGGCGCTTCATCGCATCTCCGTTATCTGGAACTCTTCCATCAGCAGTGCCTGTATCGGATTTTGTGCATCGACTGGGTTGCACAAGTTTCGGACACGGAATGTCCACGCCGCAATAACATGCATGCACTGGACTGCATAATCCCCCTGTGGTGTTCGAGGTGGCTTGGGCATATCAGCCTTGTGGATAACGACGAGGATAATAAAGTAGCTGGTATATGTACAAATGAGTACGGGGAAGCGGAACGCGAAGAAACCAAACTAATGTCTCCACGACATGCTCAAGGTGAGTTAACCAAGAACTTGCTTTAAATTCAGGCATTTGGAAGCAAAGAAAATTGATCGGCGCGAATGGCGTGTGATTATCGAGAGGATGATTACGCAGAAGCACGAGAAACTATTATTGCATGTAGCAAAGAAATGCCGAATACGGATGTGTCTGGCACATCGACGACAAGCGTCATGGTGCTCTAGCGCATGCGGTCGCGAGTTTCTCAGTCAAGCCGGATTGGTAAGCCAACAGCTTTGCCACAGTGGGCAGACATCTAAAAGACGACGAGTCAAATGAATATGTGATCATCACTAACATAGCACTTGGTAAGTAGGCTGATTTCGATTCCCTTCCATTTACTACCCCAGGCCAATAATGCGGTCGATGGGGCACGTATGTTGCACCAACGCCGCAATGGCACCTTACAGTTTTCTAATGCATACACCCGATGCTATCACAAACAACGGAAAACCAATAAAGGTATAGTTTTCATAATAATTGAGCAAAACATAAAACACACACCTGATCGTCCAAGACGGTTGGCCTAGAGAATATCAACCCGCTCTAGCTGAGTGGCTTATTGCCAGGGCAGCGGAACCAAAACAAGGATTCGCAAATTGTGTGCCCGCGACCGGTTGTACAGTTTACACGCGCTTGGTTTGGTGAATTATCAATCTGGAACCAATCGTTCCAACAAATTTAACATTCACCCGCTGCACTACAATGCGCAGAGATGAAACAAGGAGCAGTGAATTTAGTTATTGAGGGGTCACACCAACAACGTCCCAGTGATGTTAAAAGTCAGCTATGGCTTCTTAATGAAAAACTGTTGCTTAGTGTAAACCCACCCAAATTCCGAAATGCTGAGATTCAACCAATTGCTGGAGCGGGATCAAACAGAAACACCCAACTGCCACCACGAAGACGTCGTTTGGTAAGCCAAATATTTACTGCTCCGAGATTTGGTTTTTCTTCATTGTTGCATTTCGTTACATAACCTATAACGTGTGCTTGTGAACTGTCAACACTTTCATTGCATGCTGTCAACTAGCCGGCTGCACGGTAGGCAGTGCCATTAACTGACCTACCTTTTCTGTGATGCAGCTACCAATGTGGTCATTTAGCAGGACGTGTTCACTCTTTCGTCTGTTCATCTCAATACTATGTTGTTTCTTGTGAACGTATACGCCGCTTGTCTGCAACGCGGTTGTGCTGACCGTTGCGCAAATTGCAAGCAGTGACATGGCGTTTGGCACGTACAAGCGCAACAGCGAACATTCCACTGTGTGCACAGGTTCATACTGCCGAAATACGACACGTCTGAGTGCGCGAACCCTGACCTGACGTGCCTGCCCTCTGTTTGGATAGTTGTAAAACGATCTAAGTTCGATCGCTATAAAGTGGTTCTATACTGTGCTCGGCGTCCGGTGCTTAGGAGCGAGTGCTTCACAACTTTCAAACCGAAGTAACCGAGGTTGCATTAGCCTAATCACCGTGACCCCGGCTGTCATTAATATGTATCATTAAGCCTCTTTGCGCCTTACTGGGACTATTTGCCGTCCTATCAATTCTAGCTGCTCTGCCTCCAAAGTTGTCTCACGATCCAGCCCGCATTACACTCATTCGATTAGGCTTGGCGAGTTCCTTCCAACGCCGCTGATATATCGAATCTACGCCTCATGAAAAACGTCTTCCCACCGTTTTCAAATTTTGCGTCTTCTCACACCAAACGCAAGCGCACAATTTCCTTACCTTGCATTATACACCGCGAATTCCGACGTTTTCTGGAAGCCCAGTTTAAGTGCTTCATAAAAACTACACAACTGTTCCATTACCTAGCTGCATAGATAGCTGCAAATGAATTCACCTCGTTTACCACTGCAGTCGTCGACCAAGCGGACCACCAGTATTCCACCAGCGCTACAATCCATATCTTGTGAGTCCGCTGCACCGCTCGCTGCACTCCGGCCAGTCAACAGGATTACAATTAGCACCGGCAATCTTCTGACCGTGTGGCGTTTCGACTAATGTGTGAACTGAACCAGCGTGCACCGCAGCGGTGTCGTCAGAGCCGGTCGGTTTGATCGCATTTCCTCACCCCAATAAACGACCTTGATGTGCAGATTGTGACAGGTTTTGTCCACCTGCCCCTAATCTGCACAAACGGACAGTCTAGGCCGCTGACTGCTTTGTACTTTATTCTATCTCAAACAGTTTCTGATTGCAAGATTAGCGGTTCAATTCAAGTTAAATTAAGCATTGCAAGTGACCGGCGTGCCTACGGTACTATCCAATTTTACCCTCTTACATCTGACATTTTGCCCCACAAGCGCTTGCGAATCTGGTGAGAGAAAGTCATAATTAGTAGCTCGGCAGACGTAAACACGTGTTCCATGAGCAAGAATATTGCCACGAGCCAAGCTACCGCGGTGAAAACTAACCACAGTGGTCACAATAAGAGCTAATAACCCCATTCCTCGCACCACATAGGATAACAATGAATGCTTTGGATTACAGGACAGAATAAATGAGCTTGAAAGAGCCGTGAGAGATTTGCAAGAAAGCTTGGCTGATGTTAGGCCCCAGATTCCTATCATGGAATTACTTTTCCACTTAACTAGCCCAGCTTCTAATCCTTCATGCGACCACCTGCAAATCACCGGTAACTTTATTTCAGTGATTTCCACTGGATTATTTGTGGAAGTAACGTTATACTGTTTAATGTCTCGGATGGGCTACCTCTGAAGAAGCTGAAGCATTTACTGCTAAGCACCACCGGGATTCAAAATGAAGAGCTTAAAACAGTGCTATTGAAATTCAGAAAAACAGCGTTAAATTGTTACTATGGAATATGCCAGTTATAAAAGCGACAAATCTAATTAAGAATGTAGTTCTAAGGTCAGATAAGACAACACTTGAGCGATGCATGCACTTGTTCCAAAGAAACAGAATAACACACTTAGCCCATCGCAAACTGATTTGCAAATTGTATTTGGTGAGGATATTCACACGAATGTTCTCTGCGCAGCTGACCTTGTTTGCTTCTCGACAGCGGTTGGATGCCCACCAAAAAACCAATCTTCAGTAGCAATATTACTCCAATCCAGAGATGTAATACTATCACAAACAGTACTATCCCGACGGAATTAGTGGTAACTCCGACATTAGCCACAGATCTACATAGACACCGTTCAAGTTCTCAGCCTGTGGTTGTCACACATGGCGCAAGTAGAAACAACATGATCAGCGCCACACAGGATTCATCCCGGACACCGAGGAATATCAAGAAAATGCGTACCTCCGTTGATAAGCGCTGCATCTATAACAAGATCAACAAAGCCATTTCGATTAATTCAACAAAGCAGGGGAACTCGGCACGTCAGAGCACACCTATAGCGCTTAACATTCCCGATACTTTTCCATCGGACGAAGTTTTAAAATTCTTACTGAGTAGTCCAATTTAATCTGAGATTATTATCAGGTTAACACAACGAGCAGCCCGATTACCCCTGTTCTGTGAAGCTCTTTCTTCCTGAGCCTTATGCCGTTAATTCTTTGCTTAACCAATCCACTCGACTCTACCGACCGAAGCCGCATACGAACCTAACATTTAGATATCCATCTGCTTTTAATTCAATAGGCAAACCGACTATGTTTGTTCCAATGCTATGTATCACAAGTCTGAGACAGACGGCTCCAATTTGTGTCCCAAACCGCAATCAAACGTCTGAATATCATACATGTCAAGTCCCCATGTTAGGTTTATCCGCGGCCGCCAAACCCAATGAATCAGCAGGCCTTGCAATTCTTTCAAAAGATCATCAAATATGCTTGAAACCGGCAGTGTGTATTCCGCTTGTGCTCCCGCAAGTTCCTCCACTGCGTGAGATGATACACTTTGTCCAACCATTAGACAAAATGCCAGTAAACAGACCTACACAACATGACGACGTTAGATGACTTCTCTTAAATGCTCGGTCTCTCAACAACACAATGCAGCATCTAGGTTCTCTACTGTTTCGCTCCTGTCCTGACATGGTACGTGTCACTGAGACCTGGGAAAACGAACATACATTTGATACCCACTTTAGCATCGTATAGTTCCGAAGTTGTAGCAGTAGTTATATATCCCGCCGTGGTGGAGGTTGCCGCCTATCTTTGGACAATAAGCAAAATGCAAATTCTGTGTGCGACCCACTTCTAAATTGCCTTGCTGACAGTTTGGATTAATCCTATTCAAATAAATTGCAAGACCATCCTTATTGGTTGTGTCTACAACCCACCACACTGTCGTAACTCGGATATCCCGCACCTCGCGGAATTCTTCTTATATGTTTCTGTGCAGTCGGCAACTCAGAAAATTATTGATGGGCATTTCAATATGCCTGAGATCTCCTGGTATCCACCACGGTCCCGTTAAAGTATCTCCACTTTGTTTCAACAATCCATTCATTTGATTAGGTTCAACAAATTTCATCTCCAACATGGGATGAACACTTGCTATACCT
This sequence comes from Dicrocoelium dendriticum, assembly GCA_944474145.2. Taxonomy (NCBI): domain Eukaryota; kingdom Metazoa; phylum Platyhelminthes; class Trematoda; order Plagiorchiida; family Dicrocoeliidae; genus Dicrocoelium; species Dicrocoelium dendriticum. The sequence continues at coordinate 86,890,158 of OX104066.1, read as the reverse complement.
AATCTTTACAAAAGACGTAAGCCTTAGAATTAATTGCATCCTCCCCACTCTTCCTGGCAGTGAGCACAAGACAGCAGAGATCTGCTTCGAAGGAATCGCCCAGAACCAAGACGCATCCAACAAGATTATATTGCTCGTGACGGTCACAGTAGTAACTGGAAAGATTCTGCAATCAAATTACAATCTCTAGACTAGGATGACTATTTCCTCTCTTGTAAACTTCAACCTGCAGCTGAAGTATTATGCAAAAATATAATATCGTGTCTACATAGATTCTTCCCGAAGCATCACAGGCGTATTTCTTTCGAAACGAGTTAGAGCACTATGGCTCTGATTTTCCCAGACTCCGTTTCCAGTCTTTCAGCACAGTACGTGCCCATGGAATACCACTTTCCTGCAACGGAGCTCTATTTTCTCTCGCTTCACTTTGATATTCCTTTCAGCGCACCTTTGTAAAAAGCGATGGAAGTTCCGATCGTGCTTCTTTCGCATAGCGCTGAAAATTAACACATCGTCTGCTACAAAGGATGCTCCCTATAAATCGTCCAAAGCTTTTGTTAGCAGCTTAGGGAATATCTCACTAAACACTTTCAGGCCAAATGGTAAACTCAGCCAACGGAAAGGCCCGAATGGTGTTCCAAACATTGTCAAGTAGCTTGTTTCATCGTCTAGAGATACGTGCCAAAACGCTGGGACGAGGTCGATTTTTGTGAACATCCTGGCCTTGCACAATACCGGGAGCATGTCGTCTAGCGCCGGCAGCGTATAATATTCCCTCCTGAGTGCAGCGGTAATCGGTTTCGGATCAATACACACGCGTAGCTTGCCAGACTTCTTAGTGACAATCGCTACCTGCTTAACCCAATCAGTCGTCTCATCAACTTTAGCTATTGCTCCCAGACTGCAAAGAGTTTGTAACTCGTTCAAGGATTTTTCGCGCAAAGCAATAGGTACCTTCCTAGCCGGTAACGCTACTGGTTTGGCGATTAGTTTAATGATAAGTGAGCGCGTCCCTCGAACATCCCTACTACTCCGTCAAACACACTCAGGTACCTGTCAGAAATATCTGCATTAGACGCACACAAATGAACAAAGCGCTCGTGGTTACAAGAAACAAAAGCATCTCTGGATGAAATCAGTGCCCAGAATGGGCATGAGGTCTTCTGACACTACCAGAAACTCCAGCTGGTGTTCTGTTCCATTCTTCGGATTGATCGTCTCCAACATGGCATACCCCTTCGGTAGTAGCCTCGAATCATTCCGCATACTGAGACAAGCCTGGGTTTTGTCACAAGGCCCTCTTTGTAGTACTTCTCTGGAAGTATTTTGGCAGTGGACCCTGAGTCCAGTTGAAAACCTACAGGTTGTCATTGAACGAAAAGTATAGCAAAGACATATGTGTATTTTGCGCAGCTATCCATATGGCTTATTGAGAGTTCCTGCTCCTATTCCACTGAATTCACCTGTCAGAATCGTCAGCAACGAGCAAAGTAATTTTTCCTGACGCACTGGATCATGGAGGATTCGATGATGAAAGCGCACAAGAAGGAACCGCACATGAAAAATGCGGATAGCAAAAAGCGCGCAGATATAAAAGCGGACACGTGTATTGCGGACACGGGAGAATGCGCTTACGGAACACATATTATCACTCTAGTCCCATTGTCACAAGTGACCATATTCTCTATTTTTGGCAGTTACATGATCTAAGTTTTGGCTTATACATTCAAAAGTTGCACATTAGAACAATTATGGCATTTACACCCAAGTTGCTCATTAGGTCGACCGCTGGGAACGTACCGTACAACGACGACGACGACAACAACAACAACCGTACATCATCCATTTGAACTGATGCTTCGCTGCCATACAACCATAAAGACCTATGAAATAAAGAATAAGAAGAGGGAGAGAAGGGGGACTTACCAGAAAACTTAAGGCCCTAAACGAACCTTCAGGGTCAAGTCGCCTACACCTTGTGTAGACAACATACAGTCACAAACAGCTGGCTATCGTGCAAAGATAAGGCGAAATCGGCGAGACAGCTTCCTTGCGGCTTTCACTGCCATGCGTCATAAACCATTACTACGCAGATAACTCAGCAGCAAACACACTTTAAACTGGCAATCCGACTAGAAGACGGCAGCAGACACGCCACTGGTGTCTACTGCGAGCCATGTCCTGTAAAGTCTCGAGCCAAGCACAAGGTGAGTCACGTGGACTCCAACCCGGGAGACGAGGCGGATCAGCGACATCCAGTTTCCCGCTGCCAAGTCAACTTCTGTCCACCTCGAGCCTTTCCCCACCCTACACCTGGCAGACTATACAAGGCCCTCCCAGGCAAACGCGGACCATGCATACGTAGCAGGTGCCCGAACCAAGGCAACTTATTCATTGCTATCTGTTGTTCTAGGGAGGTAGCATGATCATCACCACCTAGTACTCGCCTATGCACATCATCGTTGCGGACTTGCTGGTGCCATCCGACACCAGCAATACTTCACAGACAACGATGATCAAAGACTTGAAGGCGCCTCAGATCTTCAGGTAGAAGGGGCCAAGTCGCACTTTCATAGAGCAGAAACGCCCTCATTGTGGTTCTGTATACACGACCTTTCAGACGGAGGGAAACTCCCTTCTGTTGCCAGTGATACTGCAGGTTCAAGAAGGCAGCTCTGGCTTTTGCAATGCGTGAGCTGACGTCAGGTTCTATGCGCCCATCGTTGCTGATGCAGCTGCCAAGATAGGTGAATTGATCAACCACCTCGACTTCTTGAATAGCAAGGGTCAAGGGGTCATAAAGTTACTGGTGGTCTTGCAACAACACTTGGCACTTTAAAGGTGCGAAGTGCATACCAAATATTGGGACCACCGTGGACAGGCTATTCATGGTTGATTGGACCGCCCCAACCTCGTCGAAAAGCAAGACGATATCGTCCGCATAATCTAGATCAACTAACCCTTCACCTGGTAGCACTTCAACGCCTACATCGTGAGATTCTGCAACGGAACTCTCCATGATAGAATCCACGACGAAAGTGACCAAAAATGGGGAAATCGGACAACCCTGACGCACACCACTGGTGGTCGGAAAGCTATCCGATAGGACACCGTAGATCCTGACGCGGCCTGTAGTGTTCGAGTATGGAGCGCGAAGTATGTTCACGTATTTCGTAAGAACACCTTTCCGCGCAAGTATTTCGAACAGAATGGATCGATCGACTGAATCGAAAGCACTCTTGAAATCAAGTAACACAGCCATTGTCGGTCTGCGGTATGCGTGGCGCTGCTCTAGCACCTGCCGCGAAGTGAATATATGGTCTACACAGCCAAGTGCTGGGCGGAAACCGGCCTGCTCTTCCCTAATCCGAGATCCCGTTCCACAATGAGGCGACGAACGAGAATCTACGCCAGTAATTTTGTCACAACTGGCGTCAGGCTAATATCCCTGTGGTTAGAACAGTCTGTGCGACTGCTCTTCTTGTATATTGCCACTATAATAGATTCCCTCCAATTAGTCGGGACACTCTTCATTCCAGATACTTTCGAATAGGGAGGTCAATCATTTGCAGAGGACCTCACATCGATTCTTAACTAGTGCATGTGTCAGGGAATCCGGGCCGGCGGCACGAAAACGACTGAGGGCTGTGATCGCGTTTCGGACCTCGGCCTCCGACGGAGGCTTTAAATTAATCGTCTATGGCTCGTCCTGCATCACCTGAGTAGGAAGAGGTCTGGGAGTAGGGGCCAGCTGAAAGGATCTTGAAATGTTCCGCCCAACCAGGCATGCGGCGCCCCTTTTGTTGTATCAGCGCACCTGCACTGTCTCTGATTTTTGCACTGACACCTGGTTTCCCGTGACCGGGGGTGCGGATTAGCTGGAAGAGCTTGCGGTAATCGCCTACTGCTCCTGCCTCCTCCACTTCTTGAGCCCGAGAGGTCCACCAGACTTCCTTGTCAACACGTGGGCTCTGCTTTAGTTCACGCCTAATAGCCTGTCTGGTCACATTGTGTTTAGAGCCAGTCGGGAGGTTTCTTCTGGATTCCAACAGGTTCACCGACTTTTCGCATATCCAGTGACTGGCGCGGTGACGATGGATAGTGCCACAAGCAGATAATCCTGCGTCATGCATGGCAGCCGAGATCCTATTCCACTGAAGCTCAGTGTCATTAGGACAAGACAGCGAAAGTGCGGTACGCTGTGCGTCTTGGTAAGCTTGCCTGACAGAGGGCTGAGACAATTTCTCCGTTGCCAAGCAGAGGGCACGACTGTTGCGCCTCCCGGTAAAGTTCATGGAGAGACGACAGCGTACCGAGACATGATCAGAGTCGACGCAGGTCTTCCAGTACGAGTGGCAATCCAGGATGAAACCACGCAATCTGTAACTTATGGCAGTGTGGTCAATTTGGGTCCATCGCTGACCAGCTACAGGTAGACGCCAAGTGGCACTTCGGCGCCCACTGTGTCGAAAAGCAGTGCTACTAGGTAACAACTGGTACTCCGCACACAGTTGCAGCAGACGCTCACCCTTTTCAGTCCGTTTGGAGTTAAGCCCATAATTACCACACAGCTGAGATTCTGAAGAGCTCAGACGCCCTGCCTGTGCGTTCATATCCCCTGCGAGACTATAATATCTGAACTGGTAGCACTGCGTAGTAGCGCGTTCAGTTCTTGACAGATTGTGTCCATGACAACATCTGAACTGCAGTCGGTGGGAGCATTAGTGGAAATCCCACACAAACAGCGTTTTGTACTACTTCGTGAATCAACCTTAGCTGATGTCGTCAAACGGGCTGCACATAAACGGCTGTTCACCGGAATCCAATCAATCAACGATGGCTCAGCCTTGGAGCTGAGAATGATACCTACACCAGCTTGACCCGTGAGTGCTGCATCGGCGTCTCTGGAAGCGTGCAAATAATAACGAGAGGATAAGCCGGGTGCAGTTAATTCAACAACCCCATTAGGGTCATTGATCTTAGTTTCGGACACACAACACACATCAATACCCAGTGTGTCCAAGGTGTGTGCGAGTGCAACCTGTTGACCTATTTGTCTTAGAGTGCGAAAGTTGAACGTCGCTATGGAACGGGATAAGTATCCTTATAGAAGACTTTTGCCGATAGGCGTCCTAAGGTGCTGTGGGATGGTGGCTGCAGATGGTTCTACTCCAGCGGCACTTCGGTTGCTGTCAATTAATCTGGGAAGTATAGAGGGAAGGGTAGTAAGGGGGTCGGGATGGGAGTCAGAGAAACAGGCGAAAAAGAAAGGAGGCGCCAGCAGTAGCAAGTTTTCGCTTATCGGACCTGCTGCATGCAGCAGATAAGGCAACCCTTGATAATCTGCGCGACAGCTGATGCAAGATGATGTTTATATAAGAAGAAAAAGTCATGGTTGTATGTGGCCTTAGATACTGCTACGGCGCTCAGACCTAGACAAGAGGATGATTAGGGTTCTTATCCAAAGCCTTTAACTCAAAAACCTGTCGGTTGTTAAACTTGTGCCGAGCGGTCGCAAAAAACTGTCCTCCTGCGTTATTCGCCTCCAAAACTTTGGATTTAATTTTACAGAGACCTACGTGCCATCATTCGATTTGGCTCCGCGAGCTCCTCCTACCACTGTTCATCTACTGGATCTATCATGCACGGATCACCAGCAAACTGTGCTCTTGCGACTTCGAAGTCAACCGTATTTGAACCCCATCGGAGGTTTTATTTTGCCTCTCGTCGCATAAGAACTCTTGTGATCTTATTTTAAATATCTTTTGAGAGTCACCCGAGCAGCTTACTATCACTCCTTCAAGTCGCTCTACAAAGCGATAGTCGGCAATTTGCTCCGCACTTGGAACTACCACTCTCGTCATTAGACAGTATTTTCCAAATCACCTTGCTTTGCCTCAGTCCTATATCGCAGTAATGCCTACCCTCTACCGGCTGGATCGATAACATGCACGTCGCCTATCTACCCTAAGGAAAGTGTGACTCATCTGGCCGCGACACGCCTGGACCCGCTGACCTCAAACCAGCGCTGATCGCCACGCAACGGTGCGTCAGTATCTCTATCCTCTTTCTACCCCTTAAAACAGCACCCCTACTGTGAACATGTCTCGTATGAAGAGCAAATGCGAATCATGTGCTAAAGTGGTAAAAAGTGGTCTGGTGTGTACCATGTGTTTGAAATCCTATCACACTACCTGCCTTGGGAAGGGGTCGACGAAAGCAAACACCGCAGAGGCGTTTTGGTTCTGCCAAGTATGCAAGTCTATTCCATTTGTTAGCTGTCTATCTGTGCTACTGAAGAGGTGTGAAAGACTAACCGAAGCGGTCGAGCAACTGGTGAGCGCCAGAGTTACACCCATGGGAGGAAACGGACCTGCACTTGTGAGTGAAAATAACACCCCGAATTCCCTAGTCAGGCCGAAGAAGCGAGCCAGGCGTCCCAACCTAACCCCAACGACTCAGCCTCCAGCAGTATCAACTCCATTCTCTCTCCCTCCTATAAGTAAAAACAGTGCCTGCAGCGCGCCTGCCTCAACTTCTGTACTGTGTGCTGCACCTAGTAGTCTGTTCGCTACACTCGAGACTGTAAGCTACAGTCAACCAGCAATAGTGAACAACCCGGCAACGTACGCATCGGTTGCCGCCAAGCAAACACCGGAAAGAGCACCGGTAACCTTTGTGCCCGGACTAGAGAAAACAAAACTGCCGCAGCACGGATGGCACACACCAGTGCCGTTCACAAATTCAACAAAAACACCGGATACTAAGCCTCCAAATCCAAAACCAGTAGCCACCAGGCGCAACCATGGTGCCCTAAACATTGTATGCACAAATGTCCCCGAATCCAAATCCAATACAATTAAGGGTAAGTTGACGGACGATCGAAATCAGTGGGGTTCCATCTGTACGTCGATCGGTGTCCATGCTAATCCCACGAAATTAAGAAGAATCTCGCGCCACCCAAACGCGTTGCACTACGGCGAACCCCGGTTACTTCGGGTAACACTAAACTCGGCGGACGAGACTGAGGCCGTTCTGCTGTCTGCGAATCGTCTCCGCAACGACTCAAGTGGAGTGCGCATACTACCCGAAATCCCGTGGAAAGAACGTTCAGGGGATCCCGCTAACAAAGATAGGTACAGAAAAAGTCAAGATAAGAAAACAGTGATTGCTCACGGTGTTCCTGAGCTTACTGATTCCTCTTCCGACGATGCTCAGATGCACGACCGCGAGCAATGGCACTACATCCGGGAGGCTCTTTCTCTCGAAAATGTGGTGGTCACCTCGTTGACAAGGATCCCCATATCACCAAACTATAAGGGGTGCGGTCCCAGGCTGTTAAAACTTGTGTTACAGTCAGAACTAATGGCACAAACCCTACTAGCGAACTGGACTAAATTCCGTTGCAGATTGCCAACAGAAATTCGTCTGAAAGCAGCAGGAACACCAACACCTTCTAATGACAATTCAGTAGAGGCACAACTCTTAATGAAAACGCCAACTGCAGGACCCGACTCGGGGACGGTTTCAAGAGTAGCCATACTATCCGAAGAGGTACAGCAGAGCACGAGCAAACACCGGGATCCGGGGCATCTGATACCTGCTTATACATCAAATACTTCTCGAGAGTACGCAACCCATCCAAAAAACGATCAGTCGCCGACCCTTTATTGGTCGGCGTAAACTCACTTGCTTCATCCATCCAATCTAACACACTTTTAGCCTCCGAGAAGCTCCCATGTATGTACACAAATACCCAAGGTCTACTCAGCAAATTAGCTGAATTAAGACTTCGACACGCGTCTGCAGCTTGGGACCTCATCGCTGTCACCGAAACGTGGTTGCGCTGCGAGATAACCGATGCTGAAATTACACTAACAGGTATGTTTGTTGTCCGGAAGGATCGAGCCAGCAAATCTGATGGGGTAACCCTCTACTTTCGTGACGACATGCAATGCGAACCCATAAACGATTCGGAAACCAACGTACCTTACGCCATTTGGTGTAATTTCCGGCTAAAAGGGAACGATCTTGGTTTATTGGTTGTGGTTTACCATCCACCATCGTCTACTATTGAGATGGACTGCAATTTGATAGCTATGTTGAGGCAAGTGATAAACAGGAAGTACAGTCACATTCTAGTCACCGGTGACTTCAACTTACATGCTCTAGAATCCCGGCCCACATCAGGAGAGCAATTCAAAGCAGATTTGCAAGATCTGGTTTCAGACTTCCCGCTTTATGACCACTTCACTACGCCCATCAGATTCAGGGGAACTGACAGGCCATCCATGTTGGACCGAATAATCACCAATGAAGAACTGATGGTTGAGAGAACCATAACCGATAGTCCTATTGGGCCGCAGTGATCATGCGACGCTATTGTTTCATTACATGTGCTACGCGGATTATCCTAAAGTACATGCCGAGGAATATCATGTCGTAACCAACTATGACGACCTGTCCGACCTCATTGATGCAACAAGCTGGTCGTTCTTAGCTGAATTAACCCCTGAGGTGGCCTGCGGAGAATTCGTCAACATATTTACCAAGCTCGTGGCAAGGACATCTGAAACCAAACTCTACCGGCCTAAAAGGATGAAGTCTTTCGTAAGGAGCAGGACACGTAAATGCATGGCATTAAGGGACTTGGCATGGCACACCTATATAGCCTCCCCGAACGACCATACCTGGGATGTCTACACAATACAAAGGAACCACTGTGTCAAACTCGTCCGGGAGGATAAACTTAAGAACCAACAAGGTCTAGTGGAAAAGTTTTGCTCCAATCCCAAACTGCTATACAGACACGTAAACAATTTGCGCCGTGTTAAGCGCGGTATTCCTGCTCTGCACACAGCATGCGGGTTAGCCCAAACCGCACAAGAGGCAGCCAACGTCCTTGGACAACAATTTGGCCGTACCTTCCAAAGCGCGCAATCATCATACATCCTGCCTAAGCAGATAACGCCGCCATCAGGGCTTAATCACATATCGTTCACCTTCGCAGCTGTACTGAAGTGGATGATGTCTCTGCGCGAATTCAGCTCCCCGGGAGCGGACGGCATTCGACCAAAGGCGTTGAAAGTTGCTGTCATGAGTTTGGTAGCACCATTAGCAAGTTTCTTTCAATGATGTCTGAAGGAGATGCACGTCACCACGATGTGGAAGCACGGAATCATCACGCCTATCTACAAAAGTGGTAGCTGTGCTGAACCGATAAACTATCGCCCGATAACACTATTTCCTGTGATCTCCAAGTTATGGAGTCCATCGTAGCTGAGACTTTGATGGGTACCTAGAGAACAACAAAATTCTCGTTCTGGAACAACATGGATTTCGCCAAAATCGCTCCTGTACAACTACTCTCTTGATTGCTCGCGCAAACTGGACGCAATCTGTGGACGCTGGTGTAGGAGTTGACGCGGCCTACTTGGATTTCTCAAAGGCATTCGATCGTCTACACCATCGCATTCCACTCCACATACTCCAGAAACATGGAATCGGCGGTCCTGTTCTGGGCTGGATAGGAGACTTTCTCGTGCAACGTCACTTGAATGTGAGGGTTCGAAGCAACCTATCAGAATCCATCGAAGTTCAGTGCGGCATACCTCAAGGCTTGGTACTTGGACCACGGCTGTTCCTGGTCTTCATAAATAATCTCGCGAGTGCGCTATCTTCTAACTGTCTGCTATTTGCTGATGACCTAAAGGCATGGCGCACTATAGCTGCAATGGAGGATCACACAGTGTTACAGAATGACCTGGACAAAGCGTGCAAGTGGTGCATCGAGAACATGCTGCATTTCAAAGTCAGCAAGTGCAAAATTCTCAGCATACGGCACAACAGTATACACAAGTACCGCCTAGGACCACAAATTCTACAGCGGGCTTCTCACGAGTGCGATCTCGGCGTGATAGTTCAAGATGACCTCAGTTGTTTGAGGCAGACTGAAAAGACAGCTAAGAAAGCGAACCAGTACCTCAGCCTTCTTCGCAGAGCCTTCGGGAAGTTTGACCCTTCAGTCTTCCCAAAAATGCTTAGTGCGTACGTGAGGCCGCACGCGGAATACGCTATTCAAGCGCGGCAACCCTGGCTCAAGCACCATCTCACCGCGCTCGATACTGCACAATGTAGGGCAACGAACAGCGTCAGAGGTTTGACCAGCCTCTCCTACCCATTCAGGCTGAAGACCCTCAAAATATACAGTGGACGTTATCGGCGTCTAAGGGGCGATCTCATAATGATGTACCTAATCCTGAGAAACCCCAACAACTCATGCCAATCCTTCCTAATACTCAGTCAAAACACCTCGCTAAGAGGTCACCAGTTTAAGTTAGTCACGTAGTACAGCCGCCTGGAACGTCGGCGAAACTTTTTCTCCCTTCGAGTGGCACAGCCTTGGAACGCCCTCCCGGAACATGTAATTAATGCACCCACCCTATCCCTTTTCAAAAAACGCCTTGACGAAACTCTTTCACATTTACACTACTTGCTATAGCTCATGACCACCAGATGCTGGCACTAATGCACAACAGACGGGGGATAGTGCCATAACCCTACCAGAGAATGAGTCACTCCAAACGTCTTGCATGTAATTTGACAAACGCTACTACTATAGAAACTGGATTTCTGTATATTGTCGACCCAAGGTAGTTACACACGAGTAAGCGTTGTCCTTGCTATCTTTTTTATTTTTCTCGCCTATGATGTGGACAATAACCACTTACCTATTGCTTTGTGTGCGTACATTATCATTTCATACTCCCTTTATACGACAGTGCAGTTACATCTGTAAGCGTCTGAACTGACGACTCCATTATCCCTTCGCTATCTTTTTTGTCACGCTAAACACCCTACGGGACATATCAAGCACCTACTTTTTTACCCCTTATAAATAATTGTTCGTTGTTCAAGGCAGTGGGGAGGTGGCAAGGATTTAGTTTTACAGAAATGGACGCCATCCCATTTCAAACGCCCAACCTGGAGGATAAGGAGACTGAGTTTGTCTGACCTCTCCCCATTGACCAACCTGGTAGGAGTAGCTCTCAAGTTGCCCGGAGGCATCACCCAGTATAGCTCAATGGGTCAGTGAGGTACGCAACCCGTCGCACCACGTTAAGGTCCAGTCTCATTGCGCAGTGTTGCAATGCCTTCTACAGAAGTATCCAAATTAAGCATCGCTCAACACTACAGTCAGTCGAGGTCACGACGAATCAGCGGCTGAAACCCACAGTGTGTCAGCAGGGCGAGTTAATGTTCCGCCCTCCCTTGCCATCCTTTAGACGACGATGAAATCGAAGTTAGCTATCTTCACCTGAGCCAAAGCCTCATAAGAAATGTCAGTAACGTGGGACCAAAGACTTCCTTTGAAAGCGATGTCAAAGGAAAACTCCAACTCAAGCCTCTGGCTGCACTGACTATTGTCCCGACCATTTATATAATTGGAGTGTTTGATGCTTTTTACGCCACACTTCTAAATGAAGCATCATGTAATACGGTGTTCATATTCCTCTAAACGTACAGTTGCGAAACAATCCAGGGCTATCAGTGTACTTTACTTCATACTCACAATAGGAATTCACATCGCAAAAATACGAACTGCTGAAGAGTCTTTCTGGTAGTGACCAAAACACATTAAGAGCTCTCTGCGTTAACGGATTGAATGTCACCTCACAGCCGCTCATAAAACGTTTCATCCGGGTGGAATAATTGGACACACCTCCAAAATTTGGGCCGATCTTATGATTGGGCTGCATTTTTCCGCTCCACTACCTAGTTCACCAACACGCAATGTATGACGATGCTTCAATCAAGCTGGACATAATCGAGATTGTTAGAACTCTGGTATGCACTTCGTAACAGACTACTTTTTGAGCTCCGGCTCAAAGCAGCGTTCTCTAAGTAACCAACAGACACGGCAAACTGAGTCGAACCTCGAAAGGGGAACAATTCAGATTACACCACTCAACCAGCCTGCGAAACTGGCTCTCACACCCCATTCCTTAAGCACGAGATTGTTCATGACACAAATTAAGTCACCAGCAGAAGATAGAAAAGATGATTTGTAGCGGACCTCTCAGCAGTCGGCGGAACCTCACATTCAATTCACACGTCCCCTGACTAACTACTGATATCGTGTGTGCTGTACCGTGCTGGTCTGATTATTTTCGTTGCTTCTGATTTTTCAAGTTTGCGGATTCAAATTTTTTCTCACATCGTCCTGTGTTCACTCATTCGATCGGGCTCAATCACGCCTTCCCAGTGCACAAACTTTATCGAGGGTACTATCAACGGATCAACTTCTAACGCCGGTTTGCAAATTTGGCTGTGTTTCAGCGCTGTCGTTCGCCTACGAGTGCATCACTTTTCTACCTGCATCAAGGTTCTTGGAGTTTTCGGAAAGCTTATTGCGAGGTCTAATGTAAGAGACTTAAACCAACACTATCGGTAGCTGTGTAAGGCGGCTACAAGCAATTACATCTTCCTTCACTGCCTTCGTTGACCAAGAGCTCTCATGCCGCATTGCGAATCGCGTTCTATCGAACGCAAACAAATCTCTGTCTGGCTGTTTTTGTGCTTGTGCGCTCATTGGAACCGAGAGTGGAACGATACGCTGCACGCCACGGAGTTGACCTTAGGGCTACCTGTGCACAGAGCTGTCGATTACTGAAGGACAATCTACCATTGGCGGAATCTGGACAATTGAGCGTTCTCAAAAACCGGTTGGTTTGTATCGATCGTTGCATCTGAAACAGTGGCCTTTTTGTACCCCAGTGTAATTCTCGTGCGCTTTAGATAGGTCATACAAGCCATAAAATCCTAGTCTGTATCCTCGTTGGTTTATTGATAACTGATCGTCGACACAAATAACCCGTTAGTTTGTCTCGATCACTGTAACTAAAACGGTGAACTTTGTTCCCAATTGCCTATTCACATAATCTAGGTTTTATAAATCATAAAACCGAGTGACTTATCATTAAAACTGCTTGTTTACCTGTCAAAACGTGAAACTCAAAGAAGAGACAGGAAATCACTGAAACGTGGGCGAAGCATCCCTCTTATTACCCGTCCGTTAGCACGGAAAAATGAAAGGCTCCTCATCTAAGATGAAGACAAAGCCGAAAAAGCAGTCTAATGTTAGTTCTCATAATGTTTCCCTGATAGAGCATAGCGCAGTTAATGCAGTATCGCCCTCTAAAGCGGTGAAAACGATTGCTGCGCTTGAACTAAAACCGAAAGAATTGAAAGCTTTGAACTTCTTGACTAAGTGCTAAAACAACTAAACTCGCCTATGTATATTTTTAGCACTCCAGATACACCAAAAATAGAACGTTGGAAATTTATACATGTTGCATTTGACGTTCATGAATGCATTAAACGCTCCAAAATGTGATAACATTTATTTACCAGAAAGTTAACTGACTCGGATTAACGAATTGCCAGAAAAGAACCAGCTCCCATTTAACCCTGCAATGTGCCACCTACTAACGGCGCGTAGCAGCGTCGTCAATACATAACTTTTGGGGCAACGCGTCCTGCAACAAGTGACTAGTGAACGCGACTTAGGTATAATAATGCAAGAGAGTCTTGGCAATTCGCTCCAACGTTCGAAAGCACCATGTTTGACGAACTTGAACTTGAGGCTTTTGAGGCGAACTCTCGACACCATTGAGCGACGGCTAGTACCAATGTCGATTAGCTGCTATATTCGTCCGCAGGTTGAATATGCAATTCAGGCCTGGTGTCCATGGTTAAAACGAGACATTGGTCTATTGGAACAACCCCAAAGAAGAGCCACAAAGGTTACGCGTGGACTATCCGGTCTAAATTACGAACTGCGTCTTCGTGTATTCGGTGTGTTCTCTTCAGAATACCGACGGCTTCGTGGAGATCTTACTCCCACATACTGGATACTAACTGAAAGCGAGCATCCATGTACATCACTGTTGACCCTAGCCCTTTTATAAACAAATCCGAGGAAACCGCCTGAAACTAATGACGCAACACTCCCGTCTGATTTGTAGAAAATATTTTTACTCACTTAGAATCTGTTCTCACTGGAATGCATTACCAAGATATGTGGTGAACGCACCAGACATGACGACATTCGAAAGGCTCTTAGACTTTCAGCTTAGTGATAAAAGCTACACACCAGTTTGATATAGTGCAATGGTTTAACCACTGCTACTTCATGTTCCACGTTGGAACATTTTGCGTTTAATTTTCTTTTGCATATCCATCCTGTGGGTCTTATAAAGTTATGCTTTTTATCCCATGATACACAATTGAACTATTGAACTATTGAGGCTGTTTCTTCTGCAGTGGTCAACGATTGTCATATTGAAAGACGGCAGCTTTCTTGCGTGAGGTTGCGAAAGAGGTCTTCAAAGTAGGTCTGTCCAATAGCTTTTAACTTTTCAAACGAAAGAATTGCTGGAAAATTCATTTGTAATAGGAACATGTTGTCCCTTAGGAATGATTACATATCGATGGTACTGAAACCAGGTTTGACACTGCTACAAAGAACGCAATAAGCCTATTACCGACAAGCAGTTTGTGACCAATTTGTTCCGCTACTCACGGAAACTGGTGGCTTTCCCCACCTGTTCGACCTAGGTGACACCTTGACCATAAATCAATCCACTCTAACGTTGAAATCAAGAAGCAACTGTCGTAAAAATATCGCTTCACACAGTTTTACGTTAGCCCACAATTACTGCGCAACTCGTCCCTGAACATCCAAGAAAGTTCCGTTATGCAAACACCTATTTCTACTCTTTGTCGTTCACCAACCAGGAGCATAGATGCTCTGAAAACAAACACCCATTTAGTATAAAAACGAGAAACACCTCGCCGAAAAACTGTGCACTACTAAAAGACAAAACGCTGATGAACCGCCTCCTTGTAAATAACACTCGTAACAAATGCTCACGTTGCGTCTATACGAGTGCTTCTAAGCAAAATACAAACATTGCTATTTTAAACGTTTCACCAAGCGCTGTCATCACTGGATGCCTGCAGATAATCGACAAATAAGCTACCAAGCAGCATTTGAATATGTAACCTGTACACTCCATAAACTGTGAGGCGCTTGCTAGTGAAGTTCAAGTAGTCGAGAGGAATTGGCACAACCAAAATTCTCGCAAATTTCCTCAACATGTAAATAACCTTAACTGGCAGGTATGTTTTGTGCAACAGCCAGCAAATTGTAATTTCACAGTGGGTCGAAATTTTCCTCATATTTCTCCCTTCCGAACATTTGGGGGGGGGGGGTCCAACGGCCTTTTACCCGCCACACCCCCAACGCACACTAAATCCGCATATTAGCTGCCCACCGTAGAGGTTGTGACTGTACAATCTACGTCAAAGGCTTATACTTGGTTTTTCCTCTGGATGAACCACTCCTACGGAAACATTCTGATTCGGTGTGGATTACCATTTCTAGTTATTCAAGAAATCTTTTAATAGGTTGCATTTACAGACCACCATCATCTGCAGTCACCGTAACCGATGACTTGATAGACACCTTTTCTTTTATTGCCGACCTCATATACTATAATAAAATTATCGCCGGGGATTTTAATATGCCCGACAACCCATGGTCCCTTAACATTGAACCACAAAACACAATACTTTTATGTCGAGTCCTGACCGAGTGGGATGGGTACAGCGCGTAAAAGGGCCTAACAGGTTTGGTAACACACTTGATCTAATATTTACTATGGCATGTTCAAATGTGTCCACATACATCAGTGGCAGAGTACAGGGTAGTGATCATATCATCGTTGGTTGTTCTTTCTAAATTCCTTCTAAACCGATAGAATCAGTGATCAAATACCACCCATTCTCTTCTATGAATTGGTCAATTTTGTCGGATTTCATAAAGTCTACAAATTGGGATCCACTTTTCTTAGCACGAAATGTACAAAATTTTTGTGATGACTTCTACCATTCTCGCTCAGCTTTGTGTTGAAGTTGAGGCTCCAGATCGTACTAAGAGGTTAAATAAGACTGTTACAACTGCAGGCATCTAGAAAAAGGTAGTCACTAATCTTCATAAACTAACGAAAGGTTAAGGAATACAAATGATTTTACTCTGCTGATGCTCCACACCAGAATGGTAACAGCGTCATATCGTGCTCATGACAAACTGTTATAATCCGAGGAGGTAATGTTACTGATGGGCGCTAACGTGACAGGTTGCATCTTAAAACATTTTTGACCGTAGGCATAACAAAAAATGAAGTTATTTTAAATCGATTGTAAACTCTAATGGAACTGCCACCACAGATCACGCAATCATATGTTCTGTCTTCAATGACTACTTCATGTCTACTTATAGCATTACTGCGAGAGAGGAACCTCAACACAAGCTGAAAAACAAAGGCAGTAATACGCTCCCAACTGTTGAATTCACACTTAGTGACATATCTCGCCAACTTAGATCAGTTCGGCCATCATGCTCACCAGGCCCTGACGATATGCCGCCGCTTCTAGTCAAGCACGGAGGTCCAGACACCCCCCTAATTTGGCTTGATATATTTACACTTTCCATGCTTAATGGGGAGTACACCATACGCTGGAAACAATCAACTATAATACCATGACACAAAAACGAATGTATTCAAGGTATAAAAAGTACCGCCCAATCCATCACACATCTATTATCTCCAGAATCATGGAGAGATTAGTTAAAGAACGCATAATAGAATATTTGAGTTCTATGTGTTTCTCAGTAAACATCAGCACGGTTTTTTTCAAGATAGGTCATGCACTACCTGTCAGTTAGATTAACTTGATTATGTGACTAGAGGAAGAGACGCCGGAAGTGTCATCGTTGTAATATTTCTTGATATGCAAAAAGCTTTTGACCGTTTCCCACACAATTTAATTTTACGGAGGCTTATGTCCTATGGTATCACAATTTCGCTTCTAGAGTGGTTGTCCTCCTACCTCTAGGGTAGAAAGCAAGTAATCAAAATTAGTAACTATACATCTGAAGCCACTTCAATCTCTAGGAGATTGATCGAGGTAGCGTGCTAGGCCAGCTTTTATTCTTCATTTACTTCAACTATCTCCTTGGTGAAATCTTGTACGGGAAGCCATTCCTATTAGCTGATGATGTCAAAACTGTGTTTTGTTCTGCTCCTGAGCAACGCAATCCTAATTTAGCATGTATTCAGTCTGGCTTGTCCGCATTGGGGCACTGGAGTAACTCCTGGAATTTGCACTTTGCCACTTACTAATGTAATCATTTGTATCATGGCTGTGGCCCTTCTCTGTACACACTAACCTTAAACAACCTCCCTATTCCTGTTTGTGACGTGATCCGAGATCTTGGTCTATGGTATACTACCTCATTTAATTTTTTAGAGCAACTTATATTCTTGCAGCCTTCCGTTAGAAAAGCGATCGCCTAAGTAAGCCGAACCCTTATAAATAAATAGTTTATTCTCGAATTTATTGAGGGATTCCAGGCTTCAAGCCTTCAACAAATGTGTTATGTCGAAGCTTGAGTACTGTACGATAGTGTACGGTAAACTGAAAAAAGTGGACACCGGAGTACTAGAGAACATTCAGCAATAATTCACATAGGGATTTTTGAACATGCCCAACCCTAGGACATATCGTGAGCGTTACGAGGCTCTAAAACTGGCTGCACAGACTCAAACATAAGCTGTGACTTCTATACCGCTTGCTATTCGGACTAAGCTTCCCTGTTGAGCCATAACTCGAGTTTCAGGTAAGGCAAATACAAAAATCTCGTACCAAGCTCCACTCAAATTTTTTCTCTGTAAAATGAGCATTAATATGTAACCAACTTCCATCGAGTACCAGAAACTGGACTACTTATCCGCAAATCTAACGCGTGTTTAATGTTTACTTGACTGCTTCAGACATCTGATCAACAATTTGCCAAAAGTTGACTATAGTTACTTCGTATGACAAAGGTCTTGGATACACTTGTAAGTCGCCATATACCCTAATTGTCTCAATAATATAATTTTCCCTACATATGGTTGAATTCTTTAGTATGTATCCATAGACGATTTTACTCCTATCACTCCGTCTAACCAATTCTGTTTTCTCCTTTGATGCGCTGGTTCGAAGATGCACTAGGCCTTTCAAGCTGAACTCCCTGTACCATTTTGTCACTCGCTAGGATTTTCAATCATATTTTGATTGGCCTGTTGGCGAAAGCTTGTATTCCTTACTATGCTATTTAATTCCTCATAGTTTATATTCTTCCTTGTTCCATTGTTGGCCATGACTGGGTTGATCTCTTGTGGTGACGGATTACAGCTTCCAAATTAAAAAAGTATACTCACAGACACTGGCTTATAACAAAAAGTGCCATCCTTGATTGATCCGCATGACGGAACGGGCCGAAGATTCATCGCCCATAATGTATGAACTAAAAAGCCCTCAAGAAATAAACATTTTTTATACAGATGATGGCCTAGTTACTATTTTGCCCCACCGGCGCAGAACCAGTTGGAGCGTGAAAGTGGGAGTGAAACCCATCGAGGGAATACACCGCATGCAAGCATGTCCCCTGGAGACAATTCTTGGGATGGCCATATTACTTTACTCAAACTTTGGTTAAATCCACATTTGTTATTGTTCCCAGTTTCTTAATCTCATTAATGCTTTCAAACTGCTAATCCCTACGAAAAACCCATATGGGAAGCTTTGTACGAAACACGTACAATTAATTACATCATGCGATCACGTTTTACAAAGTGATCAGTCTACTCAATTGGGCTGTGCCTCGTACCGTCGAGAACTAAACGTTTTTTATTTATTTATGCGCGTGGGACCTCAACTTTCTGACTGAAACCCGCTTCTGCGCACAAATTACCAACGACGAAGTCGCGATGAACTGGATGCTCCTTATTCGCAAATATGGCGGACGGAAATGGACTACTTATAAGTTGCCAGTACAACCATTTCTCCACGTGCATTTGCAACTGTTACTCGGTAGGTACCGGTTTTGTTTGCGGTCGCTTTTGTGACGATATTGTTCGTTCACCTGAGAAGTCTCATGATTCTGCAACGAAAACTCCGACAAGCGACCAGTTTACTTGGTTGCTTCAAATACCTAGGTACGCCCTCAACCAGTTACCGCGTAACACCAGTGCTTTAATTTGAGTCCGAAATGAAATGGAAGGCTATGGAAATACTTACGATCCCTCCTGCAGCCGCGACGTGCGCTTATACTCCCACAACCCTAGTACGGATGAATCACCAGTGCCGCTTGAAAGTGTTAACACTTATGTACGTAAAAGTACGAGTGAATATTCATGCGTTGAACTGGACTGCGTTTGCGTCAATGAAATGTGCACACGGAAGATTGCCCACTTAAGCAATGCAAGAACGCGTTAATCCCTCGTACAAAAGAATTCAACTTGAAAGAGACGGAATGTAGGTTGAAATATAATGGTACAGGATTTGTTCCTACCAGTACAATATTCCGTTGAGCGCAAATAGCTTAACGATATGTTTAACACCGGCTGGAACAACAAGGGTAATTATTGCAAATTAGCTAATCTTCGCAAGTATTTAAGCCGCTCTCCCGTTGATTCCTTATCTCAAACACAAGAAATAACTGCGGTTTTCAACGCATAATATCCTTTCTTCCTCATCTCAAAACGACCTGCACGCGCATAGGCTAGTGTAAGTCTGTGGCATGTCAAGTCCCTCTGTAGTCCATCAAACAAATGCCATAACCCTTGGATGACTGAAGTGGAATAAGGAATACAAAACATTGTGAATTCCTCTGCAGCAACTGGTGCTTTCCGATGATGCTTCACGTTTGCAATGAGAAATGCGATTCTCGGCCTGATTCCCCTTCGATGTGATTAGAGGAGACGTAACTGAGCATTGCAGTATAGAAGCCTTCAATTGGTAATGTGCTAGCAAGTTCATCAAAAACTCCTCTCACTTCAGCGACTGGGACCAAGAAAAGTGCAGCCAGCGACATCAGTTGTAATCGAACGTGGACATCCATTTCAAAGGCATCCTTTTGTCCGACATTGTAGACTTTTCTGATGGTACTTTGGAGGAGGTGGAACTAGCAAACTTTAATTAGAGCTTTGGGAAATGCGAATCACACAGCATTAAAAGAAGTCTTATCAAAATCGACTAACACTTTTGTTGGCATATCTCTGGCAACAGCAGCTTCATTATTGCACAATTCTTGTATAGGTCTGCAAAAGGATGTAAAGGTAAGCGGGATAACAATTGCATACGGTGGACTGCCACGTATGGGCAGATAATAGGTGTTAGACACATTAACAAAAATGCAGTCCCAGTATATGGTACCTGTGCACAATTCATGTATAAGTAATTCATCACTTAACAAGGAAAATATTTCCGGGTCATCAATAAATATTTCATGTACCGGGTGTTTTGGAATGTGCTCCGGAGCTAGGAGCGACTGCACTCAGGTGCTGACGTACAACAAGTACTCTGAATTGCTAACCGTCAAATGGCATAAATTGCTCTGCCGGCAAGAGTGGGATGGGACTCAGACGCCACACGTGTGCCTATGAGCGCGGAGCAGGCACTATGAGAAGTGAAGGTTAGCCAAACACCACAGCCGCAACGAATGCGTCATGCCTCGACCGTATAGCAAGAACGAAGGGACGCACGCCGTTCAGGGTAACCCAGAAAATGAAGATCCCAGGTAAACAGGGAGTTTAAGGTAACAGCATTTCCGTGGCATAAGCTCATAATTGTGACCGTTGCTCTCAAACATCCTTCGCTACAGAGGAAGTGCCCGACACAGTGAATTATTCCAATAAAGCTGTTTGTAGTAAGTTATGATGTATCTCTTATTATCCCGCTGCAGTCTATCTCGACCATTTGACACATGAGTTCGTTCGCATGCGCGAACAAATACGTCTATGGAGTTGAGGGTAGGCTCCTGGATCGCCGCTTGATCAGTGATAGGACAGCTGCCATCAGTCCTGTGCATCTGCCAATGGACTCAGTCGATGAGCTCCTTACGCTGAACATGCGGCTGGAGAAACGCTAAGAAATGGAGAACTTAGTACGGACAGAGTTCATGTTTGATGTTTCGGACGGCCCATTTCGGGAAACTGGACGGAAAGTCCTTGACGGAATTCGTCAGGAACTTACTGTTAGCCGTCATGACGAACACCTTTGCAAGGAAAATGAACTGGTGATGAGTTCACGCAAGCAACGAATTTCAAGCACGCCCTTAACCCGTGTTATTATCGGTAAGATGTGAGGTTGCATAAAACATCAGTTTCAGGCGCTGTAATGCGGAAAAGTTGCGCCCAATGCACTGAAAGTATCATCGCCGAGCAGATTCACCGTTGGATATACCGAATCAAAGAGCAAGAGGATTACAAACCGAAATTGCATGTCACATCCGGGCCTAGTACAAAAACGCTGTAGTAGTGCTTTTTATTACAATTTCCTTAACCTTCTGGTATTCTTGTATAAAAAGTTGTGGGGGTATATTACTTCGTTTTACAGCGACGTAAAACAGCTGCTAGCGTGCATGAAAATTTGGTACAACGAATGCAGATAGCCCCACAGTTGGGTCGATGGCCAACTTTCACATCCCTCACGAACGTGTTCGTGCTACAGCGGATCGTGTGTAATACACGTTGAAGGATTTGGGGGTTGCAGTGCGATAGTGCATTATGTGATTCCTGAGCTGGATCCTTTTATACTTAGTAATAATTTAGGGCGCCTAGGAGTGTGTACGTGCGCACCCATGTAGGGATCGTGGCATTGCATTAAAAGCTGTGGAAATTAGTTAACCATGAATTAAGGAAGGCTGCTGCCGTTTTTTGCCGAGCGCCTACATTTAGTCTCATTTGTGATGAAATTCGGACGCTCCGTATTATGTTGCAGCTACAACCACTCATTTATGTGTAACTATTTTGCATTACTTTTAACGTGTTATTATGACCACTGAATGCTTGTGCATGAACAGGTTCTTACACGCCATTCGGGACTAAATTCGGGCAGTCAGAAAAATATCGCCGTATCAAGCCCGCGTTCGCGGATGACAATGTTCCTTTCTTAGTAACACTTTTTGACTACCCATACTGGAGTGCATACGAACGCATCCTACAGCGCACTAAATTACTCTTATATACAGAAATATGCGGTTCTTTCCGAGCGTCCGAATTTCATCACAAATGAGACTAAATGTAGGCGCTCGGCAAAAAACGGCAGCAGCCTTCCTTAATTCATGGTTAACTAATTTCCACAGCTTTTAATGCAATGCCACGATCCCTACATGGGTGCGCACGTACACACTCCTAGGCGCCCTAAATTATTACTAAGTATAAAAGGATCCAGCTCAGGAATCACATAATGCACTATCGCACTGCAACCCCCAAATCCTTCAACGTGTATTACACACGATCCGCTGTAGCACGAACACGTTCGTGAGGGATGTGAAAGTTGGCCATCGACCCAACTGTGGGGCTATCTGCATTCGTTGTACCAAATTTTCATGCACGCTAGCAGCTGTTTTACGTCGCTGTAAAACGAAGCAATATACCCCCACAACATTTTATACAAGAATACCAGGAGGTTAAGGAACTTGTAATAAAAGACACTACTACAGCGTTTTTGTACTAGGCCCGGATGTGACATGCAATTTCGGTTTGTAATCCTCTTGCTCTTTGATTCGGTGTATCCAACGGTGAATCTGCTCGGCGATGATACTTTCAGTGCATTGGGCGCAACTTTTCCGCATTACAGCGTCTGAAACTGATGTTTTATGCAACATCACAGCTTACCGATAATAACACGGGTTAAGGGCGTGCTTGAAATTCGTTGCTTGCGTGAACTCATCACCAGTTCATTTTCCTTGCAAAGGTGTTCGTCATGACGGCTAACAGTAAGTTCCTGACGAATTCCGTCAAGGACTTTCCGTCCAGTTTCCCGAAATGGGCCGTCCGAAACATCAAACATGAACTCTGTCCTTACTAAGTTCTCCATTTCTTAGCGTTTCTCCAGCCGCATGTTCAGCGTAAGGAGCTCATCGACTGAGTCCATTGGCAGATGCACAGGACTGATGGCAGCTGTCCTATCACTGACAAGCGGCGATCCAGGAGACTACCCTCAACTCCATAAACGCATTTGTTCGCGCATGCGAACGAACTCATGTGTCAAATGGTCGAGATAGACTGCAGCGGGATAATAAGAGATACATCATAACTTACTACAAACAGCTTTATTAGAGTAATTCACTGTGTCGGGCAATTCCTCTGTAGCGAAGGATGTTTGAGAGCAACGGTCACAATTATGAGCTTATGCCACGGAAATGCTGTTACCTTAAACTCCCTGTTTACCTGGGATCTTCATTTTCTGGGTTACCCTGAACGGCGTGCGTCCCTTCGTTCTTGCTATACGGTCGAGGCATGACGCATTCGTTGCGGCTGTGGTGTTTGGCTAACCTTCACTTCTCATAGTGCCTGCTCCGCGCTCATAGGCACACGTGTGGCGTCTGAGTCCCATCCCACTCTTGCCGGCAGAGCAATTTATGCCATTTGACGGTTAGCAATTCAGCGTATCTGTTGTACGTCAGCTCCTGAGTATAGTCGCTCATGGCTCCGGAGCACATTTGCACAACACCCCGTAGAATTTTTTCAGAGTACTGCTCAGGTGTATCAAAATTTATGCCTGTTGGACAAGGCAACTGACCTCTTTCCGGTGTCTGCCAAGAGTTCTTGTAACGGGTGATTGTTTGTGATATAGAAGCAAATGTTGGTAGCTCAGTTTGTTCAGTTGTTTGACTGATTGTTCGCTGAGCTCGGCAGTTTGACTGCAAACGTTTCGTCACCACTCGAGGTGGCATCGTCAGTGCGTGTGTATTTAGCCTAGTGGCGCGTAGGAATTGTCAGTGAGTGTGAGTGATCGATCTCCTAGCTGCTTGTCTGAGTTTGGATTGTTCGACGAGCACATGACCATAGAAATCGATCTCTGATTCTCACCTCATAGTGTACGCGCGTGTGACTCTTCGCTTGTCGTCGTTTGATTGTTTGATCAAAATGGCCATAGCTTCTGTACGCACTGCGCACAAAACATTTCCTATGACTGCGAGTTTTATCAATTACTGCCTTCATGTCTACTTTTTTTTGGTTCGTTCAGCCTTCGCTACTGCTTTATGCGGACGAGGCATGACAGTGTGTTCTAGCTGTTGCATGACGATGCCGTCTCGTATCTTCATCAGTGGGTGACATTTCACACCTCGGTTTTGCCTACATCTCCAAGTTCCCACTCCTTCGGTTGTGTAGAAAGCAAGGTATTCAACCCAAATTATGTTAAAATAGGTTGCCCTTCTGATTTCTGGAGTACTCCACAGGTAACAGTCCAAGAAGAAACGGCGATGTGTTGCAGTCCACTTAGTAAATCGCCTACCTGTTTCAACCATCTAAATAGTACTGAGGGTTCAAATCGGTTATGTACCAACGTCATTAGCAAAACACTGGCGTGAAACAGTCATTTGATGCTGTCCAGCCTCCTGTTATGCGGCCACGGTCACCAACAACTTCATGGCTAGACGACACTAGCGACCAACTCCATCTGCTCACATGGAGCGGGTATCACCCGCAATTTCGTTGCTGCTTTGACAACATTAAGTTCGTGAGCAATACGCAGTCCTTGCTTGCGGTTTATAAATTACGCCCATCGCGGGTTTACAGCCTTTGCGCCTGTGCTGTGCTCAATTAATGGTGCCACCTAGCATGCCATGTTCGGTACACGACTAATATCATAACTTCGACAGCAATGCTGTGCGTGTTGAACAAGTGTGCGCTGACTACTGATGAATCTTGTCTACCGTTCCCTTGCCTCCCGGTCTTATTTCCATGGGTTTACACTGGATGTTGCGTGTGTGGATGGAGCTATGGGTGGTGCAGCGCAAGCTAATCATAGTCCATCTCTCATTAAGCGCAGGTATCCTGTGATTGGCCACATGCGGGACACAGTAACACGCAAAACGGAAAACGGACGCTGTTAGTCATGATTCACACTCGTTTAGACATGCATCTGTGGTCATAGTTGGCCATCCGTGCGGCTGGAATATTACTGCTAGGTCTAAAATTTTGTGGAATCTTGTTATTAACTTTTACACCGTCAATATGAGTCAATTTTTGTCTGTATTTTTAAAGCCATTGGTAATATGTTTCTGTTACGGGGTGAGGTGGGTTGTACCGTGATGGTTGAAATTGTTACACTGCTAAGCAGGCGTTTGTGAAGAGGAAAAATACCGCTCCATCTTAAGATCGGACCAAGCTTTGAAGGTGTGTCCAAAAAAGTCTCCCCCCCCCCCGGATACAACGTTATATGAGAGGCCGTAGTGTGACCTATGTTCAGGTAGCGAAGATAAGTCTTCTTGTCGCGTAGTCACTACCTGCAACATATCTAGCAGATCGTTTTATGCGGTGTGAATTCCTAATGTGAGTATAAAGTAAAATAACTAATTAATAACACGGATATATGTGACCATGTTAACAGCTTGCGAAAACATGTTCACTGTTATTGTGCGCAATCTTCCGTGTCCACAATCTTCGTGTCCGCATGTCTGTCTGTGCGCTTTTTGCTGTCCACTATCATCTTGTGCGCTTTCTTCCGGTCACCGACCAAGAGGACACCAACCCGTGTTTAGCCTAGTGGCCTACGGGCAGCGGAATAAATCAGGGATTTGCACATGTGTAGCTAGCGACCGATGTTACCAGTCACACGCGCGTAGTTCGGCGAGTTGTTAATCGAGAAACCATTCCTCCAAACAATTGTAGTATTCACCCGCTGTAGTGCAATGCTCCACAGAGATGAAGCAAGGAGCGGTGAATTTAGTTATTGGTGGGTCACATCCACCACGTTCAGTGTTCAGTGAACAATGATTTTATACGGGTTAAGAAGCACTGCTTTACAAGCTCCGTTGGGTAGACTAGTGGGCTAACGACAAACATTGATGAAAAATATGTCGTTAATAGTCGTTCTGTCAAAAGAATGGGCCCATGTTGCGTAATGCAGTACCTCTGCACTCCAAATATTTCCATAGCTTCAATAGGCGAAAAAAGTCAATTCAAAGTATTCCCTGGGAGTAGGATGGAGAGTATCGTCAAGTAGCACAATATAAATGACGGGAAGCGTCCTCCAAGCAACTTTTAAATATGGCTAGCGTCGGTGCTGAAACAACAGATTCGGGGACAGTGTTTCATGGTTGACACACACGAATGAAAAAGAAATTTCCACGGTACCCAAAACGGCCCTACTGTTCTGCTAATTACAAGGAGTGGCCACGAAATTTGGTGTTACTGCGGAGGCACAGTAAAGAGCGGCACACAAGATTTGGATTGCGTAAAATCAACGACGCCATAATCAGGTCGCCTCGTAGTCGGTGATACCGCCCGCTGAACACTCCCAAACGTTTCAGCCTCTGCTTGAACGGAAGGTAGCGCATTCTAGTGACGTAATTAGAAGCCCGATCTTGAGGTTGGTTCAATACAGTAAGGTCGTGTTGCGGCCATAGCTGCCAGGCTTGGATTGCGTAGTCGACATGGGGAGGTACACATGCATTCAGCTTCTGTCTGAAATTAGTGGTGTCTAATTATCCGAACTTCCGTTGTAGCAAGCTGAGGTGCTGCTTAGCAGTTTTCGATGCCTTTACGGATTGGTTGGAACAACCCAAGCAATCCTGGACAAGCATGCCAAGGTCGCATTCTACTGATGGTCGCCGCAGTACTTAGATTCCTAGCTTGTAGAAATAGGTACTCTGATGTCGTATGGAGAGTAGCTTGCATGTGTCCACGTTGTACAGTAGCGGATTTCGGGTTGATCAATCATGTACCGTATCTAGGTCACACTGAAGTAAATTCTGATAGGCATCCGCTTGAATTCGGCGCCATATCTCGATATCGTCAGCAAATATCAGGTAATTATAATCGATTTTCTGTGAAAGGTCATTGCTGAATACCAAAAACAATTGTGAACCTTGAACTGATCCCGAGGGCAAACCGGACTCGACTGGTATGGGTTCAGATAAGGTACTCCGGACTTTGACCACTAATTGCCGTTGCAGGAGAAGGTTAGCGATCCAGCTCAAGGGAGGGTGACCGATCCTGTAATATTGGAGCTTGGAAAGGAAAATCCGATGAGCTAAACCATCGAATGCCTTGGACAAATCCAAGTAGGTCACATCAACGGCCTCCAACCTCAGCTGACGCGGTCCAGCTAGTCCCTGAGATATATAAATTCGTTGTACACGATTGCTGTCGACGTAAGCCTGTTGCTCGGGTGCAGTAATGTTACCATTTCCTTGATAACTTACCAAGGCATCGGAAACGATGTGTTCCATGACTTCGGATAATACAGGAAGAAGAGACACTAGGCGGTAGTTTGAGGCCTCAGCCCTGATTCCGCCTTTGAGGAACGGAGTTATTATTCCAAGCTTCCACATCGCAATAATCTGTTTCTGGTATAAGCAGCGTTGAAGGAACCGGGCGAAAGGTTTTGTCAGTTGTCTTGCTGATGCACCCAGTGCCTTTAGGTGAATGTTGTCGGTTGCCGTGGAGTTGTGGATGTGCAGAGACGTCAGCTTTCACAAAACAGCTTAGGCAGTAACAGTGATGTGTGTTTCTGCAATCTGGAAAACAAAAGTAAGCAGCTAACCTCATGGTGTGACCCACTGCAGTGTGGGAGCACCTTGCGTCCGCAA
This sequence comes from Dicrocoelium dendriticum, assembly GCA_944474145.2. NCBI lineage: Eukaryota > Metazoa > Platyhelminthes > Trematoda > Plagiorchiida > Dicrocoeliidae > Dicrocoelium > Dicrocoelium dendriticum. The sequence continues at coordinate 86,862,440 of OX104066.1, read as the reverse complement.
CGCGTTTGCTGCTTCTATAGCTGTTCTAGTTGGACCATCAGTCGTCCGGAGCTGAGGAATTCCATGCCTTACCTTATGACAGCCATTGACATGCTTGTATAGCAGATTGTGGTTAGCGTTGAAAGTTTTCGCAATATCCTGCTGCTGTCATCTGTGCAGCTGAGTGCAGTGGTTTCTTATAGGCAACATTGTTGTCCATAGTATCTAGTTTTGGTGATGATCTGTACTCTCGCCTGGCCGCGTTGCCTACAGTCATCCATTTTCTAGTTCTGCTCCTCACGAAAGAAACGGTTTTAGACCCATCGGAAACCCTTGTTGCTGAGGCATCTGTAACCAGTTGATTGAATTTTCTGAGGAATTCAAGCCAAGTGACTTCCGGTTGGATTTCAGAGAGGAACGACCAGGTTGCTGCACTAACAAGCTGACCAAAGCGGTCGTAGCGCTTAATAGTCGCACCAACTCAGGGTTCCAGTGGCGATATTGCACATAGTAGATGAAGTTGAAACTGATGAGTGCATGATCACTACGACCCAAAGGGCAATCTACAATCAATACATCAATCATATATTTCTCGCTGGTGGACACCATGTCCAGTAATGGTGGTTTATTACCTGTTCTGAACCGAGTGAGCGTAGTGACGTGATTGAAAAATGGAATAACGGTTATAAACTCGTGCAAATCTGCTTTGAATGCTTCTCCGATTGTAGCAGAGGTTTCTAAACAACGCGCGTTGAAATTACCAATGAAAAGGATGTGGGTGTGCTTCCGCCTTAGACTGCAACTTAAAGCTGTCGAAAGGTGGCAGTCCATTTCCAGGGTAGAATTTGGGGGACGGTACACCAGACTTATAAGGCAGGTGTTTCGGCCATATAATTACAGGCGGCACCAAAGAGTATCGGCGACCTGTAAGTCTGAATCGTCAATGGCCTCACACTGCAGGTCGCTTCAGTAACAGAATTAGCTTTCCTGCCTTCGTAAGCCTGTCATTTTGTATGAGTGATATACCCGGCAGCAAGACATCGGCGTATCACTCCATTGTGCAACCATGTTTCCGTCACACCTGTGATATCGCCTGGCTTCGAACTTTGGCAATCTTTAAGTGCAGCCAGCTTATTGAAAAGGCCTTAAGCATTGGCATAAAGGCGGGATACTTTCTTGGTCTCCAGGAGCCCACAGGAAGGTAAAGGAGTCAAGTGTGTTAGAATGCCGACCGATGTGATGTCGACCGTTATTCATTTTTTGATTGGATGATGATGACACGTCGTTCGTAAACTGATTTGACCAACGTACGTCCCATTCCTCGTCAGGACATACTGCAGAATCGCGTGACCGAGCGGTAGAGGGATGCTCCTGTGTAATCGCTGGTAGCTTTGCTTTTTCCGTTAGACTCATGTCCCGTCTTAGGAATGCTTCAGCAGCTTTTAATCGAAGTTCAGAGGGAAGGATTTTCAGATGTCGCCGCCAACGTTCTACCACTTCCGTTGCTATCTACTCTGGCTGAACCAGGAATTTTAGGATTCTTGCTCTGCTCCCTCTATAAATTTGTGAGGAGACAGCCTTTTGAGCGATCGCTCCGCGACGGTGTCCAAGGAAAGTGTTTCACGAATGAACCTCAACTGTTGCAAATCATGATTAACGGCCTTATAACTATCGTTGGAAGGAAGTTCTGGCATGTCTTAAATAAATAATTAATAAATCAAGTCAGCTTGCTCTGACCATCCAATATGTTTCTTTTCGATTGCTGCGCGCTCCAAGAGACCTCAGGATAGATGCGTACCTTACAATACCCGTGTTGTAGCGCACTTGCAGAGAATAAAACGTCTTCTACCTCAATAGCCGACTCCAGTGTCATTCTAGTAGTTCTGGGTTCGCCATAGTGTGCAGAGTTCAGGGGACGGTTGCGTCTCACTAGGTTTGTGCTTTGGATTTTACGCTCATCAAAATGCACAGTGAGTTCCACTGGTATTGATTGTCAGACAATTTACCCGTAAGGTGATGATGGTAGATTCGGGGACATTTGTGCAAACGACAATCAGGGTGTTATTATTGGAGACAATTTTGGTTGTACTGTGAGGTCGGGTCATCGCTGGGACTGGGTTTATTACAAGTGATGATGGTCTACTGTTTGTTGCTCGGTTGTTGTTAGCGGTTTTTTCAACAGAGGAGACACTATATGTAGCACCCGAGTGACTTTTGCAGCGATGCCTACATGTGACTGGAGTCTCGGGGAATTTGAATTCGACCAGACACCATTGGGTTGTAGGTGCACTAGACTCGGGTTCAAGTTGTCATGACCAGCTGAATTTGAACGTGATCCTGAGTAACTTTGTTTATGAGCGCTACGATCTGTTTTCACCTGGCGTTATTCCAAAATTGAAGAGGATAACAGCAATGGGGACATTCTCGATCTTGGTTCGAGCGAAGCAACTTTTACACCATTGCTTTTCTTCGACGCCACTGTGTTATTCTGGTACCTACTCGCTCGCACTGAGATAATCTTAACGTTCGTTCGTTGGTCAACGTTTTCTACTAAACGGTCGCACGTTTGGACTGGGAGAAATAAGCATTTGACTAGCGGGATTGTCGAAAACGCAGTACAAAACCAGAAATCTTCTTGGGAGCTATTTGGATCTTTCACGGGTTGTAGGGATTTGCACATTTCTGATGCTACCATTTGAAACAGTGGGAGTAGGTTAAACCTACTTTGTCTACTCGGTCACACGCTGGGGACCAGCATTTTTCCTTCTAGTGCAGCCCTCTTGGATTCGCATCCACTTGCTTTCTGCTACTCGGCCTAGTGTTGCTACCTTACACAGTAAGCAAAAAGACGCGAACTTTCCTGTGGAGTGACAGGAAACGCGCTAAAACCAACCTGCCAGGACTTGTAACCGATGCAATGCATGGTGGTTTCAGTACGCACGCCGGTCCAAAAGCCGCATGGTCAGATGACTGCCGGTGTGAGTTGTACTCCTGTTTACTGGCCGGAGCGCTGATCGCGACATGAAGATGCGGTTGTCACGACAGCAGGGTAAATCGATCGCCGTTGACCGATAAAATCGGTCAGCCGATGCAGTCAGGTAGCTGACAAATCTCCTCCAAAACCAACAAGACAATTTAAGTGTAAAGGAAGTGGAATATTTCCCACGCTTGGCGATTCACTTGATAGAGATGGTAATTCTGACTCGGATAAATAGGCGATTTGTGATGAAATGCACATCACAGGAAAATTTAAAAGGATTGGCAAAGTTTTCACAAAAGCTGCTAAATATCGATCCAACTTTTTCTCGGTGAAAAAGAGCATGCAGCAAGGATTTGAATGGTAACTGATAATCCACAGTCTGTTAAGACTGCAGGTAGTAAAGGATCACATGGTGCAACTTGTCGGAGCTTCGGATTCGTGTCCACTTTTCAAGGACCTTTAGTATAAACCGTCAATGTTGTTGTTCCAAGAGGAAGGCACTTGCTTTATGAAAACCCACCCACGTTCAGAAGTGCTATGTACGAAACAATTATTTCGGCGGGATCAACTAGAATGACGCAGCTGGCATCACGAGGACGTACAACGGCAAGCCAGAAAGTTACTACTCCGACGATTGCCTTTTCTTGGCTGTTGCAGATTGCTATAATTAGTCTACCGCATTTCGTTACGTAAACTGTAACGAGTGATTGCGAATTGTCAACAGTTTCATTGCATGATGTCAACCAGCCGGCTGCACGCAAAGCAGTGCGATTAAATGAGCTACGTTTTTTGTGATGCAGCTTACAGTGTGGTCATTTAGCAGGAAGTGCTCACACTCATATTACAATTCAATATTTCGTTGTTTCCTGTGAACATGTGCGCAGATTGTCTGTACAGCGTTTGTGCTGACCGTTGCTTGCGTTGCACGCAGTGACGCGATTTCATGTCATTTTACACGTGCACACGCAACAACGAACACTCTATTATGCGCACAGGTGCATACAACCGAAATGCGACAATTTTGAGTGCGCGAACATAAACGTGATGTGCTTCCCATTTGTTTGACTTATTGCAAGACGAGCTAAGGTGGAGCGCTATAGGACGGCTCTATTCCGTGCTGGGCGGTCGGTGCTGAGAACCAAATGCCCCACAGGTCTTAAACTGAATGAACCCTGGTTAAATTAGTCTAATCACAATGGCCTTGGCCGTCATTAGTGGATATTCTTTAGGCATTTCAAGTGCCAGCAGAACTATTTAGCGCTCTACCAATTTTCGCTGTTCTGCCTCCAGATTTGCTCATAATCCAGCCTACAAACACTTATTTGATCAGGCTTGGCGATCTTCTTGAAACTTCGCCGATATATGAAATCTACGACTCACGGAATAAAATCTTCCCCCTGTTTTCACATTTTAAGTTTTCTCACTCTAAAGACAAGCCCACAATTTCCTTGACCATGCGTACTACACCGCGAATTCCGATGTTTTCTGGAAGCCGAGTTTAAGAGCTCCCTACCAACTGCACAGCTGCACCATTCCCTAGCTGTATCAGATAGCTACAAGCGAATTCACCTACTCTACCACTGAAATGGCTGTCGACCTAGCAGCAGTTCACGAACAGACCACCACCAATATTATACCACCTCCAGCACCAGTGCGCGCGATCGACAGTTTGCGAGTTAGCTGCGTCGCTCACCGCACTCCGAATAGCCAATGGGAATACAACCAGCACCGGCAGTCTTCTGAATGGAACGAGCGTGCACTGCGGCTGTGTCGGGTCAGAGCAAGTCGGTTTGATCTCATTCCTGTCACCCCATTAAACGACCTTGTCGTGAAAATTGTGACAGCAGGTTTTGTCCACCTGCCCCCTTTAATCATTATTTGGACAAACAGACAGTTGACTGCTTTGTGTTTTATTCTATCTCACACAGTTTCTGACTGCGAGATTAGCGGTTAAATTTAAGTTAAATTATGCATTGCAATTGACGACGTGCCAGCGGTCAATAGAATTGTTCATGTCCTGTTGGCTAGTTCCAGTACAACGAGAAGATGCGATTATTTTTACTGGTGCTAATACTTGTGGAAGTGGTGCACGCGCACTGGCAAGAATGTCATAACTTGACATTTTTCTGCTTGGAATTTCCCTCAGCCAAGTATAAGATCTTGATATAGTATAGTCTTGGAAATTCTCTCCAGCGTTCAAAAGCACCAAGTGTGGTGAACTTGAACCTGAGACTTTTGAGGTGAGCTCTCGGCACCTTTGGGCGACGGCTAGTACCATTGTTGATTAACTCCTATATTCACCCTCGCGTTGAATATGCAATTCAGTCCTGGTGTCCATGGTTAAAACGAGACATTCGCCTATTGGAACAACGCCAAAGAAGAGCCACAAAGGCAACGCGTGGGCTATCCGGTCTAAGTTACGGACTACGTCTTCGTGTATTCGGTGTGTTCTCATTAGAATACCGACGGCTTCGCGGAGATCTTACTCTCACATACCGGATACTAACTGAGTGCCAGCATCCATGTACTTCACTGTTGACTCTGGCCCCTTACAAACAAAGCCGAGTCGCCTTGAACCGCCACATCTACTTCTGGCCGTCGGCCAGGCTGTCCAACTCGGACACCATCTCATCCTTCGCGACACCGCACTGCAACTTGACAGGGCCTCTTTGCGCCGCCTCCAGGACTGCATTCGCTCTGCCCTTGGGAAGAAATCGCAGGATCACCAGCTACGCCCGGCCGGTCTTGTCTCCAAAAGCTTCCCCCACGTCCTCGAAGTCCTCCAATAAATAGCTCACATCCACTTCTTCAAACGGCTCGAGTCAGTGGATCTTCATGAGGTACCTTGGTTTGTCAAGGCGCCAAGAACCCGAGGTGTAAGCTGACTTGACTCTCGCTTCTAACAATACACTAGGTGTATCGGTTCTGAGTAACGAAATATCGATACATCTTCGCACTCTCTGTAGGGGTTGTATGGCGCGGTTTTCTTTCTAGGTCCAGCGGTTATGTGGCGTGCACTGTTTATGCATCCATTTCTCGTGCGCATACAACTGCGGTTCCAAAATGTTCCCTCTCTTCGGAAGGGTTAATTACGGCCTGCTTATCTTTAGTTACCGGTATGCATCCTGGCACTTCGCTACTACTGATAACTGGCGCAATACTGTCTGCCTTTAGTCCACCACAATACCGGTCTCGTGGACGTTATTAATGCTGTCTTGCGAATAATCCGCTTGAGTTAAGATACACAACAAATTATAGCATAGTAACTCTACAGCATGGTGATGTCATTCAGTGGCTCGAGAGATGAGGACATTTAATCTGTTCTCATTGATGAACTGTCTCGTTTGCGGAAGTCCTGTAATAGACCTTCCCCTGCACATTTATTTCTCTCTCATATTTTTGGTCTGATGATGCCGAACGTCAACGAGCACTGCTTGGCCAGCAACCAGTGTTTGAGGCAAGACTAAATTGATATTCCGAGCTTTCCTTCATACATTTCGCCGAAATAAATTCTTGCACTGTAGTAAATACCCGTGTATTCTTAGGATACTTGTTAGTGTATGTTTCTCCGTCTGCTTTTTCTTCGTGCATCTCAACAAGCTAACATGACATATTTGATGAAATCTTGCTGCCTCACCCACTGAATCTCCTTGCTTTACTATGAGTGCAGCTTCAGCTTACGTTGTATTTGATATTCCTCTGTCAGTTTTGTTTTTATAATTGATCACCGTTCTCTTGGTCTGTATATCCACGTGATTAATGTGTATACGCAGCAAGACTTGTTCTTGCTGGTAATAGTATTTTTTGTTTTATGCTTTCCCACCAAACTGTCTCTGGAAATAAAAATACGTGCATATTTATATAATTACGTGCATAAAACATCAGCTTTATTCCAATGCTTAAAACTAAGTAGTTCGGTTTGTTTATTTAAGACAAGATCAGCCGTTAAAATCAATCAGCCATTAATGTTACAACTTGATAGAACGCCTCCTGTGTCAGAAAATGGTCAACTGGTACAGCACGGTAGCAGGTACAAAGAAAACGCTTATAGAATACCCGAGCTAAATGATATACCTATTTCGCCGTGAACGCTCGTGTTGATGGCGCATATAATAAAGGAGCTATAAAAAGAAATGTAAGAAATCGTGTTTACTCACTCGGGTTGAAAAGTAAAGTTCTTAGGAGTTCAGGGATGTTGGACCTCTATTCAAACCACTAATGAAACATTAAACCCCTCCAATTCGGATGTTCACTTTCAAAGGAATCCGTCTAGTTATCCCGAAACAATCGTGGTACAAACTTGCTTAGTGGTACTTCTTGCCATGTCATACCCTATGTGGCGGCGATCCACACACGCTATAGGTGCTAGGTAGCTCTATTAATAGCAATAACAAGAATAATGAAGGATATAATTCTATTTTTGCGAACATTTGCGTCCATATTTGCACAGAGCAAATATCTACAGGTAGTACCATTCTCTTGCATGTTCGTAGGCATTTGTGGCGTAGAAAGAGGAACAGGGATATTTGCCTCCTCGTTACGAGATGCAGTCCATCTGATGTTACTATTTTGGTGTGCGACGGAATCGCGAAAACAGCTGTTTTATTTTTCGAATTTTCTAAGCATTTCTCAAGCATATTTTACCTGAAATGACTAATTTATCGGTTAAATCTCTCGGGATGATTGAGAGGTTAGGAAAAGATTAAGTATAGATAAATCCAAATGTATAAATAAAGTAATGGGGCCATCTATTTGGCCGTTTTCGCTGGACCTGCTTCCATCAGGGTTATTCCCTTGATGGGTTTCACCCACACATCCATGCTCAATCTGGCCGTGTGCCGGTGTGGCTTGTAAAGCAGGTGAACCATCACCTATCCAAATCATTTTAGGTCTGTTTTCTGTGTATATAGAGTGGACAGCCAGTCCATTTCACATGTACCATCAACTGGATTTTTGAGTGAAACACTATTTTATTGCCAACTGGGAAACCTAGAAGAATGTAAAATATGTGGGAACAGAAGGGTATTAACAGTAATGGAATCTAGTAAAGAAATATCATGTTTTGAATCTGCGCAAGAAAGTCCGATCAATCAGCTTATACAGGGGAACTGACGAAAACGGATGACTGCTCGAAGTGTTGCTATGCTAGACAGTTCCATAAACAGTTTTTCTATTCATTAACATTTGTTTGCGTTCGAGAAATACGGGAATCGATAGCACCAGCCAATAAACTTTGCTATCTCTTTCTGGACTGTCGCCTCTAAGATAAAAGAAATATGTAATATTACAGTAAAAACGCAAAACTGAGAATCATAAGTAAACTAAAATAAAACAATAGTTTATGTCTCAATATCCTAGAACACGGACCGTATAGTTAATCCGATCACTTTTGCAAGTGAATCGTCAAGAAGGGTTCGCATTCAATCCGTTCATTGGAAATGGGTTTAAGAGTCGATGTTGCAGTGGCTCAGCCATACGGAGCAGCCGAAGTGTGTATGGAGTGAGATTGAGGTGTTTCGTTAACAACCCCGTAATTTGTCCGTTGACACCTCCAGACAAAAAAGAAACTTAATTAGAAGTACGGCAAACCGTTCTTTCATAAATAAGAATTTGGTAGAGGTGAATTTACAAAGAAGCAGAAAATTTTGTCCTGTGCTAAATGACTTTCGGCCCTTCCTCACACAACGTGGCTATACTCAAGTCCATGTTGAGCATATCCCTCACCTTATTCACTGTCAGTTCCCTGTTAACTGGAGTAGGAAAACCACCGTTTGATTCACACATTTTCTGATTCTGCGGTAGTGTGTCCCACACAACTACATAGTGGTTAAGAAAGAAATTTGATCTTAGGCTAGTTCGTGCCTTTTCGATTTGTAACGTGTTAAGTCTATTCCTTTTATCCTACTTCGCAGTTTGGCTCATATCTGGTGCGAACACCGTGTGATCAATGAGCGTGTTCGATGCCTAGTTTATGCCGTAGGAAAAAGAAGTGAAGCGCTCAAGATCGTTATTTCACGCACCAGGCTTCGATCGCTGGGCCACGTGTTACGCATATCAACCCACCGACTCTCAAGAGGTGTGTTGTTTTGCGAGCCGGGGCTTCAGATGGAAGAGGAGGAGAGGTGGCCAAGCGATGACTTGGTCTAGAGAAATGAAGACCATTACTTCGAAGTTGGCCTCAGTTGGAGCGTCTCCGCTCCCTGGTTGGGGACCGAAGGACGATGAACACGTTTGGTTGGATCAACTTGTTGACATGGCTAGGAGCCGACCTCATTAAGGTTTGTGTTGTGCGTTCCCTTGTCCACCCCCCTCCACTTAGCCTCTTCCTCCAACCACAATCACAATTAGTAGGCAGTATATTACTTTTGTGGCACAATAGCCGGCTGTTAGCTCTCCGGAACCATGTTCCTCCGTTACTGGTGACTCAGCCGGCGTGCCTGTCTTTGACATTTTGCCTTTTCTTTTACATTGTGGCACCAGCGCTGCGGTGATTTCTATCTACAGCTAGCGTGCAAAATGAATGGGTGAAGTTGAGGGATGGTTGAAGTACTACCTTAATGTCTGAGGTAAAGACGCGTCTATGGATAATATCAAACATGCATTTCATGTTAAGCGTTAGTTTCCTTAACTAGGGGGTTCTGTGGCCGTCCCACAGCAGCAGTCCGTAAATAAGACCACTAGGGTTTCTACTTAGGCGCTTCGCGAATTAGTGCAGTGCATTTTCTATTGTCGCTCTGTCACTTTTTGTCGGACTGGAGTATATTAATCAGCAGTATTCTAATTGGGCGTGTATACGAGTGTTATGTAAGTAGATTTTGAATTCATTCAGAATAAAGGATTGGTGTATTAGCCCTCATAGTTTACGGGCTTTTTCAACAATGTACTGCACCTGTTCAGCGAAAGTGAAAGAAATCCAGTTATGTATCCCAAGCTCATGAATTTTGAGATAGGTGGACAGTGTTTTACCGTCTAGCATCAAGGAATATGGTGCAATATTACACCGATAACATATGCAGCTGCACTTCAAGGATGAGAGTTTGATTTCCAGTTGCTGTCTTAAGTTTCCATCTCATGCAGATCCGCTTATAATTCGGCTAGGGCGTTAATGACATTGTCCGAATCGAACTCATAAGCAATTTTAATGTCATCTGCGAATACATGTGGGTTGCCTTGTTTGATGACATCGAAGAAGTCGTTAATGTACATCAAAAGCAGAAGAGACCCTAGAACGCTTCCTTGCTTCACGCTACTTGTGACTATTCTACTCTTATTCTACTTGTATTGCCCGATGCTGATCAGTAAGGTACGATAACATCCAAAAATGCGACTATCCAGTTATACCGAAGGAAGCTATTTTCGTTAGATTTCCATGTGGTACCCGGTCGAACGCTCTACGCATATCAAGGAATGTGATGCGCAGGCGCTTATCACGATCATTGGAACGAGTAAGGAAGCCTAGAAGTTGTACTTGATAACTAATAAATAACCGTGTTCATAGAAATCCGTGATGGAAAATGTTAACCAAATTCAGGGACGATAGGAATTCAACGATTTTCTCTTTTATTGCTCATTCTATTGTTCGACACTGAATGGAACAATGGAACAAGGGTATAATACTGATAAAAACGCCAAGGCTTGACAAGTTCCGTAGGATGGATTGTGGGAATAATCTTACTTCAAATAAGTTGCACAGAAGTGAAACAAACGCTTCAATGGACTCACCATATAATCCACATTCACATATGGGTATATCCGTCTACCATGATGTCGTGTGGTTGGTTAGCACGATGTTTGCTTGCGCCATGTCCTCACTGAATGAATGGCAATCACACCACGTAATATAGGTGGTGTAAAACATCGTCGAGTCATTTTTAAAAAAATGGGTAGCGTGGGCGCGGAAAAGACAAAACTCGAAAGGGCGTTCCATGGTTAACAAACACAAAGAGAAAATAATTCCGGCGGCATTCAAGCAGACGGTAATGGCTGGCAAGTTACAACTTGTGGCCACTCAATTCCTTGTTATGGCTAAACTTCAGGAGGTAGCAGCAAGCATGACTGGGAATATTCAAGATCTGGAACGCCAGGATGAGGTCACCCCGTAGACGGCGAGTTCTTCCGCTGTACATTCCCAAGGCCCTGAGTCGCCCATAGTATTGCAGGTGCAGCAAAATCTTCACACTTTTCGTTACCCGTCACTGGACGATCTCCAGTGCAACCAGATCGCGTTTTAATCACGGTTACCAAAATTGGATCGCGTATTCTACATGGGGCCTCACATACACATTGAGCATTTGAGGGGAGATGAAGGGATCGAATCACTCGAACGCCATCCGTAACAGACCAACATGTTGATTCGCGATATTAGACGCCTTCAACGACTGCGCCAAATAGCCTAGGTCGTCTTGGATTACCGCCCCAAAATCTCGCTGTAGTGTGTCGGTGTTCTGCATATCGTCTCCAACCTTATATGCGTATGGGGATTTGTGCCGGCCGTGCGCGGTTTCTCGCTTGTCGGTGTTAAACGGAAGTAGGTTTGTTTTCGACCATTCAAGAGCGTGGTCTAAGTCTCAGTCTAAGTGTGCCGTCCAAACGTGTTGCACTACGGCGAACCCCGGTTACTTCGGGTAACACGAAACTCGGCGGACGAGACTGAGGCCGTTCTGCTGTCTGCGAATCGTCACCGCAACGACTCAAGTGGAACGCGCATACTACCCGAAATCCTGTGGAAAGAACGTTCAGTGGATCCCGCTAACAAATAGAGATACAGAAAAGTCAAGATAAGAACACAGTGATTGCTCACGGTGTTCCTGATCTTACTGATTCCTCTTACGACGATGCTCAGATGCACGACCGCGAGGAATGGCACTACATCCGAGAGGCTCTTTCTCTCGAAAATGTCGTGGCCACCTCGTTGACAAGGATCCCCATATCACCAAACTATAAGGGGTGCGGTCCCAGGCTGTTAAAACTTGGGTTACAATCAGAACTAACGGCAAAAACCCGACTTGGGAACTGGACTAAATTTCGTTGCAGATTGCCCACAGAAATTCGGATGAAAGCAGCAAGAACACCAGCACCTTCTAATGACAATTCAGTGGAGACCCAACTCTCAATGAAAACGCCAACTGCAGGACCCGACTCGGGGACGGTTTCAAGAGTAGCCATAATATCCGGAGGGCCACAGCAGAACACGAGCAAACACCGAAAAACGGGGCATCTGATAGGCTAATACATACCAAATTCGTCTCCAGTGTCTGCAACCCATCCAAAAAACGATTAGTCGCGTCACCTCACTAGCTTCATCCATCCAATCTACCACATTTATGGTCTCCGAGAAGCTCTCATGCATGTACACAAATGCCCAAGATCTACTCAGCAAATTAGCTGAATTAAGACTTTGACACGCGTCAGCAGCTTGGGACCTCATCGCTGTCACCGAAACGTGGTTGAGCTGTGAGAAAACGGATGCTAACGGATGCTAACAGGCATGTCCGTTGTCCGGAAGGATCGAACCAGCAAAGCTGGTGGGTAGCCCATTACTTTTCGTAGAAACATGGAATGCGAACCCATAAACGATTCGGAAACCGACGTACCTGATGCCATTTGGTGTAATTTCCGGTTGAGAGAGAAAGATCTTCGCCTATGGGTTGTTCTTTACCGCCTACCATCGTCTAATCCTGAGATGGACTGCAACTTGATGGCTGCGTTGAGGCAAGTGATAAACAGAAAGTACGGTCACATTCTAGTCACCGGTGACTTCAACTTACATGCCCTCGAATCACGGGCCACACCAGCGGAGCAATTCAAAGCAGATTTGCAAGATCTGGTTTCAGACTTCTTGCTTTATGGCCACGTCAGTAAGACCACCAGGTTCAGGGGAACTAACAGCCCACCCATATTGGACCAAATAATCACCAGTGAAGAACTGTTGGTCGAGAGAATGATAACCGATAGTCTTTTGGGCCGCAGTGATCATGCCACGCTAGTGTTTCATTACATGTGCTACGCGGATTATCCTAAAGAGCATGCCGAGGAATATCATGTCGTAACCAACTATGAAGACCTGTCCGATCTTATTGATGCAACCAGCTGGTCGTTCTAAGCTGAATAAACCCCTGAGGTGACCTGCGTAGCATTCGTCAACATATTTCTCAAGCTCGTGGCAAGCACAACTGAAACCAAACTCTGCCGGCCTAAAAGAATGAAGTATTTCGTAAGGCGCATGACACCTAAATGCATGGCATTAAGGGACTTGGCATGACACACCTACATAGCCTCCCCGAACGACCATACCTGGGATGTCTACACAATACAAAGAAACCACTGTGTCAAACTCGTCCGGGAGGATAAACTGAAAAACCAACAAGGTCTAGTAGAAAGGTTTTGCTTCAATCCCAAACTGCTATACAGACACGTAAACAATTTGCGCCGTGTTATGTGCGGTATACCTGCTCTGCACACAGCATGCGGGTTAGCCCAAACCGCACAAGAGGCGGCCAACGTTCTTGGACAACATTTGGTCGTACCTTCCAAAGCGTGCAATCATCATACATCCTGCCTAAGCAGATAATGCCGCCATCAGGATTTAATCACATATCGTTCACCTTCGCAGCTGTACTGAAGAGGCTGATGTCTTTGCGTGAGTTCGGCTCCCCGGGTGCCGACGGCATTCGTCCAAAGGCGTTGAAAGTTGCTGCCATGAGTTTGTCAGGACCACTAGCAAATTTCTTTCAACGATTTCTGAACGAGATACACGTCCCCACGATGTGGAAGCACGGAATCATTACGCCAATGTACAAAAGTGGCAGCCGGGCTGAACCAACAAATTATCGCCCGATAACACTATTTCCTGTGATCTCCAAGCTTATGGAGTCCATTGTAGCCGAGGCTTTGATAGAGCACCTGGTGAACAACCAAATTCTCGTTCCGGTGCATCACGGATTTTGTCAAAATCGGTCCTGAACAACTAATCTCTTGATTGCTTGTGCAAACTGGACGGAATCTGTGGACGCTGGTGAAGGAGTCGACGTGGCCTACTTGAATTTCTCAAAGTCATTCGATTGTCTAGATCATCGCATTCTCCTCCAGAAATCCAGGAATATGGAATCGGCGATCCTGTTCTGGGCCGGATAGTATACTTTCTCGTGCAACGTCAATTGGATGTGAGGGTTCGAGGCTAACTATCAGAATCCATCGAAGTTCAGTGCGGCGTACCTCAAGGCTCGGTACTTGGACCCCGCCTGCGCTTGATTTTCATAAATGATCTCACTAATGTGCTATCTTCTAACTGTTTGCTATTTGCTGATGATCTAAAGGTTTGGCGTACTATAGCTGCAGTGGAGGATCACGCAATGTCACTGGAGGACCTGGAAAAAGCGTACACATGGTCCATCGAGAACATGCTGCATTTCAACGTCAGCAAGTGCAAAGTTCTCAGCATACGGCACAAGAGCACGCACAAGGACCGTCTAGGACCACAAATTCTACCTCCGGCTTCTCACGAGTGCGATATCGAAGTGATAGTTGAAGATGACCTCGGTTGTTTGAGGCAGAATGAAATGGCAGCTAAGAAAGCAAACCAGTACCTCGGCCTTCGTCGCAGAGGTTTCGGGAACTTTGACCCTTCAGTCTTTCCAAAAATGCTTAGCGCGTACGTGAGGCCGCACGCGGAATACGCTATTCAAGCGTGGCAACCCTGGCTCAAACACCATCTCACCGCGCTCGATACTGCACAACGTAGGGCAACGAAGAGCGTCAGAGGTTTGACCAGCCTCCCCTACCCACTCAGGCTGAAGACCCTCAGAGTATACAGTGGACGTTATCGGTGTTTAAGGGGCGATCTCATAATGGTGTACCAGATCCTGAGATATCCGAACAACCCATTCCATTCCCTTCAGATACTCAGTCAAAAGGCCCCGCTATGAGGTCACCAGTTTAAGCTGGTCACGCGTTACAGCCGACTGGAATGTCGGCGAAACTTTTTCTCCCTTCGAGTGTCACAGCCTTGGAACGCCCTCCAGGAACGTGTAATGAGTGCTCCCAACTTATCCCTTTCCACACACGCCTTGACGATACTCTGTCACATTTACACTACGTGCTATAGCTCTTGATCACCAGATGTCGGCGCTAATGCACAACAGACAGTGGATAGCGCCATAACCCTACTCGAGAATGAGTCACTCCAAACCCCTTTCACGAAATTTGACAAACGCTATTTCTATAGAAACTGGATTTCTGTATCCTGTCGACCTCCTGTTGCACACGAGTAAGCGTTGTCCTTGCTAGTTTTCTTATTCTTTTCTCACCTATTATGTGCTCAACCACCCCTCCCCATATTGCCTTGTGTGCGCACGTCCTTATTTCAAACTCCCTTTTTACGGCAGTGCAGTTAAATCTGCAATCACCCGAATTGACGACTCCATTATCACTTGATCTATCTTTTGTTCATGCTAAACACCCTACGGGACATGCCAAGCACCTGCTTTTTACCCGTTATATAGCCTTGTTCACTGTTCGTTGTTCGTTGCAGCATCACGGGAGTTCCTGACAGCCGATTGACGCCACATCTTGATGTCATCGGCAAAAAGCAGAAACTTAGACTTGATGACACTCGCAAGGTCGTCAATGTATAACAAAAATAACTGCGGCCTCAACACTGACCCCTGTGCAACACTACAGTCCATACCAATTGGAACGGAAAATGAGCCCTGAACTCGAACCTGAAGGTGCCGCTGAAAGAGGAAGTTTCCGATCCATCCAAGGACAGGGTTTCCAATTCCGAACGCTTGCAGCTTTTGGAGAAGAATTACATGATCTATGCGGTCGAAAGCCTTAAAAACCTCTGCGTAGATGACAACGATACCGGTCCCACTGTCGGCTATCTCGGTCCAACTGACACAAACAATAAGTGGACTGATACTCCATGACCGATGCTGACGGAATCCGTGTTGCTCCAGTGTTATGATGTTAGACCTTTCTCAGTAGCCCATTACAGTCTCAGCAATGATCGATTCCATCACCTTATACAGCACCGGGAGAAGAGTCACCGGGCCATAGTTGACTAATTCTGAGCGGCTACCACTTGAAAAACAGGGTAATGATTTCTTGCTTCCACATGTTAAGGACCTGCTGTCCGTCCAGGCATTTTGGAAAAATCTCCTTAGTGGTTCAGCTATCCTCTTAGCTGCCACTTACAGTGCTTTCGGAGGAAGGTGGTCAAGTCCGGGTGAGCTATTGGTGAGCAACTATAGCAGCTTCCTCAATATGGTCTCTGAACTAAACGTGACATGTGTAAATCCTGACATCTAGGAGAATGGGACAGCTATGTTAAAAATGTCGGAAAATTTGGGACGTATTGGAGCCGTAGAATGTTGCCTACATCCTCGACGACTTGATCGCGTCCCTCCGCTGATATTAGTGGGGAAACGCCTCGTTTCACATTTCGGAGGCTGTCCACATGTATGTACAGAAGTTTACTGTTAACACAAAAATTTTCCCGCTAGACTCCACTAGTGTACTAATTTGTCTTCATGCACAAGTGTGGTACAGTGATTACAAATCACAACATAGTTACTCCAACTGTCAGGGCTAGGGTTCGTGCTATATACGTACCGCGCAGTGTCTTTCACTGTCATGTGTTTTCAGATCATGCTCCACATGAATGAGTGGGCCCTAGCAGATTGAAGAGGTTTGTTGACCGGTGCAGATTCAATTAGATCACTGAACTTGTCAGTAAAATCCAACAAAGCATTGTCAATGGAGCAGATGGCATGTCCCATAAGTTCTGCAAGTATGTCGTAGTGGTTGATTGTTGGAAACAAGTCACAATGTTCTTGTGGATACTCCGCATGACATATGAAGTCGTAAGTTATGCTTACGTGGTCGCTGTGCCCGAGAGGGCTCTCAATCGTTGGCTTCGCAATCACGAGCTCTTCGTTCTTGAGCACTAAATCAGGCACTGATGGTTTATTCCCGACTCGTAATTGGGTGGGCGAACTGAGATGGCTGAAGAGCGAAATGCTTGCAATGTACTCTTGCAGATCGGCCATAAACTGCTCGTTGTAGGATGCCGGAACTACCAAATCAAGCAGATTGAAGACGCCGGAGATAAGAGCATGACTGTATCATCCTCGTAGGACCCTTCTCAACAATAATGCCAGGCGGGAGTCCATCTCTGGGATGGAGATTGGGGGACGCTAAATAACAGCGAAAAGGCAAGTGTCATTGCGTCTCAGTCAGAGACTGCACCAGAGTGAGTTTAAGATTAGCATTTCCGTATCGTCCACCGGTTCGCACTGCAGGTTGTTGCAGTAAGATAACATTACTCCACCACCTGCCCTTGCTGGGGCGAAGATTTCGGAGAACGGACATACCATGCTTCGTGACCTCGGCGTCGGGAAGTTCGGAGTGCAACCGGGTTTCTGTAAGGAGTATAAGGTCGCAGGCATTTGACGTTTGACGTAGCCGCAGTTCGGCAAGCTTGTTCGGGAGACCTTGTGCATTGGTGTACATGCAAGCAAGTTTCTCTGTTTTAGCGATGAATCGTGGAATGGGTGTTTTGAATAACATGTGCGGACTGGTGAAAGGTCAGCCACTAATCCTTTTTTGCTTGTGGCGATTACGAACCCATTAGTGTCAGATCCATGGGTTCCACCAGTCCCACTTTGCTTCTCTCTTTGCAGCTTATGTATGCGGTGTTTTTGCTAATTTCGCTGGCTAGTTGATTGAGGTTATCCGAACGCTTGTCGGGTAGTGGTGCGACTAAGTGACTGCTCTCCAGTGTTTGTTCAGCAGACGCTGATTGATCCGGATCTCGGAAAGAAGGGTGCTGCTGCCTGCATATCAGCACTCCTTCCTCATTGATGACATCTATCAAGATTGAAGGACCATTTTCACAATCCTCGAGCCACATCCCTTGTAGTTTGGAGATCGGCGCAGCCTGCAGATAGATTGCGCTATGACATTTTCTAGGTAGAGGGTCACGCGAATATATCACCATTGTTCCTGGTCGCTTTGCATTCATCGTGACTTCCAGCCTCGGGAACGCCATGTACAGCGATGATTAGGGCTACGGATTCCTTCCGGTTTTCCTCCAAGTACTGCTTCGCCTGTCTGCACACGCTCCACGGAATATCCGGGAATAGGCGCATGGAACATGACCCATTCCGGAGGCGAAATGACGATAACGGAACAGCTTCTGTTTCATTCGCGGCTGTCAACACAATTCGGAGAAGTCTTGGTTTACCGTGGTGCTGTGCATTTGGGTGACGGGTAACGCGCTTCAAATTGACAGGCTTAGCTACAACACCCATAGTGTCACATATGGAGTTCAACTCGTTCACGTCAACAAGTTGTCTTCCTTTTAAGGCATTTGACATCGATGCTAGAAAGTTGATGCACACTACCGCTGGTATACTACGTGCAACTCTGGGTGCGGTGATATGACCAACTGGTCTGTATACACTAGATGGAGGTTATTTGGGTACAGCTTCGTCTTCTTCATTTAATCTGGGTCCCGTGGGAGTGGCCGAAGGTCTACGTTTTCGGTCACTTTTGGCAGTAACCAACTTCCAACCACCACTGATGTCGAAATCCTTCTGCATTTTCGGTACTGTTTGGAGGGTGGAGGAGGCGCTGACCATGCTCACTGCAATCGGACTGGGGGTAATTTTTGCAGGCATATTTGAGGAACTGGTGGTATTGAAGTTTAAAACCTCAGATGATGCGTTTTTAGAGCGCTGTCCAGGTTTCTTCATCAGTCTTATTGCAGGGAGTAATGGGAATGACTGGGATTGTGTCTCTGTCACGCTTTCTTCAAACGCATCGCTTTTCGTGCTCCTCATTTGTTCAGTCATTGCTACCAGCGGAATGACTATACCTACTGAACAGAACCACAGTTTACAATTGTGTAGCTTCAACTGATTCCCTGTGAGCTTGGAATAGTTTCGATGAAATTTGCTTTGGCAACTGCCACACTGGATTCCGATTTGTACATCTTTATGGCATGAAGGAAGACACAAACTACTGTTGATCTGGAGGCGGTCACATTGGCTTTTGATTGATCGCCACAATACTTTGTTTCGATGGATTCTATTCCGATCAAGGTTCGAGCGCTTGGCTGATAGGCCGAAAGCTTGTGTATTTGAAGTGGGCCACTATTTTATCCTGATGAAACCAGCGGATATTTCCAAAGATGTGGAATAGTTCCATACATCATGGACAACATAAAAATATTTTAAAGCTGAATGGGGACATCAGGGCATCCGAATTTGAGCGCAGTAGACAGTTTTCCACCCGGGACAGGATAAACGGTCGTTCGCACTGAGTTTACCAGAGTTCTTAGGTCCGGTGGCTCAAAGTAAACATTATTGATGGAATGCGCAATTTGCGCAGGGAACTTAACCATCAGTAATATCCACGGTTCCATTAAAACGATGAGATGTATTCATTGAAAATCTCACACATCTGAGCCGGGTTTACAAAAAGGCTGTTGTCTGGCATTATTATCATAGGTGGCACATAATGTTTGCAGTCGCTCTTTAGCCTGAATAATCTGGCCATTTTCTATGGTTTATTGAAGGAGGCTAAAACACTGTCCTGGTCTATGAGAAGTTTTGATGACCAATTTGTTTCTAAAAATGATATTATTTGATTTTATTGAGGCAACAAACTAGTTGTTAGTTTTTTTACTTCTACGTCGTAGCACCTTCCGCTTTGGTGTTATCTGCGACGGGATAGTGTTCTGACTCGTTTTGAGGGAAATTAGTCTGTGACGCATCGGGCAGAAGACATCTAGAAACGATGTTTTATTTCCGCATTCTGCATCAACTGCAGGTTGTGGTTTAAGAGAGAGAAAATAGTCATCCCAGCATAGAGATGGAAATTTGATTCCAAAATCTTTCCAGTTAGTACTGTGATAGTCACGAGCAATATAATCTTGTTGGATGCGTCTTGTTTCTGGGCGATTCCTTCGAAGCAGATCTCTGCTGTCTTGTGTTCACTCCCAGAAAGAGTGGAAGGATGCATTTACTTCTAAGGCTCATGCTTTACGTAAAGATTAGGTCTAGCAAGTGTTCACCCCTTGTTAGAGATGAAATTTGTCGTATCTAATCAAATGAATGGATTGCTGAAACAAAGTGGAGATATTTTACTGGGACCGTGATGGATACCAGGAGATCTCAGACATATTGAAATCCCCACTAATAATTTTCTGAGTCGTCAGCTGCGCAGAAGCATGGGGACGACTTCCGCGAGGTGATCGAGATCCGATTTACGACATTGTGGTGGGTTGCACACACAACCAATAAGGATGGTCTTGCACTTTATTTGAATGTTAATCCAAACAGTCAGTAAGGCAATTTAGAAGTGGGTCGCACACATAATTTGTATTTTGCTTATTGTTCACATATGGGCGGAAGCAGCCACCACGGCGGGATATATGACTACTGTTAAAGGTTTGAAAGTTTGGGATGTTAAAATGGGTATCAAAAGTGTGCTCGTTTTCCCAGGTCTCCGTGACACATATCATGACAGGACAGGAGCGAAACAGTAGAGGACCTAAATAATGCATTGTGTTCTTTAGAGTAAAAGCGATTCAGAAAAGTCATCTAACGTAGTCGTGTTGTGTAGGTCTGCTTACTGGCTTATTGTCTAATCGTTGGACAAAGTGTATCATCTCACGCAGTGGAGGAACTTGCGGGAGCACAATCGGAATACACGCTGCCGGTTTCAAGCATATTTGATGATCATTTGAAAGAATTGCAAGGCCTGCTGATTCATTGGGTTTGGCGGCCGCCGATAAACTTAAAATGGGGCCTTGGCATGTATGAGATTCAGAAATTTGCTTGTAGTTTGGGACACAAATTGGAACCGTCGGTCTCCGACTTGTGATACTTGGCATTGGAGCAAACATAGTTGGTTTGCCTATTGAATTCAAAGCAGATGGATATCTAAATGTTAGGTTCGTATGCGGTGTCAATCGGTAGAGTCGAGTAATTTGGTTAATCAGGGAATTCACGGCAGACGGCTCAGGAAGAAAGAGCTTCACACTGGGGGATAATCGGGCTTGTCTTTGAATTAGCATGATTGCTGATAATAATCTCACACTAAATTGGAGTATGCAATAAAATATTTTAATACTTAATCTTCTGGAAAAGCACTAAGAATGTTAAGCGATATGAATGTGCTCTGACGCGCCGAATTCCTTAAATAGGTCGAGTTAGTTGAAATGGCACCTTGACGCTTCTAAAGCTGCGGTACCTGCAAACAGAGGTACGAATTTTCTTGTCATTCATTAGTGGTGCGTGAAAAAAACGGATTTACGTTACCAATACATAATCAAAGTGAGCCTATCACGTTCTAATGTAGTTTGCAGGTTTAGGGAATCAAGGGTGGTTGATCGTCATGCATGGCGCGATCGGCTCACGAAGGCAGTTGCTGAGGTGCAGGAGAATGCCCTCCTGTACACGGAGAAGAAACGGCAGTTGTGTAAGCGACAGGCACCGATGGGTTGTACTCCAGCGACATAAAGCGCATGATACTGTAGCACATGCGGTCGAGAGTGCTTGAGTCAGGCAGGCCTAGTGAGCCACCAACGAGGCCACTCGGGTCCAGCATCAAAACGACGACGGGTCCTACTGAGAACGTAAGCAGAGCCAGCGCAGTGTTGGTAGATACGCTGCACTCGATTTACTAACGGCATACTCGCGTGCTGAGCTTTTTATTTCAGATGATCGGTTTGCTATATTTTGTTAATGCTTACTTTGTTACTTCCTCCTAATGTCTATCAAAATAACCTACTCTTTGCCTACCTCAATTAAACGAAAGGTGGTTTTCCTCTTTAATTTTATTCGCATTTGTTGTACGTTTTTTGAATTCTTTCTCTGCTATCTTGCATTTGTCGCGGATATGTTGATAAGCCATATATTTCATATGGTAATTCTGTTTGTTTTATTCTAGTTATTTTATTTGGTATCGTCATTTCAGGTGACTGGTTGTTGCCTGACATCTCCGGTGTGGCTGTGCTTGATGTGTGCTTGTTAACAAAGTGCCTACTTGTCTATTTCCCGCTACCTCGTCCATACTGGCTCCAGAAAGGAGTTGGTCGTTTCTGCTTGGGACGGGGTGCACAGTCCTCGTGGCTGTGCTAGGCGTGAAGAGTGATTCCATGCACGCAGTTTGGAGAGGGCTACGGTCCAGCCACCACATGGTGTGTGCTTGATTCCCGAATACAGCATGCTTGTGTTTGCCTGTGAAGGGGTGTAGGCCGGCTCCGTTGATGAAACGTGGCTCCCATCTACATGTCTCCCGGTCATATTGCTTCGGGTTTAGACTTGATCTTGGGGTGTGTGGATGGAGCTGTGTGTGGTGAGCGCAAGCCACCCATGGTCTCTCTGTAGGCACAGGCCTCCTGTGGCTGTCCCATGGAGACCACGAGGCCAGGCAGCTCCGGAAGCGGATGCCGTCAGCCAAACCAGAGCATTCAATGTTGCTCTCTGTACTGCACGGAGTGGGATTAGTAGCGCTGTGTTATTGGTTATTTTGGTAGCTTGGTTGCTGGCACTTTATTTCGCATGAAAGACGTGCTTTTGCCTGTTATGAACTGATAACAATTTTCTGTTCAAAGATTTGTAAGCCGTTGTGAGGCAAGTATGGCATATGTATGAGCGTAAAATAGAATAGTACCACAGACGCGCCGTCAATTGCAACGTATAAGTTAACTTGCATTTAACCGCTAATCTCGCAGTCAGAAACTGGGTGAGATAGAATAAAACACAATGCAGTCAGCTGGCTAGGCTGTCTGTTTGTCCAGATAAGAATTAAGGGGGCACGTGGACAAAACCTTCTGTCACCATTTCCTATTGTTTCTTCAGTTACAACACAAAATCATCTGCCAGTGTTCGTCTTCTTACGGCTTTATTCAAATTACTGAAGAGATCTAATTATTTCTAATTTTCCAGAAGATGAATTCCCGTTGATTTCGTCAGGCAGCTTCGCCGTATTTCTAGTCTGAAGTGCAAGCATTTTTACTGTCGTTCGGAAATATCTATTCTCTCAACTGTATCACCCTACTGCAATTTCCACGCTCGAGTTGGAAGATTTTG
Source organism: Dicrocoelium dendriticum (assembly GCA_944474145.2). Lineage (NCBI taxonomy): Eukaryota > Metazoa > Platyhelminthes > Trematoda > Plagiorchiida > Dicrocoeliidae > Dicrocoelium > Dicrocoelium dendriticum. The sequence goes on along the minus strand of OX104066.1, from coordinate 86,839,379 downwards.
CGTAAAAGTGAGGTAAAGCCGTCCAATGGCAATCTCTAGCGCATTGCCTCCGCTCAATAGGAAACTGTTCAGATTCGACTCACTGCACTACTCGAGACGCATTCTCGCCTAATGCCAATCCTGGATGGCTTATCGTTGTGTTGCAGGATTGTGTTTACTAACTTCTGCAAATTTACTCTTGATCGTACCAAGGAGAAAGGCAAGGTCCGGTGACAGAATTCACTAGTTGACAACAGGGAGGAGCCTGCTTATCGTGACTCCAATACGCACGTTTTAAACCTGCCAAATGTTCCCCTTGATGCCTTACAACTGGAAGCGTTATCGCTCGGAATGGATTACAAAGTCCCGCCTAGTAAGGTACACCACTTGTTCATAGAGGCACAGTTTGAAAACTTTTATGATCAGTTAGCAGGATTACAGGCATCTAGTCCAGATATGTCAAACTGGTTTGGGAACAAACTAACTGATTTTGCCCATGAGGTTACAATGACGCCAGTGCTTGAGAATTGGTTGCTTACAAGCCGTCAGCTTGGTGCACTACGAGAGCTGAGGACGAAGCGGGTGACTGTACTTAAGCCAGACAGAGGCTCAGGAGCCGTCATTATCTACAAGGAAGAATACACACAGAAAATGCAAGATTTACTGAGTGATGCTATCAAATTTAAACTCCTTACATGAACAGAGAAAGTTAACGAAGTGGAAAGACGCATCACGGAACACCTAAAGTTGTTCCTCTTACACCGTGTGACTGATGATGTGGTAAATAACAGCTTAAAACCGGAAGGGTGTAATATATCTCAGCTATACTGGTTGCCGAAAACCCATAAATGTGGTATACCGCTTAGGCCAATCTTGTCAATGTCAAACTCGGCACAACATAAGTTGGCTCGTTGGCTGGTGGAAGTCCTTGCACCGTTAAAGCTGAAGACTATCCCACACCGTCTGAAGGACTCTTGCGAGCTTACCGAACCTTTAGATGAATTTAACCTAGCTGATAAAATCATGGCCACATTGCATGTACAATCGCTTTTCGCCAATGTTCCGCTAAATGAAACATTTGATTACGTGTGTGAAATGACAGACTGCTCCGATCTAACTCTTCCAATACCAGCCGAATTATTAAAGGACATTCCTTATCGCCAGATAGACGGGGTGCCAATGGGTAGTCCGTTGGGCCCAGTGCTAGCAGCTTTTTTCATGTTGATGATTGAAACTAAGTTGAGTGCAGAAATACCGCTTCTTTCCTACTATAAGCGGTATGGGGATAATATTTTAGTGTTTAGCTCATCAGAGGATCATATCGCGCGTCTGGCCGATCGTCTGAATAACGTGCGTACGACTCTAAAGGTAACCAGCGAAATAGAGAAAAGCAAGTGCCTTGCTTTAGAAATCCTGTTGGATAGTTGATGGGGATAAGGAAATAATAATAATAATAATAGTAATAATCACAGTAAAACAGTTGATACTTTAAATATGAAATGAGGACTTATCGTTCGCTCCGCTGTAGTCCCGCAATTCGCTTAGATTCACAGCACCCACAGTTAACATCAAATAAATGCATGGTAAGCTACAGGTGTAGGATAGAGACGTATCGCTAAGTGGCAAAGTGTAAGTGGATGAGTGCGTCATCCAACCGTCTTTTAAATACTGCTAGTGTCAGTGCAGAGACAACCGATTCTGGGAGAGAATAATAAACGTAATAATAATAATAATAATAATAATAATAATAATAATAATAATAAGGAGTGGTGTTACTAAGGAATAGCCGGTACTCCGAACATGGTTGCGACAGATGCTCGCCGTTGTCCGCCTAATGAGCCTCTGAAGAGTGACCTACTTGCATATTCATCTCCCCTGCAAGAACTATCAGATCTGAACTGGTAAGACTGCGTAGTAGCATGTTCATTTCGTGGTAAAAAGCGTAATTTTCAAAATCAGAGGAGTAATCAGTCGGAGCATGAGCGGAATCCGCAAACCGTCTATAGTGCTACTCCGCGTATCAAACCTAGTTGGTGTCGTCAAACGACAAACACACAAACGGCTGTTCAAGGGAATGCAATCAACCAACGATGATTCAGTCCTGGAGCCGAGAATAATGCACACTCCAGCTTGACCAGAGTCTGCCGCGTAAGCGCTCCCGTTTGCGCGCAATCAATAGCGACAGGAGAAAACGGGAGCACTTAATTCAAAACCTCGCAGTTGCCTGGCCTCGTGGTCTCCATGGGACAGCCACAGGAGGCCTGTGCCTACAGAGAGACCATGGGTGGCTTGCGCTCACCACACACAGCTCCATCCACACACCCCAAGATCAAGTCTAAACCCGAAGCAATATGACCGGGAGACATGTAGATGGGAGCCACGTTTCATCAACGGAGCCGGCCTACACCCCTTCACAGGCAAACACAAGCATGCTGTATTCGGGAATCAAGCACACACCATGTGGTGGCTGGACCGTAGCCCTCTCCAAACTGCGTGCATGGAATCACTCTTCACGCCTAGCACAGCCACGAGGACTGTGCACCCCGTCCCAAGCAGAAACGACCAACTCCCTTCTGGAGCCAGTATGGACGAGGTAGTGGGAAATAGACAAGTAGGCACTTTGTTAACAAGCACACATCAAGCACAGCCACACCGGAGATGTCAGGCAACAACCAGTCACCTGAAATGACGATACCAAATAAAATAACTAGAATAAAACAAACAGAATTACCATATGAAATATATGGCTTATCAACATATCCGCGACAAATGCAAGATAGCAGAGAAAGAATTCAAAAAACGTACAACAAATGCGAATAAAATTAAAGAGGAAAACCACCTTTCGTTTAATTGAGGTAGGCAAAGAGTAGGTTATTTTGATAGACATTAGGAGGAAGTAACAAAGTAAGCATTAACAAAATATAGCAAACCGATCATCTGAAATAAAAAGCTCAGCACGCGAGTATGCCGTTAGTAAATCGAGTGCAGCGTATCTACCAACACTGCGCTGGCTCTGCTTACGTTCTCAGTAGGACCCGTCGTCGTTTTGATGCTGGACCCGAGTGGCCTCGTTGGTGGCTCACTAGGCCTGCCTGACTCAAGCACTCTCGACCGCATGTGCTACAGTATCATGCGCTTTATGTCGCTGGAGTACAACCCATCGGTGCCTGTCGCTTACACAACTGCCGTTTCTTCTCCGTGTGCAGGAGGGCATTCTCCTGCACCTCAGCAACTGCCTTCGTGAGCCGATCGCGCCATGCATGACGATCAACCACCTTTGATTCCCTAAACCTGCAAACTACATTAGAACGTGATATGCTCAGCTTGTTCATGTCCTGATAACGCAACTTTAGTTTTCCCCTATGCCGCTTCCCAACACTTTGCTGACCATATAATAGCTGCTTCTGTATCCGCGTCGAATCCATACGCCACACACAAATGAAGCACCGCAAGTGCCTCAGCAAAAGTATGTGGTCCACTGCATACATTCCACTTCGGCGCAACATCGTGTCTGCAACTCTGTCGCACCAACCGATACACAGAATCCGTCGCAGACACTGTAGACGAAACCGCTCGAGAGATCTCACATTGCCGGTACATGGTATACGCTTCGCTGCCGTATAGAAGAACGGACAACACCATGGATTTGTACACTATCAGCTTGGTGCATACCGGAAGCTAATGTTTATTCCACACTTGGTACTCATGCTTTCCTAATGCCGCCGCAGCCGACTTCGATACACTGATCCGCAGCCCACTGTTTATTTGCTGGTCTGTCGAAACCACCCTCCAAAGGTAGCAGAAGCGGGATGTGGTTTTTTAGTAGTACGTCACCAATGCTGATTTGCAGCACCATTGCAGATTAGACTTCCGGTGAAGGCTGAATGATACAGTTTTGCTTGAGTTGATGGTGAGCCCGAATTTAGCAGCTGTCGAAGTCAGAGCACTAGTCATGTGCTGCAACTCATCCGCGCTGTGCTCAAACAATGCAAAGTCGTCAGCGAATAGCGAAATACGGATAGTTCTCTCACAGACTAGGGTTCTCACATCGAAACGACGGATATTCAGCAACCCGACATCAATACAGTGCTCCACAGAAACATCGTAAGCACAAGCGGCATCAAACGCACATGAAAACATGGCATTAAGTTTAATATTAAACAGGACAGGAGCAAGACAGCCTTGCTTCACACCAGAGACAACTGAAAAGTCATCCGAAGTCTGGCCACTCAGCTGCATCCTCGCCCGCATACCACTGTGCAGACATTCAATGAAACTGACAAACTTACTTGGACAGTAAATCTTACGCTACACCAATCTCAATGCCTCGCGGTTCACTGCATCAAATGTCTTAGTGAAATCAACAAAAAGCGAGTACAGCGGCTGTTGTCGTTCTCTAGATTTCTCCTTCATCTGACGAACCGCAAACACCATATATATAGTGCTGCCATCCGAACGGAATCCACACTGCTTTCCAGCCACCTTCGGTTCTACAACCTGACAGACGAGACTGTTGAACAGGGTTCGGGCAATCACACCCACAAAAACAAGTTGATACGACGATAATTAGTGCAACAGCTTGCTTCTTTTGCACTTGTACTGTGGTAGCATAAGGGCATCCTTCAACTCATGAGGCACATCCTCCTCAATCCACCTGCGTTGCACCAACCGGTGCAGCGCATTCTTTAACGCCGGCCCGCCATGTTTCAAAACTTTAGACGGGATCTCGTCAACACCAGCACAATTGCAGTTTTGCAGGTGAGCAAGTGCTCTCTGCATCTCGTCCACCTTCGGCATGTCCGCCAGACTCGCCTTCACCTCGTACTGTTTCTGACCATTCAACGTAGGCCAGTTAGGCTACGAACGGTTGTCCAAATTTATTTCACTAGATCTGTGTTATGTTTGCAGTTTGTGTTCGGGCAGCGCCTGAACTACGACCGAGTAGCGTCCTCAGCTACACCGACCTCGGTCCATAAACTGCCTTCAATGCGTCAAAAAATTCCTTGTTTTGACGGCGTTCGGCGTAGCCTTTTTTATCTGTTTCGTCTTCTCCATCCACCATGCATTTTTTATGCGATGGAGCTCTCGAGTCATTCGCCGTCGAATTTTACGAAAATGACTCTTCTTCTCCTTGTAACTGGCGTCAACCATATGTGCAGCAAATGCTGCACTCTTCTCAGACGCCAATGCGACAATGGTCGCGTGGATCTCATCATATCTATCGGAGTGCTTACAGTTTACGCACCCGATGGTCTCTACAGCAACAGCTGTCACCTGATCACGAATGTGGTGCCACAGGTCGCCCACTGTGGTTATGCCTACACATAATAATACTAATACTAGTGCTAATAATGATAATAACAAGCGTAATAGTACGAATATTTCTGCTTATGCGAGAAACTGTGTCTATAGCGGTACAGATCAATTTGTGCGGAAGGATGCACACTCTTACATGGGTGACATGCATAGGTGGGATATTGGAGCATGCGTTTCCCGTAGTAATGTCCTGGTGGATGGTTGAGATAAAAGCTGGGTTTTGAAAGCATTGGTGTTTAAACGTTTTTAGCCCCTATGGAATAGCTCACCGAAGGATCGTTCCCATGTGTATGTGGAGATTGTGGCATTTAGATTAAGGTAACTGGAGAGTCTGCTTATAAATGTTGCTAAATGGTTACATGACCTGCTTTAAAGTGGCAGTTTATTCGACAAATAGCTATATCTGACCAGGAAGAAATTAGAGCGGACATTCGTTCTAACCTTCGGTATATTCAGTGTAAAACCTTTGTTGCGAAGCGCTTGAGTTGAGAAATGTTGTAATCTAAGTGTAAGCAGGTCAGAATAGGTCTTTTTTGGTTGCAAGTTGAAAAGCAACAACAAGTTGTGCTTCAATCGACGAATCTAAAGTGGTTCGATTTCGAGTTCATTGCAAAGTTCTCTATAACGCGCAGCAGTGTTTACCAATCAAATGTTTTGTAAATGACCTCTACAGGTGCTCCACAGAAATTCTGCCACTCTTTCTCATATTGCCCTTTATTATGCTACAATATTCGAGGATGGGGCGGGTGAGTAGCTTGAGAAGCTCAACTCGAGCATGCGTTGTGCGGATTTTGTCTGATATATTGAACATAGATTGCCTAACACGTGCTACTTGGTATTGGGACGTTTCGGAAAAACTGAACGTAGACGAGTACCCAATTCCAAGATCTCTCGTGGACAACTGTACAGGGACGCTTTCATTGTTTAGATTGATATGTCCTTCGGAGAATCAGCAGCCGTAAGACATGATGCTTAAGTTCTTAACCGAGAGGGCCATCAACCATGCACGGCACCATTACTCAGGGGAATGTAAGTCATCTTCGACGAGAGGTTGCATCCTCTGAAGTTCTTCACGGCCAAACTTGTAGACGATCTTGATATCTTCAGCAAATAAAAATGTCGTACCATATTTTACTGATGTGGTGATGTTATTGATGTAGAGCAGAAAGAGTAAAGGACTGAACACGCTCCGTTGAATGGCTCTACTGGTAACGGGGCCTCGAGAAGAGTGCTTGTCACCTGAAGGGACTACTTGGTGACGATCATAGAGGTATGACGATAGCCGACCTAGTAATGGGTCCCGGATCCCAAAAGTCTCCAACTTTTGCAACAGTAGCTTGTGAGGTACTCAGTCAAATGCTTGATGGATGTAAAGATGCAGTAATACTGCTTCATAGCCGGAATCGATTGATTCTGAAATGTGGTTCAATTAATGCAGTTGGCAGGTGGTGCCTGATCGCTTGCTAGGGAAACTATGCCGCGAATTGTTGATCAGGCCCAAAGAATCGACAAAATTTATCATCGCTCTTCTGACCAATTTGCAAATAACCGAGCGATCATCGCAGTGTGGTGGATTGGTCGGTAGTTGTCAATCGTTTGGGATCTTCGTACAGTGACATAATGATGTTTATTATTGGTCTGGAAAGTGGGTAGGTTGCAGCGATAGCGTGGACATGTTCATTAAGAGCAGTGGTGTATAAGAACTTCCTAGTTTAATAGTAGTTGGTGAAAAGCCATCGGAGCCCAGCTTGGAGGATGACCTAATAGACTTGATAACTTGATGAATGCCGTTGAGCGATATATCGACAATGCTTAAGAGGTTTGTTGCTGTAAACTGTGCACACGGGCATAGAGTCAACTTCAAGACTCATGCTAGTGGCAAAAAGTACTGAATGCTCGGCAGATTTCAGCTGGGTCATGGAGTAAGTGACACTCACCGTCAACAATTTCGGTAAGCAGAGGGCAGCGGTCACTGGTTCTGCGGTGCAATCTTTTGAAAAGCTCTTTAGCTTCGCAGTTTGTTCATAAAGCTATTTGTTCTTCATATTTTCGTCGTTTTACTTGCACGTGTTTGACACTGGTGGTAAATTCATGCATTTGGAAGATAAGTAACAGTCATAGATCTTTCTGTATTTTGTAGCTAGATTTTAGTTTTCTCGCTGAGTAAGTGTGTGATGGCATCTTTTAAGACATGATACGAGCACACTGTGGGGCAAAGAAGGCTATAGCGTGGTGCATTTGTTTATAAAATTGCTGCACAGCGGTGTACACACTGCTAGAGAGGAAAACTACATCCCAGTCGGAGAAACGAATGAACTGCTGAAGGTTTTCCCGGTTTATTTTATGGCGCGCAGCTATCGCCTTCTCCAGCTCCATCCTCTTCTCCACAGCTCCTTTGGAGAAGTTTTATTTTTCCGCAGTTTCATGGCAGGTGTGCAATAAACGGATTTACGAATATATATGTACATAGTCCACCCTGTCTTGTGATCCCTACCGGTGTCACTTCCACGCAGTGCACATTTTATGCGCACTTCAAGCATGTCACGCTGACGTACGATGATGTATACGAGTAGATGAGCGTGGCCAGTGAGCGGATGCGTCCAAGTTGCTAAATCCCTCGCATTTAGTGCGGACTGAATGTTTGTCCGTGAGTGGTACCCAGTGAGAGCAGTCTATCACGCATTTGCTGAAGCTGTGCTCTTCGGACCAATGATATCTGTCCACGCCGATGCATCACACCCAACGCGCACGTTGTAATCACCTAGACAGACGGTATCACAGAGGATAACTGAGTCTATAACTGCTCCCTAATGTGGAACAATTGGCATATGTTTTGTAACCTTAGTAGGTAAAGCACATGCAACCAGGGCCTGAGGTAGGAGGGTTTTAGCGTGGTTGCACTAATTTGACCAGGTTCTGTCTGGCTTGTGGTGGGTGGTATCAAAGGATTGAGCACCCAGAGGCGCCCTCCCACCGTCAAAAACCAAGCGTGGCGCGCCCACTCTACTCCATTCGAGCTGTGAGCTTTTAATCCGTGGAGCTGTTGTCTGCCATGGCTAAGTTTTAAGGGAACAGGGTCATCGACCACTTCCTACATTTAGAAGAGGATGGGCTAAAATACTGGCAAGACGCTCCCACCTAACAGGAGAACGAATCGGGTGCTCAGAGAAAGCATTCGGTTAAATGTGCACTCGAAAGGCAGCGGATCTAACAAGTGGTCAGTGCTATAACTCACGCGGGTTGGTGTGTGTTCTGGCTTATAGCGAGAACAAGATCGTAATCTAACCCACTCAGCGGTAGTCACGAGCAGTCGTGTAGGTCATGAGCCCACGGCAGTATCTTATTATTGGTGGCTCGACGATCAGTCAGGATATAGCCACCACCAGCAATAGCGCAATAGAGGCTCTCTCGTCGTATATATATATATATATATATATATATATATATATATATATATATATATATATGCTGAGGTTGATGTTACGTTCATGATGCTTCTCCACCGCAGTTGGGCTAAACCAACTAACAATTGAACTAGGTTTTTTAAATTTGGAAAATGGTCATTCCACTGTATTTGGTTTGCTCAATTCTGTGGCTGCTGCATATTCTGTGACATCTTTACGGGTTTGCTTTCCGGTACATTCTAGTAGTTGTTTGATAACCCCGGTGTGGCTGCGCTTGATGTACAAGTTGACAAGGTGGCTACCTGTTTAACACGCTCATCCTTGACTACTGGCTCCAGGTGACTGTGAATCGTTGCTGGAAGGAAGAGGTGCACGGTCCCCGTGGTCGTGCTAGGCTCAAAGAATGTTTCCATCCAGTGTGGAGCGGACTACGGCACAGCCATCTCCTTATGTACTTTGGTACACATTATTCCCTACATAGAATGACAAGAATGCTGCTGCTGTGCGTGTTAAGGCGGACCCCGGTGTTAAAAGGTGGCGCCCATCCACATACCTCCCGGTCATATTGCTTCGGGTTTACACTGGATACGGGGTGTGTGGATGGAGCTGTGTGTGGTGCGCGTAAGCCACCCAAGGTCGCTCTGTAGGCGCAGACGTCCTGTGGCTGTTCTATGAAGGCCACAGTGCTAGGTATCTCTGGAACCAGATACTGCCGATCATTCGTATTATTTGGTGTGCAACAACCGTTTCTGGATTTGGCTGCTGATGTGGCCTTCAAGTACAGCCGCAGGACACCCGCGCCTCCGAAGGACCATAGATGGCTTGCGCTGCACCACCCACAGCTTCATCCACACACTTTATTTCCAGCGTAAACCCGAAGGAAAAACCAGGTGGCATGTGGATGGGAGCCATGTTACATCAACGGAACAGGCCCAACTTCCTTCCACATATGAAGTATTAGTGTCGCTTAAATACAGATTGGTTACAAAAAGCAGAAAGCTAGACAGTGATATAGATAATGATGTTGCACAAGTAATAATATACATGGAAAAGGCTTGTTTGCTTGCATGTTCGCCGTGAGTCCAATTCCGTTTGCGGTGCGGTTGTAACTATGAATTCGTCAAGCTTTAAGCACGTGAGCAGAAGCTTGCACTTTCGTCGCCCTTTCGTTCCGGTTGCGTTGTGTGTGCCTTGATGCGACATAGGCACATCAAAGCGCATGCACCGTAAAGTGCATCCTCAAGCGTCTATGGTTTTCATGTGCTTTGACGCGCCCATGTGGGCATTGGTTAGGGGTTAAGTGACGCTTTTAAGTCGGGGTGGATTACGTGGTGTATATCACATGGTGCGTGATTAGACTTCGTCATGTAAGTTATAGGAACATTACGATTGCACAAACATGAACGCTCTGAGAAACTGGTGAGCTGACCTAACTGTACCCTTCTCCTATTGAACATGACAAGTCAACATGCATGCAAATCGCTCACTTGTGCACTAGTGGTTTTTCACTGTGGATCAGCGGCATTTTGTCGCACACCTTTGGATCTATACTCATTCGTCGTGCCTTTAAAAGCTCCACCTTGTGATACTAGTTTCTCGAGTACACTCCGGTACATTCCAGATTTACCCTGAATTCTAAACTCTGGGCAGCGTTTCGTCGATACCCAAGCGCCAAATGTTGTCTAACTCCGACCGTGGGATACATTGTTTGGTCTTCCTCGATAGACCATTTCAGTGGCTTTCGAACGAACTGTTACGCTAGCACGCCAGAGAGGACAGTCTGCAAGCACATAAATAAAACTTGAACACGGTGACCTTTCCGACAACGTCAGTAACAGACTAACCTTTTACCATAGAGGGTGAGTCATTCAAATGGTTCGTAACCCTTGCTCAAGAAGCGCGATGCCCAGTGTGCCACAGTCTAAAGATCTATGTGGATCGTGCTCCAAACTTGGTAAGGGGGCATTTTGTGCCGTAACTGTTGCAAGCTTTTCCATGTGAGATGCCGCCGAGTTAAACCTAATCAGGCCAAGTCATTAAACAAACCAGACTGGCTATGGTTCTGTGTGGAATGCACATCGATCACCTGATAAAAAGCTTGCTCCTGTTATCTCCGAAGTTTGACCAGATACTAGCCAAGTTTGAGGAAATCGTGGCCATCAAACTCACCACGGTTTGGGTAAGCATAGCTGACTGTGCAATCCAATCCTCCTTTTTAAGTGCTGCTCCTATCCCGCGAAGAACTGCTAGTAACATCGTAAGCAACACGACATCTAGAGTGCAAAACGCCAACTGCTGTCCCAGTACCACAGGGGGCTCACATTTGACTAATGTGATTCCCAGTTCGATCGGAATAACTACACGTAAGGCTATTTCCAAGTTGCCGAAGAAGTGCATCGAAAATGAGCAAGCCGATACTAGCGAAAGTTGCGTTATGGTTGTCTCCAAGAAGATCAGTCATTTAAACTTAACATCACCCTTAACTGGATCGGAAAGTGAGGGGGGTAGCGGAGTTTTCCTAGTGCAAGCACCACCAGTTTCCTGCGGGACACTTCACTCAATAACCGCGACATGTCGAAAGGTGTAAGGAAACAACTACCTGTTCTGCGCGTACTGTGCTCCAATAGCTCAGAATCAAAGTCGACATCAATAAGAGGCAGGCAGTTGGATGATTTTAACCAGTGGCATATTATTAATAACCTAATCGGAGTTGTACTGAAACCTGTACACGTAGTACGTATTACGCGACACCCCAACTCTAAGCATTTCGGAGAGCCAAGACTTCTGCGCGTTGTGCTGAACTCCATCACTGAAGTAGAATCAGTACTACTGTCGACAGGTAGTCTCAGAAATGTACACTGCTCCATCCGTATCTTTACAGACATCCCATGGGGCGAGCGTTATCGAGTTAACCGCAACTTAGAGGAATAACGGAAGGAAACTTCAACCAGAACCACACTTCTTCACGGGGCTCCTGAAACTGAAACATGTGATGAGCACGAAGTAACAACCCATGATAAAGAACAGTGGTGTTATATTTGTGAAACACTGCTTAGATGATGTGTTAGCGAAATCCGTATCACGGCTGCGTACCTCATCGTAGTACAAAGGAAGTGGCCCGAGTGTGTTGAAGTTCGTCCTTCAGTCAAAACATTTAGTAGAACGATTGATAAAGAGCTGGTGCATGTGCCGTTGCAGGCTACTATCTGTGCTTCGGCTGAAGACAGTCAGTGATATACCTCCTAGAGATGATATGTTAATCAAAGAACCAGACGCGATGGGATCTATGGAAGAAAAATGCACCAGAAGTGTGTCGAATGAGCCCATACAACCTGTAGAAGATGATATTGGCCAGAAACCTTAAACTGTACGTAGATAATTATACAGGGACTAACTACACGGAGGATGAATATGACGTTAAACCCTTCACCACGTACACATCGAAAAGACGATCATTCGTCGGTCATTCGCTGGTCGGCGAAACTTCACGTATGATTTACACAACCTCCGAAACATTGCTTAAATCTGAGAAACTTTCATGTATTTATACTAACGCCCAAGGGCTCCTCACTAACCTTACCGAACTTCGGCCACATCAGGTTGCGAATGCTTGGGATCTAATTTCTAATACCAAAACGTGGTTACACCAAGAGGTGACTGATGCTGAAGTTGAGATAGTCGGCATGTCACTCATCCGGAACGACCGCCCCAGCAGAGGAGGTGGGGTCCTACTCTACTACCGCAGCGATCTGCAATGTGCAATGGTTGATGATCTGGAAACACACGTTACCGACTCACTCTGGTGCCGTCTCCGACTATGACACAACGACGCATGTCTCGTAGCTGTCGTTTACCGCCCCCCAACGTCCACTCCAGAAATGGATTCCCGCTTGATACGTGGCCTGAACAGAGTAACACTCACTAGGTACAGCCACATTCTCTTCTCCTGGGACTTCAAGCTACACGATCTGGAGGTATCGGCATCACCTAGTGGACAGTTCAAAGCAGACTTACATGGACTTATCGCTATCATGCCCTTGTACAATCATGTCACCACGTCCACTAGATTCAGGACAGCAAGCAATCGGTCCATATTGAACCGTCTGCTCACGAATGAAGAGCTCATGGTTGACAAGTTATTGATGGATATTCCATTAGGCATTAGTGACTAGGTAGTAATAACGTTCAACTATGTGTGTTATGCAGAGTATCCATCTGAACACTCGGAACTAACTCATACAATCACACGCTACCAAGTATTGAAAGAACTCGCCGACGCAGTTGCTTGGGAATTCTCAAATAACGGTCCCCAAGATAACGTTCGGATAGAGTTGGTTGAGAGACTCAGCAATACCGTCAACAGCATGAGAGAAAAAACCCCTTCGTTCAGCAAAAGTGCCTTCAATTCTAAGGAGCAGGACTCGAAAATGACTAACCATAAGGAATGCAGCATGGCGTGCCTACAAGATTAACCCCGACCCAGAGACTTGGGGAAATTTCCTGACCCATCGCAACCATTGCACTGCACTTGTTCGTGAGGACAAAGTAACTTATCAACAGTGCCTAGCCAAAATGTTCATGACAAACAATAAACTTCTATATAGGCACGTCAATAATCTTCGTAAAGTAAGGCATGGAATCCGTTCACTTTTCACGGCAGGCGGTAGAGTACAAAGCGCCGCAAAAGCAGCTAATGCTCTGCGGCTACAATATGCCCCAATTTTCGAACTCGTAGCCTCTACCTGTCCCATAATGTCATGCACATTACCGACTCCACTGTTTACACATGTAATTTGCAACCTATCAATTGTGCTAAGGAAGTTACTCTCACTGCGTGATCATAGTTCTCCGGGAGCAGACAACATCCGCCCGAAGGCACTGAAGGCTATGGCTAACAAGCTAGCTGAACCACTGTCACAGCTCTTCCGAAGGTGCTTCGATGAACCGCATCTCCTCACTATGTGGAAGCGTGGCATTATCACCCCTATTTTTAAAGGCGGTAGCCGTTCAGGTCCTGTAAACTATCGTCCAGTGTCTCTCCTCCGTGTGCTCGTGAAGGTGATGGAAGCGGTCGTCACTGAGGCTCTAATGGACTACCTGGAGAAGTGCGACACCATGGCATTGGAGCAGCAAGGCTTCCGTCAGCACCAGTCATGCACCACCAACCTACTTATTGCTCGAGGTAGTTGGACGGAAGTGGCTGATGATGGGGTCGGAGTCGACTTCATCTCTCTGGACTTCTCCGAAGCTTTCGACCGCCTGGATCACTATATGCTACTTCATAGGCTACAAAGCTACGGAATCGGAGATCCTGTACTTGGTTGGATTGGCAGCTTCCTTCACCAATGGAAGCTTCGAGTACGCGTTAGAGGATCACTCTCTAACCCGATTGAGGTGGAATGTGGTGTCCCACAAGGCTCAGTGCTGGGACCGCGCTTATTCCTGGTGTTTATCAACGACCTGGCAAGAGTTATCTCCTCAAATTTTCTGCTTTTCGCCGATGATGTCAAGATACGGCGGGCGATTAGTAACAGTGAAGATCACGATCTACTGCAACGTTACCTAGATTGCATTTATGAATGATCAACCATGAACCTGCTTCAATTGAACATAGCTAATTGCAAGGTGAGTGCCGGCACTAGCCGGTGAAAGCATACAAGCTTAGAGAGCATACTTTGCGCAAGGCCTCTCAGGAGTGTGCCCTTGGTGTACTTGTACAGGAAGGTCTCAGGTGTTCAAAACAAGCAGATAAGGCGACGAGAACCGGCAACCAACACTTGGGTCTTCTTTGCAGAGCCTTCGGTCGGTTTGAATCCTCAATCTTTCCACAAATGCTTAACGCCTACGTGCGACCGCGCGTAAAATAGGCTATTCAGGCGTGGCAGCTGTGGCAGAAACATAATCTTGTTGTTCTCGAGACTCCTCAAAGAATGGCAACCAAGAACGTCAGGGACCTCTTTCATCTGCTCCGTCAGCTTAGACTGAAGTCTCTAAGAATATACAGCACAAGATGTCGCCTTTGTGGAGTGATCTCATAATGGTTTAGCAAACTTTGAAGAACCCAAATCACATTTGTCGTCCGCTGCTGGAATTGAACCACAACACTAACCTAAAAGGTCATCCTGTGAAACTGACAATACAGCATAGCCAGCATGAATGCCATGGAAATTTCTTTTCACTCCGCGTGTGCCATTCTTGAAACACCCTCCCTAAGTATGTCGTCTTTGCTCCCAAGCTGGCGATATCAAAAAAACGAGTTGACGATGCATTGTCTCACTTGCATTTCATTTTATGAATTGTTAGCCAGGGGCTACAAAACGCAGTCAATCTGTGTCTTGCCAAACTCCCAACCAATGGATTTATGGATTTATACTTTTAAAACGCGAACATCTCCGCTATTCTACCTAAGTTTATGGTGAGTCCACCAAAACCCTTTTCACTTTATCATGCAATCCACTTTTCACAATAATTCCCATCCAACGGGACTTGTTAAGCAGTGCCTTTTTTACCCTTAATAAACCATTAGTTCATTGTACCATGTCCTTGAGTTCAGTGGTCGAAAATCAGTCAGGCTCATGTGCGCCTCTGCCGTATCCAGTTACACGTATTGTTGTCTTGGGGTGGCCTCATGTTGAGACGTTGCTATTGGAGATGTCGGTGACCTTTGTTCATGTAGGCTTAGGTATTATCTGTTGGTGTGGAATCCAACATATCCGTATAAGCAAGATTTAAGCGGTCACTGCTAACAGTGCCTGTGCTAATGTGTAGCTGGAGAGTGATCTGCTTAACGTGACGTTTACCAGCGAAAATGGAACCTTATACGGTGTTTGTAAAGTCGATTAACACGGTCATTGAGAACGAAAACTTTGCACGAACAGAGCTCAGGGTGAACGTATGAAGATTTCACTGAACTCATAGGTGCGCGAAATGAAGTTAAGTAACATTTAGTAACGTAAGTAAACGACTCATTTTTACTGCTGGCCACTGAGGTAAAAATTGACCAGGAATCCGTAATATGCCTCAGAAAATCAATTCTGCGGTTCAGCACTGAAGGTTTGATCAAAATACTGTACGCAAATAAAACGAAATCAGCGAACTATATCTGTCCAGTGAGTCAGATCAGAGTACTTTGATCGCGGGTTTCCAGTGTCGATGAATAGGTTCGATTAAGCCGTTCGTTTGGAGAGAATAAGCTATGGTGCGAATCCTGTTGCAACCGAATAATTACGCCAGCTGTAGGAAAAGCTGCGATTCGAATTAGGAATCATGTGCACTGGGGATGCAGTAAGGAACGCCAAAAATGGCTATCCACCTGGTGAGAGGTTCACCGGTCTTTATTTCTGCATGCGTTTGCAATGGGCATAGCTACAGACCATCGAGTGAAACCATGGATTCATCTCAGGATGTACGAAGTACCACTGCAATATGCAAGGTTTTCGACGATATCAGTGTGGATGTGGTCCAACCTGCTGTTTGATCGTACGAAGGTTCCGAGATCAGCTTGGGTATATCGAATGAATTTCGAACTTTGACATGCTAAGGAAGTATCTGCCACCGTGCGCATGTCTTTGTTCACGTTCGGCCGCACAAAGCGTTCGAAGAGCAGTTTGACCGTTACACTTATGCCATGGTGCGAGACATTATGAAGGGCCTCAAAAATGGTTCTTCTCGTGCATGTAGGAACCAATGTCTTGGGATTGACTTGGAAACATCATAAGCAATCGTACCTGGTGTAGTGTGCAGAGGTAATAATTTGATGTCCCGAGAAAAGGGCTTATAACCCACTTGCGACTGAGATGGTTCGCCTTTCTGCAGTTGAGGCACGTGTTCCAACTTATTGGGAGACGTGTTTAGCAATGCAGCTTGCGAGCGTGAGAGTGTCAGCGACCATGTTATCTCGTCCAAGAATATGGCGGATTTCGCTGGTGTATGGCGAAATAATGTCTAGCTGACGTGATTCATAGGATGAGTAGTTATCTGGCTTAGTATCTAGACTGAATATCAAAGACTCGTGATCTGCGCATACAAGTAACTGTCGAAAGATGTCAAAAGTGGTGAATACTTGGTTATATGGCAAGTAACTCGCGACCAAATGCACTGTATCGAATTTTGGCTGGTGTGAGCTTGTAGGAGAAGAATCCAAGTGGTTGTTGGATTTTCTCGACGGTCTGCTACACGATAGCTCCGATAGCGGTATTGGATACAGCAATGTTTAACGGCAGCTGTGCATCAGGTTGCAGATGGAAAAGTATCATGGCATTTTCCATAGAAGATTTGACTACTGCGAAAACTCACGCGGTGACGTCAGTAAAACGGAACTGCTTCGGATCACCAATCAACAAGTTCATGAGTACTGATAACGCGTATGCCGCGCTTGGAATGAAACGGCGGTATTAGTTAGGCAGGTCTAAGAAAAGCTTCAATTGCTTCACGGTACTAGATGTGGGAAAGATTCCTATGACAACGAGTTGCGTTGCGTTTGGCGAAATGCCAGTGTCATCTATGATATGACCAAAAAATTCAAATAGGATGGACCGAAACACACTTTGCTATTGATAACCACTCCGTACATGGTGAGACCTGTAAGATTACTAGATGTTTCAAGTGTTCGTTTTCGTTAGTAATACAATCAAAATAGCATCACTATAAAGCCAAATGGAAGGCATGAAAGTGCCTAATCAATGAAGCGTTGAAATGTTTTTGCGGCTTTGCGTAAACTAAATGATATGCTCTAAAATGCGTACAAGTTAAATAGAGTTGTGATAGCTATCTTATGAATATCATCAGGAGGAATAGGGATGTGGTGATAAGCGCGAATGCCCTCAATAGGAAAACATGCAGTTCGTCCAAGAAGATGAGAAGAAATATCGTGAATGTGTGGAATGAGGTACCTCCCAAGGAATGCTTATGCGGTTAAGTCCTCAGTACTCGCCACAGGGTCTCCAATCGGATGATCTTATCTTTGTCACCATATGCAACGTTGATGCCTACATGCTTTGAGGCGGTCTAATTATTGCTAGCGAGCATGTGTTAAAAGTGTTTTCAGTCTTTTTGGATGTAGAGGTCGCGGACGGAAGAAAACTGTGGTACCGCTGGTAGTGATGTGGTGACATACAAAATGTATGGTAGCTAACTGTTGCAAATTTGGTATTAGTAGATCAGAAAAGCTATGAAGGAATTTGTAGTATTGAGAAGAATTCTAGAGCAATATGATTATGAGGCCGATGGGTGATGTACACACTGTGTTACGAGCAACATAAAGCTTCTTGTTGACCTCCATCCAACGCTTGCCTCGTAGATTCACTAACAGGTTGAAAGATGTCAGGAACTCCGTTCCTAATATGGCTTGATGTACGCCCGCGATAATGAATATGCAACTGAATGGTCACTGTAGACCAAGGCTGAGTCGTAAGGTTCCTTGACTGTAAGTTTTAATACTGGCATCCTTAACTGCTGTTAAGCACATCGAGGATAGGGTGCGGATAACCAAAGAGCCGGTTGGAGGTGGTACGCTGATGTCAGCACCAGTATCGACAAGCTAAAGAGAAACCGGTGGTCTGATCTAGGACGGTGAGTCTGCGAGAGTTGGAATGCTGTTGGGCAAGAACGGTGCTTGTCTCTTACATCTGGCCTATTCGTTACCATACGGCGGGAAATCAGGCCGCTGCGTTTAACGGAAGGTGCAGGGTCGAGTGCATTTACCAGCTGAATGCCCGAAGCTATTATGATACCAGTAAATAGTTGAACTACATGATAAAGAAGTGCTTCTTGTACAAACAGATGTATGAGCACGAGAAGGACGGTATCGTGTCGGTCGATTTAATCGAAGTGCGGCTATTTGTTTAGCCAATCCCTGCAAACGGTTATCAATCGAGCTTGGTAGACTGTACATTTCAATGACTTGGATGTCAGCTGTGCTAGGTTAGGTTTCTAACATCTCATCAGCGATTCCAGCAAGTTGCCTCAAAGGAACACTGTCAGCGTTGTTTGCTAGGATAACCAATACCTGCGTAGGTGAACGCTTCAGTAATACCTGCTGGAATAACGTGTTGTCCAGGTTGCGATCGGCTAATAAACTGTGAAGACGTCTTCGGAACTGGGAAGGAGTGCGTTGGTCAAGTAATTCGGCACTAATCCTTTGATACATGACCTTGTCAGTGTAAGCGCGCTAATCGTGCAATCCTGTGCTCTGTGGCAAATTGGACTTATCCCATCACATACTTGTGCCACCTCTTCGGAAGTACGCTCAATCCATTCCGATCACCGAGCTCTATCTAACGGGGTATATTTATTTGAAGTAAGTCTAACGACATGCTGGTACACCACAAACAAAATCTTCGTAAGTCTATTCACTAAGGCCAACTTGAGTAAATTAGCTTATTTGAGTTTCATCAGTACCTTTGGGATACCATTCGACAGAGCTTCTTTAAGGCAGTCACGCAATATATAACTTATTACTGTGCACCAGTGTGTACCATAGGTACGGATATTTTTATCATCTCACGTTACCACGATATTTTTACGGGCATTTCACTGAACAAGGCCTGTATGATTTTGGCTACTCGTGCGCTAGTGACGCACCACCACCAAGCCCGCTGACCGGAACAAACAACTGAGGCAGCCCAAACGGCGTGACCAACGCAACTTAAAAGAGCATAGCGACCATTGATCAATGGGCAGGAGAAATTTGACAACCGGGAATCCATTGAGCAACAAACCCAAAGTCAATCATAGCTCAGACAAGCGGGGAACTGAGATCCTTTCAAAAACCACGTGTTCGTTCTGTGCTGACTCCTACGACGCAACAAATGCGAACATTACACTTAACGAAGCTAACAGCGCATGGACACATAGTTTATGCTTCTGTGACTTATGTTCAGATAGTCCGATAATTCAGATTGTTCAGACGCTTACGATAAGGTGTGAAACGCTGACATTACATCGGCAGTCCAAATGGAACTGATCGCGGTATTGGGAGGGAAAATCTCAGAACTCGAGTAGCAGATTAGTGCATTAGGTGGCCTGAATCCCCGGGCTGTTAAAAGGCAAAAGCTCTCTAGCAACAGTGCAACCCAGTCCAGCGAAACGCAAACCCCGTAAGCTAAAAATAGCAGTGAAAACAGGCCGGTTGCACGGTCTCCCAAGTCTCACGTAATACTCCGAAGCATGTAGAGTTACGCACAAATTGCATGGTCACCACCGTCAGTAGCCTTGCAACAACAATTGACTGCTACAGAGAGTGCAACTAACTGCGTTGAACGTAAAAATATTACTGTAGTCTTGGCCTATCGTCCACCAAAGGCAAGCCAGACGCTCCCACAGGACAAACCTACTCTCACAAGGAACTGCAGAACAAAAAATTATTACGCAACCTAAAGACGATGACAGGGTTATGCTCAAACGTCCCAAAACCTACTAGCGAAGCCCTTAAAGGTAGATAAGCCGAGGAGCAAACCGCTGGGCTGAAATAACTTGCGCACTCGGACTGAAAGTTCTCCCAACTAGTCTTACACGCTTTTCACGAAATACATCATCTCCACACGTAGGGGAACTTCGGTTACTGCGAGTAACATTTGGCAACCCACACGACCTGGAAGATGTTCTCTTAGCAAGCCACATTCTAGTGAATTCCGTCAGTGCCCGCATCTTTCCTGACAGGTCATGAGCAGAAAGACAGAAGAGGAAATCCAACCCTAGTTCGTCACGTCAAAATGAGATGAAGAAAGTGGTACTGGTTCATGGTGTACCAGAATTGAAGCATGACGATAGCAGTCAACGGCAGAAGCACGACATCAAAGAATGGAGGTACATCGCAGAGCTCTACGACATGCAGAATATCGTGGCTTTTGACGCCACCCATCTAATTGCTTCCACAAACTAAGGTAGCTACTTATAATAATAACAGACAGATCGCTACGACGAGCTTTCTACCGAAAAGCCACTTGGACAAGACTATACGAACATTTTAACAGTTTCACGCCTGTCCACTACAAATGCTGCCTCGTCAAAACCTTGTTCTAACGTGCTCGTCGAATATGCAGCCCCGAATGCTTAAAGTTTGAGTTACAATTTGGTAGGTAGACGCTGAGGGCAAACATAGACCAGCTACGGTATAAAAATACCTATCACCAGTTGCCCTTTTAAATGACATCGTGGCAAAGAAATTGAGCGGCGTAAGATCTCAGTAATTCGACAGGCATTCAATGCTGTCAAACAGGTCCCCATTTGTACAATCAGGAAGTTACCGACGCTTCCGATCAAGCTTAGTCAACCGCTCTCCGCCACAACACATTATATTTACCACTTTGTCTGTAGCTGCAGACCAGTTACATCGGTAAAACTGATCGGTGTCTACGTAAGCGGATCGGAGAGCATATTCCGAAACAGATTAATGCCACTACGAGAGGTCAAAAACGAGGATAGGCGTCAAGCTCCACAACGCTAACCTCACCGATCGCAAAGTATTTCCTAAGTACGGGTCACCAGATTGACCCGGACCTGGCGTTTACAAGTATCTAGCGCAAATTAAACGGCGGTGGACATTAATCGCAACAGCCATGACTTTTGTGTGCAAAAGCAACTGACCGTTATACAACCTTCCTTGGGGACCGTGACACTTGCTGCACTAATGGTGATTTTGCTGTTGTCTGTGCTGGTAGATGCCTCCTCTTTCAAAATACAAACTATTTCTTTATTACCCTCAGTGATAGTTCATTATGTTCCTCGGTTTCATGTTAGCAAAAAGCTCGAAATTATATCAACATGCAACTTCCAGCTTCTCATTGCATTATTTATATATTGCGTCATTTATTTACATCGATAAATAAACTTTTTACTTAGTTATCCCTTGGTCTATCGATGCCTAGTAACGGGACCTGCAACTGAACCCGACTGTTTGCTGACAACCGGCGGGTTTCTGGTTACATGAATTGCACTATCAACTCTTTCGGATAATTTCCATCGTTTGACATCAGAGCACCCCACAGCTGATGCGCGATTGAGCTGAGGTCAGTGCGCAGCTGACAGGTGTATTCTGTTTGAAATTCGGGTTCTGCATTTCGGTTGACTAAATGTCTATTTTCGGTCTGGCAAGTAGTCCCATTGCATATGCTGATTATTCTAAATCTGTGCGACGTCTAACAATGCATGTGGCTGAATACACTAGTCACGTCGTGAATACGGAATCGTAGAAACCCATTTGCATAGTCGAAACGGTGCATGATGCTAAAATTAGCAAATGTCGTGGCGGAGCTAGAAGACAGCAAAATGCAAATGAGGAGTAGATTAGAAGATTGATATCGGGTGTTACCCCTGCGCAACGTCGAGCTTAACGACACCTTTCGAATTAGGTTGCAATCGTCAGGCAGATAGCAGAACTGTAACGCAAAGTGGGGGATGTCATCTGGAAACTCTACCCCTATGCCAACTAGTCGTGGCCGGCGACGCTAGTCACAACGGTTACTGGCTGGTTGGAGAGCCATTTTAGAGAAGAGATTTGTTCACCAGACAGTGCTTTACCAGGGACGTGCAATGCAGATATTCAGGCGACTACTGAACGACTAGCGGTCGATTCTATCCACAATGTTTTATGATCAAACTAATCGGTGTCTAAGTGAATCGCATATGAAGGTGGGCATTGACAAATGCCACTTGGGAATGAAACCATCGACACGATTCCAATTAAAAAATCCCCACAAATGGAAAATGTTGCAGGTATCAGGGTCGAACAGTCGAGACTGTGTCAAAAGCGCTACACAGACTAAATAGCTAGGAGGTAATCATATATGCATGCGAGAAATATTATACTTCGAATGGTAGTAGAAGGACTAGGGGAACCGCCTCGATCCGATGATATGGAGAACAGACCTGCTGAGTGAACGCAACTAAACACTGAAAACAAGAATAACGCACCTCCCGTGGAGTTTACGGTGTTTATAAGGTATGTACAGCAGTCATTCACTCTACTCTAAACAATAACAGTCAATAGTTTGTCATACATTATAATTTATTGCAAGATCAGAGGTGACACCACCAAGAATAAGGGGGAAATTATCGAAATCCCACAGAAAGGCAGTTCCATTATGTGAATTCAAGTGAAATCAAATGGGATAGGATTCTCGAGTATTCAGATATTCCGCCAATCTCGGACAATGTTTCAGAACTAGCGCCCGATGCTTCTGAATGGTCGGAAATTTCTCACCAATGAACCCAGGCAGGACCACCTCCACCTGATCGGTACAACAAATGATGACCAGGTCACCCAAGGATGGTGTGCTTCCCGCAACGAGGCCGCTCGAGGAGGAATCCAGTTGCTCGCAGATTAACTGCGGTAGAGAAAGACATTAGTAAAATTGACTTTCATGATTACCAACGCTACGCTGATATGTGTACAGTGTAAAATGGATGTACTCAAATAGAAAGGTCTCATAAAATGCCGGTAGCTTAAGGTATACTTTACTTCGAAAGGATAATTTCGGACTTTCTCATGGTATTGAGAAACCAAGCGTTTTGCACACAACTCTGTTACTGATCGTACTACGTTCGGGCGAAATTCAAACTGAATTGCAGTACGCTTTGGAAAATGGTAGGATACCGCTGTCTCGCTTCCTTTCTCCTACGCACACACTCTGTTTTCCGCAAGATCAATCAGTACCATAAACTATCCTCTTTGAATGGGGCCAGGTTATAACTGAAACAATCCATATGTGTTTCCACAAGTGAAAGAAAGAAATGCTTATTAAAAGATGTTCGCATAGCCCTTGCGTCCCTTAATTCGAATCTCAGTGAAGCTGCTCACCTAACTTGGGCGATGAAGCATCTTCAACCAATTGTTCATCTGCGCAAAAATTCGCCGTCAATGACAACGTTCTTGCGTCTTTTCCGCAGAACCAGTTTGACCATTATCAATGACGGTGGTAATTCCATGGTTGTGTTATGGACAACACCACGGAAAAGTTTGCTGATTGCTTATATAATAAATTCGTTGGCAGCGAAAAAGCCGTTTGCGCTTACAGAGTCTCCGGAAGTCAAGAACCTCCAATAAACTTGCATCCCGGTTCACATAGTTGACACACTTTGTGAATAAACACAGAAGCTGGAAGCGCACGACACCAGAGTACATCATTGGTTTCCGCAGATATATTCAGCTCAGGCACCCTCCAGAATGTACCTCAATAAGTGCGGAAATATTAACAAGGTTGGTGTGTTCGTGTAACTGAAAACAACATCGCGACAGTATGGGCAGCAATTCAAGGCTGTCCGACTTACGTGTATCGGGTCCCCAACCGGACGAATCGGCGTTTATGGGACGGATTTGGAAAGTACAATAAAATCTTAGTTTATCATCGCCATCACGAACAAGCTTTCTGAGAACTACCACACCCTACCGATTATTCCCATTGTTTTGGATACACTCATGTTGAGTTTGCGTTGTGTCGCTTCTATCTCACACACACTAATACACCATCCATTGCTGCAGACTTAAATTCCCTGCAGTTGCCGTAATAATGCTTGCTGGCAGTATACGATGCGGGAGGGGCCGTGGATATAATTTGTCTAAGAACCAGTCTGCCGATTAGATAAGCTAGGTGGTGCCACTCAGGTAGAGAGATAACAAGCATGTTTGAAATGGACAAACATCTGAAAAAGACATCAAACATACTCTAGCAAAATGGATACCCCGGGAATAAGTTTCATCCCCGAGAATTCCCCATTTCAGAAGACAACTTAACTGAACAGTCAGTTTGCAGTTGTGATTTCCGGCTCACCTCAGACGTCAGCATTGGAGCGAGATCTGTGTGTAAGCCACTTGTGCTCGCAACTCATAGTAGCTTCCTTTTGCTCAGCCTGGATGTTTTCGAATCCAAATTGTTGAACCAAGCAGGTGGACACGAAATGAGTTTCAGTATAGTTGCACCATTTGGGCATATTCGTTTTATTGAAAACACGGACCTCCAATTCAGGTTGGGCATCGAGGTACTGTGCGTTTAACCAGGATTGTACATAGCCAGTAAAATGAAACTGGCCGCATTCACAAGGCTAGTTTTTTGACTTTGTCACGTAGTAAGCAGAAGTCCGTGCTCTATGGAATAGAAAATTCCTCGCTCTACGGAAGTGCTCCGCTTGGTAAATGTGCCAAAACAGCAACCGATTTGCATTGTTGTAGAGTGTAAGGGCAGTGTAGATACATCGCTTGCGTTATGCATAGTATCTAACCAATTCTACCAGGTTCTGCATGGAAAGGGAACTTAACGAATTGAGGCGGACCGTGGTAGGAAGCAGCTTGATGGATAGAGCGGTTTTACTTTCTTCTCTTTGCTTGCCATGTGGCACCAAGCTAGCTTATCTCCAAAGCAATAACTCCAGAAGTAAATGCAACCGGCGTGATTCGGCACAATTGTGCTAATGGCTACTACTCCATACGATGTGGCTAAACTTGCTACCTCAACAGCTAGGTGCACTCTTCCAGACAGTGCTCATTTTCGTTCTAGTGCCAACGCCCGCACTGTGCCACAAAATGGATTAGTATCCACAGGAATCTCTGAAGATACACAGGGCCTAAGATAATTGCACCGTTAAGATTCGGCACACTGTACTCACTCCGACTGCGTAAGAACACGGTTTAACTGGTAAGCATTCGTAATAGGTTGACAGTACTTTATTTCTCGTCCAACTATACAGTCCATGTGAATTTATCCGGTTTTCGTATTACAATCGCCTCTTTGTGATTTACCTCTTAGATTCTCTTGTATCCTTCCTTTTTAGTGGACGTTGTATACGAGCTTTACGGTACTTATAAATGCAATTAACCAAGGAAAAGTCTGGACGCTAACAACGCGTAGCTAACCATGCAACTAACCATTCTGTTCAACCATATGCTAGTTAGAAAGCAACACCCTGATAAAACTGTTTATCGTGATGTGCGAGAGAGAACGATAAGCCCTACATAGACGACACTTTTACCCAACGGCGAGAACTGTTCTCACATATTTCATGAGTATGTTGTGCGACGAAATTAATGTTCCTCGCTTGTTGATTACTAGTGTCGATGTCTAAGTCGGTAGGCTGTTTGAAAATGCGCCCCGGATGCGCCACGAAGTAGACAGTTTATTCGACTAGGGCATATCCATTATTACCGGACACCAATACCTGTTTATACTTTGCTATCCACCGTCATCTTTTTTTTTAGTTGTCAGTCCCAACATTCACATGATACGTATTCACTGCACAGGATGAGAACTGTTATGGGAACCCGCGTTCCTACGAATCGGTCAGTCAGGTTGGTACAGACAACGTCCACACTTCGATCGTTTTGGCCGTAAATATCCATCCGTGTAAACTCAAATGTTCTGCATGCCCCGATTTCCCACCGTTATAGTATGCCCATCACGTTCTATCTTAAGTTCATTTGTGCTGCCGACCTCGGAATAGAACGAGGCTACGCAAACTTGCAGTCGCCTTTCGCTGGGTCATAAATATGTTTTTAATGAAGGCATGTGTTCCCCACTTCCTTGGATCCGGATGCGTCAGTCCGCAAGAATGTGTTGACAAGTCCGGTTAGAAAATTTGATGCAACGAAACTGGCACCAGAGTAAGTGTATTTCTGCTTAATCATCAACACCAGATTATCAGGAAACCGAAAACCGGAAGCACAGTCCATGGACAACTGAACCTCCGGGAAGTTCACTTATTGACAAATCTGACTTGACGTTGTGTTGCGATTATTTCTGAGCAAGCCACGTTGAGCATACGGACTGAATAATGACCACCATCTGAATGCTGAGTAAACGGTAATCAGCATGCTCTAAAGTGAAAACTGAGAGACGAGTTGGCTTGCTGACACCTAAATGCGATGAGATGGCGACGCATCAACACTCGGGTGTTAAGAAGTAGGAGCTTAAGCGGGAACTTCCATTTGGGAATTGAGTGGCAATGACGTAAAGTTGCACGAGAGTAAATCATCGGTTGGAAAGCAATTATCGCAAAATTATCCATACAGGATGCTCCTACCTACTAAATTCGTTTCAAGTTGGTCCACGTAATGAATATTAGCGTGGATTAATGCTTCTCGATGCATTACGAATATTGCGGCTAGGTAGACTTTACTGGCAAGTTGGATGACCTCTCCGCTACAAAGGGATAGGTTGATGTAAAACTAATACGCAGTTGTTACACTGGAAACTCGAAGGAGCTAACAACCTCTTTGATAGATGTCATTGCATATCTTCCGACTGTACTTCTTTCCACTTTGTGCTGCTACAATTAATGGCAAAATCAACTTTAAAAATGCAATTAGGTATCCAGTGACAAAACTCACTGTCAATAGCCGAGGGCCCGACTCTTCTCTAAAGGCCTGGAGTATTTTCACTTTTTCCTCTCCAGACGCTCTGTACACAGACAACATCTCCCGATTGATATCGACGCACTGAAGAATAGCACACGTCATTCGGATAGTACAAATCACACGTTATTCTTCGGATTATATGAAGCAAAGGCAACTGAGCAAGTTAGGCATATACACTGGTAAAACTTCACAACTTTAGTTCAGTGCAAACCGGTGAATTTTCAGTATGAAAACTAAATCCTCTCATCCCGCTCTACAAGGTCAGATTGGGGACAGGAACAATCCAATCTGAAATGAAACCATGACAACTTATTGACGACATTTGAACTTAGTGGTTCGAAAATCACCAACCGCCCTGACTCAAATTATGTGCAGAAACCACAAGTTCGGGCGCTGATTTTTGGGGCTCACAAACTGTGTGGTGAAAACGATCACCCCAGATTTCCATCTCTGGCAATGACAATTACTTGTGTTAAAAGATAAAAGGAATAAATAATTAAAGTCGGAATGTAACCTTGATGGAGACTCAGATTAGTCGGAATATTTATGGATCTCCGTACAAGGTATACAGTGAAAGTTCAAAAATTGCCCACCTCCTTTAAGTTAAACGGTTTTGCATTACTTAAACTTTCACCACGCAAACCTCATGTATCCAGACCTCTGCACGTTGACCGCTTGTGTATGCTGACCACCTCTGTATGCTGACGACTTGAGTGGTTAGCATACGGTAGTTTTACTGCAGATCGATACCCCCATGTCACGGACATGACTACGTTGGATGACGTGGTGAGCATAAATGTCAAACCCCTGATCAACAGCAAGCTATCGGTGAGCACATGCAGAATGGTTAGAGCTGTTTAGATTCTTCCGGAGAAACTCCAAACAGGAGGATCACTGAAACGGTCTCTTGCGGAGGTTATGGTTGAATCTCGGACCACACACTCTTTCTATGCCCAATGTACTCCGAGCTTGGTAACTTAGCAGAGATGCTGTTTGCTCCATTGATAGAGATTCACCGAACCGGGCAACGAAGTGTGTTAAAGGGCTCCGACGTTCTTCGTTCCAACAGCAGCTGAATGTAATTGGATGGCTGATACTTACTTGTTGAGCTCGTTACAAAGCATTACATGATGAATGATCCCAACCTTGAATACTTTCACTAAATAAAGCTCATTCAAGCTGAACGACACCAACCTCATAACCGAACAGATTGCGGTTTGTCACCAGTTGATTAACGATCAATGACTGACGCTGGTTTTATGGTTGGGGACAATAATTCTACCGCCTGTAACGACCAAAGTAAGCGGAAGCCGGGGAAGTAAATGTAGAAACCATGTTAAACAGTTTTGGGAAGCTATAAAAGCTTTAGAAAATGTGAGGAAATCTTTGGTTTTTGTAATCGTTGCTTTGAGGTTGCATTGACGGACGATTTTTCAGCAAATTATACAGAGTGCGGATAGCCCGAATATAGCCTGGTGGTCTGGGTTCAGGCCTGTAAGCCATGCCACCGGGGTTCGAGTTCTGAGTACGTTACCTGGCGTACTTGCGCAGTCGGCGTATATACTATAATTGAAAACATACAATAAATGTTGGCATGGCCCCTGCGCAAGGATCATATGTTCTACGCTTGAATCTCTGTAAGAAAGCTTCGCGGCATTTCAACGTCATTGTTGCACCTTATTCTAGATTAGGATGCAACGTCAAGACCTAAGTTTCCGCAACCTTATTTGCCAGATTTATTTGCGTGCCAGCTTTTTGTCATTTTGTGCTCGTAAGACATGAGGACGCTCCAAAATTGCCTGTTTGGCCTTCATTAACTATGGTGGAGCACATGGAGTAATCGCTTAATATCCTGTAGTGTCGGGTTTATCTGATTTCATAGGGTGTTTCGTGGCAACAGACGGCATACAGTCGCTCAGATTCTTTGCAGTTGAGCGAAAAGCCTGGGTAGAACAGGCTTAGCGTTCGAATTCCCGCCGTCGTCTGCTCTACCGCGCTCATTCCAATGTTCGTGGGGTAGAAGAATTCCCCGCTACCTGCTTCAAAAGTATTCATTCGCATGCGCGCATAGGCACGCCCAACTGCAGTTTTGGTATGCTGTAACCGACTCCGCGTTAGTTGTTGAGTAGACTACATTTCTTACACGTTTTCCTTTTGCTGTCTGGGTAGGCGCCAAGTTACTACGGCTAATGGAAGTGAGAAAACATGTCTTCTCTGAACAGTCCACAAATCTGCTGGTCCTGTTCTACCGACAAACTGTCTTTGGACAATTGAAATCGATGGCGAAAAACTTTTATTGGGACATGCCATAGGAAGACCGTTGCAGACGACTAGGTTTGTACACACTGTCATTTCATCGAATGCGGGGTGACAGCATCACGATGCACTGGATATTATGTTTGCATGATTACCCCATTTTGAGGCCGCTGCTGCGTATATGCGCACACTAAACAGTACACGAGGACACCGGTACAAACTTATCGTACCACATTTGAAGCTTGTCTTTCATCAACTCTGTTTCGAGCGGAGAGAGGTGAATATATGGAACAACCTGTCTCCAGACATGGTCAAAGCAAAGTCAGTGTTGGAATTTAAGAAACTCCTTGACTCACACTTTGTCGACTTGCCAGTTTGAGAATAAGCATCATCAGAATAGGTAGCTTTACTTAAAAGATATTAGTCCTATTCACACAGAGATATCTCTATTCATTGCATTTTCTTAGCATTCAGTATTCTGGAGTCGCTTCCCATCTCGAATCCTTCAGTGGCACTTTCAGAGCAACACAAGTTAAACCTTTTGCGACAGTTCCTTGTGGATGAAGGCCACAGATATTTTGACATCCGTCGTATTGAAGAAGTCCGCTCCACTATAATCAGTGCCTTGGGTAAATTCAGCGCTCATTGGGGAGTTCCCCAGAGTGTGTTTACAGCTAGGTACTTCTTCTCCAAACTCTCCCAGAAACTAGACAAAAGTCTAAACGAATTCATCGCTCGTATACTCCAGGCGGTATCAAACTGTACAATGAAATTGATCTAATTAGGTATGAAGAGACCACGTTGCTCCAGTGCCTGATCTCTGGGATTTCAGACCAGAACACCCGGAAGAAAATCCTTTCACCAGATGATATTTTGCTGACGTGGAAACAGCCTGTCTGCGTGCGCAGCAGAAGGAAAACTTTACCCAGCAGTTAAAAAAGTCCACTCCAAAAGACTTGCAATTGGTTTAAAGCACTCCAGAATCTAAGACGACACTTACGTTAGTTCGTACGTACGCTATCGTTGTGCAGAGCGTTGTAGTTGTCCATCAGATTGTCTACATCAAAATACAGTATGTTCAAGTTCACTTGACACAAGTATACAGTCCGGTCCAAGGTCGTTTGGACGATACTTCACGGGGAACGAAGGTCATTAACACAGTGGACGAGTCAGAGGGAAGCAAGTCTGAATTACATTCCATATAGTCAAATACGGTTCCCGATATGCGGCCTTCACCGTACATCCTAGAGCTATAAACTGAGGGACAAAAGGTGCAGATGGAATTCCATACAAAAATATCAATGATGATAATTAAGGAAAGCACTGTGGAAAGCTGCCGCTCTTATCAGTTTGCAATTCTATTCTCCACACTTACACTGGTTAACCGATACGTGTCCTCGGTAAATGCTCGGTAAAGGCACAAACGGCGACAGGACACAGATATTTCTTGTGTATGTAGTCTCCGAAGATCACTCAAATCTGCTGGGAGGGGACTGGATGCGCTCAGTTGCCGATACACTGCAGGTAGTACAATCTGTTGCTGAAGTCCCAGAACTTATAGATTTACTAAAGCAATATTTCGCTTTTTTGTCGGAGGACTTGGAAAATTGAGAGGATTTTAGGCTGGGAAACTGTTCAAGGAAAACACTTGGTCCAACTTCATCAAGGCGCGCACTACCATACACCATGAGGTCGGAAGTGGAAAACTAAGGAATGGTTACCCATGTGCAATTTTCTGATGGGGGTACACCCACAGCACCTGTGACTACGCCAGACGGCAACGTACGTATTTGTGGTGAAACAAAGACTGTCAACCAACCATCTTTGTTGGTAATGTATTCATTATCACGACTGGAAGATTTGTACGAAACTCTGGCAAGTGATGAAAAGTTTACCAAGCTTGATCTCAGCCATGCATATTCGCAGTTTGAGCTCGACGAGCCTACCAGGGAGCTTAACATCTTACCACACACATATAGGACTTCTCCAATATGTCCAGTTGCCTTTCGCATTAATTCCGCTCCCGGCATCTTCCAGAGGATTATCGACAAACTGATGAATGATATACCTTTCACTTGTGCTTTTTTGACGGTACTCTTATCTCGGGACGCTGTGATACTGAACAACTTCAGACTCTCTCGTTTGTGCTCGTGGAACTGGAACGAAGCGGATTTAAATTAAAGAAATCCAAACGTGAATTCCTTCCCTCCTCCGTTTTTACCTTCACTACCAGCTGGATAAACGTGGGTTGAACATTTTAAATGACAAGGTGAAGCCTAGTACAGGAGTCCGGAGCCGAAGCACAGTGATGAACTTTTTTCGTTCTTTGGAATGCTATCTCATTATCGCCGTCTCCTGCCCAATGTATCTACAGTATTATCTCCATTAAATGAGTTGCTGCACAAGATGTGCCATGGTGCTTGAATTCCCGTCACAGGGACCCTTCATTAAACCTAAATGAGTCCTTGATTCTCCACAAACATTATGATACCTATAAGCTACTCATTCTTCCGTGTGACACCTCACTTGGGGGGTCGGAGCTTTGCTGTGTCACCGTGAAAACAATAGATCCATACGTCCCATAATCATCGCACCGCGTACATAACCAATAGTGGACAGAGAAATGCTGACTCTGATCTTTGGAGTAAAAGCTTCCACCAGTAACTTTGAGGAACTCTTTGAGCTGTACACTGTCTATAAACCCCTAGAAACTTTACTGAGTGAAACCAAGGGCATCCAACAAATGATGTCACCAAGAATGGAAATATGGGCTGTAATCTTGGGTGCCAACAATTACAAGGTAGTTTACACTGTTGGTGTCAAAAACTGCACCGCAAATGCGTTAAGCCGTCAACTGGCAACTGAATCAGTACAAGATCAGTTTACTCCATTTAAACTTGTCACTTTAATGCGACCTCTAGATACAACACCAATACGAAGCGCAACAATCCGCCAACGGACGGACCAGGAACCAGTGCTGTCAATGGTGAAACGCTTCTTGACCGTATGCTGGCCATCTGAAAGTAAGGCGGAATGCAAACGTCCATAATGCGCGGAAACCAGCTAAGCCTATTAGACAGCTGCGTTTTCTGGGGCTTTCGGCTGGTCCCTTCCAGTAACACGCGGTCACAGATTCTTAAGGAGCTCCACAATGCACATCCAGGAGTAGCGAGGGCGAAACAATTAGCAATGGGATTTAGCGATTGGCCAACTGTTGATTCTGACATAGAGGATTTATTGAGGAATAGCGATATTTTCCAGCGCATCAATGTAGTAAAACGCACGGTCCCGTACACCCCTGGCGGCGCCTTGACAAGCCGTTCCAATCGATGCACGCCGAATACCTTGTACAGATAAACGGAACGATGTTTCTTCTACTCATCGACGCACATTCAAAAGGTGTTGATGTGCATCCAGTCACCCAAGGGACGTCTGAAGGCACCATTACTAAAATGCGCCCTTCATTTGCTTTGTTCGCCATCCCGAAAACCTTGTGTACTGATGATGATTCACATTTTACCGGTGCAGAATATAGTGCTTGCTACCAAGTACGGGTTCCGGCATACTAAAACTGCCCCGTATCATCGGGTAGCGGACGGTTTAGCAGAACGGGCTATGCAAACGGTCAGACAGGGCCTACTAAAGCAGCGAGTGGGGACTTTACAAACGAAATTGGACCGTATCCTATTCGTCTAGCATTCCACACCCACTGAGATCACAGGTAAGTTCCCGGCAAAGCAGATTTTCAGCAGAAATCTTAGAACGGTGCTGCATTTGGTATCTACGAACCCATAGAGAAAGTCTGTGTCATTGGAGGAACTAAAAGATGTAAACACATTCGGAGAAGATGAACCGATATAAACTCGGCTACCGCAAGAACTATGCTGGCAACCGGCAACTGTACCCGGTTCTGCAGGAAGTCAAAATGAGCTGCAAATTACGGACGACTGGATGGTCCGCCGACGTTCGGATCACGTACGCCCCGGGACACAGACACACCGGCCGAAGCGGAATATGACTCCCGAAATCTGACAGATCAAGTAGCGGAGGGGGTGAAAACCGGATTAACAAATGAAAGCACTCTTCGACAGTTCAGCCGAATTCGCAAACCGGTAGAGCGTTTCCAACCAGGAATTTGACTTCAACCACGACGATGGAGGATATCACGTGTTGAATAACTGGCAATGATTGAAGCTGGTTCAAAACCTATTGATTTACATGTGCGCTTTGGCACGCCCAACTGCGCTTTTTATGTTGTAACCTGCCCGCGTTATTCGTTGTGCACCCTACACTTCTTACATGGTTTCTTTCTGCTGTCTGGTTACGCGCCAACTTCATACGGCTAACGTCTGGTCTTAACACGGTCAGATTACCATTTCATGTTTGTCTGCCAATTCTGTAAACATGTCAGGAATGCGCGGTCTTCCGCTACCTTGTTGGCGCGACGCACAAAGCCGCACCTTGTTCTGTTAACCGCGGCACATTAGAACTATGTGGTCACGAATCACAGACACATGCATTTGCTCCTGCCAACCAGTTGGGAGCGCGGAATGCCGTGACAGCAAGTAAGTGTCATCATGTTCACTTCCATCAAAAATAAACCTCATACGCTGTGAGCCAAACTCGGCCCCAGTTATCCACAGGATCTGTGATACGTTGGTTTGTTCACTTGTTCCCTTTGAATATTCCGTTGTTTCACTTTTTTGGTTCAGTCGCTTTTCTCCAACCGTATCAACGCTGGACTTGCAAGCAAGCGGTTAGTTGCCATCATCACGAATGCTACACTAACGCTATTGGCGCATGGCGATCAGCTGGTAAACTGAGGCTGCAAAATTCGACACTGCGTAGTCAGGATACGATGCTGGGTTTGTGTTGAGGTAATCGCCAGTGCACCCTTCTCCGTTAGTGGAACTAAAAATGTGCTGTCTTCGTAGAAACATCGTCTGGATAACCCATGTTGAAGCGGAGTGATCACTTTGATCCAAATAAAACTTGTGAAATTTATATATTTAAACCTGAGGCAGTCGGCACAAAGTTGCAAACTATTCACGAGATTGGCAGCCTAGTTCAGCGTCGCTGACTTGCACTCCTTTCTTTCAACGGAAGCGGATGAATCCTGTCCCCACCGTGATGTTACATCAAAGTCCGGTTTCACGAAATGGCAAAGAGCGTAATCGAATTGTCTGCTTACGAATCATATGTAGTCATATGTACTACAATAATGAATGGTGATCCGCCATGTGTTCATACAATAGGAATGCGAGGGGAAATCACCAACCATCAGCAGACTCCACTTGTTCAAAACCGCAAACGAACCACTGACGTCTGGAACTCCAACATGATCCTATCGACTTGATCAATGAAGCGCACAATTTTCTTGTAATTTTACTCAAAATTAAAGACATAACCACTTCTATGGTCATTGCTATCCGTAGAGATCTTGGGAGATCCAGGTGGTGGACCAAATTAAATGGTCAAATTTCACTGGAATAATGGTACTAAACATGCCAGTTTTTACATATTCCTCTGAGTGTTCCGTTTGGAGTTTAAAAAGAGAAGATCAAAATCAACCAGTAACTGTACACTTACCGGTCATATGTATGGCCAACTGAATTGTTATCCTAACATCTGATGCAGTGAGCAACGTTGAGATCCTTAGTTTTCCTATCAAAGCAATTGTGAAATTTCGCATTTTGGCTTACTGATAGTAAGATTAGTTGCATGCGTTTGTGTCAGACACTCAGTGTGCAGTCGACTGGATTACTGAACTCAGAGAAGGTGGAGGTGGAGACTACGTCTTTCAGGAAGGTGTTCTTAGCATATTGAACACACTTTGGAAACTAATTCCGATAGCCATGCAATCGGCTACATCGCTTTATCAGTTCAAAACTATGACTTCTAAAATTGTAAGCCTGCTCGAACGTCAACAGGCGGCGGCTCGCGTGATTACGGTCGCGTGTAATGCGGTAAACCAGTACAACTTCGCCAGACAAACGTCAAAACCATCGCTAATAAGCTATATCACCCAATCTGTAGATGTAAGACAAAGGACAAACGTGATATGCCTAAATTCACCGCATTGTAGTTGGTGGATTCCATCATAGTATGGCAACCAAAGGAGGGATACATTCGAGCAATCGTAACACAGAATTGATTGTAACCCTAAACGTGAAACCGGGACATAAGTAGGTGCCGAATGGTACTAGACAATGTTCAGGGACCAATGGGAAAATCGGATCACATCAATCGTCAGCTACTCAGTATAGTTGAATTCTGCGTAGTGGAAGTCGCCAAGTCCAGGAGTCGATAAGGAGTGAAACAGGATGCAACGGAATTGTTGGGTTCAGCTGGTTGATTGACGGTGCATTCATTGATGAAATAGATTATGTCGAAAGGAAAAAGGAAGAAATACTGATGTGTGAACTCACCTGTCCAATCACACGCTCTATCTCATAGTACTCTTCATCTGTGTTACCCATCATGTTGTGTTTTCTAGCTAACATTCGCGCAATAGCCAGACTTTCTGTATACACCGTGGTCTTTCCGCTTTTGGTGCATTCCAATATGGGCAGTTTGCCTCCAGGAACAGTGGACTTCAATGTTTCCCATTCAGTGAAGTCAATACGGTTGTCCTCAAAGTCCACATTCGCCGCAAGCAAGATCAAGCGGATTGGCTCACCGAGTCCGCGCAGTTTGAAATAAGTCAACTGTGGATGAAAGACCAGTGGGGCTAATTCAGTTGGCAGTGTTGTTGCGGAAAAGCAACAATATCTCAGCTTCACGGATTTCAAGGTAGTGTGAGGCAAAACTGCTTCAGGCGAACAAACAAATGAAAATCTGCATAGATAGACCGGGTCAGGTGTAATCAGTGAAACTGCAGATGTTAACTTTGAATCCATACATTCTTAAGGTGTTCGGTTTCGGATCTAAAGCTAGCGTCCCGATATCTAAGAAGTGTTAAAGTTTGTAACCACTAAGGATCGTTTCGAAGCCACACAACTCCGAAAAGTGGTACCAGTGCTGTGTGCAAAGTACAACTTAGGCAAATCGGAACTGGATGAACGGTAACATGACATATACGTGGTCATCCCCATCGAAGCCATTGAAATACTGTACAGTCGTCAGCCATATTAGGTTGACATTGCGTGCACAGTCGCGCAGTCGGTGGGGTTCCTGCATCTGGTTTTGCGTCTAGCAGTCAATTTCCATTCCATCCCGGTTAATTTTACGTACTACTTTACTGGCCCAGTTTTCCTGTTCTATCCGCATTCAATTTCGTTCTTATACCATTATTATGTATTCCTATTCTGGTGACACTCGCTATGGCAACGGAATCCACCGCACTTTGGTGTCCGGATCATAGTTATTCAAGTCAAATAAACTGTGCTGATTTGCAACAAAACCAAATTGGAAATCTCTGAAATCGTTGCGTAGTTCATTGAGCAAAAATCAGCTCACTTCTTACTTCAACATTCGAAGCAGTCGTCAACTTCTTCTTTGTTAGCTGGCTGTTTCCGCTTAGGGCTTCAACAACTAAGGAATAGCGGATAATTTGACTATTATCTACGGATGTGTGGGGTTTTGTCTGCACAATACTGCTAGCAGGAGCAATAGCCGAGCTGAGATTGGCTGGTTACCAGTATTCATAAATGCATCAATTTCTCTGGGTAATCGACCATTCGACATCTGAAACTATACCTTTAAACGGATCTTTGATTATGTCGATAAATTCATATGGCCGCCCAAATTCCCCTGTGAAAATCGCTGTTTTAAGCATCTATAAAGGACTACAAATGCTGGGTCATTAAAGTAGCGGTTACCGTTAGCTCAGAAACGAAGATTTTGCACTATCGACTGTGAGCATATCCATTTGGTATGGACATTTTGGTGAATTCCTTGGCTGAACAATTTCCAAGAGCATTTAGACCGTTTAACTAAGCTGATACCACAAAATAATTCGCCGAGACACCGCGCACAACTCGCATCCGTCAAAATGAAACAAGCTGTCAAGAAAATCATTAACAAAAGTTGGCGTCCGCAATCGGATAAAATTGTTATAATTCTCCTCATCAATATGCGATCGCTGCTCAAAGACTTGGGAGTGTTTATTCGAACGACGTCTATGCACCTTTATCCCATTCTGTGCTTCCATTTATGGAAAGGTTCATATTTTATTATGCAGTTTTACCTCACTGGTAGTAGATAGCGTAAAATGCTGAAAATGCACTTATCCGGGTTAATAAAGCATATCTTGGGTTGACTTGACTCACTGCAACGCTGCATCGGCACTGCAGTTGATTGGACTGTTGGTAGCTGATGATCATTCTCTAGGATGAAATGCTCCGATGAATAAGTACTTCATTTCACCTCAGCACTAAGCAGTAAATTAACTTAACAAAGTACCCATAGGGAGTATATATGTAGCCTTCGCGTATGCACAACTTGTAGCGAATGAAGGTCCCACATGTTCACGTCCGGAGTTGTACAGTTGTCCGCTTTAGTCCGTGGTTTGAATAAGGTTATCTTTTGCACTACACAATCGATGTCACCAAACATCAGAATTTCACCCCCTGTGTATGTCTGGAACAGTGGACTATGCTATAGAAATGTTATCTCCAGCAAATACCCGAATGTGGTTTGCGTAATCAGCCGAAGCATTTAGTAAAATAGGCAGCCCTGAAGAGGCTATCGGGATGCATACAGTTACACGCCTGTCATTAGTTCCCAGACTCAAAGTGACCAAAGTCCATTTCGTAATTCAGACTGATGTTGCAGGCCGAAATCCAGTTACTCAGAACGTACTGCGAAATAACGACTTAGTGTTGCACTTCTTTCTGCTTCACAATTGTTACATGCCGATGGGTTGTAGTATTTTTGAAAAAACGCTGCAGGCCACACCTGTCACCAACAACGCGGCGAAAGCCAAGACCCGTGGATTGAGTACGATGACCTACCGAAATGAAGGCTACGCTAGTAAGAGAACGATGTTTCGCAGTTTGGAAGTCCGTATAGCATAATTAGTTCTTTCTGTCCAAGGACCAGTCTGAATTCCGTTTAAGAACCTAAACTTCCCATTTAAACACAATGTAGTGTGGGCAGTCACCAAAGTTTCAACTTCCGTAGAAATCGGATGTCTGGACACTCCACATTCATACAGGGGTAACCATGTCACGTTCGACCGTATCATCAGAGTTTGCAAGATGTGTTTCGAGTGGCCAATCAAGCATTTCTTCAGTAACAACAGAATGTGG
Organism: Dicrocoelium dendriticum; assembly: GCA_944474145.2. Classification (NCBI taxonomy): domain Eukaryota; kingdom Metazoa; phylum Platyhelminthes; class Trematoda; order Plagiorchiida; family Dicrocoeliidae; genus Dicrocoelium; species Dicrocoelium dendriticum. The sequence continues at coordinate 86,800,830 of OX104066.1, read as the reverse complement.
ACCATCAAGAGAATCAATCTACATGTCCGCCAGTTAAAATTGTGAAAAGATTTAGCACCCCGTCTATTTTCTCCTCGTGATCTATTGAATAACGGTGTGTATTAGAAGCGCTTGTAGTAATAGACATCGCATTGCATACAGCAGACGTAGTGCGAATTATGTGGGCATGTTTAGGTGCGAGATTACGTCAGCCCCTGTACTTAAGAATTACGTAGCTAACGACTCGATCTATGAAATTCTACAACTAAACCATCCTATAAATAGCGAGTGTTTCAGTCTTAGCGTTTAATGTGCTTAACGGTTAGATAGTTATTCCCATAACTATCTGAGATCGCTGATACCAAAAAGAAGGCGGACGACATCCTTGTTCTGCTAATGGGAGTGTGCGGTACAGCTGGCGCAAGAACGGTTTAGGTAGCCTCCGCGATCGTGGTTATCGGACGATGTGAATCAGGCATTGAACTGTGGGCACGAGAATCAGGCCACACTTCCTATTATTAACAAACTGTATGTCATCAACAGAAACAGTAAAGTTTTCCATGTTGCGGCGATGACAATGATCACATTCAATGACCTTCACACAGTCGCAAAAATAGGGAACAATGATGAAATGGGTAAAAAACAATGCCCAAAAAGCCACGTGGGGTGGAAAGCGGTTAGAAAAGAGGACATGAAGACAGCGTGAAAGGCGTTTTGGTGGACTAACCATTACGTTGGCATTGTGACATGCGTAAAAGCGCCGAGATGTTTGCATGATATGTTTAAATGCAGTTGACTAGAATTTTGAAAACACAACGTTGGGTTAACACAAGTTATAGAGTGAAACGCGAGTGAGATAATGTTACGATTAATCGTTTATTAATTATCAGGAAGTTGGGACAAACACGACATGTGTTGGGAAATCGTTCCACGACTGACACAAAAGTAGTAAGATGCAGTGTTCCAAGCGGACGAAGACGTTGGGGAACTCCAGATAGATTACGTCGACACCGAGCCTACCCTTGGCCGCTTCCTGCGAACAACATTGTGCTACCAGCAGGTTGCTTGTGCGTGACCGGTGTTGACGGAAACCATTCTACTCCGGTGCCAAGGGGCTGGAATTTCCTAGGTAGTCCACTAGGAACTCAGCGACGATCGCTTCCATCAGGTTCGAGAGCACAGGCAGGCGAGTCACTGGACGATAATTTTCAGAATCTAAACGGCTGCGCCCTACAGAATTTGGAGTGATGATTTCCTGCTTCCACACAGTGAGGACTTGTGGTTCGTCGAAGCATCTTTAAGGAACTGTGACATGGGCTCGGCTAACCTAGTGGCGGCAGCCTTCATTGTCTTCGGACGAATGTTGTCAACTCCCGGATATCTATGGCCGCACAACGAAGGCAACTTCGTTAGCATAGTTGTTGGATGGAAATTAACGTACGTAAACGCCGGAGTCAGTAAAGTGGATTACGGTATGTGTCAGGGACAGGCTGCAGGTTCAAAAATTAGAGCCTGTTGTGGGCGTAGGGCACTGGCTGCTTCGTTGGCACTTTGTATCCTACCGTCTGTTGGGTTAAGTGCAGAGATGCTAACCACCACTTTGCGAGGGCTATTTGCATGCCGGTATAGTAGTTTGTTGTTTGCTAGAAACGTTTTGGCTAGGCACTGTTGAACAGTTAATTTACCCAGACGAGCAAATGTGGTACAGTAATAATGATAGGTCATGAAGTTGCTCGCATTCTTTAAGTCGAGTTAAGTCTTGTAGCGATGCAACGTCACATCTCATATCGCGATGCATTTTAAATGCTGTTGCTAAGATCTGAAAGCACTTTTGCTTCAAAAAGGGGCTTGGTTTCTGTTACACCGTCGACCATAGCGCTATGCCTTTCAGCGCACTTTGTCCGAAAGTTGTCAAGCGGATTATTGTTCAGGAACCCCCAAGTGGATGCCACGAGGAGTTCTGTCAGGAAGTGGGAGCGCGTGGTGGTATGAGTTAATTCTAAGTCTTCAGATGGATTCTGTGCTTAGCAAACATAGTCAAATGTTATGACTACATCGTCGCTGAAACCTAATGGACTCTCCATCAATAGTTTGTCGAGCATGAACACAAGGTCTAATAAAGACGGTTTGTTTGATATCCTGAATCTAGTGGGCTAGGTGACATGTTTGTATGAGGGAATACTATTGGTAAATTCATGCAAGTCGCCAAAGTGTTGTTTCTGTATAAATTGGAGTGCGTTGTACCTAGACTTATAAAGATTTTCTGACGTCCGGAAAAGCCATTGAACTCCCCCTTGTGGGATATAAGTTATCAAAACATTGATAGTTGTAAACTTAAGAAGTGCAGAACCAAGTCGACTAACTAATATTTGTCATGCCCACCCCATCGAAAACGTCTCTCACAAAGTGTCGCTTAGATCTTACCTTCAATTTTGGCAAAGCCATCAGGCGCAACGAACGAAGTGGTAGCGATGTGCAGATTCACAATTGGCGGCCAGTTACACCGGTGCAATAAAATCAACTTCGTGTTGAATGGCCTTGAAGTTAGCCTACCAGCAGTTCGGTTGATACCCTTGATTACTATTCGCTCCGGAATTAGAGTCCACTGGTGGGGGTGAGTGCTGAGACCAAAGTTCCAGCTGCCACGCTGATCCAACTCAGAACAGTGATTAAACGTCTTATCTGTCAAACATCGACACGTCACTAAAACGATCCGCACCACTGCTACGGGATCTTGCTGTACTTGTAAACCGATAGGTCTTTCGTTGCAGGTAACGACCCCGTTTTAATAACAACCGTTCAATGTGTGTGTGATGTGGGAAGTTCCAGCAACTGCCGCTATCAGTTCGAATAGGATTGTGATCAGGCAATAGGCGCCTACACATACAAGGAGCGCGTAGATAACCCTTGTCGCACTGCCTACAGCTTCGGCACACAGCAAGCTGCTAGCATCAGCGTACACGATAAATGCATATACGCTGAGTGTGTACACAATTTTAATCTCGTACTTTCGCAGAACGATAGGCGTGCACTGATGACTGCGGGGGAAGTTATACAACAGTTGACCGCCTGTGTATACAAGCGGTTTGCAGTCGACCATGATAATATTAATAATATTGATATTAAGTATGATTGTTGAAATATTGAAACACATATACTAATGCGATCAGCCTCTCTTCAAGCTGTGCTTAGCGCCGGCATTCCACCGTAAGTGATGGATTGTAGACATTCAAGAGTTTCCCATCTAGCGTGAGGACGACTCCTTTCCAGTCCGCCTACTGTAGCAAGCTACATTCAGCTGCTGCACTGGATGGTAAAATCGGAGTACAGTTGCGATGCTGACACGACAACTAATGGTCATTTGGTGGCTCATTCTTACACATATATACTATGCATCCATCGTAGTCTGGGGTGCACGAACTACCTCCAGCCACTCCATAAGTAAAACACAAGGAGCTATCATGGCGGGTATTCTTCGCCTCGAAAAGAGTACTAACATTAAGTTACTGTAACGAAACGACTGGATATCGCACTAACAAATAAAAACCCAGGAATGGAAACGCTCAGTGTTAATGTCAAGAAAAAGTGGTCAGCTTAATCACCAAACCAGTGTAGCTGGTGAAGAGTTATAGATGTTTTCTGATGTTCCGCAAAATCCGTGAATTTTTGCAGGAGCCCGGATTGTTGTTCCATAAGATAGATGGATGTAGCGAAGTTTTATTTCGTACAGTGAATGGTTCCCTTCCGCACTGACCATCGAAAGGACATTGATGGACGTAGCTGACTAGGGGAACGGATATATGCAGCACACATTGCGATCGGACAATGGGAACCAGCTGAAGCACCAGCAAAATATTATCATCCAATGAAACTCAACATAGATTTGAACATTTCACACTGAGTACCCAAGGATACAATGAAATTGTGATATTAAAGTTGGATTTGTAGTCCCCGCTGTGTGGTTGAATTGCGACACTCAATTTATATTGAGACCTCGGTTCCCTTTGGAAGTAGACCTCGGTCATTCCGGTCACAAGGACCGTCTCCGAAATGGAAATGTTCCGGTGTTACTCCTTCCAAAGTTGGAGTTTCAGCGTTGGGAAGCGCAACACCAATAAACCTCCAAATAGTGATTTTAGCTAGCATTTACTCAACGGACTTAGGCAAACCGGGGAAATCTTAGGCTGATACGTAGCCCACCCCGAGAATGGACTGTGTGGGTAGTCCTTTCATGTATACGAGGACTATCCGTCGTCAAGCAGCCCACTGCGTGGCTAGACCGCCACACCGACCTAATAGGCCTTCTAGTGTTGTGGACCGCACCAGATGTAGCTGCTTGGGAAGACAGTGCAAACGGATTCCATATGGTTCCCATGTTTGTCCTTGCTGCGGTAGCGATACAGAAGGATAGTAGGAGGTTGAACAGCTCGCTGAGCGTGAGGTTCGCTGTGCCTTAGGTTGAGGGGAGGGAATTCAAAGAAAAGTAAGCTTGTCTTAGACCAAACTTCTAGTTGACACAAAACGACACGGTATTGAAATAGTACAATTAGTCACAACTCTCTCTCTCTCTCTCTCGCGTAGTTCGACAGACGAGCTGGACGTCTTGCGGTCTTGAGTTAGCTCACATACGGTGGGCGCGTAGTTGCAGTGCTATCAGCCATCAGGGCAAGTGGCGTACGCTGGCCATCTTGTCTAATCTCTAACCTCTCCACCTCAACTTTAATCTCTGCAGTTCCAGTTCCGGTCGGTTCCCACCAACCCTACGCTCAAACGCAGCTTCTGCATTTGGTCCGAAGAGATTGCCACTCGCCTATTCGTCTCAATAACTGCACCAATGCTAGAGTACGGCTCACCCGCATACTGTCCCAGCACCCGAGGCGATGATGACAGAATTGAGCGGGTACAGTATGTGGCCATCAATTTACGAGGTGTGCTGTACGAAGACCGGTGTAAGAGACTAGGGCTTTAAACCCCATGTTATCATCGATTCCGGGTTGACCTAATCATGACGCACTGGATATTACATCTCACTAAATACCCCATGTTGACGCCGCTGCTGGGTATATGCGCACACTAAGCAGTACACGAGGACAACGGCACAAGCTTTTAGTACCGGATTTGAAACGGGTCGCCAATCAAATATGTATCGAACCGTGAGTGGTGAATCTACGGAACAACCTGCCGCAGCCCATAGTTGTGGCGAAGTCGGTGTCGGAATTCCAGGGATTCTTGGGCAAACAATGTACCGATATAAATTATATCAAGGGTATGCCTACATCATGTGTTTTATAACTGCGTGATATATGATGTAGCTACACGAAGATTTGATATCTTTCTGCTTCCAAAGAGTAATCAGTTATCAGCAAATTAGACTATACGGCGGGCAGTCTGAATCCCAGTTCATAATAATACGGCCGATACTGAAGCCGCAGTCATTAATTTAAGCTCATGGTGCCTATGTCCGATGCTAAGGTGACTGTGCATCGTAATCGCTAGCTACAGCACAGACCCCAAGTACTCATGAGTAGGGGATTTGGTTAGAATCAATTGAAGTTCCTCGCAGCCAGCTTCCAAATCAGATGGTCGTCTACATTCCCAGAAAAGCACTAAACTGCAATTTCAACCAGTTGGGCATCATCAGTAGAGAGCATCCATCGGATCCATCAGGATTCGAACCCACGACCACCAGCAGCTTGAACCGCCAGTCAGTAGCTTATTCCACTGGGCCATCATGATTTACAAGCAAACTGCGATATAGCGCTTCTTATACCCCACTGCCACTCAAGTTACAAACGTTGCAGAGGATACTGATATCCCCGAACGACCCCAAGTAGTTGGTGGATTGATAGAAGTGGAACGCTTGGATGGTTCACTTGGTCACCGCAGTATGCATGCTTGAATCATTCCGAGCGTGAACATCTGAGTGCCGCTACTATTAGCTGCGGCCTCTGGGACCTGAAACAAATACTGAGGGACCATACGATACGAGAACACGGAGGTAACTTGGAGCAACCTAGTTATAAAGTTCAAAAGAACATTGACTTCCAGCACCACATGGATTATTACCTCTCGATGGTTCAGTGGCCCTATTCCCACTTTCCGAGCCGATTGACATGCTTTCCGTGCTTTAGACGATTACATGCTAAAGCAAATTGCGTTGTGCATTCGTTTCTTTTGCCTGCACTTTTCTCAATCAAGGTCACGCTACCTTCACACTGATATTAACGTTAATGTGACGGTTATCTGCTTCCGCTCGCCGACCTCACATCGCAAACCTAGTCGGGATTCTAATCTTGTACATGATTCATCCTTCTAGAAGCACGGTCACAGGACTATATTAAAAATTCTCCTGTCCCAACCGTTTGTTGCCCAGACAGTTTATAGCAAGAAAGAGCGACATTTACATGCAATTCGTGCGACGTAGTTCGGTTTGAGCGTGGTTCCATCGTTATACTAGTGAAATTACAAATCTGGCAACTGTAGTGCGTGCTACAGTCGTATTAATCCTCAATGGAAACTTCCATGGGTAGATAACGGTGAAATATACGGCACATTTTGGATGTCCGGTTTCGCCTCATCAATTATATTATTCATTCGCGCATCCTTCTCTTCCGATCTTCTCTGCAAGGACCATGGAAGAAGTTAACCTCCTTTATAACCGTTGTTCCTAATCCTTAATATGCACACGAATGGCACAGGTATTGACTTGGTCTAGAGACCTCCTTCATCTGTGCGTGATTATAACTGCCGTACACAAAACTGACTTCCACGTCACCGATGGTGAGCAGGTTGACAGAGACAATTTGCAGTCCATGAGAAGACTGGCAACAGTGTGACTAAATTTATCCGTACCCATCGTGCATCAGATGTGCTTATGCGGGCAGATTGCACCAAAGAAAACTATAAATTAATATGTGAATTCCAGTGGAATAAGACTGTGTGCTTGTGATGGCTATCGCATTGATGTGTCGACACATCGCATAAAGCGCTTCACGTGGTCCAAGCGTTGCCTTGCGCATGCGACCCATATGTTGAACCACTAGGACACTAAGACGAGGTCTGCCAATGCATAAGCTAAAGGTTCTCCTCTGTTGAGCAAACTCAGACTAAAGGTGTCGCTTATAGTTTACCGCTGTGTCTACCGTGGACTGAGCCAACCAATGACCTGGGTTCAAGGAAAGATGGTACGCCCGGAACTCCAACATCAAGCGGAGCTATCCATGTACGTCACTCTCAGACACACATTTACGGCAGTGCACGCAGGTTAGACCGACGCGCATGCAATGCGATCTGTTACTCAAGCGCGCAACTGTGCGTTGACGCTGTTGTCCTAGTCGCGTCGTCCACTTTTCTGGCTTGTGTCTACACCCAACCGCTCAGTAACCCGTTACTCTGACTCCATCTAAATCTGGAACTAACACCGTGCACTCTGAAAGAAGGCAAACGCGGTTCCAGACAGGCGACATTAAACCGGCTCGTAACCCTTGACAGATGATGTAAACTTAGTTGCGCGTACCTATCTTGATGTATCATTGTGCCCACGTGTGTGCCACCTATTTTGCAAATTACGGCAGCATCCGTTAACGAATTCATATAAACAGAGGGCGATCTGAAGTACACTGAGATCTGATAGTCCCTGGGTAGGTATTTGCGCAGCGTCGAAAGTCCGTAACGCATTATAATTACAAATTCGTATGGTAACTGCCGTCAGAGGCTGTCTAGGTTGGTGCGGTTTGCAGGAACACGATTTACCTAGCGTTACGGTCTGTGTGTATTCCTAAACAGAGCTTGCGCATACAGTTACGCACCTCACAATCACTATCGTCTAGACAATGTTTATACCGTTGTCCATTATACGCTACTGTTGATTACAAAGCATTACACTGAGTTACATTTAGCCAACTGGAGTTCCAACTGCGAATTAGATTAGGCGGGCAGGATTCTACCGTGGAACTACAAACATTACTAACCGAATTGATGATCAAAACGCCATGTACAGCCAGCAGTTGCTGTGATGGGACTTGGCAGGTTAAACGAACGAAACCGACGCACACCCAGTAGCCTAGAAAGCCAATCAGCACCGCTGACACGAGCTGACCCCATTTGCACGGACCGAATGAACAGCTGAGAATTGGTTTTGGTGCATTGTGAACAAAGCGCAACTCTGTTGCAGCCGAGAAAGGAGTGGTCAGAACAACAACGAAAGAACGACGGGCACTAGCCAGTGAACTCATGCAGACGGCTAACAAGAATCGACCAGTGAAATTGTGCTACCGTAAACTAGTGATTCACGTTTATGCACAGCAGAAAACGGCCGGTTGTTTAGTAACAACAGAATTTTGGGTTGCTGCCTGTCTAAGCTTTGATTCGCGGAGGGCTGTCTCGTCAACTGATGATTGAGGAAATAAAGTATACTAACATACCAACCGATAGACGAAAAGAGAATTCGTGTTGATCGAAGAGGAACGATAGACAGGGAATTGATCGAGAGCACAAGAGTCGTGGGTCAATCGCACCTTTTCAAGGATGGCTAGCTAAATTCCACACTCATGTACGTGTGCACGAAAAAAAGTTGAAAAGGCGATCGAAGTCGTGCGACAACGCGGGGGCAGTGGTGGGGAGGAGGTTTGCAAGGATCACGAAGAAGTATGAGGAACGAAGCAGGATGGCCCACCAAGGTAACTTACAAACGGAGGAAATTTTTGTAGTTTACTCGCCGTTGCATTTTGCCTTCTCAAGCATTGTAAAACTAAGCTTGCTTTCGGTACTGTCAGAACTGCACGCGTTCAAAGTAAGGTCAAGTAATACTGAGAGAAAAGCGTTTACAACACTTAGTCAGTTTTTTAGCCTCACTGGTGAGTTGGCTTCGTGTCCACGGCCAGTTATCGGTCGGCACCGTCGAGTTCTCTCTAAAACCTAACAGCTACAACTGTGACGTGTGCTATCTCTAGGGCGGGGATCTTCACTAAAACTGATCAGGTGATAACCCATAACGTACCGACAACTTTTGCGGCTGCCAGTATTATTTGAAATATTATTTCTCTCGGGAGCTAAGTAAGCATACTGGTGGTTCGTCATCATCCTCATCCATACACGTTAGCTGAGGGTGAGAAAAACTCCTCAGCTAATGTGCCCCAATGCGAAATAGATAGTAGAATAAAAATTACAGATTACAAAATGTTCACTAAGCAAGTAAAACAATGTTAAATAGCATATTATGCATTTGGAATAGGATCGAAATTTGACCAGAAATCTAAATGTGAGGAGATGGACAAGGAAAATCACAACACGAACGATATTGGGGCCGGCTCTTCGCCATGCCACTCAGCGTATGCAAGCAATCTCATTCATCACCCTGGGAACCCCAGCCCGACAGTCAGGATGCATCAACCGACGTCAACTTCGAAGTGACAGTTTTCATTCCGCTTTACCAAGTCATTGCTTGATCTCCCTCCTCCTTCTCCTTTATTCACATCCCCGGTGCGCAAACCTGGCACGACACGCGACTCGGTTTGCTATCATGAGCAACAGGTGGTCGAGCCACCTGAGCCTAATGCGTGATTTAACGGTGCCGAGCAGTGTACACGCTCTTCTTGCACCAAATACACGACGCCGAACATGCTCATTACTCACGCCGTGCTCCCACCAGACATGAGGTAAACTGAGAACGTATCGATTCTCGAGCGTCCCTAGCCTTGTTATATCGGTCAACCTGATAGGCCAGTTTTCTCGATCACACAGTAGGGTTGAACGAACTGCTACACTGTAAACTCCGTCCTTCGGAGCGACAGTAATGTCACGTCGACGCCACAGATGGCAGAGATTAGCAAAAGTGCATCGAAATTTTGCCATACGGTTCGTGACCACATCTTCAATCTCATGGGCACTAATCTAGCTGCCCAGGTACTTACATTACTGAACGACTGCTAGCTGAACATCTCCGTGGGTCAGCGTAGGGGTAGGAGCCTACCAGTTTTGGATAAGAACTTTGCATTTCGAGGGTGTAAAACATAACCCAAAGCAATTGACAGTCATTGGTAATCTGTCCAGCGCTGCTTGGCACGTTTGGGCGCTGTCACATACGAAAGCAATGTCGTCAGCATAATCCAAGTCAACATGTCGCTCTTCAGGAAGCAGCTGCACACTTAGTAAGTCGCATCCAGCGAACGCTGTTTTCATGACTTTGTCAATGGCGAAATTAAAGAAGAAAAGTGACAATGGGCAGCGTTGTCCCTGGTCACTGGAAATATTGAAAGACGGCGACAGTTTGCCATAAACTATAACTCTGCCCGAACTATATGCGTACAGCGCTACGTATTTTCTGGACACACATTTCCTTATTAGACTATCCTAAAGGGAACATCAATCAACCGAATCGAAGGCCCCTTTGATGTCCAGGAACGCGACTACAGTGGGCCGCCAATAAACATGACGCTGCTCCAACAATTGACCTAATGTGAACCTATGGTCAATGCAGACTCCTTTTAGACGAAACCCGCAATGCTCCCCGTGCATCTGACTTTCACGAGTACCAATCAGTCTGTGGAGAAGAACAGCCACAAGCAATTTTGAGATAATTGGGATAAAACTGAATCCGGTGCAACTGCCATATTCCGAACGTAAAACCCCCTTGAAAATTGGGACTGTTACAAAGCGGCTCAAGTATGCAGCGACCGTCTGTTTCTTCTACAGCTTCACTAGTTAATCGTGCAAATTAACTACAACAGCAGGTCCCCGAATTTGTAGACGGCTGGAGGAAGTCTGTATACCTTTGCGGTCCTATTCAATTTCAGCGGTCTGGACTCACATTTGACTTCTGCGCATGAGGGCGGATCCAAGCAGATCATTCAAGGAGAAGGGAAATCATTGCCCGAAAAGGAAAGGGATAACTCAGGTTGATTAAATTGGTTTGCAAAGTGCTCGGCCCAATGCTCCATGCGTTTTGACAAGCTCCGGATCAGCTATCCACCCTCGTGGCGTATAGTCTCACTGACACCAGGTCTCTTGTTACACCTTTTCCATATCAGACGTAATAACTTCCAATGGTTACTAACGGCATCGACTGTTTCTATCTCCGACGCACGATAAGACCACCAGGATTCATTGTCTCACTTCAGGCTAGCACTGAGTTTTGCCCTGAGTGTTTTACGAGTCTTATTGTGTTCGTTTCCAGCCGGAAAACGTCGATGAGCCTCCAGAGGTACCAGACACTGCGAACAGACCCATTGTCCAGGTTGGCGGGTTGATATGCCACATGAAAGTATACTTGCTTATCGTAACTTCTGGCAAATATGCGACCAGTGACCCAAAACTTTGTTCAGTGGGTGCTTACTCAGGACGGAAGCCAGAGCAGTTTGATATGCATTCAAAACATTTGGCTTCGCCCGTTGGTGGATGTTTATGCGATCACAGTGACGTTGTGAACGTTCGTCTAAACGCACTCCAAGGTCAGTTCACACAAGAGCGTGACCAGAGACCACGCTTGTACTGCAAATCGGGCGACAGTATGCTCTCCTTCACTTAACTTACAAGCAAAGGACAAAATCCTTTGTTAACTGACTTAGTAGATCAAGTATTTCACTATCAACCCGAATCATATTTTTTGGATCAAATTTCTTTGTCCGTGTACACAGGGGATATATCCATTAAAGAAGAAGGTTCAGTTAGAATTCGTACAAACATTACCCAATACCATAGCTGTAATGTTTAACTGGAAATTGTTTCGAGTGTCCGAAAGTCGCCCCAGCTGTGTCTAATTGGGACTGTCAGGGACATCAAATACGGTCACACAGGACGCTCCAATGGTCACTCGCACTGACCGAAAGTACGATTTTAGTAGAATAGTAAAGAGCTGTAAGCACTGATCGACCGTATTTAAGATGTATAGTAATACTCAAGAAAATGGCGGCACATATTACGTCATTTAACGTAGTATCTAATTTTTGCCTCCGCGAGTGACCAAAAACACGCCTATATGAAACGGCTGGCTGTCGCTCTGTCTAAGCATAGTGATTGTTTACACATCTCAGTTGTTAACCTTGGTTTATGATTACCTCTTTGGTTGTGCCAGTGGTTGCATACGTTATATCAAGAGTGGGCCCAGTAAAATCGAGTTACTTGAAGTGGTTGTGACATTGCTTGCAATTGTAGGACACCATTTTACATTTTGCTACGCAAGTTTTGCTAGAATATCAGCCTTAACCAGCTGACGATCCATCAGCTATATTGACCATCATTTAAAAGCTCCATCCAACATAGCATCGCTCACCAAATTTTAAACGGCCTACCGTCTAAGCACCAACAGCACTATTAGGTTTCCTCTGTTCTTCTGTGCTTAATTTGTGGGAGCATTGAAATACAGCAATGGGAATACATACTTTGACTACCTTTTGGCATCGCAGAACGACAGGGCATTAATTCTGAAAACCGCACCTAAGAAGCGCTCCTATAAAATGTTGGATCTGATGTGAGCTCGGTGTTTAGGACCCAGCCCACATCATCCGGTGAGTTTAGCCACTTTCGTCGTTTTCAATCATTTCATGTATGCTAATTTGACTGACCAGCAAGCAGGGGAAATTAACACCGTATCTACTAGTTGTTTACCAACATTTGGGATACAAATCCCCAGCTTTGGTTTTTTCAGGCTGAGCCACTATTTGTAATCAATCGCATACATAAGAATGCCTTAAAGATTCATCATGTAATTTCCCAACTCCAACCAGAATTCTTGCTGCTGGCACAGGATATCCTGAAAACAAGCCCTGCATACCAACACTTGAAGGACTTGTTAGTTCGCGAGCTTAGCCTTGTTGAGCTTATGCGAGTGCAGCGTTTAAGTACTGAAGCGTAATTAGGCAATCACAGCCCTACGCAGCTATTGCGAGCTGTGCAAGCTCTGGTAGCTGACAACCCTCCCTAGAATCCTACTTTTAAGCAGCTATTTGTATCACGACTCTACACATGTACAACAGATATTGGCTAAAGCACATCAAGATACCAAATGTGGATGTGTGTGTGTGTGTGTGTGTGTGTGTGTCAGCTGTACGCCGTGACGGCCCTTCGCTGGCGTGTGAGCACCACCAGTCGTACGCGGGCTGAGTACACCGCGAGGACGCCCACCCCTATTTGTATCACGACTCTACACATGTACAACAGATATTGGCTAAAGCACATCAAGATACCAAATGTGGATGTGTGTGTGTGTGTGTGTGTGTGTGACAGCTGTACGCCGTGACGGCCCTTCGCTGGCGTGTGAGCACCACCAGTCGTACGCGGGCTGAGTACACCGCGAGGACGCCCACCCCTAGGCGGATTCGAACCCGTGCCGCAAGATTACGAGGCAACCTCGCTACCTCTAGGCTACTAGCCGACATCAGGACACCGAACTGAAATACTTAGCCCTTCTGGCTGATAAAATAATGGAGTTACAAGCGTCAACGATCTCAACTTTCTCGTCTCGTGCATCTAATTACCCACTAATAAAAGCCGTGCTTCGCCTGCACGAACAACTGGCTCCCATTGCCATTGCTAGACAAAATAGCAATTCTCGATCTAACTAGCTGCGTACTCGCAGTGTTAGTCTTTCCCGTGGCATTTGCTGGTACCACCAAAGGTTTCGGAACAGGGCTCAAAATGTATATAGCCGTATCGATTTTCCAACTCGGGAAACGAATACGTCAGCACGTAATGTCGATAACGCAAGTTGGCTTATGTGAGCCAGGTCGCCTCTTAAGATCTTACATGCGATTTCTCGTAGACACTGGTGCCCAATTCAGTGTGGTTCCCCTACGTACGGAGGACCTGAGCCACTGCTCGGTATACTGCCTGCAGACAATAAACGGGACACCAACCCTTACCTATGGAGTACGTTCTATCACGCTGAACCTTGATATCCGTAGGCCTTTTCCTTGGATTTTCATTGCAGCTAAAGTACAAACTCCAATCCTAGGCGTCGATTCCTTTCAACATCATGGCATTATCATAGATCCCAAGCAGTGTCAGATCATCGACTACCTAACGCAACTATCACAGGCTAGCTTCAAAAGTTTCATTATGTCTATGAGTCTGCAGGTTGTCCCACCTTAAGCCCTTCCAATGTATTTGGATCTGTTAAGTGAATTTACCAACATAACGAAACCCGGATACCAACCTGGTGATATCAAACATGAGATCCTTCACAGGATAACGACAGCAGGAAGTCCAGTTTTCCTTCGACATCACCACAATGAGACTGAGAGTTAGCGCCTGATATAGGCTAACGTTCCTAAATAGTTTGAGTCCTCTGTAACAATCAACCACCTCACCTGCAGGATTCGAGCTCAGTGCTTACCCTGCGATCCTCCACATGCGACACAGGCGGCACTTGCTCATTGCGTTTGTCTAGAAGTGAGGCATCTTAAAAACTTGTCAAACGGGGGTGGGCATTCTTTTGAGTCTCCGGGCCGAAATTGCTTCGATTGATTGGATCCTAGTCAACAACAGGATGTGCGCCGTCAGACTGGCTGGCTCTTCCAATTTTCGAAGTCATGCGATGAAAAACGGTACCTGTTTGTCATTGCGGCCTACGCCATCAAAAACTGCAGTATTGCTTCTGTGAAAGTTGATTTCTACCACAAGTTAACGATCGTCGTTACAGAAAGCTTGCAGTTACTGGGGTGCTTTCTGGTGGGTTGAAGGCCAAATGTGCCACTCGTCCTGCACGCAGCCTTAAGGGAAGAAACTGCTGTAAACTTGTCGGTCGCAAGCCATCGTACTTAACAACAACGATGCTACACCTGAAGGCCATGTTGCTCATGTGTCTCAGGAAACAATTTATTCCATCATCGCCAATGCTAACCCTTCAAAAAGTCTATTAATATCCGCTATTGAACCAAAGTTTCCCTCCGCTGATATTCGAACTGTGTCATTCCTTACCATCAGAGGCGCTGTTCAACTTGAAATGGAACTAGATTCCGCTTCTCCAGTTACCATTGTACCTTTTCAATTGTACGAACGCTATCTATCTCAGCATAGTATACAACCCACTACGCATTCATTTTGAGTTATGCTGTAATAACTTAACTATACTTTGCTTTGTTATCATGCCTTTACAGCTGCATTCGGTAGCTGCGGATGTTGCAGTACACATTTCCGCAGACCACAGACGATCCTTACTTGGAAGAAATGCCATGGTGGCTTTACAAGTAGTACCATCTTTCGACCGCATGCTCGTCTCTTCCGTGAACGTGACAGACTGGCATGAATATTATCCTAAACTTTTGCAGTAGTCCATCGGACGTATTCCATTTGGTGTGCACCACATTTAGCTGAAGCAGAATGTAAAACCCGTTGGGCAGCCTCGAACTATTCCGCTAGTCAAGTAGTCTCCGCGGTCTTGCAAGAGATGCTGGCAAATGATTTGACCGAACCCATCGACTGCTCTGAGTGGGTGTATCCAATGGTAAGTGTCCTTAAAAAAGATGGCACTGTCAGGAGTTGCAACGGTTTCTAGGGACTAAATCATCAGATCGTTGTAGAGCGATTTGTGCTGCGATACAACCAAGAACTCACTGTACGTTTAGCTGATGCAACCCTCTTTTCGAGGCTAGATTTAAAAAGTGAATTCTTTCCTATACCATTGGCCAACGATTCGAAGCATCTTGCTGCATTCCGTGCACCCGATGACTTATTTCAGTACAAAGTGTTGCCAATGGGTTTGAGTTCTGCGCCCGCTGTCTGGCAAGAGTCCATGACTCACCCCTTGGCGGGTATTGATGGGCAGGTTGCTTATCTAAATGATATCTGTATTTTCGGCTGCTTACAAGAAGAGCATAATGAAAGATTACACAAGGTCCTTCAGCGTCTCAGTGATCTTACTTTCCGTCTGAATACAAAAATGTCTGTTCAATGCACCCGATTTACAATTTCTGGGACACATCATACTACATGGCGCCATTCGCCCATGCAACGGAAACATCAGGGCCATCACAGAAGTGCCAACATCCAAGAAGGTGACAGCCTTAAAGTCTTTATTTGGAATGCGTTCCTACAATCTGCGCTATTAGCAAAATTTTACGACCCTAGCAGCTCCATTACACTTGGGGAAGCGATCAGCGGAACGCTTTCCATAAACTGAAAAAAAGAGTTGCATCTGCTCTCTTATTTGCTATTTTTGATGAATCATGCCGCACTTTTGTGTCGACTGATGCGCATGATCTTGGTCTCGGTGCTATTCTGTCACAGTTCCAGAACGGAGAGGAGAAGATTTTCTACGCAGCCCGGAATCTCTCAGATTGTGAGCGCCGTTATTCATTTGGGGAGAAAGAAGCACTTGGTTGTGTGTGTGAGCTTTTGGAAAAATTGCATACTTTCCTGTTCGGTCGTCGTTTCACTCTACGAACTGATCACTGCGCCCTTACAATTCTCCTCTGCAATGGATCTAAAAGCTCGCGTGCAATGCGAATCGATCGTTAGTATACTAGAGTATTCAAGTACTATTACCAAAATGTGTACCTGCCGGGTTTACAATACCAAGTTGCCAATGGATTATCTCACTTACGTGTGGGGCTGGAGGATGACAAGACGAGACTCGTAGAGGCAGTATTAGTTTCCAGCCTCGGCTCTGGCTTAACAGCGTTGACTGTAGAGTAATTACGAACGAAAAATGCCAACAACCCGCTACTACATCAACTCAGCGAGTATGTGCAACAGGGATGACCTAAGAACAATAAAGTCCCCGGTGAGTTCAGTCCTTATTACGCAATTCGGGTTGAGCTGTCAGTGATAGATGGGTGTCTGATGCGGGGTTTGGTATCTATAGCTCCACGTCAGTTGGTAAACAAAATATTTCCTTGTGCACTTGAGTGACACCCGGATATCGTTCGAACGCAAAACCTGGCGAAACGCTACTTTGCGTAACCACGAACGGCACCTAGGATTGCGACATTTGTGATGAACTTTAACGCTTGCCGCCTAGCGGACAAAAGTTCCCTTCCAGTTGAAGCCCCGATACAGCCTATTACTTACCCGATGGAACCAGGGGCTAAGAATCCCATTGCTATTATAGGTCATTTTTGCCACAGCTCCTAAGAACAAGAGAACGCTACTTGTAGCTACATGTTTCTACAGTAAATACCCTGAAGTCCACATGTACGACCAAGTGATTACTTCGGTTGTGTTACGCTGGGTTAAACACTTCTTCAGTCACGGACAATGGGCCAAAATTTTGTGGTCACGACTTCGCAGCTTTCCTCTAGTGCTCTAACCTAAAGCAATCCAGAACTGCACCTTACAACCCTGCGGCCAATGGCATGGTCGAGCGGCTTAACCGATCCCTCAAGGAAGCCATTTAGGCCATTCATTTAGGACGGTCAGATAGGGAAGATGCAGCCTTAACTACTGTATTTTCTTACAGAACCTATACTCACAGGTCTACCGGAAGAACGCTGGCGGAGCTGAGTTTAGGAAGGCCCTGACGCACTAAACTAAATGCTGCACATAACCTGTCGTCTGCGGGACCTGCAGAAATTTCAAATCGCATAGCACCTTACCAAAATTCCTACGCCATATCGTCAACTCTTATGCAGCCTAGAGCATACGTTCGCGTTAACAAACGAGATACGAATAAAGACCTAGCTCTATCCGCACCGTTACGAATCATCCAGAGACTAGGTACAGGGACCTATCGATTGGAAAAAGGCTTAATCGCTAATCTACGTCGGGTGCACACAACCCATTGACCAGCTACCCAATCTCAAACCATGTGTGTACACCATGCCGAATCGACGCTACCGCGAAGTCAGCCTCCCCGGTCTACCAGGCCTGCGAAGCCTGTGGATCGATAACAGTCCGCGTGACGCGGCTCCGCATAAGTGGGAGTGGTTGTTGTGGTCGATTCATTACCTCGTCAATACTCATGTTTCATTGGCTGGCTGAAACAAAGCACCTCTCTTCACACTGGTTGGGTACAGTACGGACCGTTAAAGTTTGTGATTCAGGAGTTGAGTCTGTTATCATTTTATTGAGAACAGATAAGCATCTGATTTTTTCTGTTGCCATCTTAACACAACAAAGTGGAATCCGGTCACGCTGTTGTGTGAACCGACCTTGGGGTGCGTTTAGACGAACGTCCACAACGTCACTGTGATCGCATAAACATCCACCAACGGGCGAAGCCAAATGTTTTGAATGCATATCAAACTGCTCTGGCTTCCGCCCTGAGTAAGCACCCACTGAACAAAGTTTTGGGTCACTGGTCGCATATTTGCCAGAAGTTACGATAAGCAAGTATACTTTCATGTGGCATATCAACCCGCCAACCTGGACAATGGGTCTGTTCGCAGTGTCTGGTACCTCTGGAGGCTCATCGACGTTTTCCGGCTGGAAACGAACACAATAAGACTCGTAAAACACTCAGGGCAAAACTCAGTGCTAGCCTGAAGTGAGACAATGAATCCTGGTGGTCTTATCGTGCGTCGGAGATGGAAACAGTCGATGCCGTTAGTAACCATTGGAAGTTATTCCGTCTGATATGGAAAAGGTGTAACAAGAGACCTGGTGTCAGTGAGACTATACGCCACGAGGGTGGATAGCCGATCCGGAGCTTGTCAAAACGCATGGAGCATTGGGCCGAGCACTTTGCAAACCAATTTAATCAACCTGAGTTATCCCTTTCCTTTTCGGGCAATGATTTCCCTTCTCCTTGAATGATCTGCTTGGATCCGCCCTCATGCGCAGAAGTCAAATGTGAGTCCAGACCGCTGAAATTGAATAGGACCGCAAAGGTATACAGACTTCCTCCAGCTGTCTACAAATTCGGGGACCTGCTGTTGTAGTTAATTTGCACGATTAACTAGTGAAGCTGTAGAAGAAACAGACGGTCGCTGCATACTTGAGCCGCTTTGTAACAGTCCCAATTTTCAAGGGGGTTTTACGTTCGGAATATGGCAGTTGCACCGGATTCAGTTTTATCCCAATTATCTCAAAATTGCTTGTGGCTGTTCTTCTCCACAGACTGATTGGTACTCGTGAAAGTCAGATGCACGGGGAGCATTGCGGGTTTCGTCTAAAAGGAGTCTGCATTGACCATAGGTTCACATTAGGTCAATTGTTGGAGCAGCGTCATGTTTATTGGCGGCCCACTGTAGTCGCGTTCCTGGACATCAAAGGGGCCTTCGATTCGGTTGATTGATGTTCCCTTTAGGATAGTCTAATAAGGAAATGTGTGTCCAGAAAATACGTAGCGCTGTACGCATATAGTTCGGGCAGAGTTATAGTTTATGGCAAACTGTCGCCGTCTTTCAATATTTCCAGTGACCAGGGACAACGCTGCCCATTGTCACTTTTCTTCTTTAACTTCGCCATTGACAAAGTCATGAAAACAGCGTTCGCTGGATGCGACTTACTAAGTGTGCAGCTGCTTCCTGAAGAGCGACATGTTGACTTGGATTATGCTGACGACATTGCTTTCGTATGTGACAGCGCCCAAACGTGCCAAGCAGCGCTGGACAGATTACCAATGACTGTCAATTGCTTTGGGTTATGTTTTACACCCTCGAAATGCAAAGTTCTTATCCAAAACTGGTAGGCTCCTACACCTACGCTGACCCACGGAGATGTTCAGCTAGCAGTCGTTCAGTAATGTAAGTATCTGGGCAGCTAGATTAGTGTCCATGAGATTGAAGATGTGGTCACGAACCGTACGGCAAAATTTCGATGCACTTTTGCTAATCTCTGCCATCTGTGGCGTCGACGTGACATTACTGTCGCTCCGAAGGACGGAGTTTACAGTGTAGCAGTTCGTTCAACCCTACTGTGTGATTGAGAAAACTGGCCTATCAGGTTGACCGATATAACAAGGCTAGGGACGCTCGAGAATCGATAGGTTCTCAGTTTACCTCATGTCTGGTGGGAGCACGGCGTGAGTAATGAGCGTGTTCGGCGTCGTGTATTTGGTGCAAGAAGAGCGTGTACACTGCTCGGCACCGTTAAATCACGCATTAGGCTCAGGTGGCTCGGCCACCTGTTGCTCATGACAGCAAACCGAGTCGCGTGTCGTGCCAGGTTTGCGCACCGGGGATGTGAATAAAGGAGAAGGAGGAGGGAGATCAAACAATGACTTGGTAAAGCGGAATGAAAACTGTCACTTCGAAGTTGACGTCGGTTGATGCATCCTGACTGTCGGGCTGGGGTTCCCAGGGTGATGAATGAGATTGCTTGCATACGCTGAGTGGCATGGCGAAGAGCCGGCCCCAATATCGTTCGTGTTGTGATTTTCCTTGTCCATCTCCTCACATTTAGATTTCTGGTCAAATTTCGATCCTATTTCAAATGCATAAAATGCTATTTAACATTGTTTTACTTGCTTAGTGAACATTTTGTAATCTGTAATTTTTATTCTACTGTCTATTTCGCATTGGGGCACATTAGCTGAGGAGTTTTTCTCACCCTCAGCTAACGTGTATGGATGAGGATGATGACGAACCACCAGTATGCTTACTTAGCTCCCGAGAGAAATAATATTTCAAATAATACTGGCAGCCGCAAAAGTTGTCGGTACGTTATGGGTTATCACCTGATCAGTTTTAGTGAAGATCCCCGCCCTAGAGATAGCACACGTCACAGTTGTAGCTGTTAGGTTTTAGAGAGAACTCGACGGTACCGACCGATAACTGGCCGTGGACACGAAGCCAACTCACCAGTGAGGCTAAAAAACTGACTAAGTGTTGTAAACGCTTTTCTCTTAGTATTACTTGACATTACTTTGAACGCGTGCAGTTCTGACAGTACCGAAAGCAAGCTTAGTTTTACAATGCTTGAGAAGGCAAAATGCAACGGCGAGTAAACTACAAAAATTTCCTCCGTTTGTAAGTTACCTTGGTGGGCCATCCTGCTTCGTTCCTCATACTTCTTCGTGATCCTTGCAAACCTCCTCCCCACCATTGCCGCCGCGTTGTCGCACGACTTCGATCGCCTTTTCAACTTTTTTCGTGCACACGTACATGAGTGTGGAATTTAGCTAGCCTTCCTTGAAAAGGTGCGATTGACCCACGACTCTTGTGCTCTCGATCAATTCCCTGTCTATCGTTCCTCTTCGATCAACACGAATTCTCTTTTCGTCTATCGGTTGGTATGTTAGTATACTTTATTTCCTCAATCATCAGTTGACGAGACAGCCCTCCGCGAATCAAAGCTTAGACAGGCAGCAACCCAAAATTCTGTTGTTACTAAACAACCGGCCGTTTTCTGCTGTGCATAAACGTGAATCACTAGTTTACTGTAGCACAATTTCACTGGTTGATTCTTGTTAGCCGTCTGCATGAGTTCACTGGCTAGTGCCCGTCGTTCTTTCGTTGTTGTTCTGACCACTCCTATCTCGGCTGCAACAGAGTTGCGCTTTGTTCACAATGCACCAAAACCAATTCTCGGCTGTTCATTCGGTCCGTGCAAATGGGGTCAGCTCGTGTCAGCGGTGCTGATTGGCTTTCTAGGCTACTGGGTGTGCGTCGGTTTCGTTCGTTTAACCTGCCAAGTCCCATCACACCAACTGCTGGCTGTATATCGCGTTTTGATCATCAATTCGGTTAGTAATGTTTGTAGTTCCACGGTAGAATCCTGCACGTCTAATCTAATTCGCAGTTGGAACTCCAGTTGGCTAAATGTAACTCAGTGTAATGCTCTGGAATCGACAGTAGCGTATGATGGACAACGGTATAAACATTGTCTAGACGATAGTGATTGTGAGGTGCGTAACTGTATGCGCAAGCTCTGTTTAGGAACACACACACAGACCGTAACGCTAGGTAACGCGTGTTCCTGCCAACCGCACCAACCTAGACAGCCTCTGACGGCAGTTACCATACGAATTTGTAATTATAATGCGTTACGGACTTTCGAGGCTGTGCAAATACCTACCCAGGGACTATCAGATCTCAGTGTACTTCAGATCGCCCTCTGTTTATATGAATTCGTTAACGAATGCTGCCGTAATTTGTAAAATAGGTGTCACACACGTTGGCACAATGATACATCAAGATAGGTACGCGCAACTAAGTTTACATCATCTGTCAAGGGTTACGAGCCGGTTTAATGTCGCCTGTCTGGAACCGCGTTTGCCTTCTTTCAGAGTGCACGGTGTTAGTTCCAGGCTTAGGTGGAGGCAGAGTAACGGGTTACTGAGCGGTTGGGTGTAGACACAAGCCAGAAAAGTGGACGACGCGAGTAGGACAACAGCGTCAACGCACAGTTGCGCGCTTGAGTAACAGATCGCATTGCATGCGCGTCGGCCTAACCTGCGTGCACTGCCGTAAATGTGTGTCTGAGAGTGACGTACATGGATAGCTCCGCTTGATGTTGGAGTTCCGGGCGTACCATCTTTCCTTGAACCCAGGTCATTGGTTGGCTCAGTCCACGGTAGACACAGCGGTAAACTATAAGCGACACCTTTAGTCTGAGTTTGCTCAACAGAGGAGAACCTTTAGCTTATGCATTGGCAGACCTCGTCTTAGTGTCCTAGTGGTTCAACATATGGGTCGCATGCGCAAGGCAACGCTTGGACCACGTGAAGCGCTTTATGCGATGTGTCGACACATCAATGCGATAGCCATCACAAGCACACAGTCTTATTCCACTGGAATTCACATATTAATTTATAGTTTTCTTTGGTGCAATCTGCCCGCATAAGCACATCTGATGCACGATGGGTACGGATAAATTTAGTCACACTGTTGCCAGTCTTCTCATGGACTGCAAATTGTCTCTGTCAACCTGCTCACCATCGGTGACGTGGAAGTCAGTTTTGTGTACGGCAGTTATAATCACGCACAGATGAAGGAGGTCTCTAGACCAAGTCAATACCTGTGCCATTCGTGTGCATATTAAGGGTTAGGAACAACGGTTATAAAGGAGGTTAACTTCTTCCATGGTCCTTGCAGAGAAGATCGGAAGAGAAGAATGCGCGAATGAATAATATAATTGATGAGGCGAAACCGGACATCCAAAATGTGCCGTATATTTCACCGTTATCTACCCATGGAAGTTTCCATTGAGGATTAATACGACTGTAGCACGCACTACAGTTGCCAGATTTGTAATTTCACTAGTATAACGATGGAACCACGCTCAAACCGAACTACGTCGCACGAATTGCATGTAAATGTCGCTCTTTCTTGCTATAAACTGTCTGGGCAACAAACGGTTGGGACAGGAGAATTTTTAATATAGTCCTGTGACCGTGCTTCTAGAAGGATGAATCATGTACAAGATTAGAATCCCGACTAGGTTTGCGATGTGAGGTCGGCGAGCGGAAGCAGATAACCGTCACATTAACGTTAATATCAGTGTGAAGGTAGCGTGACCTTGATTGAGAAAAGTGCATGCAAAAGAAACGAATGCACAACGCAATTTGCTTTAGCATGTAATCGTCTAAAGCACGGAAAGCATGTCAATCGGCTCGGAAAGTGGGAATAGGGCCACTGAACCATCGAGAGGTAATAATCCATGTGGTGCTGGAAGTCAACGTTCTTTTGAACTTTATAACTAGGTTGCTCCAAGTTACCTCCGTGTTCTCGTATCGTATGGTCCCTCAGTATTTGTTTCAGGTCCCAGAGACCGCAGCTAATAGTAGCGGCACTCAGATGTTCACGCTCGGAATGATTCAAGCATGCATACTGCGGTGACCAAGTAAACCATCCAAGCGTTCCACTTCTATCAATCCACCAACTACTTGGGGTCGTTCGGGGATATCAGTATCCTCTGCAACGTTTGTAACTTGAGTGGCAGTGGGGTATAAGAAGCGCTATATCGCAGTTTGCTTGTAAATCATGATGGCCCAGTGGAATAAGCTACTGACTGGCGGTTCAAGCTGCTGGTGGTCGTGGGTTCGAATCCTGATGGATCCGATGGATGCTCTCTACTGATGATGCCCAACTGGTTGAAATTGCAGTTTAGTGCTTTTCTGGGAATGTAGACGACTATCTGATTTGGAAGCTGGCTGCGAGGAACTTCAATTGATTATAACCAAATCCCCTACTCATGAGTACTTGGGGTCTGTGCTGTAGCTAGGGATTACGATGCACAGTCACGTTTGCAACGCACAAAGAACCACCTTCCTCGTAAATTAATGAGTACGGCTCCCGTATTTATGCCCAAGTAACCGTCGCTTAAAGTTTTCCCTGGCAATTGTAACAGTAGCGCTGACTTCATCAATACGTGGGACGTCAAAATAGCTGTGACCTTCATCCCCAAGTAACCGTCGCTAAAGGTTTACCTTGTGTTTCTCTTAAAGGGACACTGTCAGATTCATGAAAGGATGCAACCCCAGATAATCAATATACATTTTTCGCCCTCGATTCAGATCCAGATTAAGCTTCAGATGAGACTGGAACAATAAGGAAATCCTTTGAGTGTTCCTTCTTGAGCGGATCGTTGAACCAGAATATGATAACATGCTACGGGGTCTTGATGGATCTAAAACGAAACACCCAAACCACATTCTTGCCAACCTATTACTGACCACGTTCCCTGCACTAGCAGTCCCTGCTGTGCAGGTCACGTGAAGTAAGAAAGAGGTAGGAAGAAAATAACTAAAGTGGAAACAAAAGTCATTTAAATGAAGGATAATACCAATGAGTGAGGAGAAGCATAGAATATGAACTCCAAGTTGGAAGCTGGATACAATCAGGAGAAAGGGACGTTTTCGTGTTGCCACCAGAGTGCGTCTAACT
Source organism: Dicrocoelium dendriticum (assembly GCA_944474145.2). Lineage (NCBI taxonomy): Eukaryota > Metazoa > Platyhelminthes > Trematoda > Plagiorchiida > Dicrocoeliidae > Dicrocoelium > Dicrocoelium dendriticum. Next base: position 86,776,150 of record OX104066.1, on the reverse strand, counting down.
GACGCTCGAAACCCTTAAACGTCGGTTCACTGATCACACTTTCTGGAAGCGAGTTCCAGCGCTCAATTACTCTACGCGGTAACCGATTTTCCTCCCTGATCCTGTCGGAACGCGTCTTGTGTAATTTCATGGTGTGACCGCGAAGACAATGTAACCTAGCCGGGCTAAATAGCCAGCTCAAGTCCGGTTTAACCTTCCCTGTTAAAAGGTGGTAACTAAGGATTGGGTCTCCTCGAAACCGTCGTTAGTGTATTGAATACATACCCAAGCTAAGTCGACGCTCGGAGTACGTTTGCCTCCGTAAGACGTCGACCAAATTGGTAGCTATTCTCAAAACCCTCTCGAGCTCCATTTTGTCCCGCACGATTCAGGGTGGACAAGTCAGGACGCAGTATTCCAGATGGAACCGAACTAAAGCCGAGGACAGCTTCACAAATATGTCGGCAATTAAGACCCCGAAAGAACGGCGTATTATCCATAACATTCTGAGACCCCTACTTGCAGTCTTCTTCCAGTTGTCACTAGAACGCAATGATGAGGAATGGACGACGCGTAAGTGTAGCTGGTCGGAGACAAGGGGGAGTTCGACCGCACCCGGCACGTACCTCGAATTTAGGAAAGTTGCTCCTATATGAAGGACGGAACACTTAGCCTGAGTAATGGGCAGTACTCACAAACTAGACCAGTCCAAGAGTCTGTCCAGGGGACGCTGAATGGCATCAGAACACCCAGGGACATTCACAACATTCCATAGCTTAAGGACATCAGTAAACAATAGCGATAATACCCCAAGCTCCCAGGTAGATGGTTTACGTAGTTGGAAAACAACATCTGTCCAAGGACCGTGTCTTGTGGAACAGCGCTTAAGACCGCTTGTCTAAAGAACAAGCTGCGACCCTCGAGTACACACTGCTCTCTTCGTTGCAAGAATGCAGATACCCAGCAAAGCGGGTGTCTATAAACTCAATGGGGGTCAGCTTTTGCTATAGCTTTAATATGGGTACTTTGTCAAATGCTTTCGGGAAATCGACGAAAATCACGTCTACTATGTGACCATTGTTCACTGACTCAGCCCAAGCTTCACGAGCAACCACCAAGTTCGTCAGACACGGAAACCCCTTCCGGAATCCATGTTGTGCACTAATGAGTACATTAGATTTATTCAGATGACCTGCCAACGAATCTCTCACCAGTTTTTCGAGCAGTTTGAGCATGAGGCTAGTCAGACTGACCGACCCTTAATTGGCTGACAGTGTCCTATCGCCATCTTCGAGGATAGCACAGATGATGATGAACCATGAACAATGATATATTACAGCTAAAAAAATGATTGCTTTACAGGTCCAGTGGGATGGTTGAAGTGAAAGTAAACATAAATGTAAATCGTCAGTTTAAGCGTCTAGTGAATTAAAGTGCCCCTTATTCATAGAAACGTTGTAGAATGTGTACTGAATTGTTACTGTAGAATAATATAGGAAGTAATATGGGTAACGCATGTCTTAAGAACAAGAGAAATGACCAACCCTTTACTCGTGCAACGCTTTCTTGGACTGGGGTAAATTGATGAATGCAGTTGTAGTATAGCCAAACTATATTCCACAACAGCAATGTGTAAATAGTGAAGCATAAAACCTGAGAATGAGCACCGTTTGTTCGCGTTTGTTTGACGTGGACATTTCTGATTGTATAGTGTAATGTAGGTAGATAAGCGAACCATCCAGACGGCTTTTGAATACCGTTAGCGTGGGGGAAGAAACAACGTATGTGGGAAGAGCGTTCCAGTGTTGAGACACAAGAAGGGATAAGAAATTCCGGCGGCATTCCAACCGGCTGTATTGTGTGGCCAGCTTTAGCTGGTCCTCTGAGTGTTGTATTGCTATTCAGCTTTAGTAGGTGACGACAACAATGGTTTGGATTCCTCAGGATCATATAAATCATCATCAAGTCGCCACGCAGGCGTCGATATTGTCCACTGTAGACCCCGAGGGTTTTCAGCCTCAATCGGTAAGGGAGATGAAACAGGCCCTTTACGTTCTTGGTCGCTCTTCGTTGTGGCAGTTCAAGAGTGGTAAGGTCTTGCTTTTGCCATGGCTGCCAAGCGTGGATGGCGTACTCAGAATGAGGCCGAATGTAGGCGTTGAGCATCTGAGAAAAGATAGAAGGATCGAAGCGCCCGAATGCCCTTCGCGAAAGGCCAAGGTGTTGGTCAGCTTTTTTGGAGGCTTTCTCGGCCTGACGGGAACAGCCCAGATCTTCCTGCACTACCACTCCTAGATCGCATTCCGTTGTAGTGCGCCGCAATATTTGATCCCCCAGTCTGTATTCGCAAGTGGCTTTATGGCGTATGCTCAACACCTTGAAATCAGTAGCGTTGAACTGAAGCCGGTTCTGAGTCGACCATTCGTAGACCCTGTCCAGATCATCCTGAAGTGCTGCATTGTCGCTGGTTGTTCTAATGGCTTGCAATATCATCATCAGTGAAGAGTAAGGAGTTGGAGCTGATTACTGTCGCAAGATCGTTTACATAATGCAGGTATGGTCGTGGATCAAATACTGAGCCCTGTGGCACTCCGTACTTAACGTCAACTCCGTCAGAGTTGACGCCGCGAACTCTTACAATCAGAGGTCGTTGAAGCAAGAAGTGAGCTATCCAACCGAGTATTGGGTCACCAATTCCACAACACTGCAGCTTGTGAAGGAGGATACAGTGGTACAGACGGTCGAAAGCCTTTGAGAAGTCCAGATATACTGCGTCAACACCTACGCCGCTGTCAACGGTCTCAGTCCAGCTGGATCTGGCAGGCAGCAAATTTGGAGCGCAAGATCGGTTCTTGCGAAATCCATGTTGTTCTTGTTCTATGATGTTGCGTTCCTCCAAGAAGTTCATCAGCGCTTCGGCAACAATCGCTTCCATGAGTTTGGAGAGCACCGGAACTAGTGTTATCGGGCGATAGTTGGCCGGATCTGTACGACTTTCCCCTTATGGATGGGAGTGACGATGCCTTGCTTCCACATTGTTGGCACGCGCATCTCATCGAGGCATCGTTGGAAGAACTAGCAGAGGGGGTCCGCCAGGTTTACTGCAGCCAATTTCAACGCTTTTGGACGAATATTATCAACACCGGGAGAGGTATGCTCGCGCAGGGCAATTAGCCTTTTCATGACATCCGCAGTCGTAAATGTGATGTGGCTTAGTCCTGGTGGTGGTACAACGATCGGGAACAGTGTATGCGGCGATGTTTTGCTCTGGAAGTTCGGAATGAATTGTTGACATAAGGCGTTGGCCGCCTCGGTTGCGTTTTGTGCAAGTCCACACAATGTGTGTAAAGCAGGAATTCCTTGCTGCACTTTGCGGAGCTTGTTAACCTGTCTGTACAGGAGCTTGGGGTTTGAAAGGAATTTCTCGGCTCGATTCTGTTGGTGCTGTATTTTATCTTCGCCTACCAGTTTACGGAAGGATTCCTTTGGATAGTGTAGGCTTTCCATGTTTCGGCACTCGATGACTCCTTGTATCTTCTCCAGAGTAAATTCCTAGTAACGCTACACTTGCGTGTCCTGCTGCGTATGAATGATTTTACTGTCTTCGCTCGCGAAGGTATTTTCCTAGAAGCAATAGTTACTAACGTGTTGAATTGGTGAGCGAATTCAGACCAGGCCACATCAGGGGATTGTTCTGCTAGAAATGCCCAGTTTGTAGCATTTATAAGTTTGATTAGAGCGCCGTAATCCGTAATCAGCTGACACTCCTCGGTGTTTTCTGAAGAATACTCTGCATAACAGATGTACGTGAACATGAGGGTTGCATGGTCGCTACGGCCTAAAGGACTCTCTATCGATACCGTTTCGATCATAAGCTCTTCATTGGTGAATACAAGATCCAGGACACTTGGTTTGTTTCCCGTCCTGAATATTGTTGGAGATGTGATGTGATTGTAGAGTGGTAGCCCACTGATTATCTCCTGTACTTCCATTTTGAAGTGTTCGTTGATACAGGCTGGGGTTTCTGTGGTATGAATATTGAAGTCGCCAACCAGGAGAATGTGGCTGTACGACTGCGAGAGAATGGTCTTCATTGTGGAGGCTAGGCGGTTGTCCATTGCCAAAGTAGCCGACGGAGGGCGATACACCACACCCAACAAACATGTGTCCCCACGGCTAAGTTGAAGACGACACCAAAGCGCATCGACAATCTGGACCTCTGAGTCATCGATGAGATCAATGTGTAGTTCGCTGCGATAATAAAGTAGTACTCCACCTCCTTTACTCGGTCGATCGTTGCGTAGAATAGACATCCCAGGTAGTGCGATTTCTGCATCACTTATCGCTTCATTCAACCAGGTCTCGGTTATCATAACGAGGTCCCTTGACATCGAGGCCTGATGCAGGCGAAGCTCCGTCAGTTTGCTTAAAAGACCTTGTGCGTTGGTATAAAAACAGGAGAGTGATTCATAGGTTAGAAGGTTATTTGTGGATGTAGACAACAGGTTTGAGACTTGGCCGACCCTCTTGAGGTCGGCTGCTGCTAGTTTTTTGAAATTGTCTTAGGCTCGCGAGAATGACTTGGGATAACTCTCTGCACCGTGTGATCAGGTTCATGATGATCCTGATGGTCACTCACCTCCTGCAGTGCCTCGCCGGATGCTATGACGGCAGTCAGATCAGTCTCTGTGGTGGACTCTGCAACAACGGTTGTTCCCACTGAGTTGGTTCTCTCCATGGAGTAACCATTAGCCTCTGGTCGTAAACTTGCTGCTTTTATTCGAATTTCTGTTGGTAGCATGTTCCGGAATTTACCCCAGTTCTCTAGAACTGTCTGTAAAGTTAGCTCAGAAGGTAAAACCAACTTCCGCAACCTAGGACCACACCCTTTGTAATTTGGTGACAAGGGAATCCTGATCAGGGAGGTAGCAATAACATTTTCTAAAGACAGCGCCTCACTAATGTGTCGCCATTGCTCCAAGTCATGTGCCTGAACTTCTTCAGGAGGTGAAGCTTGAGACTCGGGGACGCCATGAATAATGACGGTTTTCAGCGCTTGTCTTCTACTTCCCTGTTGATTGTTCATATCCTTTGAACGTACTTTCCACGGAATATCTGGTAAGATACATACTCCGTTCGATGCTCTGTGATGTCGATTTGCAGCGAGCAGAATGGATTCCGTTTCTTCCGCGGAATGTAGTGTTACTCGAAGTAGTCGAGGTTCACCGTAGTGTAAGTTGTTTGGGTGTCTTGCGACTCAGCGTAGTGGGTTCAGCGCGCATGCTGACGGCACTACAGATGGAATCCCACTGACTACGATCGTCTATCGGTTTGCCCTTTATTGTGTTGGATTTGGATTCAGGAACGTTAGTGCACACAAGACTAAATCACCATGATTTCGCCTTGTGGTTTGCGACTTAACAGCACTAGGTTCTTTTGCTTTTTGATGGCCTCCTACCCTTCGGGAGGTAATGTACAGCTGTTAAGTGACTTCTGAAATACCATCGTCAACGGTCCACTTAGTTCGGTCGCCAACTCATGCAGATGCTTCGGGTAAATTGAATGAAACCCAGCTGCTTTAGAACTGTTCAGTTCTTGCATCAGCCTAATGACTTGCGTTTCTACCACAGTAAATTCAGCTAAATTAGGACGCTTAGGGATTCTGGGGACAAATTTAGCGTTAGTCAACGCGGCCTCACGTAGAAAGCCCAAGCATACTGCTCACCAAGTACACGAGCCTTGTCAGAGTCCGCGTACGCATAAGGTCCATCGGCCCGCATCAAAGTTGAAATTACCAAATTTGAACAACAGTGCCTCTTAACATAAGTGAAGAAGTGTTTCTGATTTTTCGAAACTCCATCAGCCAAGCCCTATTCGTACAACAGTCACGCTTTCCTCAAGTGTTGTTTAAATCTATTACTAGCCGCTATGCATGTGCTTACCGGTGCATAGCGGCTGATCAAAGGTTGGACGTTTATGTTCAACACGTCATTCAACGTAGTCATGTGCGTATCGAACTACACTCAAGTGGTCAGCATACAGAAGTACTCAACGTGCAGATCTGGATACATGAGGTTTGTGTGGTGAAAGTTTAAGCAATGAGAAACCGGTTAACTTAAAGGGGGTGGTCAATTTTGGAACTTTCACTGTTTACCTTGTATGGAGATCCAGAAACATTCTGATTAATCGGAGTCTCCATCAAGGTTGCATTGCGACTTTAATTATTTATTCCTTTTATCGTTTAACATAAATAATTGTCATTGCCAAAGAGAGAAAAATCTGGGGTGATCGCTTTCACCACACAGTTTGTGAGCCCCAAAAATCAGCACCCGAACTTGTGGTTTCTGCACACAGTATGAGTCAGGGCGGTTGGTGATTTTCGAACCTTTAACTTCAAATGTCGTCAATAAGTTGTCCCCATTTCATTACAGATTGAATTGTTCCTGTCCCCAATCTGATATTGTAGAGCGGGATGCGAGGATTTAGTTTTCATACTGAAAATTCACCGGTTTGCACTGAACTAAAGCTGTGACGTATTACCGGTGTATATGCCCAACTTGCTCAATTGCCTTTACTTCATATGACCCGACGAATAACGTGTGATTTGTGCCATCCGAATGACGTGTGCTATTCTTCAGTGCGTCGATATCAATCGGGAGATGTTGTCTGTGTACAAAGTGTCTGGAGCGGAAAAAGTGCAAATACTCCAGACCTTTAGAGAAGAGTCGGGCCCTCGGCTACTGACAGTGAGTTTCGTCACTGGATACCTAATTGCATTTTCAAAGTTGATTTTGCCATTAAGTGTAGCGGCACGGAGTGGAAAGAAGTACAGTCGGAAGACATGCAATGATATTTAGCCAAGAGGTTGTTAGCTCCTTCGAGTTTCCAGTGTAACAACTGCGTATTCGTTTTACATCGACCTATCCCTTCTAGCGGAGAGGTCATCAAAGTTGGTAGTAAAGTCTACCTAGCCGCGACATTCGTAATGAATCGATAAGCACTAATCCACGCTAATATCCATCAGGTGGACCAACATGCAACGAATTTAGTAGGTAGGAGCATCCTGTATGGATAACTTTGCGATAATTGCTTTCCAACCGATGAATTGCTCTTGTGGAACAGCACGTCATTGTCATTGCTCGCACTTCTTGCCACCCGAGTGTTGGTGCGTCGCCATCTCATCGCATTTAGGTGTCAGCAAGCCAACTCGTCTCTCAGTTGTCAATTGTGACCATCCTGATTACCGTTTACGCAGCATTCAGATGGTGGTCATTATTCAGTCCGTATGCTCAACGTGGCTTGCTCAGAAATAATCGTAACGCAACGTCAAGTCAGATTTGTCAAACAAGTGAACTTCCCGGAGGTTCAGTTATCGATGGACTATGCTTCCGGTTGTCAGTTTCCTGATAATCTGGTGTTGATAAGTAAGCAGAAATGCACTTACTCTTGTGCCAGTTTCGTTGCATACAAATTTTTTAACCGGACTTGTCAGCACATTCTTGCGGACTGATCACCACCAAACGCGCGATGATCGCTGACAGCTTGACGCATCGGAATCCAAGGAAGTGGAGAACACATGCCTTCAATAAAAGCATATTTAAGACCCAGCGAAAGGCGATTGCAAGGTTGCGTAGCCTGGTTATATTCCGAGGTCGGCAGCACAAATGAACTTAAGATAGAACATGATGCGCATATTATAACAGTGGGAAATCGGGGCATGCAGAAAATGTTGGTTTACACGGATGGATATCTACGGCAAAAGCGAGCGAAGTATGGACGTTGTCTGCACGAACCTGATTGACCGATTCGTAGGAACGCGCGTTCCCATAACAGTTCTCATCCTGTGCATTGAATACGTATTATGTGAAAGTGTCTCTTGCCACCCGCTTTGCTGGGAATCTGCATTCTTGCAACGAAGAGAGCAGTGTGTACTCGAGGGTCGCAGCTTGTTCTTTAGACAAGCGGTCTTAAGCGCTGTTCCACAAGACACGGTCCTTGGACAGATGTTGTTTTCCAACTACGTAAACCATCTACCTGGGAGCTTGGGGTATTATCGCTATTGTTTACTGATGTCCTTAAGCTATGGAATGTTGTGAATGTCCCTGGGTGTTCTGATGCCATTCAGCGTCCCCTGGACAGACTCTTGGACTGGTCTACTTTGTGAGTACTGCCCATTACTCAGGCTAAGTGTTCCGTCCTTCATATAGGAGCAACTTTCCTGAATTCGAGGTACGTGCCGGGTGCGGTCGAACTCCCCCTTGTCTCCGACCAGCTACACTTACGCGTCGTCCATTCCTCGTCTTTGCGTTCTAGTGAGAACTGGAAGAAGGCTGCAAGTAGGGGTCTCAGAATGTTATGGATAATACGCCGTTCTTTCGGGGTCTTAATTGCCGACATATTTGTGAAGCTGTCCTCGGCTTTAGTTCGGTTCCATCTGGAATACTGCGTCCTGACTTGCCCACCCTGAATCGTGCGGGACAAAATGGAGCTCGAGAGGGTTTTGAGAATAGCTACCAATTTGGTCGACGTCTTACGGAGGCAAACGTGCTCCGAGCGTCGACTTAGCTTGGGTATGTATTCAATACACTAACGACGGTTTCGAAGAGACCCAATCCTTAGTTACCGCCTTTTAACAGGGAAGGTTAAACCGGACTTGAGCTGGCTATTTAGCCCGGCTAGGTTACATTGTCTTCGCGGTCACACCATGAAATTACACAAGACGCGTTCCGACCGGATCAGGGAGGAAAATCGGTTACCGCGTAGAGTAATTGAGCGCTGGAACTCGCTTCCAAAAAGTGTGATCAGTGAACCGACGTTTAAGGGTTTCGAGCGTCACTTAGACGCACTCTGGTGGCAACACGAAAACTTCCCTTTCTCCTGATTGTATCCAGCTTCCAACTTGGAGTTCATATTCTATGCTTCTCCTCACTCATTGGTATTATCCTTCATTTAAATGACTTTTATTCCACTTTAGTTATTTTCTTCCTACCTCTTTCTTACTTCACGTGACCTGCACAGCAGGGACTGCTAGTGCAGGGAACGTGGTCAGTAATAGGTTGGCAAGGATGTGGTTTGGGTGTTTCGTTTTAGATCCATCAAGACCCCGTAGCACGTTATCATATTCTGGTTCAACGATCCGCTCAAGAAGGAACACTCAAAGGATTTCCTTATTGTTCCAGTCTCATCTGAAGCTTAATCTGGATCTGAATCGAGGGCGAAAAATGTATCTTGATTATCTGGGGTTGCATCCTTTCATGAATCTGACAGTGTCCCTTTAAGAGAAACACAAGGTAAACCTTTAGCGACGGTTACTTGGGGATGAAGGTCACAGCTATTTTGACGTCCATCGTATTGAAGAAGTCAGCGCCACTTTTACCATTGCCTTGAATACATTCAGCGTCTTTTCGATATTTTGTCAAAGTGATTTACAGCTAGAAACTTCTTCTCCGTACTCTTCCCGAATCTAGAAGAAATTTAAACGAAGTCATCGTTTGCATGCTCCAGGTGTTTCCACACTGTAAATACAATGAATCTGATCCAACTCTCTTTGAACAGGCCATGTTGCTCCAGTGCCTTATCTCTGTGATTTCAGACCAGAAGCCAGGAAGAAAATCCTTTCACTAGATGATTTTTCGCTGACGTGCGTGGCAGTATGCTTGCTTGCCCGGTCGAATGGAAAAACTTACCCGGCAACTAACAATACTATAAATGATGTGTTTGGTTCAAAGGATCCAAGTATCTAAGAACACACCTAATAACGTCAGTCCATTCGTATTCTATCGTTGTAAAGTGCGCCATAGTTGTTCATCGGACGGTCGACATCAAGATGCAGTATTAGAAGAAGCGGAGTTGCTGCGAACAGATTCCTTTCGATAACTATCGAAAAGAAATCTCTTCGCAGCAACTCCTTTTCTGTTAATGCATGAATGGGCATAATACACGAAAATACCGTATGTAGAAATGGAGGGAACCTTGGTCACTTGGTATGAGTATGCAGATCAGTCAAACGTCTTTTGGACGAGAATTATCGGGGAACGAGGCTCATTAAACCAGTGGAAGTGTCAGTGGTGAGGGAGTCCGAATTGCATTTCATATGATCGAATACAGTTCCCGACATGCCGCCCGCACCGTACACCCTAGAGCTTAATACTGAGGGACCAAAAGTGCAGATGGAAATCGATACGAAAGCATCAGTGAGGATAATTAAGGAAAACGCTGTAAAAAGTCGGCCGCCACTATCAGTTTCAATTATCTTCCCCGCACTTACACTGGTGAACCCATACGTGTTCTTTGTAAATATTCGGTAAAGATACGATACAACGACAGGACACAGATACTTTATGTATGTGCTGTCTCCGGAGATCGCTTGGAAGAGATGAGATCCACGCATTTCCGGATACACTGGATGTAGTAGCAACTGTCGCTGAGGTTCCAGGACTTGAAACATTAATAAAGCAATATTCAGCTACTTTTACCGGGGGGGGGGCTGAAAAAATTGAACATTCTCAGGCTTCGATAATGTTAGGAAAAGGACTCAGCCCAAACTCATCAAAACTCACAAACTAACGTACGCCATGAGGCCTAAAAGAGGAGAAGAAGTAACCCGCTTACAAAACCAAGGTATTATTACCCCTGAAAAGCTTTTTGCTTGTGGTACGCCAATAATACCTGTGACTACGCCAGACGGCAACATACGTATATGTGGTGATTACAAAAGGATTGTCAACCAAGCTTCCATGTTAGTTAGGTATCCATTGTCACGCATGGAAGTTTTATACGCAACTCTAGCAAGTGGGGAAAGTTTACCAAGCTTGATTTCAACCATGCATATTCGTAGATTGATCCTGACGAGGCTTCCGTGAAGCTCACTACTACACAGGGATGGCTTTACTTACATTACGTAATGGTCAGCCATCCCTTGAGTCAGTTGAACCCATGAACTTGGCCATACCGCGGAGGTGGAACTGTCTGGCAATGTACTCTGGCAATTCTGGATGATAACACTTTTTGGGGTGTAGATGTGTTGTGGTCAAGTGGTCATGTATCTCCGCGATACGGTAGAACTGATTTACTGTCAAGCACCCCTCGCGACATTATGCTCTTTGAGCGGTAGAAACAGGAAAACAATCATTTGCACGACAGTAAGAATTGACCGCTTTTTTAGGGTTTGCCATGAACTTGGATGATTTTCTCAGGACATCCATTGCAAAGGGTTTTGCTGTATAAACACTTTTAGTCAGTATTTAGTGAATAGAGACTGCAAGATCTCCTGGCCCTGGCAACAACGTTTTCACGAGGCGGAGTTAGCATGCAACTTAGCCGAAGTAGGAAAAATAAATTTATTGCCAAAGAGAAACGAACAAAGGATATATCCCCAGATATGCGTGTTGCGCGACAACCAGGTGGTGCTCTTAATGTGCCGTCCTTCTTAGGTTGCTTCGTAGTGCACCGTGCGCGGAAGGATTTAGCCATGACGATTTCTTATATAAGTATGTCAGGTTTGCGTAGCTTGCGTGCACAGAAGTGATGGATCCACACGAGCTGCGGAAATCTACTGGGTTCAAGGTGGGTGAATATATTGCGAGTCGCAAGTCTTTCTGATTGTTAACACACATCTTGGAACACACGTTACAAATCCGTGTGTAATGGTGCGCGGTCGCAAATAAGCAGATTCTTATCAGTAACATCGGTGCCGTTGGCATCAAGCATTTGTGAACGGAACTGGATACGAAACCTGGTCTGCGTTATCGCACACATACACGACTGCTTGAGCACCACTTATGTACAACCCAAAATCAATGTCATTCAGAAGTGCCAGAGTACACTGCCAGACAGTTCGGCCTCCGTGGTATGGCCCACTTTATCAGTTCAACTGACTCACAAGATGGTTGGACATTTTCCAATGTGGTTTACGCCAACCCTGTAGCAACATGATTGAGTGGACCAAGTGATGAACAGGGCCCGCACCTCGTCCATCCACAAGGCTCCAATGAAGCCCCGGTGAATTCGTTCAAATTTTTATTACGTAACCATAGTCGGAAACTGCTTGCCACCAGTGAGGCTTTGTTGATAAAGACGATGCGTCGGGTGTCCTACGCATATAAACTACTGATGTAATCGGTTAGACTACTCCGCTTTCGATTGCGCATTATCCATCACCCGCCAGTGGGCGCAATTGCGTTAGTAGGGCACCCACCTATTTAACTGAAATTCTCTTCTTGGGTCGATGAAGGGGACTCACTGTTTTACATGAAGCGTTTCGCTCATGTGGAGAATCGGCTGGCATGGAATTTGGGCTAATGGCGCTAGAGGGGCGGTGAGAAGGTGTGAACCGCGGCTCATCTCTGAAGGATCAGCGCTTGACGGACTTGGCAAGTCGAATCAGTTTGAGTGCGTGCTTGCTACACATTGGCAGCTCACCGTGGTTTGGTGATGTGCTTGATAGGGCACTCGAGATTGCACTCGCCTATAGCCTTTATTGAACCGTTGTTCGATTTAATTGTTCCTGGGGCTTATCTCAGAGCGTTGCCTCATGATTCGCACTTGATCTAATATTTACGATGGGATGTTCGCATGTGTCCACATACATCAGTGACAAGTTGCCGGGTAGTGATCATAACATTGTTGGTTGTTCTTTCCAAATTCTTTCTAAACCGACGGAATCAGTGATCAATTATCGCCCATTCTCTTCTGTGAATTGGTCAACTTTCTCGGATCTTATAAGGTCTTCATATTGGGATCCATTCTTCTTAGCACAGAATGTACAAATTGCCTGTAATGAATTCTACCACCGCATTCAGCTTTGTGTTGAAGCTGTGGCTCCAGAACGTACTAAGAAGTTGAAAAGGACTGCTGCTCCTGCAGGCATCTCAAAAAAGGTAGCCACTAAACTTTATAAAATAAAGAAAAAATTTAGGAAAACTTACGATTTTACTCTGCTGATGCTCCACACCAGATTGCTTACAGCGTTATACCAAGACCACCACAAAATGCTATGCTCTGAGGAAGTAATGGCACTGAAGGGCGCAAATGTGGTAGGCTGCATCTCAAAACTTTTGGACCGTAGGCAGAATAGAAAATCAAGTTGTATTAACACCATTGTAAACTCTGATGGAACTGCCATAACCGACGGTGCAATCATATGTTCGATCTTCAATGACTACTTTATGTCTACTTATGGCGCTGATGCGAAAGAAGATCCTCAGCTCAAGCTGATACACAGAGGGAGTAATACACTCCAAACTGTTGAATTTACACTTAGTGACATATGTCGCCAACTCAGATTAGTTCGGCCATCATGCTCACCAGGCCCTGACAACATCCCTCCAATACTGGTAAAGCATGGAGGTCCAGACATCCCCCTGTTTTTGCTTAATGTATTTACACTTTCCATGCTCAATGGGGAGTATCCTATACACTGGAAACAATCAACTATAATACCAAGACACAAAAGCGGATCTATGCAAGATGTAAAAAATTACCGCCCAATCCACCACACATCTATTATTTCCAGAATCATGGAGAGGATAGTTAAAGAACGCATAATAGAATATTTGAGTTCTATGAGCCTACTCAGTAAACATCAACACGGTTTTTTGAAAGGTAGGTCGTGCACTACCTGCCAGTTAGATTACCTTGATTATGTGACTAGAGCAAGAGACGCCGGAAGTGCTATCATCGTAATATTTCTTGATATCCAAAAGGCTTTTGACCGTGTCCCACACAATTTATTGCTGCTGAAGCTTATGTCCTATGGTATCACTAATTCGCTTCTAGACTGGTTGTCTTCCTACCTCGAGGGTAGAAAGCATGTAGTCAAAATCGGTAACTATACATCTGAAGCCACTACAATCTCTAGTGGAGTGATTCAAGGTAGCGTGCTAGGCCCGCTTTTATTCTTAATCTATTTCAACGATCTCCTCGACGAAATCTCGTATGGAAAGCCGTACCTTTTCGCAGATGATGTTAAAATTGTGTATTGTTCCACCCCTGGGCAACGTAGTCCTAACTTAGCCTATATTCAGTCTGACTTGTCCGCATTGGAGCTCTGGAGTAACTCCTGGAAGCTGCACTTTGCCACGGACAAGAGTAATCTATTGTACTACGGCTGTGGCCCTTCTCTGAACATCCTTACATTAAACGATACCCCTATTCCTGTGTGTAGCGCAGTCCGAGACCTTGGTCTAAGATATTCTGCCTCATTTAACTTTTTAGAGCATGTTATATTCTTGCAGGCTTCTGCCAGAAAAGTGATCGCCTAAATAAGTCGAACTCTTATTTTGAGGGATTCCAGGCTTCAAGCCTTTAAAATATGTGTTAGGCCGAAACTTGAGTACTGTACGATAGTGCATAGTAATCTGAGAAAAGTGGATATTATAGCACTAGAAAACATTCAACGATCATTCACAAAAAGGTTTCTGAACATGCCTAATACTATGACATACCGTGAGCGTTGCGAGGCGCTAAATCTGGAGCCGCTATGGCTACGCAGACTCAAACTTAATCTGTGCCTTCTATACCGCTTACTATTCGGATTGACCTTCACTGCTCAGCCACAACTCGAGTTTCAGACTCGTATGCGCTATGAACTAAGAAACAGCGAGCGCACAGTGAAAATACCAAAGTCTCGCACAAAGCTCCGCTCAAAATTTTTCTCTGTAAAATATGCGTTAATATGGAACAAACTTCCATCGAGTGTTAGAAACTGCACTACCTATGCACAATTCAGACGCATGATTAATATTCACCTGACTGTTGCAAACATCTGGTCAACACTAAGCCAAACGGTGACTCTAGATGATTTGTATGAGAAAGGTCCTGGATACGTATGAAAGTCACCATATCCTCTATTCGTTTCAATAATACAAGATTACCTACATATAATTGCATTCTTGAGTATATATTTGAGAACGATCTTACTCCTATTAATCCGTTTAACCAATTCTGTTTTCTATGACGCACTGGTTCGTTGATGCACTACGCCTTCCAAGCTGATGTCTCTGTACCATCGTCGTCACTCGCCAAGATTTTCCATCAAATTGCGACTGACCTATTGACTGCTAATCATTTCAAAAACCCATATGGGAACCATTAATCAAAAGACGAACAATTAACTATATTATGCGATCACGTTGTACATGTTGATAAGACAACCCAATTGGTCTTTGCCTCGCACTGCTGAGGAATAAAACGTTTATTTATTTATTTATTTATTTAATTGAGCGCACTTGCAGACATCTACCCACCCATGTACGTGGTTTTCTTTGCGCGCAATCACTGCACAGTGCAAGTAGCAGAAGAGGCGTGACATGAGATTGCATACCGTCAAGTTACCTGTCTAAAGCTGCTGAGTGTAAGGAATCATCGGTTTGACGGAGGAAGACAGCATTTGCAAGTAAACTGTAATGTGCGATGTGTGGCCATGACATTTGCGGGAAGGTACTGCTGTAACTGTGAACCGGGTAACGGGTTAGTGACACTTTGCGTATTCTGCTCTGTATGCAATTACCTTATGCTGATGGGGTTTGCACACCGCGGACTGGCGCAGCGCCTATGCGGGGTTGGTGGAAATGCGAGTCCGTACGTCACAATTATACAACCGAACCGTGCTTGGTAAAGGTAGTATGATTGGGTTGTGTTTGACCCTGGGTATTAACTATCCCCTGCTAGTTCTCTGATTGGCTCATCAGGTGACTTTTGCGTACTTGTCTGCTTTTCGCAACACATACTTTAAGGAAACAAGATCCCAGCAGCTGCACACAGTAGCTCCGCCTACCTGCTGAATGTTTCCACGACATAGAAGGCACTAGGTTCCTCACTTAACCAACAGTTAACGCGTAGTTCACTAACACTGCGAGCACTGCAGCTGCCACGGTAATTGCTATGATTTATTAGCAGTCGAGATACGACAGCCGCGTCAGCGAAGTACAAATACAGTAATATAACTACCGAGATTACGGTTGCCGATAGTACGTCTTAGTGTTGCCCAAATTGGATAGCTGCATTGCACAAGGCAACCTTACATGGCTTTTAAGCAAACATATTGGTGAAAGATAAAAGCAATATATCAGGGACATGAAATAGGTTTACAGATCCATTAAGTGTATTGCACGCATGTGCTTCACACTGACATGTTCCACCATTTGTTTACAATGGTGCTGCGTAACGCTGGCTCGTGCTTCGGATACAATCTTCTCAAGAAACTGGATCCTCCATTCTCTTTTATTAAGCGCACAAGCTTGATCTCCTCGTAGCATCTCTGGATATCCGTGCCGCATGGTTTGTTTGACGTTCACCTTGATGATCAAACGCCTTCTATGGGGTTCAGTGAAGGCGAATATGGCGCGAGTCGCAATAGCCTCCCTGATTGGTAACGGTCCTCTTGGAACACACGTTCCAGATCCGTGTGGCATGGTGCGTTGTCACATATCAGCAAACACCCGTCAGTAACAGCGGTGCCGTGGGCATCAAGCATTTGTCGCAATCACAGCGCACACGGTTCCCTGTTGTAACTCCCCCTTAAGACGGTATATTCCAAAAGTCCATCTACAGTCATTGCGCCAATAAGGTGCAGATTTGTCCACGAGTGCTCGCTACAGTGCACTGCGCACGTGTGCCACGTGCTGAACGCCCCCTTGTGCGAGAGCAAAACTGATTGAAATTCTTCTCATCAATCCAAACCTTGAGCTTCCAAGTTCATCAGCTGCAAAACATAAGGCTTCCTTCGTCTCTTGTTCTCAAACGTATTCATTGACTCCAGTACAGCATGTAGCTTTTTCATGGTAATGAGGCGACCCTGTAGACACTTAGCTACTGTGCTGACGCTCACCTCTACGATGAGCTCCGCTTTCAATCGGAAACGAATACCCTCTAAGGTTACGGTACGCTCCGCTTCTGCCCATTCCACCAGATTATCCACGTGAATGTCAGTCAATGATTTTCGACGTGTCCCGCCACGTTTTCCTGTTGGTCCGTCGGACTCTAACGTTTTAATCCAACTTCGGCAAGTCTTCAGGTTTACATTTATAGGGAGGGTCTAAGCTGAAAAAGTCAAAAATTGTGTTTTTCGAAGCTCGATATATATATATATATATCTAGATATAGTAAGATCTTCATGAAATTTTGCAGGGAATGTCATTATTTATCATGCAAATAATACATGATAGAGAAATAAAGATACGTGTGTTTATTATTTTTTTATTCCCATTTTAGCATCCTGGTTCCAGTCATCGCCTTCTTCATACGTGTCCAATATTCTTGCCTTAACCTCCGCCGGATGGAGCATACGTGAGCCTCCTCTTGACAATATGTGTAGAGTGAACTAAATGATGTTTTCGCTGTATGATTACCTACCTGAAGTATTCGCGCTGCCCCGAGGTGCAACTAGTAACGGGGTAAGTTGGAGACGGGTTCAAACGGATACGTATGGGCAGACCAACGTTGTGAGCATCAACCATTCTGGGAACAGTATATATATATATATAGGGGAGCTCGTATTGGCCAATCTAAGTGCACCAACGGTGCACAGCGGTTATGGAGGGGCCACGACTGGAGCGCAGGCGGCCTTCGTTGCAAGGTTAGGGCATTCAGTTTCGCAAACGCGGGACAATGGGGCATCCATTAGCAAACGCAGAAGATTCCGTGGCACTCAATTCAGGGCGGACAATCGTTGCTGACTTTGTGCGTCGAACGAGGCTGAAAACCTCCCGAAGCGTGGTCGAGGTGTACGGCACGCCACGGTGCCGTAGGTACGTCTGGGTTATGGAATCATTTGGTACCCTATATATAGGTGTCACTGCAATTGCAGCTGAACCGAGCGACACTAGAGCCTGGCCCGAATGCAGACGTACACTCAAAATTGACTGACGGTCTTGAACTGAGGTGCGCCATGTGTGGCCTACAGTAACATGGTCAATTTGGGTCAACGTAATCGAGGGGTTCTGTGGGCACATGTGACACGATGTGAACGTTAGTACTTGAAAGCAGTGCTGCCAATAGGTGCATTGAGGTCAGCACATAGTTGTGGGGATCGATCGCCACTGTCTGTTCGGCATGCATGCACCCCGAAACAGCCTTCCAGGTGTTGTCCAGAGTCCGAAAGGCGACCCACTAAGACATTAACGTAACCAGCAACAATCACAGTCTCACCAGTTCCTGGGTGATGATAAAAGTGGTACTTCATACCGTCCGAAATGCAGTCACGGGGGCATTAACAGAAGCATCGAAAATGCAAGATATCATCAGACGGTTGTTATTCACCGCAATAGAGTTTCAAAGTCGAACAGCACACATACGGCTGTTGACTGGCATCCAGTCGAGTAGATTGCGTTCTGCATGATTGCTGAGGGCGATACGGACAGCATAATAACCTTGAGCTAATTACTTCGTATCGCCAGAGGCGCTTAGAGTGTAATCGTTTTCAGCAAATGCAGAACCAAGAAGTGGAAGATCCGTCACTGCGCTGTTACCTTGTATATGTGTTTCGGAGACAACACCCACCAATACCGAGGGAGTGTATAGTGAGTTAATGCTGCTGTTAGCCGATCAGTAAAAGTGCGTGGACGTCGAATGAACCATTAAGAAATGCCAATCTCGGTTTGATAGCTATAGTTACGAGGTCAGTGACAGTTCCTTACGCAATAAACGGGAGAGAAGTGAGTGGTACGGGGAGAGGAGAAGAATTATTGGTGACTGGGTCGAGAGGGCAGATTATACTCTCCTGCTGCCCATTCCGGAAGAGGGTTGTTGGTTGAGGTGACCTACCCTCAACCGTTCACTCAACAGTTTGATCCACAACGCGGTCACGTTTATGGAGATTCACTTGAGTGGCTCCACCCAGAACCTTTGGCTCAACAGCTTGACCCAAAATGTGGTGGGGAGCTAGTCTAACTGAAGAGCGTGATTTCATTGTCTCATTGGGATCTGCTTGGGGCCTATCAGATACAGCCTCTGAGGATCTAGGGCAATTCATGTGTGACCACAGGCAACCGGATGTGGGAATTGGCGAGTAGGCACCTATTTCACTAGGAGTTGCCTGGATTGAAGCGGGAGGTAGCAAATCACTAAGCACCGCGTGGTGCACTCCCACGATCAAAGACAATGCGTGGCACTCGTGCTCTACCTCAATCCATCTGTGAGATTCTCTAAAACCTGTTGTCTCCCGTGACTGTTCTAAGGGAAGAGGACCATGAACCTCTACCAACCCTTGAGGAGGATTGTGAGAATGAGTTAATCCCAGCCCTAACCATTGACACGTTTGGTATGAGCAGTCCTGATGGCACCTAGAAGGTGTCACCGAGCGAAGCTCATTAGGTCACGAAGGTAGGCAAACTATCGCATCAAAATAAAGCCTAATCCAGTCGCGTCGCGATGGGCTTTGTTTCTCCGCCATGTCGCTGTTGTACTGTGTAGTTACAATCTGAGACTTGTCTACGCTTGTGAGATCAGTTTCCACTTTCGTGACATACTACGATTTACTGGTGGAAACAACGATTATTTCTTAAAAAGTTCAAAATTGTTCGACAGCTGCGCATTTGAAGGATTCAATTCTCATAGGCATGGTGACTACACGCGTGTAAGATACTCTTCATACGAAACCACAGCTTCCACATCTATAGGTTCAAAACGCAGACCCTACAGTTCTCTATCGTCGAACGTGACTTACGTCACTGGCTCGCGATGACGGTTTGTTCTGAGCAAACGGAAATGACATTACCGCGTAGAGCAAGAAATGCAAACAAAGCAACCAAAACTGAAGCACGATGTTCCTGATCTGGAGCAGACTCAACGTCGGGCTTTCCAAGTGCGTCATTGGAACGCGTAATTTGTCAAATGAAAAGTGGCGGAAACGTGGGTATTGCTCATTAGCTGATTATCTGCTAATGATTAGATTGTTCTGAGTAGACCAAATCATGTGCGCCGCTATTTACTGCAGTTTAGTAATAACATCAAACTGAGATCATTCCTTGAAACTGGCAGAATAGTATAACCGCCCCGAGTGTTGCGGAATTCTTTTTTCTGTTAATGTGTGTCGCCCCTGGTAAAACACCACATTCGGTCTGTTTCGCAACAATACAAATCATGTGGGAGAACGGTTGGAGGAATCATTCAGGCACTTATCTGTCTTACCAACCGCAATGGGAACCATGACGCAAGGATATGAAATATTTCCCAGGAGCAGGCTCAATTGAACAACGGCATAACAAAGGCAATAGGTGAGCGAAATCTCGGTGAGGATGCCAATGTGCACTGTGTGCACACTCCTCCTGATTCTAATCGCTACATCCATCAAACGCGGACCTTTCAATATTGCGCTCAATGAGCATGCGACACCCCGAACCACATTGCGGTTCACACGCTCTCCACATCCCTCCGGTGTCACTAGCCCAGCTTCCATGCCAGCTGATCATCGACAACGGTATTTGTGAGCGACTTCATGTCGTTATTCCCAAGGGTCAATTCATTCGCACTAATTCACGTGGGTGCCTCGGACAGCTCAGCGATGAAATGGGTGGACACACCGCGGAATCATATTTCACGTATAAGTGGAAATGCTTGAAAGGTTAAGTGCCAAACACCATGATCACTCGTGAGTGCTAAGCCCAGATGGCACCACCTGAGTTTTGCGAGCATACCCCCTAGCATGAGCGTAGATTCAGTGTAGCCAATCATGCCTGAATACGGGTCTCGAGCGCGACTGGGCACCCAGCAAGTCGCACGGGATCTGCGCCACCCTCAAACTGCACCGGTAACTCATGTCGTAAACTAGTCTGATATGCCATTGGTTGAGTTGAGATTGGTCACCCAACGAGGGGTGCGCCTTGGTGCGTTCGCGCCAGATGGATGATATTTGATTGGGTTAAGGAGGATTCTGAAAGATGTATGGACGAAACCTATTTCCTTAAGGTTAAGTTTGAAAGCGTTATGGATTCAATTAACTGAAAAAGGTGTAGACATCAGTAGACCAAGGGATAACTAAATGAACGGTTTCTTTCTCGATGTAAATAAATAACGCAATTTATAAACAAAGCAATGAGAATCTGGATGTTGCATGATGGAATGTTTTCTTGCACTGCTAATTGGCAATCGAGGAACATAATGAACGATCACTGAATGAAATAAATAAATATTGTGAATGTTGAGCGAGGAGGCACCTACCAGCACAGGCTACATCAAAATCACAATTAGTGTAGCAAGTGTCACGGTCTCCAAGGAAGGTTGTGTGACGGTCAGTTGTTTTTGCACACAAAGGTTAAAGCGGTTGTGATTAAAGTCCACCGCCGTTTAATTTGCGCTATATAATTGTAAACGCTACGTCCGGGTCAATCTGATGACCCGTACTTAGTAAATACTTTGCGCTCGATGAGGCTGGCATTTGGAGCTTGACGCCTGTCCTCTTTTTTGACCTCTCGTAGTAGCATTAATCTGTTTCTGAATATTCTCGCCGATCCACTTACGTAGACATCGATCAGTTTTACCGATGTAACTGCTTTCGCAGCTACAGACAAAGTGGCAAATGCAATGTGTTGTGGCGGAGATCGGTTGACAAAGCTTGATCGGTAGCGTCGGTAACTTCCTGATTGTGCAAAGAGGGACCAGTTTGACAGCATTGAATGCCCGTCGAATTGCTGCGATCTCACGCCGCTCAATTTGCTTTGCCACGATATCTCATTTAAATGGCAACTGGTGATAGGTATTTTTATACCGTAGCTGGTCTATGTTTGCCCTCAGCGTCTACCTACCAAATTGTAACTCAAACTTTAAGCATTCGGGGCTGCATATTCGACGAGCACGTTAGAACAAGGTTTTGACGAGGCAGCATTTGTAGTGGGCAGGTGTGAAACTGTTAAAATGTTCGTATAGTCTTGTCCAAGTGGCTTTTCGGTAGAAAGCTCGTCGTAGCGATCCGTCTGTTATTATTATCAATAGCGATTTCTACCTTTCCTGATAGGCATGATACTGCGGCGATGAGGTGTTCGTGTTTATCTAACTTCCATGTACGTAATCGTTTGAGAGAAAGGATTTAATTATATACTTACGGTCACCAGCTTCGTATTGAAGAGGTCGATGAATCGTACATTTGTACCTCTCAACGACACAGTTTTCGTTATCCACGTCAAATATGAGCAGGATGGATTTTTTCCTTAGTGGGGTGGATTCTCATCATGTAGTCCGAAGTCGTTGCCAACTTCTCGAACGATATGCGAACATTGATTCGTCATCCAGTTTCTGTCGTTTTTTATTGAATATCACATTGTATGCTCCAGTGTATGCGGGTGGCACTGTAGCTATGGATCGAAAGTGCCTTGAGCATTAGTAAGTATCTAAGACCGTCTACGTTAGCCATATTATTTAACTGAAGAAACTGCCAATTTTTATGCGTGTGTGTACTACAAGCTACTCAGAAGATAGAACTGGATGAGGCTGAGGAATCCACTTGATTCGGATCTCTCATTTTCAGTGACAAGGGGCAGTGGATGCAACGGTCTACAATCAGTCAACAGTATAAGATTGATGTTAGGAGGAAAATTAGCACGCGTCACTTTTGCAGTTTCCATTGGGAGATGAGCGCAGCAAGTTAGACTTGGTCGGACGAAAAGGTAACTGTTGGATTCAAGTAAATAGAGGAGAGAAGATAAAACTGGAGTCTGAGGGCCCGACAGTGTACTTGTCTCGACACAAAGGCATCTTACATTATCAAGCTGGGCAACAAGGAGAGAGAGAAAGGGAGGGGCAAAGTAATAGTTAGAGGGATTGTCAATTATTGGATTCGTCTGTCTAGCGTATGGATTTGCGTATGGGTTTCACATGCGCACGTTAGGTCTTTGATCTGGGGAAAGAGACGTGAGTGAAACGAAGTTAGATGAGGGCTGCGCGAATGCTTTTTAAATACACTAGTGTGTGTGTGTGTGTTGTCAAGGTTGCCACACAGGACCAGCAGAAAATTTCGCTGACATCCAGGCTACTGCACTGTTTCGATGGTTCTCAGAATCGAACTCTGTTTCCTATTACTGTTGAACAAGTAACGAATGGCTCACGTAATGTTGATAGTGAATTATCCGGTAAGCTATAAGTACTCTGTCTCATGCTCGACGATGCTATCCACTGTATAGTCCCAAGCGTTTCAGCCTCAGTTCGTATGGGGCAGTAGTCACCAAACAGTTTTCACATTAGGCCGGATTAATGACAAAAGACTAGCGCCGGCCGTACAGTACATGCGAGGCTGAACGGAAACCCCGAAAAATAGTCAATGGAAACCCGACACTCGGCGTCCATTTTTCTTTTCTTATAACCATATTGAAAAGGTATGATAACCGGTGTCTGAACAAGAACGTGATGTCGAAGCATAAAAAATGTATATTGCTACACTAAAAACACAGAGAACTGCGGGCCACTGGCGGAAGTGTACCTCAACGAAAGTACCTACAAGTTTCTAGGCACCTTCGATAATGAGGTTTAAATTTTTAATTGTTTGCGTATAAGCGGTAGTGCATTTGTAAGGCTTGAGCAAACTAGTTCCACTGGTGTTAAATTAAGAAACGTGACTGGGATAGGTTAACGGCTCTACTTACCTGCAACTAGTAATAGTAAAATGTACGGAGGGCTAAAATTTGCGGTCTCAACAAAATTCCGGATCAACAAGTTGCAGTTCATTCCAAGTTGCCATCCAATATGGCGTCCAAGTGACACATGTACAAAACGAAAGCCAAACCGAAAACTTTTTAACATTCTACATCTAGGCTGCAAACATGTCCTGAATAAATCTCTCTCTGAGGTTTGATTGGTTGCATCAGTAAGCATGTCCGGATCATGCCTCTCCCTCGGGGATTTCATTGGTTATCGGCGTGCACGCACTGCTCGGTGTGTACCGATGTGCTGTGTGACTGCACTACTGCACGCCAACCGATATCACCTTCGTTCTCTCGTACAACTTTTGTTGTTGTTTATGACAAAGTGAGTAGAACGGTTGCCTTACAATACAATGAACACTGTTCAGATTCAACAGAATCTATGATGGCTAGTGCTATTCTAGCTACGAGAAAAAGGAGTGCACGAAGAAGGTAGATAGTTTCAAGAAAAATGATAATTAGATTATTTTTTCACAGGGGTGTATGGAGAGTTGCAGTGCGCAATTTGCAATAACAGCGTTGCCACGCCGAAAGAGTACAACTTGAAAAGACATTATGAAAAGAACCATTGACCTTATGATAACTATGAAAGCGTCATGCGTGTTTCAAAGCTCATGGAATTGAAGGGTAACTTGAGACAGTAACAGACCTGTTTTACAAAAAGTGAGAAAGAGTATGTGGCTTAGGTTACTGCAAGCTATGAACTCAGCCAAAAGATCGCCCTGCGTGGGAACTCTTACAGGGAAGGGGAGTTCATGATCGAATGCCTTGTAGAAATGGCTGCTATTGTGTGTCTAGAGAAAGCACGCTTATTCAAAGACATTTCATTAAACAGAACACTGTTGTTGAAAGAATTAATGAAATGTCAACCGATTTTAGATAACAGCTGAAGGCCACATTATCCGGTTTTGAGCATTTTTCGTTTACTGTTGATGAAACCATTAACGTCATCGGAATAACCCAGCTAGCAGTTTTCATCAGGGCGTGTGACAACGAATTTAATATTTATGTAGTACTGATAGAACTGATTCCAACGCACGACAATACAACAAGCCAGGACATCGTACAGAAACTCGAGCAGCTTTCGCGGGACTAAGAATTGGATTGGAGTAAACTTGCATGTTTATCTACCGACGGTGATGCGAATATGTTTGGTAGACATAATGGTGTTGCTGCCATGTTACGTATAGAAAAGTAAAATTCGCACCCTGATATATCATCTGCACATTTTCACTACATTATTCATCAATAAAATTTGTGTTTCAATATTTTAAACTTGGAGCATATACTCAGTTTACCCCAAAGGCAATGAACTATATCAGAGGCGGAGCTCTGAACCACCGTCAATTCAACCAGTTATTGGAAGACATGGATGATCAGTTTACCGAGGTTCCATTCTACACGGACGTTCGCTGGCTGTCATGTCACAAAGTGTTGACGAGGTTTTATTTGTTGAGACAAGGAATACTAATGTTTCGAAGATAAATTTTAATACACACAGGAGGTGAAAGTTATATCCAGGATCTGGCATTTGTTGGGGACATTACTGCCCAATTAACCGATCTTAATTTGAAATTGCAAGGCAAGTAAAATTCATCCCTCAATTGCATGATGACAGCAAGTGATTCGTTACAAAACTAAGCTTAAGGAAGTCACAGTTGTCCAAAGGGAAATTTTGTTCGTTTTCTTTACTGTAAAAAGCTGAACGACACTGCCAATACGGAATATGTACTTAGCTTTGCGAAGTATGACGGTCACATGGCATTGTTGTCAAAAGGATTTCAGGAAAGATTGCTTGGTGTTGCCAATGCAGAAGAAAGCCTGCAGAGGGAACTACTAGAAATGCAGTCTGATTCGATATGCGCAAAGATAGTTGCCGAGAGTAGTGCGCGTCGTAATTTGGCCTTTGGAGAAGACGTCTAACAATCGGAGTGGTTGTCGGTGAAACAGTTCGGCGCTGGGCGTCCCGAGATCGGCTTTCACTGCGGATCGAATCCCGAGTACTACCATTGGCAAAACTATTCAACTGAGTGCATTTGCAGCGCTTATAGAGGCTTTACTTTGTCGGTGAAAGCGTTCCACCATCCAGTTTGCCTGAGGATGGTAGACAGTTGTCCGAATGCGTTTTTGCATCCGAGGATCTTGAGTAGGTCGTTGAAAGTCGACGATTCGAATTGCGGACCACGGTTGGTAGTCACAGTGACTGGACAGCCATGTGAAGCCACCCAGCGCTCGATAACTGCTGCCCGTTATGGTCTCGGCGGATACGTCAGGAACTGGAACAGCTTCCGACCAACGAATTTTCATGATCCACCATGGTCAGTGTTGTGAGACGTAACGGTACCCAAAAGCGAAGTCCCAGTGGCAACCAGCAGAGTCGCTTATTGCCAGTGGCCTCGCATATGTATAGAAAAATGCATCATTTCTTTCGCATTATTTCACTGGGTAGCCTTTCATCTGGTTAACCTCATTGGCCGCGTTTTATTTCCTTCAGTTTCATTGGCTCGTGGTTGCCCCATCATCCGCTCCATTGCTGGACTGGGTCTCAATGTTGCCTGTGTTCTATGGCTGGTACCAGATTGGTTGTGTTTCCTCGGTCCACTGATCCTCGGCTGGTACGCGCACGGTCTGTCTTTAATAGCGATGTTGCGTCGTCCGTGCTTAACCATCGTTTAGCTGACCATTCTGTGCGTCCGGATTTTCGATACACGTAACGTGCTATTAGCATGTTTGCCGCGCTGCAGTATCGGTTTTCTTCCTCGTGATTGGTCACCGTCCAGTCACATGAGGTTTCCTCGCTCGGGTGAATCTGCTGTGTTCCACGATCAGTGGTTAGCCTGTCGGGCAGACCAGACTCGACCAATTTCTCGAACCCCCTTGCACAGTGTTGACTACCTTTCACGTGATTGGCTACCGACCCATCGCGATGATCCAGAGTCCAATCGCTCGGGGGGATCTTCTGCGTTCCATGATCCGCGGTTATACTGTCGGGCCGACCAGGCTCGGCCGTTTGCCTAAAACTCACTACATACTTTTCCTTTTGTTTTGTTACGATTGTGTTCCAATACGTTTCATATTGTATTCCGCTGCGTGTGAGTTTCCTTCCTCGTGTCGTGGTGACAAGTATCATTTCCGGTTGCTACTGCCGATCATCGTTCTGTGCAAACCGCCTTTACGTGCTCTCCGGAGTTGTACTCGGTTCCGCCGAATGATGCTACCCCCTATCTTGATTTGGTAACGCCTCCCTCCCTTGCGGCTCTCAATCACTCCCTCCACTGTCCTTCCGTTTCTGCAGTTGGCGGGTAGTCGGTGATTCCGTTTCCCACTCCCTTGCAGAAGACAGAGGGTTCACTAGCAGACAACTGGAGAATTTGGAAGACCAAGTAGGTGGATTTCGCAACACTGATCCAATTGGACGTCCAACCGATGAACTACCAGCTCGCAATATTTAGACACGCCGTTGGTGATGATGCCAGAAGAGTACTGGAACCATTGGAGCATGGCGATGTCGGTCAGGAGGCCGCTCTGTCCGAGGTGTTGAGAAGCTTTGGTGAGATCTGCTAAGTTCGCGCGAATGATACATACCAGCGATATCTGCTTTTGGTCTCAACCGTCTAGCGCGTGAGTCGTTTGTGAGGTACATCACAGAACTGAAGTTCTTAGCACGCACCTGTAATTTCTGTGATTGCATGAAGGAGTCCCTGATACGTGACCACATTGCTATCGGGATTAAGAATGACGAACTCACCCGCCGCCTTCTGAGCCAGAGTCACTTAGCCTTGGAACATTACGAAGACATTTGCCTCAGTGAAGCCAGGACAGACCAACAATTCGAACAATTGCGGGCAGAAACAAATATGAATTTGTGCACCGCATCCAGAATCATGAAACGTATGCACCAGGCATCTAATGAGCAAGCACCAAATTGTCAGCTTTGCGGCCACAGGCGCTCAAGGAGTAAAGAGAATTGTTAAGCTTGGGGTTGCACTTGCATCAAATGCGCCAGGAAAAATTACTTTGCTCGTTGCTGACGATCCTACCAGGTGAATTCAGTGGAACAGGAGCAGAAACTCTCAATAAGTCATATGGATAGCTGCGCAAAATACAAATATGTCTTTGCAACACTTTTGGTTCGATGACAGCCTGTAGGTTTTCAACTGGACTCAGGGTCCACTGCCAAAATACTTCCAGAAAAGTACTGCAAAGGAGTGCCGTGTGACAAAACCCAGGCTTGTCTCAGTATGTGGAATGGTTCGAGGCTACAACCGAAGGGGTGTGCCATGTTGGAGACGATCAATCCGAAGAATGGAACAGAACACCAGCTGGAGTTCCTGGTAGTGTCAGAAGACCTTATGCCCATTCTGGGCATTGATTCCATCCACAGATGCTTTTGTTTCTTGTAACCACGAGCGCCTTGTTCATTTGTGTGCGTCTGACGCAAATATTTTTGGCAGGTACATGAGTGTGTTTGACGGAGTGATAGGGATGTTCGAGGGACGCGCTCATTTACCATCAAACTAATCGCCAAACCAGTAGCGTTACCAGATAGGAAGGTACCCATTGCTTTGCGTGAAAAATCCTTGAACGAGTTACAACCTCTTTGCAGTCTGGGAGCAATAGCTAAATTTGATGAGACGACTGATTGGGTTAACCAGGTAGCGATTGTCACTAAGAAGTCTGGCAAGCTACGCGTGTGTATTGATCCGAAACCGATTACCGCTGCACTCAGGAGGGAATATTATACGCTGCCGGCGCTAGACGACATGCTCCCGGTATTGTGCAAGGCCAGGACGTTCACAAAAATCGACCTCGCCCCAGCGTTTTGGCACGTATCTCTAGACGATGAAACAAGCTATTTACAATGTTTGGAACACCGTACAGGCCTTTCCTTTGGCTGAGTTTACCATTTGGACTGAAAGTGTTTAATGAGATATTCCATAAACTGCTAACAAAAGCTTTGGACGATTTATAGGGTGCATCCTTTGTAGCAGACGATGTGTTAATTTTCGGCGCTATGCGAAAGAAGCACGATCGGAAACTCCATCGCTTTTTACACAGGTGCGCTGAAAGGAATATCAAAGTGAAGCGAGAGAAAATAGAGCTCCGTTGCAGGAAAGTGGTATTCCATGGGCACGTACTGTGCTGAAAGACTGGAAACGGAGTCTGGGAAAATCAGAGCCATAGTGCTCTAACTCGTTTTGAGAGAAATACGCCTGTGATGCTTCGGGAAGAATCTATGTAGACACGATATTATATTTTCGTATAATACTTCAGCTGCAGGTTGAAGTTTACGGGAGAGGAAATAGTCATCCCAGTCTATAGATTGCAATTTGATTGCAAAATCTTTCCAGTTATTACTGTGATAGTCACGAGCAATATAATCTTGTTGGATGCGTCTTGGTTCTGGGCGATTCCTTCGAAGCAGATCTCTGCTGTCTTGTGTTCACTCCCAGAAAGAGTGGAAGGATGCATTAACTTCTAAGGCTTTTGTCTTTGGTAAAGATTAGGTCTAGCAAGTGTTCACCCCTTGTTGGAGATGAAATTTGTTGAACCTAATCAAATGAATGGATTGCTGAAACAAAGTGCAGATACTTTAACGGGACCGTGGTGGAGACCAGGAGATCTCAGGCATATTGCAATCCCCATTAATAATTTTCTGATTCGTCTGCTGCGCAACAGCAAATGAGGAGAGTTCCGCAAGGTGATCGAGATCCGATTTACGACATTGTGGTGGGTTGCACACACAACCAATAAGGATGGTCTTGCACTTTATTTGAATATGATTAATCCAAACTGTCAGCAAGTCAATTTAGAAGTGGGTCGCACACAGAATTTGCATTTTGCTTATTGTCCACATATAGGTGGCAGCCGCCACCACGGCGGGATATATAACTGCTGCTAAAGCTTCGGAACTTTGCGATGTTAAAGTGGGTATCAAAAGTATGTTCGTTTTCCCAGGTCTCCGTGACACGTACCATGTCAGGACAGGAGCGGAACAGTAGAGAACCTAAATGCTGCTTCGTATTGTTGAGAGACCGAGCATTTAAGAGAAGTCATCTAACGTCGTCATGTTGTGTAGGTCTGTTTACTGGCTTTTGTCTAATGGTTGGACAAAGTGTATCATCTCACGCAGTGGAGGAACTTGCGGGAGCACAAGCTGAATACACGCTGCCGGTTTCAATCATATTTGATGATTATTTGAAAGAATTGCAAGGCCTGCTGATTAATTGGGGTTGGCGGTCGCGGATAAACCTAAAATGGGGGCTTGGCATGTATGAGATTCAGACGTTTGATTGTGGTTTGGGACACAAATTGGAGCCGTCTGTCTCAGACTTGTGATAGGTGGTATTGTAGTAAACATAGTCGGTTTGCGTATTGAATTAGAATTAGATGGATATCTAAATGTTAGGTTCGTATGCGGCTTCGGTCGGTAGAGTCGAGTGGATTGGTTAAGCAAAGAATTAACGGCATAAGGCTCAGGAAGAAAGAGCTTCACAGAACGGGGGTAATCGGGCTGCTCGTTGTGTTAGCCTGATTGCTGATAATAATCTCAAATTAAATTGGACTACTCAGTAAGACTTTATAATACTTCGTCTGCTGGAAAAGTATCGGGAATGTTAAGCGCTATGGGTGTGCTCCGACGTGCCGACTTCCCTTGCTTTGTTGAGTTAATTGAAATGGCTTTGTTGGTCTTGTTAAAGATGCAGCGCGTGTCAACGGAGGTACGCATTTTCTTGAAATTCGTCGGTCTCCGGGGTGAATCCTGTGTAGCGCTGATCATGTTGTTTATACTTGCACCATCTGTGGGAACGATAGGCTGAGAACTTGAACGGTGTCTATGTAGATCTGTGGCTAATGTCGGAGTTACCACTAATTCCGTCGGGATAGTACTGTTTGTGATAGTATTACATCTCTGGATTGGAGTAATATTGCTACTGAAGATTGGTCTTTTTGGTGGGCATCCAACCGCTGTCGAGAAGCAAACAAGGTCAGCTGCGCAGAGAACATTCGTGTGAATATCCTCACCAAATACAATCCTCGCAAGTCACTTTGCGAGGGGCCAAGTGTGTTATTCTGTTTCTTTGGAACAAGTGCATGCATCGTTCAAGTGTTGTCTTATCTGACCTTAGAACTACATTCTTAAGTAGATTTGTCGCTTTTATAACTGACATATTCCATAGTAACAATTTCACACTGTTTTTTTTGAATTTCGATAGCACTGTTTTAAGCTCTTCATTTTGAAGTCCGGTGGTGTTTAGCAGTAAATGCTTCAGCTTCTTCAGAGGTAGCCCATCCGAGACATTAAACAGTATAACGTTACTTCCACAAATAATCCAGTGGAAATCACGGAAATAAAGTTACCAGCGATTTGCAGGTGGTCGCATGAAGGATTAGAAGCTGGCCTAGTTAAGTGGAAAAGTAATTCCATAATAGGAATCTGAGGCCTAACATCAGCCAAGCTTTCTTGCAAATCTCTCACGGCTCTTTCAAGCTCATTTATTCTGTCCTGTAATCCAAAGCATTCATTGTTATCCTATGTGGTGCGAGGAATGAGTTTATTAGCGCTTATTGTAACCACTGTGGTTAGTTTTCACCGCGGTAGCTTGGCTGGTGGCAGTATTCTTACTCATGGAACGCGTGTTTACGGCTGTCGAGCTACTAATTATGGCTTTCTCTCACCAGATTCGCAAGCACTTGTGGGGCAAATATGTCAGATGTAAGAGGGTAAAATTGGATAGTATCGTAGGCACGCCGGTCACTTGCAGTGCTTAATTTAACTTGAATTGAACCGCTAATCTTGCAATCAGAAACTATTTGAGATAGAATAAACTACAAAGCAGTCAGCGGCCTAGACTGTCTGTTTGTGCAGATAAGGATTAATGGGGGCAGGTGGACAAAACCTGCTGTCACAATTTTCACGACAAGGTCGTTTAATGGGAGGGAATGCGATCAAACCGACCGTCTCTGACTGGACACCGCCGCAGTGCACGCTTGTTCAGTCCACACATTAGTCGAAACGCCACACGGTCAGAAGATTGCCGGTGCTAATTGTAATCCTGTTGACTGGCCGGAGTGCGGCGAGCGGTGCAGCAGACTCGCAGGCTATCGATCGTAGCGCTGGTGGAATACTGGTGGTCCGCTTGGTCGACGACTGCAGTGGTAAACGAGGTGAATTCATTTGCAGCTATCTATGCAGCTAAGTAATGGAGCAGTTGTGTAGTTTTTATGAAGCACTTAAACTGGGCTTCCAGAAAACGTCGGAATTCGCGGTGTATAATGCAAGGTAAGGAAATTGTGGGCTTGCGTTTGGTGTGAGAAAACGCAAAATTTGAAAACGGAGGGAAGACGTTTTCCATGAGGCGTAGATTCGATATATCAGCGGCGTTGGAAGGAACTCGCCAAGCCTAATCGAATGAGTGTAATGCGGGCTGGATCGTGAGACAACTTTGGAGGCAGAGCAGCTAGAATTGGTAGAACGGCAAATAGTCCCAGTAAGGCGCAGAGAGGCTTAATAATACATACTAATGACAGCCGGGGTCACGGTGATTAGGCTAATGCAACCTCGGTTAATTCGGTTTAAAAGTTGTGAAGCACTCGGTCCTCAGCACCGGACGCCGAGCACAGAATAGAACCACTTTATAGCGATCGAACTTAGATCGTTTTACAACTATCCAAACAGAGGGCAGGCACGTCAGGTCAGGGTTCGCGCACTCAGACGTGTCGTATTTCGGCAGTATGAACCTGTGCACACAGTGGAATGTTCGCTGTTGCGCTTGTACGTGCCAAACGCCACGTCACTACTTGCAATTCGAGCAACGGTCAGCACAACCGCATTGCAGACAAGCGGAGCACACGTTCACAGGAAACAACGTAGTATTGAGATGAACAGACGAAAGTGTGAACACGTCCTGCTAAATGACCACATTGGTAGCTGCATCACAGAAAACGTAGCTCAGTTAATGGCACTGCCTACCGTGCAGCCGGCTAGTTGACAACATGCAATGAAAGTGTTGACAGTTCACAATCACACGTTACAGGTTATGTAACGAAATGCAACAATGATGAAAAGCCAAATCTCGGAGCAGTAAATATTTGGCTTACCAAACGACGTCTTCGTGGTGGCAGTTGGGTGTTTCTGTTTGATCCCGCTCCAGCAATCGGTTGAATCTCAGCATTTCAGAATTTGGGTGGGTTTTCACTAAGCAACAGTTTTTATTAAGAAGCCAGCGCTGACTTTTAACATCACTGGGACGTTGTTGGTGTGACCCTTCAATAACTAAATTCACTGCTCCTTGTTTCATCTCTGTGCATTGTATTGCAGCGGGTGAATTTTAAATTTGTTGGAACGATTGGTGCCAGATTGATAATTCACCAAACCAAGCGCGTGTCAACTGTACAACCGGTCACGGGCACATAATGTACGAATCCTTTGTGTTGGTTCCGCTGACCTGGCAATAAGCCACTCAGCTAGAGCGGGTTGATATTCTCTAGGCCAACCGTCTTGGACGATCAGGTGTGTGTTTTATGTTTTGCTCAATTATTATGAAAACTATACCTTTATTGGTTTTCCGTTGTTTGTGATAGCATCGGGTGTATGCATTAGAAAACCGTAAGGTGCCATTGCGGCGTTGATGCAACATACGTGCCCCATCGACCGCATTATTGGTCTGGGGTAGTAAATGGA
>OX104066.1:86702015-86742383 GCA_944474145.2 Dicrocoelium dendriticum | reverse complement strand
TCTGTACTTTCTCACATTGTGGCGTGACAGAGCGCAGAAGTGTTGCGGATGCAGGCATCACAGTTCTGGTCCTTCGACTGTATAGGCGCTGCACTGGGCTCAGACCGATATCGGTTGAAGGAGTGTTGCGACTCACCAGTAGCATGAGGTATGGGTCCTCCCGAGTATCTCTAGCCTTCGCTAATAGTCGCTTGGCTTGCTTCACTGCTGACTCTGCCTTCCCATTTGATTGACTGTGATAGGGACTGGTTTGCCGGTGTGCGAATTCCCATTTGGTTGCGAAAACCTGGAGTGCCATGCTGCTGAACTGGGGACCGTTGTCCGAGACTAGCTCCTCCGGTATCCCGTGCAGTGCGAATTGACATCTGACTTTGTTGATTACTGCCTCCGTGGTCGTAATGGTGAGTAAATCGATTTCAAAGTAATCGCTATAGTAGTCCACCGTGAGTAAGTAATCCTTTCCGTTGTCCCAGAATAGATCCACTGCTACCTTTTGCCACGGTCGGTCCGGAACATCATGCAGCATCATCGGTTCCTTCGTTTGCCGAATGTCGTGAGAACGGTACGCCTCACAGTTAGACACATGATCCTTGATCTGAACTGTCATTCCTGGCCAGAACATCAGTTCTCTTGCTCGATTAATGGTGTAATTTGCACCCAGGTGAGCGCGATGGACATGCTCCAGCATCTCCTTTCGGAGAGAAGAAGGGATTAGGATTCGACTTCCATTGAACAATAGACCGTCACAGACAGTGAGTTCATCCCGAAAACTGAAGTAGGGTGTTAATTCCTTCGGGAGCTGTTTCTTTGTTTCTGGCCACCCATTGAGGATAACGTCTCGCAAAGCTGCAAAAGTTTGGTCTTCCTCCGTGAAACGCCTTATGTCTTTCAAACGGTTTTCTGTCACTGCCAGATGCTGCACCATGCTAACTGTCTCGATCTCTTCTAGATGATGTTCGGCCACTGGCGGATGTGCTCTCGACAGGGTGTCCGCGATGAACATCTGTGTGCCAGGTGTGAACACAATGTCAATGTCATACTTCTGGAGCCGGATAAGCATACGCTGCAGACGGCGAGGAACGTTATTCAGTGGTTTAGTGGCTATCGACACCAGCGGCTTATGATCAGTGTACACGGTTGTCTTTCCATGGCATAGACCACTGCCAGCATCTCTTTCTCGATCTGTGCGTACCGCTTCTCGGCCTCTGTGAGTGCTCGACTGCGGAAATCCAAAGGTCTTCCGTTCTGCAACAGAACAGCACCTATTCCACTCTGGCTACTATCACACTGTACCTCCAATGGTTGTGCTGGATCGTAATATCCGAGTACGGGCGCATTACTGATAAGGTTCTTAATGGTTTCGAAAGCCAAATCCTGTTCCTTCCCCCAGCTCCAATTTACTCCTTTGTGAGTTAACGGCCTTATCGGAGTCATGACATCAGCGAGTCCTGGTAGGAACCGGTTTAAATAATTCACCATACCGTTTAGGCGATAGACTGCCTTCACATCGTTAGGGGACGGCATCTCTTGTATCGCCTTAATTTCCCTGGGTCAACTCTGATTCCGTCGGATGTTACCACATGCCCATGGAAAATCACCTCCTCTTTCCGCAGCTCCACTTTCTCGCGTTTTAGCTTGATGTTCTTTTGCACGCAACGCCTCAGGAACCGGTGTAACTTAGTGTTATGCTCTTCTTCGGTAGAACCGTAAATCAGAACGTCATCTGCCACACTGGTTACGCCATCTAAATCATCTATTGCTTGCAACAAACGCTTTTGGAAAATTTCGCTAGACACCTTCAGGCCAAACGGTAATCGCAGCCAACGATAACGTCCGAACGGTGTATCAAATGTGGTGAGGAAACTGGATTCGTCGTCTAGAACAACGTGCCAAAATGCGGAAGAAAGGTCTACTTTCGTAAAAAACTTAGCTTTTGTCAAACGTGGTAAAACATCTTCTAACGTCGGTAGCGCATAATGTTCTCTACGCAGGGCCTCATTCAGTGGCTTCGGGTCTATACATACGCGTAGTTCGCCATTTTTCTTCGTAATGATTGCGACCTGGCTAACCCAGTCTGTTGGCTCATCAACCTTTGCAATCACCCCCTGCATAACCAGCTTGTTCAACTCCGCGGAAAATCGGTCACGTAGCGCAAATGGGACTCTCCTAGCAGGTAACGCAATCGGGCGTGCCAAAGGATCTAACGACAAGTGAGCGGTACCCTCAAATTCCCCTAAACCCGGGCTAAACACCGACGGATACAGATCACTAACATCGACTTCACTCTGACAAGCGTACACAAAACGATCATGGTTAAAAATGACAAAGCCAAGAGATAAAATCGAATCAATGCCGAGAATCGGCGTGAGATTCTCATCCACGATCACGAACTGCAGACGATGCGAAACACCGTCTCTCGGATTGACCACTTCAATTGTCGCTGAGCCCTTTGGCTTGAGTCTGGAACCATTCCACATGCGCAAATAATCTTGATCCGATTGAATTTGCACGCCGCGGCAGTGCTTTCTGGGCAAAATATTGATCGTCGCGCCTGTGTCTAACTGGAATCGCACAGACCGTCCCTCGATCAGAAGACTTGCATAGACACACTTCTTCGACGCTTTCCAAACACGTTACCAATCGATTGTTCGGTGTCTTCTGTTGACTTGTCTGGAACGAGTACACTGACATCTGTCGACTGACAACAGCGGGCGAAGTTATTGCGCTTCCCACATTTGACACAAATGCGGCCCCATGACGGACACTGTTCGCGGTTCCTCGGATGTCGTGTTGCACAGAAGTTGCAGGGCTCCTGTCGCGCGGTCGTAGCCCTCGTAGTTTTGCTCCTGGAAACGGCGCACAACTCTGAATCACCTGCGATTGTCATCTGCTGGAACTGATAGGCAGTGGAGGACTCATTGTTACAGATGTCGATACATTGCTGCAGAGATAGGTTGTGCTTTCGTAATAGTCGCTTCGTCAAACCTTCGTCATTGATCCCAAGAACAATGCGGTCCTGTATGAGACTGTCCGCTATGCATTTACAGAAACTGCAGGATGCGGGCCAAAATCTTTAGCTCAGTGACGTACGTGTCAACGGATTCACCTGGCCGCCTGTTCCGCGAAAAGAAGAGGTAGCGCTGAAATGTCTCGTTGGTTTGGCCTTCGCAGTATTCACTGAACTTCTCAAGAACTGTCTCCAGATTGTTGGCATCTTCGCTCTTGTCGTAACACAATGTCTCTAGCACGTGGCGCGCATCATCTCCTGCTGCGTGTCGAAACATGGCCAAGCGGTACGCCATCGGTTGTTTGTCCAGACGCGGTAAAGTGCAGAAATCCATCCATTTGCTCTTCCACAATCGCCAGTTGCTTGCCAAACTGCGTTCATCCATGTTCAGCGGGGCAGGCATTTGAATAGCCGGTGCAGCTCCAATCATCGTCTGGGGGGTACTAATGTTCTACTTCTCTGACACAATGTAAAGGTCGGTCCTTCAGGGACAAAACGTATATTCTGCAAACAAAAGGACCAGGCGAAAACGGAGACAGACGGCGAGTGAAACATATCGGTATATACAGCTAGTTGGATCCATAATTAACGACCTTTGTGGATGCATGACATTTTTCCTTTGATTCAGTCAAACAAACTCACTCCAATGCATCCAACTGTTTGCCAATCAGCGTGCATGCAAGAAACGTGTGAACGTCCAATCGGCTGCCGCCTTTGATTGCGGCAGCCTAACGGCTTCCTTGCTGGGCTGGCACCGCACGTTCGTTCGAGTGTATACTCCCATCACAGTCAGTGTTGTGAGTTGTGACGGTAATCGAAAGCGAAGTCCCTTTGGCAACCAGCAGAGTTGTTTACTGTCAGTGGCCTCGCATATTTATAGAAAAATGCATCATTTCTTTCGCATTATTTCACTGGGTAGCCTTTCATCTGGTTAACCTCATTGGCTGCGTTTTATTTCCTTGTGTTTCATTGGCTCGTGGTTGCCCCATCATCCGCTCCATTGCTGGACTGGGTCTCACTGTCGCCTGTGTTCTATGGCTGGTACCAGATTTGTTGTGTTCCTCGGTCCACTGATCCTCGGCTGGTAAGCGCACGGTCTGTCTTTAATATCGATGTTGCGTCGTCCGTGCTTAACCATCGTTTAGCTGACCATTCTGTGCGTCCGGATTTTTGATATACGTAACATGCTATTAGCATGTTTGCCGCGCTGCAGTATTGGTTTTCTTTCATGTGATTGGTCACCGTCCAGTCACATGAGGTTTCCTCGCTCGGGTGAATCTGCTGTGTTCCACCATCCGTGGTTAGCCTGTCGGGCAGACCAGACTCGGCCAATTTCTCGAACCCCATTACACAGTGTTGGCTACCTTTCGCGTGATTGGCTACCGACCCATCGCGATGATCCAGAGTCCAATCGCTCGGGGGGGGGGATCTGCTGCGTTCCATGATCCGCGGTTATACTGTCGGGCCAACCAGGCTCGGCCGTTTGCCTAAAACTCATTACATACTTTTCCTTTTGTTTTGTTACGATT
Source organism: Dicrocoelium dendriticum (assembly GCA_944474145.2). Lineage (NCBI taxonomy): Eukaryota > Metazoa > Platyhelminthes > Trematoda > Plagiorchiida > Dicrocoeliidae > Dicrocoelium > Dicrocoelium dendriticum. The sequence goes on along the minus strand of OX104066.1, from coordinate 86,737,847 downwards.
GTGTTACAATACGTTCCATATTGTATTCCGCTGCGTGTGAGTTTCCTTCCTCGTGTTGTGGTGACAAGTATCATTTCTGGTTGCTGCTGCCGATCATCGTTTCGTGCAAACCGCCCGTTACGTGCTCTCCGGAGTTGTACTCGGTTCCGTCGAATAAGGCTACCCCCTAACTTACTTGAGAACGCCTCCTTTCCTTGCGGCTCGCAAGCACTCGCTCCACTGTCCTTCCGTTTCTTGTAGTGGTTACACCCACATTTCTTCTCCCACTGCTGGTGGTTGGGGGCTTCTCGACCAGCGATCGTAGTATTTCTTTTGTCCTAGCATCCTGTTCCGTCGTCGCTCGTGTAGCGAAGCGACCGGCGCTAACTCAGGCTGGCGTAGATTTGCCGCGGTTACTATCAGTGTTGGTGTCCTGTGGCTGAAAAGTTGCTGCACCGTACTTGCCACAATTTCTGTGGAGGGCTTCTTTCTGCGCCCCAGCAGCATAATATAAGGGTCCTTTTGCGTCTCTTTCGTTTTGACAAGCATCCTCTTTGGTTCTTTCACCGAAGTGACGAAGAAGCGCTTGTCCAAGGTGCAGCTTGCAGTTGGCGGGTAGTCGATGATTCCGTTTCCCACTCCCTTGCAGAAGGCAGAGAGTTCACTAGCAGACAACTGGAGAATTTGGAAGACTAAGTAGGTGGATTTCGCAACACTGATCCGACTGGACATCCAGCCGATGAACTACCAGCTCGCAATGTTTAGACACGCCGTTGGTGATGATGCCAGAAGGGTACTGGAACCATTAGAGCATGGTGATGTCGGTTAGGAGGCCAATCTGTCCGAGGTGTTGAGAAGCTTTGGTGTGATCTGCTTAGTTCGCGTGAATGATACATCCCAGCGATATCTGCTTTTGGCCGCAACTGTCTAGCGCGTGAGTCGTTTGTGAGGTACATCACAGAACTGAAGTTCTTAGCACGAACATGTAATTTCTGTGATTTCATGAAGGAGTCCCTGATACATGACAGCATTGTTATCTGGATTAAGAATGACGAACTCACCCGCCGCTTTCTGAGTCAGAGTCACTTAGCCTTGGAACATTGCGATGACATTTGCCTCAGTGAAGCCAGGACAGATCAACAATTCGAACAATTGCGGGCAGAGACAAATATGAATTTGTGCGCCGCATCCCGAATCATTAAACGTATGCACCAGGCATCTAATGAGCAGGAACCAAATTGTAATTTTTACAGTCGCAGACACTCAAAGAGTACAGAGAATTGTAAAGCTTGGGGTTGAACTATGTTATAATTGAGGGAACGCCGCATCTGTTATGATTGCGTAATTGCCTGATATGATCGTCGCTGGCACGGTTGGAGCACGCCGACGATGACGACTTGTAACGCTGGCCACTCGAACGGAGTTGCGCTGACCTGATGACGCTAGCTTAGCCGGTGAGACGAAAAATTGAGCGAGCGTGTGAACGATCCTAGTCGCCGTGGTCGGATAAACGCTGGGCCCTCGGAACGGACGGACGCACACAAGAGGGGGTTACGATAGACGCGCGCTAGTGACTTAGACGCGAAGGCTGGCCAGCTAACGACTCACACGCAATCACGTGACCCGACCGACTCCCAACTGAGGCGATGAGAAAGAAAAGGCAAGTGGTCCTCTGTAGGCTCTTTTACGACCGACAAAGGGCGATCACAGCCAGTGCTATGGGTTATTAAGTTAGGGAAAACAGTCACCACGCAGAGGTGGTAGTTTGCAAATGTGCATTGTCGAAAGGTGCGCAGTTTGGGCCGCGTCTCGTAGTGGCTGAGCTCTGTTGCGTTGCTGGGGGGAATTGAACCTCGCTTTCCACAGCCATTCTGCCGGGGTTTTTGATGTGTTTTTGCGGGGATTTTTGACGGACCCGCAACAAACTTGCATCAAATGCGCTAGGAAAAATTACTTTGCTCGTTGCTGAGGATTCCACCTGGTGAATTCAGTGGAACAGGAGCAGGAACTCTCAATAAGCCATATGGATAGCTGCGCAAAATACAAATGTCTTTGTTATACTTTTCGTTCAATGGCAGCCTGTAGGTTTTCAACTGGACTCAGGGTCCACTGCCAAAACAATTCCAGAGAAGTACTGCAAAGCAGTACCGTGTGATAAAACTCAGGCTTGTCTCAGTATGCAGAATGGTTCGAGGCTACAATCGAAGGGATGTACCATGTTGGAGACGATCAATCCGAAGAATGGAACAGAACACTAGCTGGAGTTTCTGGTAGTGTCAGAAGACCTCATGCACATTCTGGGCATTGATTCCATCCAGAGATGCTTTTGTTTCTTGTAACCACGAGCGCTTTGTTCATTTGTGTGCGTCTGATGCATATATTTTTGACAGGTACCTTAGTATGTTTGACGGAGTGGTAGGGATGTTCAAGGTACGCGCTCACTTATCGTCAAACCAATCGCCAAACCAGTAGCGTTACCGGCTAGGAAGGTACCTATTGCTTTGCGCGAAAAAACCTTGAACGAGTTACAACCTCTGCAGTCTGGGGCAATAGCTAAAGTTGATGAGACGACTGATTGGGTTAACCAGGTAACGATTGTCACTAAGAAGTCTGGCAAGCTACGTGTGTGTATTGATCCGGAACCGATTACCTCTGCACTCAGGAGGGAATATTATACGCTGTCGATGCTAGACGACATGCTCCCGGTATTGTGCAAGGCCAGGATGTTCACAGAAATCGTCCTCACCTCAGCGTTTTGTCAAGTCAAGCGCCGACAAGCTTGAGTCAAGCTACCTGACATAGTTTGGAACACAGTTCGGGAGTTTTCGGTGACTGCATTTACCATTTGGGCTGAAAGTGTCTAGTGAGATATTCCAAAAGCGACTAACGCAAGCTTTGGACGATTTACAGGAATCATACTGTGTAGCGGACGATGTGTTGGTGTTCGACGCTACGCGAGAGGAGCACGGTCGGAACCTCCATCGCTTTTTACAAAGGTGTGCTGAAGGGAATATCAAAGTGAAGAGAGAAAAAATAGAGCTCCGTTGAAGGGAAGTGGTATTCCATGAGTACGTGCTGTGCTGAAAGACTGGAAACGGAGTCCGGGAAAATCAGAGCCATAGTGCTCTAACTCGTTTTGAGAGAAATACGCCTGTGATGCTTCGGGAAGAATCTATGTGGACACGATATTATATTTTTGTATAATACTTCAGCTGCAGGTTGAAGTTTACGAGAGAGGAAATAATCATCCCAGTCTAGAGATTGTAATTTGATTGCAAAATCTTTCCATTTACTACTGTGGTAGTCACGAGCAATATAACCTTGTTGGATGCGCCTTGTTTGTGGGCTATTCCTTCGAAGCAGATCTCTGCTGTCTTGTGGTCACTCTCAGGAAGAGTGAGGAGGATGCAATTACTGTTAAGGCTTATGTCTTTTGTAAAGATAAGGTCTAGTAAGTGTTCACCCTTTGTTGGATATGAAATTTGTTGAATCCAATCAAATGAGTGGATTGTTGAAAAAAGTGCAGATATTTTAACAGGACCGTGGTGAATAACAGGAGATATCAGGCATATTGAAATCCCCATCAATAATTTTCTGAGTCGTCAGCTGCGCAGAAACATGGGGACGACTTCCGCGACGTGATCAAGGTCCGATTTACGACTGTGTGGTGGATTGTACACACAACCAATAAGGATGGTCTTGCAATTTATTTGAATATGATTAATCCAAACAGTGTCAGTAAGGCCATTTAGAAGTGGGTCGCACACAGAATTTGCATTTTGCTTATTGTTCACATATGGGCGGGAGCAGCCACCAGGGTGGGATATATGACCATTGCTAAAGGTTTGAACGTTTGGGATGTTAAAGTGGGTATCAAAAGTGCGCTCGTTTTCCCAGGTCTCCGTGACACGTACCATGACAGGACAGGAGCGAAACAGTAGAGGACCTAAATAATGCATTGTGTTCTTTAGAGAAAAAGCGATTCAGAAAAGTCATCTAACATCGTCTTGTTGTGTAGGTCTGCTTACTGGCTTATTGTCTAATCGTTGGACAAAGTGTATCATCTCACGCAGTGGAGGAACTTGCGGGAGCACAATCGGAATACACGCTGCCGGTTTCAAGCATATTTGATGAAAGAATTGCAAGGCCTGCTGATTCATTGGGTTTGGCGGCCGCCGATAAACCTAAAATGGGGGCTTGGCATGTATGAGATTCAGACGTTTGATTGTAGTTTGGGACAAAAATTGGAGCCGTCGGTCTCCGACTTGTGATAGGTGGCACTGTAGCAAACAAAATCGGTTTGCCTATTGAATTAAAATCAGATGGTTATCTAAATTTTTGGTTCGTATGCGGTGTCAGTCGGTAGAGTCGAGTGGATTGGTTAATCAAGGAATTAACGGCATAAGGCTCAGGAAGAAAGCGCTTCAGAGAACGGGGGTAATCGGACTGCTCGTTGTGTTAGCCTGATTGTTGATAATAATCTCAAATTAAATTGGACTACTCAGTAAGACTTTATACTACTTCGTCTGCTGGAAAAGTATCGGGAATGTTAAGCGCTGTGGGTGTGCTCTGACGTACCGACTTCCCTATCTTTGTTGAATTACTCGAAATGGCTTTGTAGATCTTGTTATAGATGCAGCGCGTGTCAACGGAGGCACGAATTTTCTTGTTATTCATCAGCCTCCGGGGTGAATCCTGTCTGGTGCTGATGCTGATCACGTTGTTTATACTTGCGCCATCTGTGGCACCGATAGGCTGAGAACTTTAACGCTGTCTATGTAGATCTGTGGCTAACGTCGGAGTTACCATTAATTCCGTCGGGATAGTACTAGTTGTGATAATAGTACATCTTTGGATTGGAGTAATATTGCTACTGAAGATTGGTTTTTTGGTGGGCAACCAACCGCTGTCGAGAAGCAAACAAGGTCAGCTGCGCAGAGAATATTCGTGTGAATATCCTCACCAAATACAATTTGCAAATCAGTTTGCGATGGGCTAAGTGTGTTATTCTGTTTCTTTGGAACAAGTGCATGCACCGTTCAAGTGTTGTCTTATCTAACCTTAGAACGACATTCTTAAGTAGATTTGTCGCTTTTATAACTGGCATATTTCATAGTAACAATTTCACACTTTTTTGGATTTCAATAGCACTGCTCATGTATGTTTTAAGCTCTTCATTTTGAAGCCCGGTAGTGTTTAGAAGTAAATGCTTCAGCTTTTTCAGAGGTAACCGATCCGAAACATTAAACAGTTTAACGTTACTTCCACAAATAATCTAGTGGAAATCACGGAAATAAAGTTACCAACGATTTGCAGGTGGTCGCACGAAGGATTAGTAGCTGGGCTAGTTAAGTGGAAAAGTAATTCCATAATTGGAATCTGGGGCCTAACATCAGCCAAGCTTTCTTGCAAATCTCTCACGGCTCTTTCAAGCTCATTTATTCTCTCCTGTAATCCAAAGCATTTATTTTTGTCCTTTGTGGTGCGGGGAATTGGGTTACTAGCGCTTATTGTGACCACTGTGGTTAGTTTTCACCGCGGTAGTTTGGCTGGTGGCACTATTCTTACTCATGGAACGCGTGTTTACGTCTGTCGCGCTACTAATTATGGCTTTCTCTCATCAGATTCGCAAGCGTTTGTGGGGCAAATATGTCAGATGTAAGAGGGTAAAATTGCATAGTATCGTAGGCGCGCCGGTCACTTGCAATGCTTAATTTAACTTGAATTGAACCGCTAATCTTTCAGTCAGAAACTGTTTGAGATAGAATAAACTATAAAGCAGTCAGCGGCCTAGACTGTCTGTTTGTGCAGATAAGGATTAATGGGGGCAGATGGATAAAATCTGCTGTTTGTAGAAAGTAGAATTCACGATTAAAATTCACGCACAATAATATGCCTCGACGGGGAGTCGAACCCCGGTCCACGAATTTCCAGTCCGCTGCTCTAAAAAACCTGCTGTCATAATGTTCACGTCAAGGTCGTTTACTGGGAGGGAATGCGATCAAACCGACCGTCTCTGACTGGACACCACCGCAGTGCACGCTTGTTCAGTCCACACATTAGTCGAAACGCCACACGGTCAGAAGATTGCTGGTGCTGATTGTAATCCTGTTGACTGGCCGGTGCGGCGGACTCACAAGCTATGGATGGTAACGCTGGTGGAATACTGGTGGTCCCCTTGGTCGACGACTGCAGTAGTAAACGAGGTGAATTCATTTGCAGCTATCTATGCAGCTAGGTAATGGAGCAGTTGTGTAGTTTTTATGAAGCACTTAAACTGGGCTTCCAGAAAACGTCGGAATTCGCGGTGTGTAATGCAAGGTAAGGAAATTGTGGGCTTGCGTTTGGTGTGAGAAAACGCAAAATTTGAAAACGGTGGGAAGACGTTTTCCATGAGGCGTAGATTCGATATATCAGCGGCTTTGGAAGGAACTCGCCAAGCCTAATCGAATGAGTGTAATGCGGGCTGGATTGTGAGACAACTTTGGAGGCAGAGCAGCTAGAATTGGTAGAACGGTAAATAGTCCGATTAAGGCGCAAAGTGGCTTAATAATACATACTAATGACAGCCGGGGTCACGGTGATTAGGCTAATGCAACCTCGGTTAATTCGGTTTAAACGTTGTGAAGCACTCGGTCCTCAGCACCGGACGCCGAGCACAGAATAGAACCACTTTATAGCGATCGACCTTAGATCCTTTTACAACTATCCAAACAGAGAGCAGGCACGTCAGGTCAGGGTTCGTGCACTCAGACGTGTCGCATTTCGGCAGTATGAACCTGTGTACACAGTGGAATGTTCGCTGTTGCGCTTGTACGTGCCAAACGCCACGTCACTACTCGCAATTCGAGCAGCGGTCAGCACAACCGCATTGCAGACAAGCGGAGCACATGTTCACAGGAAACAACGTAGTATTGAGATGAACAGACGAAAGTGTGAACACGTCCTGCTAAATGACCACATTGGTAGCTGTATCACAGAAAAGATAGCTCAGTTACTGGCACTGCCTACCGTGCAGCCGGCTAGTTGACAGCATGCAATGAAAGTGTTGACAGTTCACAATCAGACGTTATAGGTTTTGTAACGAAATGCAGTGGACAATACATAGACGTCTGCAACAATGAAAAAAAGCCAAATCTCGGAGCAGTAAATATATGGCTGACCAAACGAAGTCTTCGTGATGGCAGTTGGGTGTTTCTGTTTGATCCCACTCCAGCAATTGGTTGAATGTCAGCATTTCAGAATTTGGGTGGGTTTTCACTAAGCAACAGTTTTTCATTAAAAAGCCGGCGCTGACTTTTAACATCACTGGGACGTTGTTGGTGTGACCCCTCAATAACTAAATGCACTGCTCCTTGTTTCATCCCTGTGCATTGTGGTGCAGCGGGTGAATGTTAAATTTGTTGGAACGATTGGTTCCAGATGGATAATTCACCAAACCACGCGCGTGTAAACTGTACAACCGGTCACGGGCACACAATTTGCGAATCCTTGTTTTGATTCCGCTGCACTGGCAGTAAGCCCCTCAGCTAGAGCGGGTTGATATTCTCTAGGCCAACCGTCTTGGACGATCAGGTGTTTGTATTATATTTTGCCAAAGTATTACGAGAACTATACCTTTATTAGTTTTCCGTTGTTTGTGATAGCATCGGGAGTATGCATTAGAAAACCGCAAGGTGCCATTGCGGCGTTGGTGCAACATACGTGCCCCATCGACCGCATTATTGGCCTGGGGTAGTAAATGGAAGGGAATCGAAATCAGCCTACTTACCAAGTGCTGTGCTAGCGGTGCTCACATATTCATTTGATTCCTCGTCTTTTAGATGTCTGCCCACCGTGGCAAAGCTGTTGGCTTACCATTCCGGCTTGGCTGAGAAACTCGCGACCGCAAGCGATAGAGCACCAGGACGCTTGTTGTCGATGTGCCAGACGTATCCGTATCCGGCATTTCTTTGCTACATGCAATAATAGTTTCTCGTGCTTCTGCGTAATCATCCTCTCGATAATCACATGCCATTCGCGCCGATCAATTTTCTTTGCTTCCAAATGCCTGAATTTAAAGCTAGTTCTTGGTTAACTCACTTTGCGCATGTCGTGGAGACATTACTTTGGTTTCCTCGCGTTCGGCTTCCCCGTGCTCATGTATACCGTTTGTTGTTTTCGAGCTACACGGATTTTATCAGTAATATAAAATATCACTGATAGCTTTTGTTGATGTTCATGCTGAATTAAGTCGCCGTTCCACTTGAAGCCTCTGTACATATACCAGCTGCTGGGGTATCCTCGTCGTTATCCACAAGGCTGATATGCCCAAGCCACCTCGAACGCCATAGGGGGAGTATGCAGTCCAGTGAATGCATGTTATTGCGGCGTAGAAATCCCGTGTCCGAAACTCGTGCAACCCAGTCGATGCACAAAATCCGATACAGGCACTGCTGATGGAAACGCTCCAGATAACGGACATGCGATGAAGCGCCCAGGTTTCACTGCCGTATAGAATAACAGACAACTCTAGCGACCGGTAGCCAATAGGCTTCGTGCCAAATGTATGCTGTCTATTCCTCCACGCAAGAGTTTCCAGCTTGCCAAATGCAACAGCCGCATTCGGTAAGCGTATGCGCAGCTCACACATCCTTTACAGGTCGGCCGAAAGTGCACTATGTGGGAAAAGCGGGAGGTGGTTTCTAAAATATCGGTGTGAACCAGAGAGAGGAGGACGAGGTGTGCAGCTTATGGGAAAGAATATCAATCAGGAAAAGCGACAGGGACGCGTTGTCTCAGCCGTAAATTGGTAGGAATGTAAGAAGCCAGGGAGGACAAACGCATGTAAGTTAGCGTCGAATGAAGAAGGAATGCAACAGAAAGCACTGGAAGGAAAGCAAAGGGTCCGTAAAACAGGTTCTATGGAGAAGAAGTGGAAAAGCCGACGACGTTCTTCAGGTGATGATTCATCCTTTTTTAATAAAAACAAGGATGAATAATGCCCAGCGATGTAAGTGATATAAGGGTGACAGTGTTGTACTGGAATAGGTAAATAGTATGGCGAACAAAGGAAAAAGGATGAGGGGCACAGAGTGTTGGGACTACTGAGCCTAAACCGTTTGTCCCGGATGTCTGGAAGCAATCCGAAACAGGAGACTGGTCAGACGAGGATAGACTAGAGCCAAGCCCGACAATTTCTCCGTCCAAGTGACAAAGGAATGTAAACAGAGAGCACGAAAGGAAAGAATGAGGTCTGGAAGGCAAAGAATCTATTGGAGAGAAGTGGAAAAGTCCACAATGAGCTGGAGATGTTGTGAACAGACCATTGGATCTGTCGATGATTCATCGGTGTGACCTCAGCAGGCAGAAAGAAGTGGATCATTGAGACGAGACTAGAATGTCGGCTCATAGAGAGAAAGCAATATTATTATTGCCGGAATGCTGACAGAGAGCGTCGGCAGAAATAGACATGTTAAGCTTGTAAGGGGAATAGAATAAAAAATAAATCATGACCAGTAATGCTCTTGAGGTAAGAGTCACAGAGCGCTACGTCGGCAGAGCCTAGATCACTTAGGTCTCAGAAGTCCGAGAGAGGTCAGAAAACAGGAGACCGTTCAGACAAAACCAGATAAGTCAGCAAGATGAAGCTAGGCCGCCAAACAAAGGTGGGAATAAAGTAATGAGTGTCATCAGAAAAGAAGTAGTTTGGGACGAAAGTGGCTATATGAAAAGACAGTTAGCCGGCCGAAAAAGGTCGCGGGTTGAGAACAACTGTGTTGGGACCTCAGGGCCCAGATCCTTAACGTCTCGGATATCTGGAAGTAGTCAGTAAACAGGAGCCTGGTCAGACGTGGCTAGATTATAGCCAGACCCGAAGAGTAATCTGTCTAACTGAAAAAAGAATGCGGAGTGCAAAACGGAAAAGGCTCTATTGAGGAGAAGTGGAAAAGCCAACGATATTCTCGGGGTGATGTGAGCAGACCGTTAAGTCTGCCCATCCCTGATCATTAGTGTCACAGTAGTCGGAAGGAAAGAGACCATTGAGACGAGATTAGAATGTCAGCTCAAAGAGAGAAAGTCGTATAATTTAGGTCTACATACTAACAGAGAGCATCGGCAGAAAAGACACGTAAAGGAAGACAGGGGACATAATAATAAGGATGAATCATGACCAATAATGCATTTGAGTTAAGGGTTACAGGAAGTCACGTCGGCAGAGCCTACATCATTTAGATCTCAGAAGTCCGAGGTGGGTCAGAAAGCAGGAGACCGTTCAGATGAGACCGGATAAATCAGCAAGATGAAGCTAGGCCGCCAAATTAAGGTGTGAATAACAGTAATGAGTGTCATAAGAAAAGAAAAATTGCGGGACTACAGCGGCTATATGAAAATCCAGTTAGCATGCCGAGGAAGGGTCTTCGGGATGAGGGGAACCGAATGTTTGAAATGCAGAGCCTAGATCGATAACGTCTCGGATGTCTGAGAGTAGTCAGAAACAGGAGACTTGTCAGCCGAGGCTAGGTTAGAACCAGGCCCGAAGAGTTACCCGTCCAATTGAAAAAGGAATGAAAACGGAGAGCGCGAAAAGGAAAGAATGTAGTCGGGAAGGAAATTGCTCTATTAAGGAGAGGTGGAAAAGCCAACGATATTTCTGTGGTATGTTATTGGCAAAAATTGCTATTTGCGCAAAAGTCAACAGGTCATATTTAGTGAGATTCCACCTTGTTTCTGCCTGATAAATAAGGATGTGTAGCAGCCCGATTGGTTCTCTTCCGGCAGGCACAAAAGTCCCAGGGGAGGCTCAGGTACTATTAGAAGTACAGTAGACCGAGGCAGAAAGTAACGCGGGGCAAGTTGAAACAAAGCTTTTTCGGGATATTAACCGACACTTACACCATTTGTTTTCTACAGTGAATATGCGATTGTGCATGCCGGAAGTTTTCATGTTACTAGCAAGGTGGGAGTTGTAACATCTGGAGCGAGCCAAAATTTTCATTTTTCAGGCTTGATGAGTAAAAATTGTCATTCTTATATTTCATTTCATGGACATTTTACTTATTAGTCGATTAGTTCACGCTGTTAGAGGGACTATCGTCATCCATTTTCCTTCAAGAATCCGCGAAGTCTCGTGTTGTGTGTGCTTGTCATGTAACGCTAAGTTGTTTTCTGACCGAGGTAGGGGCGGGGCATATTGTAACAAATAAGGCGGGGCACTTTATAAGATAAATGTAGTTATTGTACAACAATGTATAATCCAGTGCCAGTGTTTTCAGAAGTAAAGATGGTGAGACACCACAGAAGCAAAACTGTAAGAGGGAACTGTACTCAGGAACAATCTCATGCTGCTGCTCTTGAAGTTGAGCAAGGGAAATCAATACGAAAAACAACAAGAGCTCACGCTCTGTGTCAAGTCACTTGGTCTCGGTACCTGGAGAAGAAGTCTTGTAAAGAGACCCCATCATATTCTGACAGCAAACATGCTCAAGTGTTCATTACAGATCAAGAGAACAAATTGACTAACTACATTAAAACAAGCTCTGATTTGCATTTTGGCTTAACATGTCAGGAGGCAAGTATGTTAGATTACCGGTGCATATGGAAATTTGTCATCTAAAGGCCTGAGTCATGGGACATTAACAAATGTGCTGGTGAGGATTTGCTGCAGAACTTTCGTCGGAGGCATAATATATCTCTGAGAATAGCAGAAAACACTAATTTTGTAAGGACCATTGGTTTCAATCGGCCTGTCGTCAATTTATTCTTTAATAACTTATTACAAATTTAACACGTGCAAACTATTCTCCTGACCGAATTTATAATGTGGATGCCACTGGAATAGTAACTGTGCCTACAGAAAACCGTATTCTTGAAAGAAAAGAAACAAGATCAGTTGAGAGAGTTGTTTCATCTGAAAAGGCACACTGTTTCCTTTGGTATGTACTGTCAAAGTAGTGGCAAATGCAGTTCCACCGATGCACATTTTTCCACGAAAGAACTACAAGAATCACTTCATTGATGGTTCTCCTGAATCTTCAGACATAGCCAATAGATCAGGTTAGATCAAGAAAGAGAACTTTCTTGAGTATATAAAACATTTTATTCAAGTTGCTCGTCCATCTTTAGCCAATCCAGTACGTTTGCTTCTAGATAAGCACATTTCACACCTATATGTTCCAGCAATTGATCTCTATAAAGTAACTCATATCACATTACTTTCTACACCACCACATTCAGCACGTAAATTGCAGCCACTTGATAGAGTACTTTTTGATCCCATTAAGATCTTTGTTCATAAAAACGCCCATGCTTGATTGAGAGAAAATGCAGGCCAAGCAATGATCATTTATGAGATTGCAGCCATTGTTGGCACCACTCTCCCTCAAGTCTTTACACCCGATAAAATAATTGAATCATTCCGATGTACTGGAATTTTTCCAATTAACAGGGACATTTTAATGAGTTAGACTTTGCTACATCTCTGATTACTGGAAGGCCATCGCCTGACAGACAGAACAAATCAGCTCTCAGTTCAGATGTTGTTCTGTTTTCCGAGCTGAACAGTTGCGTTGCAAACGTTTCGTCACCAATCGTAGTGGCTTCTTCAGTGTGTACTAAGCAAACTTTGTTTTGTCGACTCTTACCGACGAGCGAGTGACATTTGAACTTGCTCACTTCGATTCAGGTCACGTGACCATTGCTAGTTCGCAGTTCGAGTGCCGCTTCTTTTTGACTCATGTGCCAAATGATCCACGTAAACTCTTTTTTCGCAGCTGCCCGTATATCAGATCTAAATCGATGCGTTGGTTTATTGAACTGTCTGTAGAAAACCTGGCTTCGAGGAATTATCTCAATTTTTGGCCTCTCCTTGCGCTAGTATCTTCGTTTTCTCCGATCAAATATGTGCCCTTCTCCATCAACGTGTATCGAGACCAAGGATGATGGGTAATGGTTTCGACAGGCGCTCGAACTCCGAACTACCAATGATCACAGGAGTTGAATCGAGGTGAGCAAGTTCGAATGTCACTCTCTCGTCGGTAAGAGTCGACAAAACAACGCAGTTTGCTTATTACGCACTGAAGAAGTCACCGCGATTGGTGATGAAACATTTGCAACGAAACTGTTCAGCACGGAGAACAGAATAAAAGCTGAACCGATCACCCGAGCTACAGGTATTCCGATTTGTTGCTGACAGCTCTCAGTTGGCACATTTACCTGATACAACCCACGCTGCACCAGTCAAGATAGCTACCGCAGGAGCTACACATTCTAAACTTGCTGATTCAAACTCTAAAGAGCTGTCTCCAGCTGGTGCTGGTCCACCAAACTTTGAGCACACACTTAGCCTTGAATTGTTATTACCATATCCTCATGCAGACGGAAATACAAGTGGGGAAAGTGGCAGGAAGCTAAAAAGTGCTGTTCTCACTGATACCTCCGTAAAAAGCATGTTGTTAGGAAGGAAAAAGCAACCTGACCAAGAGAGAGATAAAGGGAAAGGGGAAAGTAAATAGAAAACTCTTCATGAAAAGACAGAAGCAAAAAGATAGAGCAACTTCTGATTCATGTTCGGATGAAGATGCATATTCCTGTCTCATGCGCATGGAAAGCTACAGTTACAGTCATCCTGGTGAGACCTGGATCCAGTGCTCAACTTGTGGACTCAAGGCTCATAAGCAATGTACAGATGTTGGCAGCCGAAACTTCTGTTTGTCACAACTGTAATTCTGACTAACTTTCCTGTTAAAATTACAAGTTTTCTGCTTTTGTATAGTTTTATTTCACAATTAATCTTGTGTTACACATTCCCCCGTACAATGTTACAACTTAACCCGGTACCCGAGGCACAAAGTAACAGAGTGGGTCACCCTACACAAATGTTTCCAGATATTTCTACATAACTAAATAGATAAATAAATAAATAAATGGTATATTCCTCGGTGATTCGAGGTGCAGTCCAACTATGTGATCTGATCAATGTGTACAACAGGACCGCAAAAAATAATCAATTTGTTCACGCTTTTTACAATGGATCCAAAACAGGTACTAAACTAATTGGCAGGATTAAGGCCTTAAAGAAATTAAAAACCAGGAACAATAACGTACGCAGATTTAAACAGATGTCCAGTTAAAGTAATACGGCCACTCGTGGAACCATCCCCAGGGACCTGCTTCCATGCAAGATATTCCCTCGAAAGGTTTCGCCCGCACTTCCATGCAATAACTGGCCGTGTGCCGGTGTGGCATAGTAGCATATGAGCCATCACCTGTTTATCATATGTTCTGTTCTTTTTAAAGCTGCTTTTGTACATGTTTTATGGGCCATGAAGTCTCAGCCCAGTCCGTAATGCGGATCATTCTATTATGGCACTTTTTTATACGCCAGTCAGTTGATGGTAATTTGCCTTGCATAGGTAAATCCTTTTATAATCTGGAAGCTATAATCCGTCACCACAGATCAGCCAAGTCGTGGCCAACTATGAAATAAGGAAGAATATAGAAAAGAAGAATTATGTGAAAATATATCGTTAGTGTAAAAAATAGGCAGGTATGTTTTTACATCGGCGTAGAAATCGATCGAGCCGATCATACGATGAATTGTGTGGCGTGACAGCCGGAGACAGATGACTGTACGAGTTGTCCATAGGCAAAAGTCGCATAGGGAATCAGTTATTGCCATCACTGAATTCAAGTATATGTTTCTGGACTGTTAACTTCAGAAAAGAAGGGAAATGATTAGCACTGGAGAACAAATGTAGCGAAAGGGATCGCAGAACAATATTACTAATTAATCAATTTGTGGGGAAAATTACGAAAATAGTTCCTGACGCCACACCAGTAAATAATTTTGCTCTCGGTTTTAAACAGAAGACAGTTGGTATGAATTAAGTTTGAAAGGAGTAAAACCGCATAGGAGGTAGCGTTAAGGAATAGCATAAGAAGCGGTTTGTAGCAGCTCATCCTAGCTGATCATGTTTTCTCTGGTGCATTCGAGTCGATGTTCTCCGGTATCATACATGATCCCGCCCTTCTTCATACAGCTTTTCATCATCAAGTTGAATTTTTAAGATCCATTTCGCTCTGTCCGTTGACAGATAAGCCTTTATCATTTTCTTGAACATGCAGAAATGTTCAATACATCTAATCTCTTTTGGCAGCTTATTCCAAATGGAGCCATACCTAAGAAGATAGAAATTTCTCCTTAGGCTGGTTTTGAATTTAGGTAAATAGAATATGCATTCATTATCTCGCAGTTCATAAATGGTGTTTTCCCGAAAGTGCAATTGATAGGTTCCAGCATATGCTTTCCGCCACGCGAGTTTGTGGAGGAAGCACAGATTTAATTGCATTCTTCGTAACCACAGAGGTTCAAGATTCAACTGCTTGCACCTATCTCTGTATGAAAGAGCGGTTGAACAGCCAAATATGCGCTTCGTAAAGGCGCGTTGGACGTTTTCAATGGCTCTCAAGTCAGCCTTTCGCAAGTTACTGAACACAGCACAGCAATATTCAAGCAAAGGCCAGATACTGATTTTGAAAGCAATTAGTCTGGTTTCTTTCAAGGTTAGCAGGTGGCATATGAGCCCGACCGACTGCTTAGCCTTTTTCACGATATGATTTGTATGTTCGCTAAAGTTTAACGAACTAGAATATCTTAAACCTAAGTCACGAACAGACTGGCTGATGGGAATGACTTCGTCATGAAGCCTGAACACTTCTGCTGCTATCTGACATCCATACGCTAGAATACTACACTTCGATGTTGCAAATGTCATCTGCCACATATCAGCCCATCTCTCAATGGCTTTCAAGTCGCTTTGGATATTGTTAAGTTCAGCGGTACGCTGAAGACATGGGAACGTGTAAACCACCTTTAAATCATCAGCAAACAAATAAGGCTTCCCAAATTGTATAACAGAAATCAGGTCATTTATATACAGTAGGAAGAGTAACGGGCCTAAGACACTGCCCTGTACCACTCCACTGGTAACCAGACGAGGTGAAGAGATGTAACCATTGATATCCACAACTTGCGACCGTCCTACTAGGTACGATTGGATCCAAGAGTTAAGCGGATTTGTAACACCGTACTTACTTAATTTATATAGCAGCTTTTGTGTGGGACTCTGTCAAAAGCCTTTTGCATGTCGAGGAAGATGACAATGCACTGATGACCTGAGTCAATTGCTTCAGTTAGATGGTTAAGGAAGTCAACTTGACAGGTAACACACGAGCGAGACTTCAGAAAGCCATGCTGTGAAGGTGAGAGAAGTTTATGCGATATTAGGAACGAAACCAAATGTTCCTTAACAATTCTCTCTAGCATGCGTGAGAGAATGGCTGTGTGACTAATGGGGCGGTAGTTCCGGATGTCAGTTTTCGACCCGGACTTATGTCGCGGTATAACCGTAGCCGTTTTCCAACGTTCGGGATATTGACCAGACTGGAGAGACAAAGAGAAGATATTTAATAATATAAGAGGGATATCATCTCCACCGTGTTTGACTAAAGCAGAAGAGATCCCATCGGGGCCAGGTCTGAAGAATGTCGTAGACAGGTAATCATCCGTTTTATCGCAGCAACACTAGGCTCGATTGCTGGGACTTGTTCAGAGAAGTGAAACAAGGTTGACAATTCCAGGGTTTCTTTTTCAACATTAAAGTGTCTAGCGAAGTATGAGTTAAAGGCTTCCGTCATGGCAATTGGGCAATCAATGCATTCACCTTCAGGCATGACGATGTGGGAGGGTAGGTCAGTTTTGCCACCTCTCCTTTTCCTCAGTAATGCAGTCACCAGTTGACTTGTATTGCTACTATTTACAGCCCGTTGTTCTTCCTGCATGAGACGGGTGCGGTGTTTCATGTCCGTCTCAATTATAAGGCGTTGGAGTCTCAGTAATACACTGAAGTCGTGAGTACGTTCAAATGTTCGAGTTAGCACTCGTATTTTCCGCTTGTCCTTTGCGTTGTTAGCGTACTTAGAAGAGGCTCTCGTATTATCACAGGAGGCAAGTATGCTTAAGCACATAGTCACATTGTCATAGAAGATATCAGAGGCTCCCTTAATATCAGAGGAAAGAAAGAAATGGTCCCAATTTTGGACCCTAAGCAAAGCGGAGAAATCTACCCAATTAACATTTCGCAGGAAGTGTGGAACCATCGCAGACCTCACATGCGACGACTCAGCTATAATTTTACATCTGACTATTTTGTGATCACATCCAGGGAGACCGTCAATTACATCAGTAGCTATCTGGGAGGTGCCTGAGGTAAAAAGTAGGTCTTATGTATTTTTTCCCCTGGTAGCCACGAGAACATGTTGCTCCCAACCACCAGTGATGACGGAGGTTATGAACTCTGCATGTTTCGCGTTTGTTACTAAGTTTGACCAACAGATATCTGGTAGGTTGAAATCTCCACCTACAACTTTATCAAAGGAACCAAGATCCGATATGTAATTGAAGATGTCAACCAACTGGTTCTCATCACTGAAGCTGGCCCCGGGTGAGTGGTATATACAGCCTACAAGAGTTCGCTTAGTACCAAAGGACAAGAGGAACCAAGCGGAATCAATAGTGGTGCATATAAATGGAAGTGTGAATTCAGACACAGTGAAGTGCCTTGAGTAGTAAATTTTGCAACCACCTCCTCTGCCTTGTTTTCGATCACTTCTAATAAGCTTATAACCTTCGATAGAAAGCAGCTGGCTGGGCATAGAATCATGACACCAGGTTTCAGGGAGTAAAATCATACCAGGTTTATTCAGACTTATGAAGGTGCGGAGTAAATGAAGTTTATTCAACAGAGAACGGACATTAATTATCATCAGTCTTAAAAACTCCTAGCGTTGTTCATCACTCCGTCCAGCATTTATTCTTGCAATCACATTAGTTCTAGAGCCTTCCGCAGCAAATCCCTTACCGTGAGATTCGCCAGTCATATCGGGATTAGGGGGATGGGGGAATGGGTGGGCGAATGCAAAAAGAATGCTGTGGTAATTTGAGGCGATTGAGTTTAAGCGGATAGGGTGTTATTGCCGAAGGGCTCACAGAAGGCATTGTGAGAGGAGGAGGCGGAAGAGAGTATGGATAGGGGCATAAATAAGTGGTCTGTGTTTCAGCAAAGCCATGTACTGGCCTGCCAGGAGAACAGCCTTGGCACATCGCCGGAACAATGGGGAATTGTGGCTTGCCACTCTGTGCAGCTGCATTATTATTCACGACTGTCATTGGGACACGGGGAGTCACCTTTCCAGCACGAAGGCCCCTGTTTGATCTAAGACGCTTAGGGCGCGAACCATGACCACTGCTGCTATGTGTAGTCATAATGTCAATGGGCCGTAACGTACCTTCACTGGAGCTATCGATAGTCCCATTTGATGTTTTTGGACTTGTATCTGTTTCAATAGTGGTGTGGGGATTGATCCCAATCCCTACTGGTTTGTCAGAACGTGGTGCATCGAGTGAATCTACACTATTTCCTATATCCACAAGACTAATGTGGTGTGGAGGCGTGAGCATCTCAATTTCCGCTACGTTGTCGCCAGCTTTAGCAACGTTCGTGTGGAGAGTGGCCTTGCTAACATTATCTGCCTTTTTAGAAGGGGAGAAGCAAACACTGTTGAATGATATCCTTTTTTGCAATCCAGAAAGCGCGCAGGGAGGATGATTCTGCTTCGGCTCAGGCGAGACATTAGTTGCACGCATGCGTTGAAGCTTACGTTGCAAAGATGACCTGTCTATGAATAGAATAACTTTGCAAAATTTCGGAACAGATCTTAAAGTATTTTGACTTTTGATAAAAGAACTTGCGAGACTTTTGCTACGAAAGCCGAACAGAGTCGGACAAGGAAAACTTAAAGATTTTTTCCTCAGTCTTCTACCAGTAATATCGGTTTCAGCGATGTTGCACGCTCTCGAAACAATATGCCTAATGTTGTCAATCGCGATATTGTCGGCTATGTCGAGGGCGATGACGTTTTTCCCCTTCTGCATCTCTGAGTAACCTCAGAGGCGACTGCATTTAGGAAGTTTAATGCTCCAATTTTGTGCTTTTGCGCTGGATTAGCCGGAGACTGAATTATGTATGAAACTGACATTAGGAGATCTCCGAATGAGTCAAACAACTTTAGTTTCTCATTTTGTTCCGCTAACTGTTTCTCCAACGTCTTTATTTTGGCTGACAGTGGAGATATAAGGTCGACAACCCTAACTGAACTCTCTGTCATTTGTCCTTTGGACTTATTTACCTGCTCTTGTATCCCAGACGGCTCGGAATGTGTGCAACAAGGCACAGGTTCCTCGACACTCGTGACGGCAACGTTACTTACCGTGATTATTCGGTTTTCCACACGCTTTTTCCTCATTGCACGAGTGTTAATGGCAGTCATCAATCTTTTAAATGAGAAGATAAAAGCTATCTAGTATATGCTATAGCCAAGCGTGAATTCTGGGGTAACAAAGGTCGCTAAGGTCCAGTGATTTACCTATTCAAGTCAACAAACAGGCCACTGTTTCAGATGCAACCAATGATACAAACCAACCGGATGTAAGAGTGCTCAGTTGTCCAAATTCCGCCAAGGGTAGATTGTCCTCCAGTGATCGACCGCTCCGTGCACAGGTATCCCTGAGGTCAACTCCGTGGTGTCACGTTATGCCGCAAGTTCCAACAGGCGCACACGCACAAATCCGGCCTAACAAAGAGACTTGTGTGCGTTCGATAGAACGCGATTCACAATGCGGCGTGAGAGCACTTGGTCAACCAAGGCAGTGTACGAAGATGTAATTGCTTCTAGTCGCCTTATTCAGCTACCGACAGGGTTGGTTTAGGTCAACTGAAGTAGACCTAGCAATAAGCTTTCCGATAATTCCAAAAACCTTGATGAAGGTAGAAAAGTGGTGCACTCGTAGGCGAACGACAACGCTGAAACACAGCCAGAATTGAAAACCGGCGTTAGACGTTGATCCGTTAATAGTAGCCTAGAGAAGGTTTGCGCATTGGGTAGACCTGATCGAGCCCGATTGAATGAGTGTACCCAGGCCGATGTGCGAAAAAATTTGAATCCGAAAACTTGAAAAGTCAGGAGCAACGAAAATTTTCCGACCGGCACGTCACATAAAGAAAAGGCTATAGGTTTACTGTGTAGATTGATAGTCCAGCTGTGTTGCAATCAAATTTAGATTAACTGTGGCAATAAATAACTGATAAATAGCAGATTATGTAAAAAGTGTCTATGCTTGCTGAGCCGGAATCTTAACAAAACCGGTGAATTGGTGTCAACCAATTAACAGCTTCTTGGCTAACATAATTTTACCTCTGGTTATTCCGAGGACTAGCGAGAAAGGCCCTGTATTTAGCAGGTGACCGGTGGTGCTTGCTTCATTCCATTTGGTGCGGTCAACTCACATTCTCCTGAGTAGTCGCAAAGTAAAAATGTTTTCCCCTGTCACTGAGTTTCACGTCTTCCTCTTCACCTAGCACAGTCATCATACACTCATTCGAATCGGAGTAACCCCGTGTTCAGTAGGCATATGTATACGGAATTATTTTCTACGGTAAGTGATTTGTGCTACCAAGTTCTTTTTAGCGCGCTTCGTGCTCCTAGCCAGGACGCGCCACTCTGCTGTTTTACCAGCTTTCACTGATGTGACACTGTGATCGATCAAGGATTCTCCGCGCTTGCTGGGTGGTCCTAGAACTACATCCATAGGATCATTTCTAACGAATCCAAGACCCAATTTGTGCTTTTAATTGCATTCGCTCATCGTCCGCACTTTTCGCTCTCATTCACATACCATAAGCCAATTCCAAGGGAACCAGTGTGGATCAATAAGCTACCCAAAACCCGGGTACGTGAGCCCTCGTGATGCACACTCGCCTACAGTAACCGCCGTCCAGAGTGTGACTGGGACAAAGAACACGAGCGTCACGCTCCCTCTACGTCACGTGATCAGACAAAGGCAGCGTTCGTGCGCAAGTACGGCCCACAGTGGAATTGATTCCGTCTAACAGCAAAATGGTAAGCAGAATTATGGCGGGCGGCATCCGGTTTCGGATTTAGCTGCCATTGTGGTCAGCCACAGGACGCCTGCCTGCGCCTACAGAGGGACCATGGGTGGCTTGCGCTGCACCACCCACAGCTCCAACCACATACCCCATTTTTGAAGTCGAATAAAGTTGCTGCACAAGATGTTCTTCGTCTAGCCCCTCCATATTCGGTGGTCCTGCTCTTGTGGATGATTTACACGAATCACTAGTGAAACCGTGGGAGAAAGAAATTGTGCCAACCGACTGAGCCGCTCCGTTATTGTTCCGGTCTTCAAAGGAGGCTCGTGTGCAGAATGCGGCAACCATAGATGAATCAGTCTGATCCGCATCGCCTCCAAATTACTTGCCTCTGTAATACTTCTCAGAATGACTGGTGCTAGTGAAAGCCAGATGCGTGAGGAACAAGCCGGGTTTCGTCGAGGTCGTAGCTGCAGCGACCACATCTTCACTTTGCGTCGATTGTTGGTGCACCGTCACACATTTTGACGGCCTACCGATGTCGTGTTCCTCGATATCAAATATGCATTCGTTTCGGTGGATAGACGGGTATTTCGGGACTGTTTACTCAGGATAGGTGTACCTTAAAAATATGTATACGTTGATCTACCTGGATTATTTTAAGGATTTCGTTCGTCTAGACCATCGGATAATACTCTCCAAGCTCTACTGTTACGGAATCAGCGACTCTCTTTTAAGGTGGATCGCCAGTTTTCTACTTCATCGGCAATAAGTGGTCAGAGTTCGTAGCTCTCTATCGGACCCCATACAAGTCGAGTGTGGTGTGCCGCAACGCTCAGTTCTAGGTCCACGTTTGTTTTTGGTGTATAATAATGACCTTGCACAGGGAATCGCCTCAAACTTCTTAATGTTTGCTGATGATGTCAAGATCTGGCACAGGATCCAGGTAAACGCAGACCAGCATCTGCTTCAGAGTGACCTAGATACGGTGTATCAATGATCAAGTTAAAATGTGGTGCATTTTCACGTCAGTAAATGCAAGGTGCTTTTCATCCGACATCAGAGCAACTACTCATACTGGATCGGAATGAATACGCTACAACGTTCAACTCTCAAACTTGCCTTGGGTGTCCTGGTTCAAGATGATTTGGGTTGCTCCAGGTAATCCTAAAAGACCTGGAAGACTGGGAACGAACACGTTGGGCTGTTGCGACGGGCGTTTGGACAAATAAGCAGCTCCATATTTCAACGATTGCTCAGTGCGTACATTCGCTTCCATGTCGAATACGCAATTCAAGCCTGGCATCCATGGATGAAACACGACCGTAATGCACTGGAGCAACCACAACTTCGCGAATCTCTTAAAAGGTAATTGGAATGCACAATATTTCATACCAGGAGAGACTGCAACGGTTGGGGGTATTCAGGGGAAGCTATCGCAGACTACGAGGCGACCTGATTATGTCGTGCTTGGTTTTGCGAGACCTACATCCTGTGTGCCGTCCTTTACTGCAATTCAGCAGCAATACAAATTTGATGAGGCACACACTGAACTCGTAGAATGGTATAGCCGCCTTTAGTGCTGCAGAAATTTCTTTTCCATTCGTGTTAACACCCATGGAATGCTCTCCCAGAGTTGATTGTCTCTGCACTGACACTAACAATATTTAAAAGGCAGTTGGATGACGCACTCATCCACTTACACTTTGCCACTTAGCAATATTTCTCTATCCCACACCTGGAGCTTGCCATGGAATTATTTGATGTTAACTGTGGATGCTGTGGATATAAGCGGATTTCAGAACTACAGCGGAGCAAACGATAAGTCCTTATTTCGTAATTAAAATACTAACTGTTTTGCCATCATTATTATCATTATTGTTATTTCGATATCCCCAACAAGTAGCCATCCGGACTTGTAAAACAACACTTCTTAACCCGTATAAATTCATTATTCATTGTTCATTATCCGGGCAGTATACGCGCGTACCTCATGCAGAGTGAGAGCTTACGTCAAGCGGTCATCGCTTTTTAATATCTCCAGCGGTGTGACACAAGGATGCCCGATGTCACCTTTCCTCCTCAACTTCACTATTGACGAAGTCATGGGGATTGCAATCACAGGACACGACTTAGTAGGTGTGGATCTCCCAAGAGAACGACTTCTTGTCTTGGAGTATGCTAACTAAATTGCCCTAATCTGTGACTGCTCCCAGACATGCCAAGATGCACTGGGTAGATTAGCACGGGTTGTCAGCCGCTTCGGGCTTTTCTTTACACCACCGAAGTGCGAAGCTTTCTTCCAAATTGACCTGGAGCGCCTGCTGTACTGACGCTTGGTGGGAAATAGCTAGAAGTCCTTCGGATATTCAAGTACCTGTGAAGTTGTATCACCGTCCTTGGGATCGAAGATGTGATCGCAAACCGAATAGCAAAAGCTCGGTGTGCTATTGCTAACCTTCGCCACCTATGGCGGCGTCGCGACATCACTCTCGTCCTGAAGAGTGCAGTGTACAATGCAGCGGTACGTTCCACTCCAGCGTACGACTGCGAAACCTGGCCCCTTAGACCAGAAGACATAAAGAGTCTAGTTACGTTCGACCACTGGTGCGTTCGCAGTTTGGCTCATATCTGGTGGGGACCCCAATGAGCAATGAGCATGTTCGCCGCCTTGTTTATGGCATAGGAAGAAGCAGCGAACCGTTCGGAACCGTTACTTCACACACCAAGCTCCGATGGCTGGGCCACGTGTTGAGCATGCCAATCCACCGTCTCCTGCGACTTGCTTTGTTTGCCTGCCGGTGGTGTGGATGGAAAAGAGGAAAGGTGGCCAAGCGATGACTTGGTGGAGAGGAAGGATAGCCTTCACTTCAGACTTGGCCTCCGTTGGAGCGCCACGGCTTCCTGGTTGGGGACCGAAGGACAATGAACACGTTTGGTTATATACACTTGGTGATATGGCCAGGAGTCTACGTCATTGGCTTTCCTGCTGTGAGTTTCTTAGTCCCTTCCCATCCCTTTTAGCCTTCAGCTGCAACGAGGATCTCAATTCGTAGCATAATACAATTTTAGATAATAACTTTTATGCTTGTTAGCCGGATGGTAGCTTTCCGGAACGACGCCCATCCGCTGCTAATATCTCAGCTGGCATGCAACTGCTACATCAATTTTCACTGCTTTTATGTATTACGGCACAGTGGGTGAAGTTTTTCACACTAGCTAACATATATAAGAATGATGATGATGATTATGACCAGTTCAAACTTGCCGCGCATTAGGATCGACTTCATTACCGGCTATCTCGTCATTAATGCCCCCCAAATTACGAGACGACTTGAAAACACTATCCCATTTGCATAACGTGATATAGCTCGTTTCGATCCAAAGACAGCAAAATGCGAACCAATGGGTGAGCACATCTGCGTTTTACGCGAACTAGCAGTCAGAAAATCTGCATCACGTTTAAAGTAAGTAGCTTGCTGAGCCACTCATATCCAGAATTCTCTTTCCTTTTCCTGCCATTTTTATCGCCAATTCCGTGATCTTACGCGACATTTTCAGCACACACTATTCCCCGTTCGTTTGTTACATGTGCTGTTCTCTAAGCTTGGCAACTATTTTGCAAACGTTTCGTCTCTAGTCGAGGTGATATTACCGGTGGGTTAGTGCGCAGTGTAATGTAGCATAGTGATGTCTAGGTAAGTGTGAACCGGATAGTCACTCGCGTGACATTTTATAGGTCATAGTCATCGGCCGATTGGGCATGTGACCTTTGAAAATGAACTCTTTGGCCCGTAACTAGTGATCACGGCTCATTTTTCTCCACTGCTGAGAATGCTGCCCGAGCTGTTTGTGTGACGCCCTTTTCTAATGAGGTTATTCGACCGCGGCGGTGGTCCTTTGCTCGTAGAAGTGAGTGGGTGGCGTCCAAATCAACGTGCCGACTGATCCAATTCGTTGTGGAGTGCCACGCTTCTAAGAATTCTCTTGCCTGCTTCGTACTCACATGTGCTAGAATCTTTACGTGTTCCACATCAAAATGTTGGCAAGTTTCGTCTTCGTGTATCGAAACCAATGAATGGGGGTCATGCCTCCTTATGACCTTCTTATGTTCTATGATCCGGCTGGAAAGCTTCCTTCCCGTTTGTCCGATGTAGTGTTTATCACATTCGCCGCAGTTTATCCTGTAGATTACATGCGTTTGATTCCCTTGTATAATTTTGTCCTTCGGTCTTGAAAGCAGCCCTCTCAGTGTAGCAAATAGTCTGTGTGCTACGGCGACTTTGTGTTCATGAGCTAATCGTGCTGTTAGTTCAGAAAGGTTCTTGATGTGGGGAAGAACTTCCGGTTTATTTGTCTGTTCTGGCCGCTGCTGGGGAATTGTCTTCTTCAGGATTCTTTCAATGAAGTTTCGTGGATACCCGCTGTTTTGTAATACGCGGGTTGACTTGACGAACTACCTCGTCGTGCTGCCAGCTGGGTGGTTCGGGTGTACTCCGTTCCAGCCAATTGTTCGGCGACAGTTTTCCAAATCGGTGGGCATTACAGTTCAGCAATAGTGCTGATTTCATGGGGAGTATTGGGCCCCTTTTTGTGATCTACCAAACGAAAGACGCATGAACTGAACATTCAGTCAGCGAATCCCGATGGGTGCGATTCCCTGAAATCGCCCAGCTGCCTTGCGTGTAGGTTATTAAGCTAAAGGCTTGGGGTGGGGTCCTTTAATTCAACTCCCTACTTCGGTTTGGGCAACCGGGTATTATCACGCCCTCGCACAAAACTATGGATGGTACTACAACGTGCTCATCAACTACCGTTTCTAATTCTTACATTCACGCGAATTCATCATACACCAATTGTTTGTTTGCTAACAATTCTTACTTTCAGTTATCCGATCCATGTGTTCAACAATCTGGCTGCGATTCCGGTTGTGCCGCGAAACATGAAGTTCGACCTATGGCACTGCTTCCTCCTCGATCCTCGTTCCGTCTGGTGTGCTTAAATGTTCGGACATTCAGCAGGTTGGACAGCAAGCCGGTCTAGCGCGCACTCTAGGGTCCCTTGATATTGATGTCCGCCGCCTTTCAAAAACCCGGTCGCAAGATCCTGGTACTGTGCTTGCATTTACACCCCCACTGACCATGAAGCCAGATATCACCTGCGTCTTTCTGGGGATCCAGAAGCAGCCACAGAGGATTTGGCTGATGTAGTTACAGCAATAACAAGGCCGATGCGGCACTACTGGACTGCTTCCCGATTAACACCCGACTGCAAATGGTTGGGCATCGGGGTTCGTGTAGATTCAACAAGCACCGCGATGAGAGAAGCGACTTGTTTGTGATTACCATGTACGCTCCAACTGACCGCAGTGGCGGCCCGGTCAAGGACGAATTTTACCGGGATCTACAGCAGCTCTTGACTAATGCCAAAAGTCGGATGTCGTTGTCCTTGCTGAGCATTTTAATGCACGGGTTAGCCACCTGTTGCCATACGAACGCCACCGTGGTGGTCACCATGAGCTCGATGAGAACCGCTCTGATAACGGAACGAGGCTTCTTACATTGTGCGAAGACAACCATCTATGTTTGTCAAGCACTAACTTCAGGCGTACGAAGAACCGTTCCGTAACTTGGCGTCCCTCTTCGCCAACATATCCGTGGTCTCAAATTGATCACACTGCTAATAGCTTCAGTTGGCTTGGCAGCGTACTGGACTGCAGATCCTTTTGGTCCACCTTCGTTGACTCAGACCATGCACTGTTAACTCGCGAACCACAAGGCGGAATCATGGTGCATTAAGTCTTGTGTGCACTAACGTTCCTGAATCCAAATCTAACACAATAAGCAAAAAAATGATAGACGATCGTAGTCAGTGGGATTCCATCTGTATTGCCATCAGCATGCACGTTGATCCCACTACGCTGAGCCGCATCACACGACACCCAAACACCTTACACTATGGTGAACCTCGACTACTTCGAGTAACACTACATTCCGCGGAAGAAACGGAATCCATTCTGCTCGCTGCAAATCGACACCACAGAGCATCAAACGGAGTATGTATCTCACCGGATATTCCGTGGAAAGAACGTTCTACGGACATGAACAATCAACAGTTAAGTAGAAAACACGCGCTGAAAATCGCCATTATTCATGGCGTCCCCGAGTCTCAAGCTTTATCTCCTGAAGAAGCTCAGGCACTTGATCCGGAGCAATGGCGATACATTCGTGAGGCGCTGTCTTTAGAAATGTCATTGCTACCTCCCTGATCAGGATTCCCGTGTCACCAGATTACAAAGGGTGTGGTCCTAGGTTGCTGGAGTTGATCTTATCGTCTGAGCTAACTTTACAGACAGCCCTAGAGAACTGCGGTAACTGCCGGAACATGCTACCAACAGAAATTCGACTAAAAGCAGCAAGTTTACGACCAGTGGTTACTGGTTACTCCATGGAGAGAACCAACTCAGTGGGAACAACCGTTGTTGCAAAGTCTATTACAGAGACTGATCTGACTGTCGTCATAGCATCCGGCGAGACACTGCAGGAGGTGAGTAACTATTAGGATGGTCATGAACATGATCAAACGGTGCAGAGAGTTATTCCAAGTCATTCTCGAGAGCCTAAGACAATTCCAAAAAACTAGCAGCAGCCGACCTCAAAAGGGTCGGCTAAGTTCCAAACCTGTTGTCTACATTCACAAATAACCTTCTAACTTATGAATCACTCTCCTGTTTTTATACCAACGCACAAGGTCCTTTAAGCAAACGGACGAAGCTTCGCCTGCACCAGGCCTCGATGTCAAGGAACCTGGTTTTGGTAACCGAGACCTGGTTGAATGAAGCGACCACTGACGCAGAAATCGCACTATCTGGGATGTCTATTCCATGCAACGGTCTACCAAGTAGAGGAGGTGGAGTACTACTTTATTATCGCAGCGAACTACACATTGATCTCATCGATGACTCAGAGGTCCAGATTGTCGATGCGTTTTGGTGTCGTCTTCAACTTAGCCGTGGGGACGCATGTTTGTTGGGTGTGGTGTATCGCCCTCCGTCGGCTACTTTGGAAATGGGCAGCCGCCTTGCCTCCACAATGAAGACCATTCTCTCGAAGTCGTACAGCCACATTCTCCTGGTTGATGACTTCAATATTCATGCCATATAAACCCCAGCTTGTATCAGCGAACACAGGAGATAATTAGTGGACTACCACACTACAATCACATCACATCTCCCACAAGATTCAGGACGGGAAACAAACCGGCTGTCCTGGATCTCGTATTCACCAATGAAGAGCTTATGATCGAAACGGTATCGACAGAGAGTCCTTTAGGCCGTAGCGAACATGCAATGAGCTTCTTCAATTACATCTGTTATGCAGAGTATTCCTCAGAAAACACCGAGGAGTGACAGCTCATAACGGATTACGGCGCTCTAATCAAACTTATAAATGCTACAAACTGGGCATTTCTAGCAGAACGATCCCCCGATGTCGCCTGGTCTGAATTTGCTCACCAATTCAACACGTTAGTAACTAATGCTTCTAGGAAAAGACCTTCGCGAGTGAAGACAGTAAAATAATCTCTACGCAGCAGGACACGCAAGTGTATCATTACGAGGAATTTACTCTGGCGAAGATACAAGGAGTCATCGAGTGCCGAAACATGGAAAGCCTACACTATCCAAAGGAATCACTGCGTAAACCTGGTACGCGAAGATAAAATACAGCACTAACAGAATCTAGCCAAGAAATTCCTTTCAAACCCCAAGCTCCTGTGCAGACAGGTTAACAAGCTCCGCAAAGTACAGCGAGGAATTCCTGCTTTACGCACATCGTGTGGACTTGCACAAAACGCAACCCAGGCGGCTAACGCCCTATGTCAACAATTCGCCCCGAACTTCCAAAGCACGACATCGCCGCATATACTGTTCCCGATCGTTGTACCACCACCAGGACTTAGTTACCTCGTGTTTACGAGTGCGGATGTTATGAAAAGCCTAATTGCCCTGCGCGAACATACCTCTCCCGGCGTTGATAATATTCGTTCAAAAGCGTTGAAATTGGCTGCAGTAAACCTGGCGGACCCCCGCTGCAAGTTCTTCCAACGATGCCTCGATGAGATGCGCGTGCCAACAATGTGGAAGCAAGGCATCGTCACTCCCATCCATAAGGGGAAAGTCGTACAGATCCGGCCAACTATCGCCCAATACCACTACTCCTGGTGCTCTCCAAAATCATGGAAGCGATTGTTGCCGAAGCGCTGATGAACTTTCTGAAAGAACGCAATATTATAGCACAAGAACAACCTGGATTTCGCAAGAACCGATCTTGCACTTCAAATTTGCTGCTTGCTAGATCCAGTTGGACTGAGACCGTTGACAGCGGCGTAGGTGTTGACGCAGTATAGCTGGACTTCTCAAAGGACTTCGACCGTCTAAACCACCGTATCCTCCTTCACAAGCTGCAAGGTAGTGGAATTGGTAACCTAATGCTCGGTTGGATAGGTAACTTCTTGCTTCAACGACATCTGAATGTAAGAGTTCGCGGCGTCATCTCTGACCCAATCGACGTTAAGTGCGGAGTGCCCCAGGGCTCAGTAATTGGTCCACGACTATTCATGATTTGCATAAACGATCTCGCAAAAGTAATCACCTCCAACTCGTTACCCTTCGGTGATGATCTCAAGAGATGGCGAGCCATTAGAACAACCAGCGACAATGCAGTACTTCATGATGATGTTGACAGGGTCTACGAATGGTCGACTCAGAACCTGCTTCAGTTCAACGCTACAAAGTGCAAGGTGTTGAGCATACGTCATAAAACTACTTGCGAATACAGACTGGGGATCAAATATTGCAGCGCACTACAACGGAATGCGATCTAGGAGTGGTGGTGCAGGAAGATCTGAGCTGTTCCCGTCAGGCCGAGAAAGCCTCCCAAAAAGCTGACCAACATCTTGGCCTTTCGCGAAGGGCATTCGGGCGCTTCGATCCTTCCATCAATTCGAAGATGCTCAACACCTACATACGGCCTTATTCTGAGTACGCCATCCACGCCTGGCAGCCATGGCAAAAGCAAGACCTTACTTCTCTTGAACTGCCACAACGTAAGGCGACCAATAACGTACAAAGCCTGTTTCATCTCCCTTGCCGATTGAGGCTGAAAACCCTCGGGGTCTACAGTGAACATTATCGACGCCTGCGTGGCGACCTGATAATGATTTATATGATCTTGAGGAATCCAAACCATTCTTGTCGTCACCTACTAAAGATGAGTCGCAATACAACACTCAGAGGACACCATCTAAAGCTGGCCAGACAATACAGCCGGTTGGAATGCCGCCGGAATTTCTTTTCCCTTCGTGTATGCGAACACTGGAACGCTCTTCCCACAAACGTTGTTTCTTCCCCCACGCTAACGGTATTCAAAAGCCGTCTGAATGATTCGCTTATCCACTTACACTACACTATATAATCAGAGATGTCTACGTCAAACAAACGCGAACAAACGGTGCTCATTCTCAGCTTTCGTGCTTCAATATTTACACACAGCTGTTGTAGAATATAGTTTCGGATATATTACAGCTACATTCATCAATTACCTCAGTCCAAGAAAGCGGCGCACGAGTAAGCGTTGTCGTTACTTTTGTTCTTAAGACATACCTTTCCCATATTACTTCCCATATTACAGTAACCATTCAGTACACATTCAACAATGTTTTTATAAATAAGGGGCACCTGAAGCATTAGACGCTTAAATTGACGATTTACACTTATGTTTACTTTCACTACAACCATCCTATGGGACTTGTAAAGCAATCGCTTTTTTACCTGTGATATATCATTCTTCATTGTTCATTGAGTAAAGCGTTTTGGTTCTACCAAGTACAATAGGCCACTCCGGTGGCTAACTGTTTAAATGTGCTAATGGAATAGGGTGAAAAGTTGACGGAAGCGATTGGGCAACTGACAGATTCTATATCCAAACTACTGCAAATAGACGAAGCTACGGTTGCATCTCAATTAACCACCACAATTTCCACATTCAGACCAAAGAAGAGAGCCATGCATCCCAGCCCGGTTCAGTGCCTTTGTCTTTAGTTGTTGGAGCTCACTTCACTGGTCTAAATAGCCAAGTCGATTTGAACGTGCCTGCTTTCATTTCCTTCCAGGGTGACGCATTCAGTAACTGAACCACAAAAACGGGGGTTCAAAGCTACAACTAGCTCACAGTAATAAATAACTGGACATACTACACATTGGTTGCCTCTAAGAAAATACCAGAAGGAGTAACTCTGACTCATATTAAATTAGTGACATGTATGGTACATGGCCGCCTGATTGATCATCACCAGCGTCGCCCAACAATTTACCTAAACTGTGGGAACCTAATATTCCTAAGTTGATGGCCATCAAGTTCAACTGTGTTGTTTTAAGTCTTGTGTACACTAATGATTCCGCATCGAAATCAGGGAAATTGTAATGTAAGCTGATAAACGATCTAATCAATGAAATCTTAGCTTCATTGGGAGTAGTATCCGCTACGATCCTACTACAATTAGATACATCGTGCGTCACCCAAACTCGCTGCACTGTGGTAAAACTAGCTTACTTCGAGTAACAGGAAATTCCGTGGATAAGACGGAATACATTCTACTGACTGCGGCTCAATTTCGTAACACATCAAGCGGAATGTGTATACTACTGGATATCCCACAAGTTACGTACGTGTCCTAAGTGTGGAATGTGTGAGCGGTACAACAATTTCGGGGTCAATACGTCCAATGGCCTGAGCGGAAAAGGTGATAGCCAAGCTGCGGACATCACACGCGCTTGGCATACAGGGGCATAAGTTTGATTTCGAAACGTCAAGGTGATTTCACGCGTCTGACTTATAAGTGGAAACCTCCATACCGTTCCGATAGTCTGTCTCTGTTCAGCGAAGTTGTCACCTCTGCTTTCCCACAGTTTAGTTGCTCGGAAACCGCACGCAGCGGGCAATGGGAGAAGAAATTTCCTCATAGTTCACTACCAAGTTTGTCTTAATTTGATTTATATGGATTCTTTAGCATTAAGATAATGTTGCGCTCGCCCAAGAGGACGTTCAGCACGGGGTAGTCGTGCGCACTGTAAGGTGCCGAACACTCGGGGACAAAATCTGCACCTGATCAGCGCGATGAATGAGGATGGCTTGCTCGGATATTCTGTCCCAAGAGGCAGTTATAATAAAGATGTGCGTGGTGGTTGCGGCTACTGCGTGATACCAATAACATCCCTTTCGCCAAAAGCTGTCTCCTTACTTGTGGTAACGCACCCCGTCACACCGAGCTGGAGCGTATCTTCCAACAGGAGCCTTACAGCTCAGGAAGACTTCTACGACTGACACCGTACTCTCCGCAACTGGACCCGCTCGAAGGCATTTGGAGTATCATTAAGGTCTACAGTAAACAAACCATGAGGCGGTGATATTCCAAAATGCCCCGAGGCGATCCGGATGGTATACTAAGCAAGAGTGAATGGAGGATGTTGTTCTTGGAGCAGGCTGTTACAGAGGCACGTGCTTGTGGGATGCTGCACCATTGTCAACACGGTGCAACATATGTGAAATAACAATACACGTGCTCTGCACCTACTCGATATTTAACCCATTCAACACCACTGATAGATTTCTTTTTAACCTTCAATGATATTGTTCTATACAAGCAACGTGGGGCCATTCCGAGTGAGACACACCGTGGCTTTCAGTTGAAATTGCCTCTGGCTCTGCGAAGGTTAACTCGGGTATAGCATTAATTATTTTAAACTAGGATTATCCTGTGTTCTCTCCGCAGTGATAGACCCCGTGTTGGTTACCGGTCGTCATGTAGTATATCGAGAGCTACCGATAGTGCGAAGACATGACCCATACCGTTTCAACTAACTTAGGCAAAATTGTACTCGTTCCTGAGTGTATATCATAGATACTGATTACCACAAGCATCAGTGATTTGCTGTATGATCAATGCATACGACCCGGTCGAGAGTCCTTCCATCATAGTGGACTACGGTCAAAGTTCGCCTGATGCTGGCCGGCAATCCGCCTAGAGGAATGTGGCCACCGGCCTCACCAACGCAGGGCGAGACCGGCGACAAACTCGGTCTGTTTATACAAAATGGGTTTCAGCCGCCCAATTGCCGAAGGCTCAGTGAACTGCAGCAGGCGGGCGGCGCTCTATTGGTACATTATGCTAAATGATTCACGAGTTATCACTCATGGAGCAGTCAAGCATGTGCGGGAAGATCGGACTGACGGACAACGTTTGATCATTCGAGACCAAGTAGATGGTTGTCGGTTACAGTTGATTCAGATGAGCACTCGATAAATTATCGGCAACATTGTTGTTGGGACGGTCAATGATGTTCACACAACGATGTCCACACAGTTGGGTATGAATCTGTCGTGGTGCACATTACCGCTGGTATACTACGTGCAACTCTAGCAGCTCAAACGACCAGCTGGTCTGTATACACCAGATGGAGGTTGTTTGGGCACAACCTCATCTTCTTCATTTAATCAGGGTCCAGTGAGAGTGGCTGAAGGTCTAGATTTTCAGTCAACTTTGGCAGTAACCAAGTTCCAACCACCACTGGTATCGAAGTCCTTCTGCATTTTCAGTACCGTTTGGAGGGTGGAGGAGGCCCTGACTATGCTCATTGCAATCGGACTGGGGGTAATTGTTTCAGGCATATTTGAGCAGTTGGTAGTATGGACGTTTAAAACCCAAGATGATGCGTTTTAAGCGCGGCCCAGCCTTCTTCCTCAGTTTTATTGCAAGGCGTGATGGGAATGACTGGGATTAAGTCTCTGTCGCGCTTTCTTCAAATGAATCGCTTTTGGTACGCCTCATTTGCTCAATCATTGCTACCAGTCTTTGGTAGTTCTGCGATAGTTGATGCACAATTTTTACCAGCGGGATTACTATGCATACTGAACAGAACCACAGTTTACAATTGTGTGGCTTCAACTGATTCTCTGTGAGCTTGGAAAATTGGCGATGGAACTTGCCTTGGCAACTGCCACATTGGATTCCAATTTGTACATCTTCATGGCATGAAGGAAGGCCACAAACTACTGTTGATCTGGAGGCGGTCATATGAGCTTTTGATTGATCGCCACAATCCTTTGTGTCGATCGATTCTATTCCGACCAAGGTCCGAGCGCTTGGCTGATAGGCCGAAAACTTGTGTGTATTTGACGTGGGCCACTTTTTATCGTAATGAAACCAGCGGATATTTCCAAACATCTGGAATAGTTCCATACTTCATGGACAACGTAAAAATATTTTAAAGCTGTTTGGGGAAATCAGGGTCTCCGAATTTGAGCACAGCAGACAGTCTTCCACCCAGGACGGGATAAAAAAGGTCGTTCGCACTGAGTTTACCAGAGTTCTTATGTCTGATGGTTCAAATTAAACAGTACTGATGTAATGCGCAATTCAGGCGAAGTTAACCATCGGTAATATCCACGGTTCCATTAAAACGATGCGAGGTATTCATTGCAAACCTCATACATCTGAGCCGAGTTTGTAAAAAGGCTGTTGTCTGGCATTATTATCATAGGTGGTACATAATGTTTGCAGTCGCTCTTTAGCCTGAATAATCTGGTCATTTCCTATGTTTTGTTGAAGGAGCCTAAGACACTGTTCTGGTCTCTGAGAGGTATTGATGACCAGTTTGTTTCTAAAGATGACATTATTTGATTTTATTGAATTAACAAACTAGTTGCTAGTTTTTTTAAGTCTATGTGGTAGCACCTTCAGCTTTGGTGTTATCTGCGACGGGATAGTGTTCTGACTCGTTTTGAGGGAAAAAGTCTGTGACGCATCGGGTAGAATATGTATAGAGATGATTTTTATTTTCGCATACCGCATCGACTGCAGGTTGCGGTTTACAAGAGAGGAAATAGTCATCCCAGTCTAGAGATTGTAATTTGATTGCAGAATCTTTCCAGTTACTACTGTGACCGTCACGAGCAATATAATCTTGTTGGATGCGTCTTGTTTCTGGGCGATTCCTTGAAGCAGATTTCTGCTGTCTTGTGGTCACTCCCAGGAAGAGTGGGGAGGATGTATTTACTTCTAAGGCTTATGTCTTTTGTAAAGATTAGGTCTAGCAAGTGTTCACCCTTTGTTGGAGATGAAATTTGTTGAATCCAATCAAATGAATGGATTGCTGAAACAAAGTGCAGATATTTTACTGGGACCGTGATGGATACCAGGAGATCTCAGACATATTGGAATCCCCATCAATAATTTTCTGAGTCGTCAGCTGCGCAGAAGCATGGAGACGACTTCCGCAAGGTGCTCGATATCCGATTTACGCCAGTGTGGTGGGTTGTACACACAACCAATAAGGATGGTCTTGCACTTTATTTGAATAGGATTAATCCAAACTGTCAGTAAGGCTATTTAGAAGTGGGTCGCACACAGAATTTGCATTTTGCTTATTGTCCACATATAGGCTACATCTGCCACCACGGCGGGATATATGACTACTGCTAACGCCTCGGAACTTTGGGATGTTAAAGTGGGTATCAAACGAATGTTCGTTTTCCCAAGACTCGGTGACACGTACCATGTCAGGACAAGGGCGAAACAGTTGAGAACCTAGATGCCGCTTTGTATTGTTGAGAGACTAAGGCTTTACGAGAAGTCATCTAACGTAGTCATGTTTTGTAGGTCTGTTTACTGGCTTTTTGTCTAATCGTTGGACAAAGTGTATCATCTCACGTAGTGGAGGAGCTTACGGGAGTACAATCGGAATGCACACTGCAGATTTCAGACACATTTCATCAAATCTTTTGGAAGAACTGCAAGGCCTGCTGGTTCATTA
>OX104066.1:86631559-86701520 GCA_944474145.2 Dicrocoelium dendriticum | reverse complement strand
CTGTAAGTCATCCTGTCATTACAGTGTTTAGATAAAAACTGTCCCTGATCATGTCACAACTATGGAACATTGAGATAAGCAGAAGCGCTTGGTTTATTTACTGCGTTCATCAGGTATGACACACTAATACATGGTTATACCTTCTCCTCCAGTATATGATTTCTCACGAGAAGACGCAACGCTGTTCGAAGTAAATCACGAATTGTTGGTTACCGAGGTATGCATATTCCGAAAGTTTGCGATTAAATAATCAATGGAATCGAACAGTTATCATGGAGAAAAGCAAAGGAAGGATAATCCATGAGACAAAGTAACTTCAATGAAATCAAACAAGTGTTGCGGATTTATCAGAAAGTACAACTGTGCACATTGTATGTTTGTACTACGTTTGTGACAAGCCAGAAAGCGTCGTATGGCGCAATACAAATGCATGAGTGCGCCAACAAGAGGTTTTTCAAGTACAGGTAAGGATGAGGTTTCACGTTTGATACGTATGAATGGAAAGAAAATCCAGGCAGCATTGAAACCGACCATACGGTGTGGTCAACTTTATCTAGTGATCTATCGGTGTGGTAAGTTTTAGGTGCTTCAAAACGGTTTTCCCCTGGGTCTGACACCACATCATCGAATCGCTACACAGGCTCCGATATGGTGCACTGAAGATGCGCTGTAGATAAAACAAGCCCTCTTTTTTCTTGACTGCCCACTATTCTGGTGTTTCGAATGCGGCGAACTTGTGCTTTTTCCAGGGCTGCCAGGCTTGGGTTACGTATTTTGAAAGAGATCCAATGTAGGTGCCTAGTATCTAGTAGAAGATGGAAGGGTTAAACCGAACGAACGAGCCATGTTATTAGTTGATTTATTGCATACCTTCATGGCCTGTGATGAACAGCCTAGATCGATTTGTACCAGCATGTCTAGACTGTGTTCAATAGAAGCACGCTGCAAAACATGAACACACCCTACACTTGCGATAGCATCGCTGTCGTATACTCAATGTCCTACACCTGGCCGCATTGAAATGGAACAGATTCTGAATCATCCACTCACAAACCCTATGGAGATCGTTCCGCAGTGCCACATATTTCCCAGTTGTCTTCATGGCCTGCCATAACCTGAAATCCCTAGCAATGAGTAAGACGTTTGTGGTGATCACTCATACGGGATGGTGTATGTAAATTTAGAATAGGCGTGGCACACCGTGCTGGATTTCGACGAAGTCAGAGATTGCGCTGGGAATTCCCACACTCGGATGTTGCTGAAGAAAGATGTTACCTATCCAACCTCTGATCGGATCACAAATTCCGAAGCTCTGAATTTTGTGAAGGAGATTGCGGTTATTCAAAGTCCGAAGGCTTTCGAGAATTCCAGATAAACTGCGTCAACTACCATATTGCTGTAGACTGTTTAGGTCTACCTGGATCGAACAGGTAGTAGTTTTGTTTTGCAACACCAGTTCTTGCGGGATCCATGGTGTTCTGATGCAATGCTGGCAACTTACTCAAAGTAACCTGTAAGTGATTAAAGGGTAACTTTGAAGTGTTCGGTGACGGGTTGGATTTCGAAGCGCGATCTCAATCTGAACCGTGATTCGAAATGAAATGAACCTTGGAAATTCGAGCACCAAGACTGTAGCTGAAGCAGATGGGAATTGGGTATTGCGCGCCCAAAACCCTGCATTCCAGGAAGCATTTTGACATTTTTTAATCTCATCAGGTAGATATAACAGGCGTCCAACCCGGAACCATTTTGATGTTACTTGAATCCTCTGAACGTTTAACCACCGACTAGGTGTGCAATTCTTGACACAACTGTTAATGACTGAGTGGATGGTCGTTTTAAAGTACTGGTTGTAGGATTATATCGCGATGCGCAATTTCAATGTATACGATGCTTGGCATTGAATTGGATACTAAACGATATTGCATTTCGGAACTAAGCGATGGCGGACTGTACACGACCCACAGTACGTGTGTCGCCGCGTCTCAGGTGCAGGCGGCATCAAAATGGTTCGATAATCTGGACCTTCGTGAAGTTGAAAACATAAAGAGGTAGCACACTGCGCTTGATCGTTGCGCAGCATAGACATCTGTGGTAAAACGATCTCGGCGTCAGTGATCATTTCACTCAATCACATCTCGGTTATCAGAATGTCCCAGGACATCGTGGCATGGCGCAGCCGGAGTCCTATCAGTTTGCTGAAAAGGACGTGTGCCTTGGTATAAAAGTGAGAGAGTGACTCCTGTTAAATTATTGGTAAAAGTTGTGGAAAGCGTGTTTGTGATTTGGTCCACCGTCGCGAATTCGGTTGCTGTTGGGTTTTTGGAGACTCGTCAGTGCTTGATATAGACTTGGGTTAAACTGCTGCAGCGGACACTCCTGATCATTATGACTTTATATTACTCTTCAGTAGCAGGATTTTAGTGGTAATTTTTTAGTGCTAGATCAGTGACTATTTCTTACATATCCTCAGTGTTTGGGAGACATTAGATTTAAAACATGAATCCGAATATTTGCCTGCTCTCCGTGTAGTCACCAAATTCGCAACTTTCAGTAAGAGTGTGATTGCAAGCTAACTATTCTTAGACCAAGTGTTACCCAAGCTGGAATTATGGGCGTGTCGTGCAAGTTGCACTGCTGAAGCGTTCGTTAGGAATAACCATGCGGATTTGCGACAGAAGATGCTACCAGTGTTTAATCCATGGAAAAGTTTACATTCACTAGGACACCTCAGAATTCAGGTTGTTGTGTGGGTGGATATGCGTCTAAGCTTTGTTCCAAGGCACAATTGTGCCAAAGGTACACAAATTAACCAATGATAGCTCCTTGCATTTGGATAAATAATCAACCATAACTGCATGCCGATTTCCATTTGGGCTGAACACACACGTTTTGACAGGTGTTTCTCTTCGCACAAAGCAAATTTCATTTACCTTACTGAGCACATAAATTGGTGTTCGAGCTATAGTGATACTGGGGTTAACTGAACCTAACAGTTCCGGCGGCTTCAAGCCTGAGTTTGTTGGTCTGATGGCACTCGCTTTTAACGCGCATGCCTACTTCTCATCTATAAGTACACCTTAGCCTCCATTTAATGAAGGGATCAACCGTAAGGAAAGACCGCATTCTGAACTGTGCTCATGGGTGATACCGCGACCACCTGTGACCAGAAAATTAACACCGTTTCAAACCGTCCAATTCACAGTCGCAGCAGACTGTTTATTGTTCCAAAACAATGTCAGACGCAAGAAGTCCGTTCGTCTCGGTCTGCAGCGGATTTATGCATTATGGGGAACATAACTATGGAAGGCAGCTTTGGCCACCAGTTGGACGGTGATATTCAGTTTGTTCAATTAGCTAGCTTCGTGAATACGAGGACGGTTCGTACAATGAATCAGGTCCTCAAAAAGCCCAGATATTATGATCACCCTAAATTAACCCCCTCGTTTGCTCACGTTTTTGACTGTTCAACCCACCATTCGCCCAAACCTTTGTCCAGTTGTGCGCTTCCTGTTTACGCCTTCCTCAACTATGCACCTCTTTGATCCCATTGCAATTTGCGTCAACTGTAACAAATCTCCATGCCCCTAGTGTGGTGACGCTATCAATACGATGCGCGTGGGGTCATCCATTTGGCTGTCGCCCTCTGTGTGCTCTAGCCTCGCACCCTTCTCACATGGCGAGATTGGACGAGTTAGAATTGACCACTGTAAATCTGTGAATAGTTTCACGCATTTGGCGTGTATTCACTTGTCCTCCGGTGGTCTGGTTTGAACAATGGTTACGACAGCTCAATTATCCGCCCCACCAAATCTAATTGCATCTGACTGTTGACGGTGATACACCAAGATCCTGAACGATTGAGGTTTGTTCAATTTACTTCAGTTTATATTTTTCAATAGAACCATGCACTTTGTGATGCAAACTTGTTTTCCAATTGGTTCTCATTTCGGGGTCATTGGTTATGCTTCAGCCAAAGTTCGACAGGTGAACGTCAGACTGCGGATATGTTGGTACGTCTTCGGGATGGTCACGTTTGTAAACCGTGTGAATAATATGCTCACCCAATAGTGTTACATCCCTTTTTGGTAACGTACACTGGTTTAAGCGTTGACGACTTAACATTTGGTGAGTGTAAAGTAACCATATGTTCGACTGACCGAACAAGAGGAACGATGCTCAGCTTGCTCAATCAGCCACACGTTTGAAAGGCGCGTTTGCACACACAGTTTGAAGGGACTTCTGCATCTATAGTGTTCGGGTTTTTTCCGCAGTTGCTGAATGACTGGTTGTAACGTAGTGATTGCTTATTTTCATATGAGGTCTACACAGCTTTCATTACTACAAATAGATGATAGCAGTGCACTCAGATATATTACTCACCTCAGCCAAAGCGGGGCATTCATAAACCGTGAAATCCGCCTCCTCTGTATCAGATTCGCTTCCATCTTCGCTTCCACGGAGTTGACCGTTCGCGCTGAGATAGAGAGAATCAGGATACAAGAGCAAGAAAAGGATTTTAAGCTGTGATCAAACTCTGAAGTGAGTAATGTGGGCTGTATGTAGAGGAGGGCCGATCTGTTCTGACAGACAGTACAAATTACCCCCCTTTCGAATGTGCTTCTTGATAGAAGCTAACAAACATGTTAGTCAGATTCAAGTGTTTTCGTAACCGGTATACACTAATGACCAGGCTCCTAAAGACCGAGAAACTGGCCTGCCTGTGTACGAATGCTCAGGGTCTTTTTAATAAAGTGACCGAACTGATAGATCGCCAAGCCTCTGGCTCATATGATGTCATTGGTATTACTGAGACGTAGTTGAACACGGGAACGACGGATATTGAAGTTTTGCTACCGGGCATGTCGCTGATTCAGAAAGATAGGTTCATAAAAGGATGAGGGCTAATTCTGTATTACCAAAGCGAGTTACAGTGCGAAGCAGTGGCGGATTTAGACTCGCAGTTCCGCGAATATCTGTGGTGCCGCTTGTAATTAAATACAGCGATGCTTGCTTTATTGTCTTGGTGTACCGCCCCCTAACTCTACATCCGAAACCGACTGCCACCTAGCGGCTGCTTTAAGATGCAGTTTACAACTAAAGTACACTCACATACTTATCATGGGTGATTGCCACGTACGTTGTGTAGAAACTCCTGCCACGCTCAGAGAACAATTCAAAGCCGATCTACTAGATCACGTAACCACTGTTCCCCGTTACAATGACATCACTTTGCCCACTCGGTTCAGAAAAGATAAGAGGCCAAATGCGCTGGATCATGTGCTTACCAACAAAGAGCATATGAATGATGTGTTGGTTTTAAACTGCCCATTGTGTCGTGGTGATCACGCAGTGATCAGGTTCGACTTCGTCTGCTGTCTGGAATATCGGAAAGAGAACGATGAGGCTGTGTGAGCCATCACAAGCCACAATGGATTAACCCAGCACTTCAGCGCTACAACTTCGCCGTCCCTTGACGAAGAACCCTAGGAAGTCGCCTGGATCGTGTTCTTCAAAAACTTCCGTCAACTGATTTCAGAGGTTTCAAATATAAAAGTTTGCAATAAGTGTAAATCAGTTTCTTTCCTTAGGAGTATAACTCGAAAATGGATGGCAGTACGCAAAGTAGCATGGCGAGTGTACAGAGAAGCTCCAGCATCAGAAACTTGGGAGAACTACGTAACCCAACGTAACCAGTACACTCAACTGATAAGAGATGACAAAACCGAATACCAGCAGAACATTGCAAAAATCTTCAGTGCTAACCTCAAACTACTGCACAAACACGTCAATAGCATACGAAAGGTGAGGCAACTAGTTCCTCTACTCAGGACAACCAATGGCCCAACAAGGACGGCTGTGGAAGCAGCAAAAGCGATAAGGGTGCAATATCTTCCCACGTTTCAGAGGGTCTTGCCACCAAGTGAGCTTTCGACCTTTGTCGTCTCTCCGCCAGGACTAACCCAATTTTACCGCGGAGACTGTATTTCAAAAGCTGACGTCTCTATGCAAACACAGCTATCCGGGTGTCGACACCATTCGTCCAGGGGCATTGAGAGCAGCAGCAAGCCAAATAGCAGGACCTTTAGATCAGTTTTTTCAGCTCTGCTTAGACCGGTACCAAGTTCCCACTATGTGAAAGCTTGAAATAATACCCACGATTCAAAACGTGGAAGCAGAACTGGTCCTTACAAATACCGCCCAGTATTCTTTCTTCCTATGGTCTCCTAGGTCATGGAATCCATCATTCGCCGGTGCACTGGTGTGTTATCTGGAAAACCGTGACATCAGCACACCTGAGCAGCACGGCTTCTGTCGACAGCGGTCATGTACAATGAATTTACTAATCGCACACACTAGTTGGACTGAGGCAACTGACACTGCAGAAGGCGTTGATGTGATCTACCTGGATTTTTCCAAAGCTTTCGCTCGTCTAGACCATCAGATAATACTCACCGAGCTCCAGCATTACAGATTGACAACTTTATACTTCAACGGCAATTAGTGGTCAGAGTTCGGAGCTCTTTGTCGGCCCCCATACAAGTTGAGTGTGGTGTGCAGCAAGGATCGGTTATAGGTCCAAGTTTGTTTTTGGTTTATAATAATGACGGTGAGCAGGGAATCTCTTCAAACTTCCCAATGTTTGTCGACGAGATCAAGATCTGGCGCCGGATCCAGGGGAACGTCGATGAACATGTGCTTTAGAGTGACCTAGCTTCGGTGTATCAATGGGCAATCCAAAAGTTACTTCATTTCAACGTGTGTACATGTAAGATACTTTACAGCCGACATAAGAGTAGCTACTCATACCGGGTCGGAACAAATGTACTGCAACACTCAACTGTCAAACGTGACTTGCGCGTCCTAGTTCAAGAGGATTTGGGTTGCTCCAGTCAATCCGAAAAGACATCGACGACTGGGAACCAACACGTCAGGCTGTTGCGACGGG
This sequence comes from Dicrocoelium dendriticum, assembly GCA_944474145.2. Classification (NCBI taxonomy): domain Eukaryota; kingdom Metazoa; phylum Platyhelminthes; class Trematoda; order Plagiorchiida; family Dicrocoeliidae; genus Dicrocoelium; species Dicrocoelium dendriticum. The sequence goes on along the minus strand of OX104066.1, from coordinate 86,694,571 downwards.
CTTTTGGCCAAACAAACAGCTCCATATTTCGACGAATACTCAGTGCGTACGTTCGCCCCCATGTCCAATACGCAATTCAAGCCTGACATCCATGGCTGAAACACGACCGTTATGTACTGGAGAAGCAACTATGTCGGGCAGCTAAGATTGTAATTGGAATGCACAACCTTTCATACCAGGAGTGGCTACAACGGTTGGGGTATTAAGTGGAAGCTATCGCAGACTACGAGACGACCTGATTATGGCGCACTTGATTCTGCGAGACCCACATGATGTGTGCCGCCCATTACTGCAATTCGGCAACAATACAAACCTGAGGAGCCACTCATTGAAACTCGCAGAACGGTATAGCCGCCTTCAGTGCATCAGGAATTTCTTTTTCATTCGTGTTTACACCCGTGGAATGCTTTCCCATAATCGGTCTATCTGCACCCACACTAACAGTATTTAAAGACGGTTGGATGACGCACTCATCCACTTACACTTTGCCACATAGCGTTACGTCCCTATCCTACACTTGGAGTTTACCATGGAGTTATTTGATGTTACCTGTGGGTGCTGTGAATCTAAGCCGAGTGCAGGGCTACAGCGGAGCAAATCTTAAGTACTTATTGCATATTTAAAGTAATAATTGTTTTACTATTATTAATATTATTATTATTGTTGTTGCGTCCATTTCCCTACCAACTATCCAACGGTATTTGTAAAGCAACACTTCTTAACGCGTGTAAACTCATCGTTCATTGTTCAATTAAAGTTACACAATTGTAAACTGTGGTTCTGTTCCCTATGTATAGTCATTCCGCTGGTAACATTTGTGCATGAACTATCGCAGAAGTAGCAAAGACTGGTAGCAATGACTGAACAGATGAGGAGCACCAAAAGCGATGCATTTGAAGAAAGCGTGACAGAGACGTAATCCCAGTCATTCACATCGCGCCGTGCATTAAAACTGAGGGAGAAGGCTGGGCAGCGCGCTAAAAGCACATCATCTATCGCTTTAAACTTCAATACCACCAATTGATCCAATATGCCTGAAACAATTACCCCCAGTCCGATTGCAGTGAGCATGGTCAGGGCCTCCTCCAGCCTTCAAACAGTACTGAAAATGCAGAAGGATTTCGACATCAGTGGTGGTTGGAAGTTAGTTACTGCTAAAGGTGACCGAAAACACTGACCTTCGGCCACTCCCATTGGACCCAGATTAAATGAAGAAGACGAAGTTGTACCCAAACAACCTCCATCTGGTGTATACAGACCAGATGGTCGTTTAACCTCAACCGGAGTTGCACGTAGTATACCAGCGGTAATGTGCACCAACATTCCAACATCGAAGTCAAATTCCTTAAAGGGAAAACAACTTGATGAAGTGAACCAGCTTAACTCCATATGTGACGTTATGGGTGTTGTAGCTACGCCCGTCAGTTGGACGCGCGTTACCCGTCACCCAAACTCATAGCACCGCGGTGAACCAAGACTTTTCCGAGTTGTATTGACAACCGCCAATGAAGCGGAAGCTGTTCCGTCGTCGTAATTTCGCCTACGGAATGGGTCATGTTCCATCCGCCTATTTCCGGATTTTCCGTGGCGCGAGCGCGTGGAGCGAAGCACTACTTGGACGAAAACCGGGAGGAATCCGTAGCCCGGACCATCCCTACACATGGCGTTCCCCAAGGCTGGGATTCATGATGAGCGCGAAGCGACCAGGAACAATAGCGATACATTCGCATGACCCTCTATCTAGAAAATGTCACAACGCAATCTATCTCCAGGTTGCGCCGATCGCCAAACTACAAGTGATGTGGCCCGAGGATTGTGAAAATGGTCCTTCAATCCAGATAGATGTCAGTAATGGTGAGGCAGTGCTGATATGCGGGCAGCAACAGCCTTCTTTCCGAGATCCGGATCAAAGCAGCACCTGCTGAACAAACACAGGAGAGCAGCCACTTAGTCGCACCACTTCCCGACAAGCCTTCGGATAACCTCAATCAACTAGCCAGCGAAATTGGCCAAAACCCCGCATACATAATCTGCAAAGAGAGAAGCAAAGTGGGACTGGTGGGATCCACGGATCTGACACAAATGGGTTCGTAATCGCCACAACCAAAGAACGATGAGTGGCTGACCTTTCGCCAGTTGACACAGCAGTTTACCCAAAACAGGCATTCCACGATTCGCTGCTAAGTACAGAGAAACTTTCCTTCATGTACACTAATGCGCAAGGTCTCCTGAACAAGCTTGCTGAACTGCGTCTACGTTAAATGTCACATGCCTGTTATATTCGTCACGGAAACTTGGTCGCGCTCCGAAAGTACCGATGCCGACGTCGCGATACATTGTATGTCCCTTCTTCGAAACGATCGCCCTAGCAGGGGCAAGGGTAAGGTAATACTACTGGAAGGACCTGCAGTGCGAACCGGTGATCGATCCGTAAATGCTGACACAGACTCACTCTAGTGCAGCCTGCGACTGAGACGCAACGACACGTGCCTTCTGGCCGTGGTTTATCGTCCCCCAGTGTCCACCCCAGAGATGAACTCCCGCCTGACATTATCCTTGGGAAAGGTTCTACGAAAAAGATACTACCATGTTCTCATCTCCGGCGACTTCCATCTGAACACTTCGGAAGATCCGGCACCCACAACGAGCAATTCAAGACAGACCTGTAAAAGTATCTTAAAAACATTCCGCTCTTCAGCCATCCCAGTTTACCCACCTGATTCAGAACCAGAAATAAACCATCCTTGCCTGACTTAGTGCTCACGAACCAAGAACGCGTGATTGAGAATGCAAGGATGGAGAGCCCTCTGGGGCGGAGCGACCAGGTAACCATAATGTATGAGTTCATGTGCTATGCGGAGTATTCACAAGAACATTGTGATGTTGCGAAAAAGCACCCACTACGACATACTGTCAGAGCTTTGGGAGATGCCATCTGGGAGTTTTCGGACGACTGCTCCATTAACCGTGCTTGGCAAGTGCAGTGATCTGATTAAATCTGCATCGGTCAACAAGCACCTTCGTTCCGCAAGAGCACAATCATTCATGCAGAGCAAAACCCGAAAACACATGACAGTAAGAGAAGCCGCGTAGCATGATTATTGAGCAAAACTTAGCGATGACAACTATAGTAACTATGTTGTGCATCATAATCACTGTATCACGCTTGTGGGCGAGGACAAATTAGTACACCAGCAGAGTCTGAGGGAAAGTTTTCTGTTAACAAAGAGCAAATGTACAGACACGTGAACATCCTCTGGAATGTAAAACGCTGAGTTCCCCACTAATATCAACGGATGGATGTGCTCCAACCGCTGGGGATGCAGCTAACGTTCTACGGCTATAATATGCCCCAATGTTCCGACGTGCTACCAGCATGTGCAACATACGTGTCCCAATCTCCCGGTCGCCAATATTTACACATCTCACAATTGGTTCAGCGACTATTTTCAGGAAGCTGCTATCGTTGCGCACCCATAGTTCCCACGAAGTGGATATTCTTCTCCCGAAAGCACTTCAAGTGGCAACTGTACGGATAGCTGAACCATGAACGAGATTTTTCCATAGATGCGTGGGCGAACAGCAGGTCCTTAACAGGTGGAAGCAGGGAATCGTTACCCAGATTTTCAACAGTGGTAGCCGTTCAGAGCCCGCCAACTATCGTCCAGTGATTCTCCTCCCGGTGCTCTCAAAGGTGATGGAATCGATCATAGCTGAGGCTGGAATGTGCCACTTCGAAAGGTCTAAAATCATAGCAACGGACCAACACGGATACCGTCAGCATCGGTCATATGCTGCTAATCTACTTATTGTCCGTGGCAGTTGGACAGAGATAGCCGACAGTGGGACCGGCATTTATATTATCTACCTAGACTTTTCTAAAGCTTTCGACCGCACAGATCACCTCATTCTTCGCCAAAAGCTGCAAGCTTACGGAGTTGGGAACCCAGTCCTTGAATCGAGCCGAAACGCTCTTTCACCGGCGTCTTCAGGTTCGAGTTTGGGGTGCATTTCCTTAGCCAAATTATGTGGACTGTGGTGTTGCACAAGGGACAGCGTTGAGGCCGCGGTTATTCCTGTTTTTCATTAACGACCGTACGAGTGTCATCAAGTCGAATTTTCTGCTTGTTGCCGAGGACATCAAGATATGGAGGGCAATCGGCTGTCATGAAGATCACGATATGCTGCAACGAGACTTAGACCACGCCTTTGTATGGTCAAAGGCAAATCTACCTCAGTTTAACACCGACAAGTGCAAAACCGTGCATGGCCGCCACAAGCCCGCATAGGTATATAAGCTTGGAGACGAAATGTTGAAAACTGCCTCAGAAGAGCGAGACCTTGGGGTGGTGATGCAAGACGACCTAGGCTATTCGGTTTAATCCTTGAAGGCGTCTAAAATCGCGAACCAACATCTTTTCTGTTACGGAGGGCGTTCGGGCGGTTCGATCTCTCCATCTTTGTCCAAATGCTCAATACATTAGTGAGGCACCATGTAGAGTACGCGATCCAGGTTTGGAAACCATGGTTAAAAAGCGAGCTCGCTGCGCTGGAGAACGCGCAGCAAATCGCAATGAAAACGTGAAGGTTTTGTCCCATCTGCAATACCATAAGCGACTGAGAGCCCTGGGAGTGTACAGCGGCAGATACCGACGCCTACAAGGTGACCTCACTCTGGCCTTCCAGAACTTGAAAACCCCGGTCACGCATGCTGCCACCTCCTAAAGCTTAGTCGTAACACGGAATTGAAGGGTCATAATTTGAAACCGGCCACCAAATACAGTCAGCTGGAATGCTGCCGGAATTGTGTTTTCCTTAGAGTTTGTCAACCATGGAACGCTCCTTCAACTTCTGTCATATCTGCGCCCACGCTACCCATTTTTAAAAAACCACTCGACGATCCTACATTACTTGAGCTGATTTCTATTCACTGGGTGACGACATGGCGCAGCTAAACATTATACTCACCAACCCCATGAAATTGGGATAGACGGATATACCTTTGTGTTAATGTGGATAATATGGTGAATCCACAGATGCGTCTGTTTTACTTTTGTGCAATGTTTTGTTCCAACGTTATTCCCACACACCATCCCACGGAACGTTTCAAGTATTACCATTTTTATCCGTATTATACCGTTGTTCCATTGACATCGTGGCCTGAGGCAGTCCGAGTTCTATCAGTTTGCTGAAAGGGATTGTGTGTTGGTATAAGCACAAGAGTGTCTTACACATTAAGAGACCAGTGAAAGATATGGAAAACATGTTTGAGATTTGGTCGACCCTTGTGAGGTTGGCCGCTGTTGGTTTTTTGAAGAGTCGTCAACGCTTGAAATGGAGTTGGGTTACATTAGTGCACCAGACACTCCGTAACATGATGACCTATGTGGTCGCTTCTTTCCGGGGTTCTGCTCCGGATTTTAATTACTGTTGTTGACTTAATCGCTGTGTGGTACTTACCAAATAGTGCATCCAATTTGTTTAGCTCCCACAAGGAATGTTCAAGGGACTGTTTTCTTTTACTTACGAGTTTCAGTCGAATTTCTATTAACATTATGTCAAGTAAATCAGCCTCGTTGTCCAGACGGGTCTGTGCTGTTGGCTCAGTAGTTAGCGTTTACTTCATCAACCTGTGATCCCATGCACGAAACGTGGATACCTGTCAACGAAATAACAATGAATCTACTGTAGAGGGTGGCCCATGTCTCGTGCTCGCAATTTTGTGTCGGCGTTTCATCAGTGGATTAATTTTCACGTGCGAACAAAGTGAACCGTTACGGGCTCCTTTTGTTTTTGTTTCTATCTTGGTTTTTCGTATTTATTGCACCTTCTTATTATGGGATATACAGTAGTATACACATTCCGCTTGATGTGTTACGAAATTGATCCGCAATCAGCAGAATGGATCCCATCTTATCCACGGAATTTCCTGTTACTCGAAGTAAGCTAGTTTTACCACAGTGCAGCGAGTTTGGGTGACGCACGATGTATCTAATTGTAGTAGGATCGTAGCGGATACTACTCCCAATGAAGCTAAGATTCCATTGATTAGATCGTTTATCAGCTTACACTACAATTTACCTGATTTCGATGCGGAATCATTAGTGTACACAAGACTTAAAACAACACAGTTGAACTTGATGGCCATCAACTTAGGAATATTAGGTTCCCACAGTTTGGGTAAATTGTTGGGCGACGCTGGTGATGATCAACCAGGCGGCCACGTCCCATACATGTCACTAATGTAATATGAGTCAGAGTTACTCCTTCTGGTATTTTCTTAGAGGCAACCAATGTGTAGTATGTCCAGTTATTTATTACTGTGGGCTAGCTGTAGCTTTGAACCACCATTTTGGTGGCTGAGTTACTGGATGCGTCACCCTGGAAGGAAGTGAAAGCAGTCACGCTCAAATGGACTTGCCTACTTAGACCAGTGAAGTGAGCTTCAACAACTAAAGACAAAGACACTGAACCGGGCTGAGATACATGGCTCTTTTCTTTGGTCTATATGTGGAAATTGTGGTGGCTAGGTGAAATAAAACCGTAGCTTCGTCTATTTTCAGTAGTTTGGATATATAATCTGTCCGTTGCCAATCGCTTCCATCAGCTTTTCACCCTATTCCATTAGGACAGTGAATCAGTTAGCCACCGGAGTGGCCTATTGTACTTGGTAGAACCAAAACGCTATAGTCGGGCTGTTGTGCGGCCTGGCTCCAATTGGTGATAGCTATGCAGCACTGCAGTGAAATATTTGCATCAGTTAGAGCATGTTAGGCCTGTCTTAACAAGGTTAACAAATTAATAGCATTTAACCTCAGGGTGGGTCATATTCATGTATACATACAAGTTAATAGTCTCCCACCGGTTACGAGACCAGTCAACTGTTCACTTCCCCAAAGTCAACTACCATGGTGATAGTGAATCACCGCTATAATGCAGCTCGATCAACGGAGTCAAAGCGGCACGTATGTCTAGGAATACAACGATAGTGGGCCTGTGCTAAATGTGGCGATGTTCGAGGAGCTGGCGGAGCGTGCAGATTTGATCCACACATGGGCGGCCGGGACGGAAAACATTTTGTTCTTCACGGTAGGAGGATTCACGTATTGGGGATAGTCTACGGAGCAGAATGGATACCAATCGCTTGGAGGTAACCGAAATAAGAGTAATCCCACGATGAGTTACCCATGAAGTGCGAGCATCTTTCTTGAAATCGGGACAATAGCTGATTCGCCCCAAGAGGAAGGCACTTTATCTTCATGCCAGATTCTTGCGAACAGCGAGGTCAGCTGATTAATGATCACCACGCCGCCGTACTTGAACAGCTCCGGAGGAATTCAGCGTTAACATGCACAGTCTATTTAGGCCCTTTTTTCCATGTCTGTGTGTGAACCCTCTGATTGGTTCGCCAAAATACTCTAAATTTATCACAAGTTTCCTTGTTGTTTCATATTATCCTCTTTCTGCCCATGCAACGGTCTTGTCGAGGATTGGCTTTTTTATCTGCAATACACAAAGACTACGCGGGTCCAACCGACGGTCTACATTACTCGCTCCTGGTTGATGTTTTTCCAAATGGTCTGAAGTAGCTGTCACTAATTTTCCGTCCACAACTGTGACGCCAACTTGCCTGTAGTATGTGTTAACTCAACATGGCCTTATCGATGCGTTATTATCAGAAAATGGTTTAAAATTTAAGACTTCGAAGTCTGAGGTTTAATCGCCGTTACGGCATTCAACGTCACCCAGCGCTTTCCCATCCTCCGTCCAACAACCAACTGGGTCATTTTGTCGATAACTTCAAAACAACACTCTTGCTAAGCAATAGGGATGGGATTGTAGGTGCGAATATCCAAATGTCCAGCATCCTTTGAAAGACGATTTCCGGTCAGAGCATCGAGGGGTCGAGTGTTGGGCAGTTCAGTTTTCAGTTGATCAACTATGTTCCGGACACCGAAGTGCAATGGATCCAGTTGCCACGGTTCATAACGCAACAATAACTAAATAACAACGGTAAGGCAGTGTGGCTAAAGGCAAATAGAATGTAACCAAATTAGAAGCATGAAGGAAGCGTAATAAACCAACCATAATGGTACCAAATTAACAACCAGATGTAAGAAATCCAATGTAAGTACTTTACTCACTACGCGACTGCGCCTTGTCAGATATGGTCTCTAACCATTGGGGTGGACTATCGCGAGGCTCCCATCCTGGAAGGCGGCACACATCAGCCTGATCACGTCTCTCAGTCAATTTTTTCCTGATACTATGCCATGTCACGAACTGGCCACCTCGCGGTTTCAGCCAAATTGCTGCTGCCACGGCGTATAATGCACGCCGAGGAAGCCGGTCAACTAGCATACGGAGGACATGGCCCAGCCAATGTAAACGATTAAGATTCAGCAAACACTCCACTGAGGCACCAGAGGGCTTCCTGCCAAAAAGCAACTGGCGGACCCGGTGTTCCCACCAGGCGTGAGCAATACACCGCAAGCACCGGTGGTCAGACACGACCTAGGATTTAGTGTCTTCGTCGTGAACGGGCCAAGTCTCTGATACATACAGTAGGACCGGGCTTATTGCAACGTTATAAACATAGGTTTCACTGAAAGACTGATATCCCGTTGTCTTCATAGAGGTCTAAGTCTCTGGAAGGCCACACGGGCCTTGCTGATATGCAAAGTAATCTATTCAGTGATGTGATCATCAGAGGTGACACAGGTCCCGAGGTAAGTGAACGGATCCACCATATCCACTGGTTGTTCGATGGCAGATAGAACCGGACATGTGTCGGTCCAGTCCTGAAGCAGTACTTTGCACTTTGAAGGTGCTAAGCACATGCCGAAGAGTGCGGCGCGAGGCGTCAGTCTATCTTGCAGAGTTTGCAGAGCCACTGCGTCGGACACATGAAGAGCTATGTAGTCCGCATACTGTCGGTTTGTCAGTCGGTCCCCTGGCAGAACTTTCCCTCCGATAGAGTCTGAAATAACGGAGTCACTCATGATCATTTCGATGAGCAAGTTGAAAAGGAAAGAAATTGTAGGAAAATTCTGGCGAACCCACTTGTTGTGGGCAACTCAGGAGACAGTATCCCACAGATCCTCACACGTCCTTTGGAGTCACGGTACAGAGACTTAAAATGGAATGGATTTAGCCGCCACGTCCTTCATGAATAAGCAGTGCCACAAGTGGCATGGTCAACAGAGTCGAAGGCAGCTTTCAAGTCCAGGAAAATCATCATGGTCGGTTCTCTGCTCCAACACTTGGCAAAGAGTGGATATGTGGTCGATACAACCACGACCTGAGCAGAAGTCAGCTTAACTTTCAGTGATTCGATTCTCATGGGGGCCATTAAATCGTCGGAGGATGATATCCGTGTGGCGCTTGGATGCAATGGAAACAAGGCTGGTACCTCTATGATTTTCTACGAATTACGCTGACCTTACTTGAAGATGGGCACGACAGTTGATAGTCTTTAGTCTGAAGGAGTCCCTTTACTTTGCCGAATCGTGTTAAATAGACTAGCGAGTCCAGACAACGTAGGGTAACCACCATCTTTCTGCAAATATGGAGGAAGGTCGTTGGATCCAGAAGCGTTGTTTGGTTTTAACAGGATAAGCTGTTGTCGAATTTCTTCTAAACTTGGAGGTGTTACGTCTGCTTCCCAGGACGGCGCAGACGATTTGGCAAGTGGCAATGTCGCAACAGGTCTGCTGGACGGCTCTTCAAAATGTTCCGCCCAACATGCTAGTCAACAACACTAAAAGTGGATAAGCTGTTCACTTTTCTCAGCTCTTGTCTCGCTAACGAATGGCTTTCTCTGATCCGTGTTCCGGATGCACTGAAACAGAACTCAGCTGTTCCCAATAGCATTGACTTTCTCCATCTCACAGGTCCTTGCGATCCACTAAGGTCCCGGTCGATTCGAAGACACGTTGTGATGCGTCGTTTCAGTGAGTTACGGGCACGCTGAAACTCTCTGCTCATTGGAAGTTGTTTACCATGTTCCGACCAAGCTGGTCGATGTCTCAGAGACCCGTTATTGGTTACGACCTCTCAAGTTGGGTGCAGCGCATGCATCAAAGACACTCTTCATGGTACATTTGATACGATTCCCGTCAGCGTTCGGCTCATCAACCTCATTCATGAATAACAATTGTTGAAACAGTTTGTTATGAAATTGTTGAACTGAAGATTGCGTGTTCAAGTTACAGGTAGGGTTAGAAGGTAAACACTTCTTTGAAGAAGGAAGAGTGAGCGCAAAGCGTGCGAGCACCACAGCGTAGTCGGGATGCAGGCACGTGCTCCAAATTGACGGACCGTTTTGTACTGATGTGCGCCATATTCTGCTGATGGCAATATAATGAATTTGGGTTCAGGTCATCGAGGAATTCTGTGGGCGCCAGGTGACATGATGTGAAGGTTTGTGCTGAAAAGCAGTGCTACTGAGGCAAAGGTTGTGGTCGGCGCACAGTTGTAAGATTCGATCGCCATTGTCTGCTCGGCGTGCATCGACTCCAAAGCGCCATCCCGGTGCTGTACAGAGTCTGAAAGACGAACCACTTCTGTATTCGAGTCACCCGTAATAATCACGATGATGGTATCCTTTGCCATGCGAAGAAGGGATGAGGGCTGTCTATATAAATCGTCTTTGAAGCACTCTGAACTGCACTCAGTAGGTGTATAAACTGGGGCAATGAAAAAGCACCTTGTCTTCATACTCTGCTTGGTAACTCCAATAGTAGTTCAAAGTCAAACCGCGCACATGCGGCTGTTCACCAGTAATTCGCTGCCCCTTCCCTTTTCTGGAGGGTTATTCACACATCACGAACGTCATTCGATTCGAGGCCTCTCATTGATTTCCCCTTTTGCTGGCGAACCCAGCGAACAAAACACACACAGAGTCACACAACATGGCTACTTTCAAATACACACATAAACATACTTCTACATGTCAACACACACATAAATTCCTATGCTATTTGTCAAAATGTACTAATTTGTGTAATTGCCGATCACACATGTCTGTATTACCATGATCACGCCTTGATGGTGTGCCTCGCAATGTCGAGAATAAATTACTTAAGTCGAACCGCGCACATGCCCCTGTTCACCAGTATCCGGTCAATCAGATTGCCTTCAGCATGTTTGCTGAGGGCAATACCGACACCGTAAATACTTTGAGTTCTTAACTCGGGTATCGTCAGTGACGCGAAGAATGTAGTCATCTTCGTCAAGTTCAGAAGCAGGGCGTCGAAGAATCGTCACAACGCTGTTACCTGGTATGCGTGTTTCGGAGACACAGCAAACATCAATACCAAGAGAGTGAAGAGTAAGAGTCAGCGTTGCCTGCTGGCTGACCTGACCCGGAGCGGGGACGTTAAAAGAACTAATGTGAAGTGAAACTCTTGGTTTGATAGAAGAGCTGCATCTATCGATGGCAGCAATTGCGAGGTCAGTGGCAGTCTCTTGCTCAATGGACGGAGAACAGGAGAGGTGTAGAAAAAGCACAACAAAAGGGAGTATTGTCGACGTGGTCGAGATGGCAGATGATACTCTCCAGCTGCCCATTCGGAGAGAGGGTTTTGTTCGAGGTTCCCTGCCTCTAGCCTTCGACTCAACAGCCTGACACACAAGGCAGTGAAGTACATGGATGTTCGCTTGAGAGACTCCACCCGGAACCTTTGGCTCAACAACCTGACTAACAAGGCATTGGGGAGCTAGTCTAGCTCGGGAGTTTGATTGCAGAAAGCCAATGGGGTCTGCCTGAAGATTTGGAACAATGCATATATGTTTTGCGACCGTATTGCGTTATTCACCTGCGACTACGGCCAGACGCAGGTGGAAGTTGGCGGGTTTGCACCAATTTGACCAGAGGCCACCTGGCTTGAGGCAGGCGGTAGCAAAACATTGAGCACACGAAGATGTCCTCACACCCGTCAGAGACAATGCGTGTTGCTTGTGCTCAACCCCAATCGAGCTGTGAGCTTATAACCCGTAGACCTGTTGTCTCCTGTGGCCAGGTTTTAAAGGAAGAAGGCCATGGACCTCTCCCTAACCTCCTAAGAGAATCGGATTGTGAGACTGAGTTAGTCTAGCCCTTAACCATTGACCAGTCTAGTATGAGGTTCGGGAGGCACTTGGAAAGTGCCACCCAGCATAGCTCAACGGGTCACGGGGGTACGCAAACCATTGCACCACGCTAAGGTCCAGTCGCGTTGCGTTCGGGCAGTTGCCCACCACAAGAGAAGCGGAAGTCCCAACCGAACAATCGCTAATAAAAGCTACTTCCGTCACTAGTCGCAAAGGCTTCGTTGTTAGAGCCCTTCTATTCGCCTGTGACTACGGTGCTACTCAATCCAGCCGGCGAAATGCCACAGTGACTGCCTGTCATCGTAATAGGTTGTAAGATGTCACTATCAGATGTGAAACCCATGTTTACAGTCGCAATCAACTTCAATCACGACGCGATGTGATCTGTAAATGAGCCGAATAATCCGCTCCATCGTGGGTGCACATATTATTAGCTACATGTGGGTTACTTTTGGCTGGGAATTCACTCCATTAGCTTCCAAATCGGACAGTACTCCACACACCAGGTTAAGATCCAGACAGCCTTTCATCCAAAAGTAACTCATCAGTGGTGCACATCTACCGGCTAGATAAAGAAACGAACTCATGACCAATAGGGACTTGCGACACTATCCAACAGCTTATGTCACTAAGCCATGGCTGCAGACCATCATGACTTACGAGGTAACTGCAATCCAGCGTGACTCATCCTCCACCGCCATGCACGTTACGAATGTTGCAGAGGACAGAGTCAAGGATTCTGCTAACAGCAGCTGTGTAGATACTGCATGGGTGTGATGAGTCCCACAGGGACCAAACGGTTATTTGCTGCTCCTCCGGGCGTGTGTACCCCCATCGGACCTCGAAGTTATTTCGATGAGCTCACAATAAAAGTTGTAACAGTAATCTCTTAGTCATGAGTACCTTTAGTAGCATTGCGCGACAACCAGCGACCGTAGCAGCTGCCCAACCCACTGTCCCATCTGTCTCTCTACCGCACAGAACGGATCCACTGAGAGGCAACAACGCTACAGATGCATCCGCGACAAAAACGGTACATTAAACCTTAAAGTGGATGCACAATTCCTTGAAATTGAGAAAGCGGAGTCTATGCCCTTCATGACACGCTTTTGGTGCCGACACTCGCACTTACTTGTTTGGCTACGCTCTCGAATTCTATGCGATAGACTGCAGACTGTTCTGTATGAAAGTTCAAAAATGTCATCAGCCTTGCTGTGTAGTCAAGGTGGATAGTCAAAGGGATCTGTTGAATACCAGTCTCATGTCTGGGGGGCTAATGTGTGCGGCTGTGGTGAACGTCGGTGTCGTGCGTGTAGAAATAGTCTGTCAATTTCATTCCGTTTGCTTCCTGGGTGCGCTTCACGTGGACTGTCTTTCGTTCCAACTAGGCAGTTCGCTGGAACTATACAATTTCGCAATTGATTGCCTCCATAACGCAATCGCTTTCACCTGTAGTGTAGCAACCTATATCCTTAACGCAAAACTATTCCGATAGTCACGTAATTTGTATCCACGACGGCCACAGTGAGTCAGCTGTCCACGTTTAGTAATATTTCATAGTGTTGTAGATTAGCATACCATTAGCTAAATTTGAAAAGTATGTGATAGGCACCCAAAGCACAATCGCTATTTTCCGCACAGCGATGCCCGTTGCATGCCGGTCCAGTACCATTGAAACATTTAAGAGTAATTTGTAATGAGGTAGCAACGATGTGCACAATTAGTATGGATTTCACCGAAACGGTTGTGCACCACGCACCCGATAATAGTCCCGGCAAGTTGGACAGGCGCTTTCGGTGCTTGTGTAGGGGCTGACGCTTCCCATCTGGACTTTGTCCTCATATTCTTCTCTGTCAGCTATGCATGCACGTATGAAACCGTGCAACTCTATCAAATGCGACGGTGAGATAATATTACGATCAGGTATGTGCCTTGGTTACATAAACCACTCAACGGAGGTTAATCTCTCAAATATTTTCATCTACATAGAGAGTGCGCGTCGCAGTCTGTTTAAACAACGACTGGTTCAAAACTACTCCGATCAATCTTCATCTTCACTTACGATTTAGTGATATAGAGAGTTATCAAGACATGATGCAAGCACTTGTGTCGATCTCCATAGAGATTAGAGTTGGTTGACCTATGGTGCATATTAACTCTAATAGGTGCCCAGCTGACAGAGGGCTTCTCAAATACGCCACCAGTGACCTAACACTGAATCACTGTGGCAGAAACAAACCTACTTAGTATAAACGTATACTTGGTAACCATGCAAAACTGATTTATAATCAAACAGTCAATCAGTCTCCAGCTGGGCTCTGTGTGTAGCAGTCTTGAAACAAGGGTGATGAGGTGTGTCGCTTTGTTGTCCTTTGGTAGCTATAAGTAGCGAAACTAGCAGAGACGCGGTTGATTTATGAAGTAGTCGTCGAGGATGTCGAGCTCATTGGCTAATTGCGTGGCCTCAGTGATAGATTATCCAATGACCATGGTGGCACTTTGCTGTACATCAGGTCTTCACTGCGTGAGAGACTTGTGTATGCTCACCGAAGCGACGTGAGCTGCTGTGGTGCGTAAAGCACCTCACTCACGGAGAGATGCTGGTGGTTGCGGCTTATCGTAGTCCCTTGAACCGCTGTTTGGACAGGCTGTCGCGCCGTTGAAGTCACATGACGCACCCCATTTTCTGCTCGTGATTGAGTTCAATCTCACTCCGATATTTTAACTTGAAGTGAAGTTCGCAGAAATGCCACTAAAAACAGCAGCAGTGCAACACATCTGACAGACAGCACGCACAACCACGTGCTCAGTTCCGCTGTCCTTGGACCTGATGTTAACGATTTGCTAAATCAGATCTTGTAGACCGTGACAACAAGCCACCACTCAGTTCTCATTACCAACATGGGGCTGCCGCAACTATACTCTCATCCAATGAACACAGCTTGCAGTAATTGGAAACCGATTTCGGTGGTTTAAATTGAACCTAGAGGTAAGCGGATTTATTTCCGGTGTCTGCTCATTCATGGCAGCTAGTTGATTAGTTGTAAACCAGGAAGTAGATTTGTTATACCATTAGCCTGTACACCAGCATTGTCAAAAACTTGGACCAGCCAAGTCACATATAGTTTCGAAAATTAATTGCGAGAATTCAACCTGTCGAAGGTTTAGACTATAGGGCTATTTCCCTTCCTTGGACTCTGTTCATGATTATTAGGTGAGTAAGCAGCAGTGAGCAGGCGTCAGTATTTCGAAGCGCAGCTTTTAACCGCTCGAAGTGAATTTGTACTCAAGTCAAGCGGAATCTTAACCCTTGAGATGAGATCCTAAGGTTGAAGGGCTAGGACGAACAGATTCTAACCTCCAGTACTGAGAGTGCGACCGCGTTACACCTTACTATCAGATTCAGAAACACTTATCCACTGAAAACGTTAGTTCACGGTTTTGAGTCCCAGGTTACGGTGAATCAGACATTCGTTACGACATCACGCCAGAGATTGAAGAACGCACAGAGTATTACGAAAGCACGGGTGTTCGCATTTCGATGAGACAGCACATGCTTACATTCTCGTTGCTCCAATAACAGTATTCAGTATCTAGGTGATGTGCAGACCTCATGGTTCCACAGCAACTTCACGCTGGACGCGTTTTGCATTCTCCAGGTTTGCCAGCCATGTTGCCTTGGAACGGCTGTGCGATGTGTGGTCGGTGACATCGTTGCCAGTCGACACTTGTCCCTGCCATACCCAATATACGGTTTTACGTGTCATAGAATGCGTAATATCTTCAGTAATACCGTTATCAGGTGGTAATTGCTAAACTCAGCTAACCACCTATGTTGCATTATCAGTAGCAGTTACGCTGCTCTCCCGATAGCGAACTCACCCACGCTATAAATGCCATGCGATACAGACCGTGTTCATCCTTGGTTTAAGCCGTTTAAACACTTCATTAAATGTCATTGCCTTATCCTCTCTTGGGGTTGCGAGTAGTCGTGCGGTATCCGTGTTTTTTTGGTACCCTGAATAAGAACCGTTAGTCGACTATTCACCGAATTCGATCAGCCACTTCTCTATGAAAGACACGTTCACAAGCTCTGAATCATTGTTCTGACTAAGGTCGTTATACCTAACACATAAAGTTACAACACTGCACTACCGTTTACTTTGCTTGATTGGATTCCGGAGAACAGCCGTTCACGTGCAGCTCGTTTGACGACATCAGCTATGGATTATTCACCAAGTAGTAAAATACGCTGTTTATTTGTGATTTCCGCTTATGCTCCCACCGACTGTAGTTCTAATGCTGTCAAGGACACATCCCACCACGAACTGAACCAGCCACTACGCAGTGCTACTAGTGCAGATATTATAGTACTTGTAGGGAATATGAATGCACAGGAAGGGCGTCTGAGTTCTTCAGAAGCTCAGCTGGGCAGTAATTATGAGCTGAACTCCAAATGGGGCTGACAACCGTGAGCTTGTGCTGCAACTGTGTGCGGAGCATCAGTTGTTTCTTAGTAACACTGCTTTTAGACACAGTGGGCGCCGAAGTGCCACTTGGCGTTCTTCTGTAGCTGGCCAGGGATGGACTCAAATTGACAACATTGCCATAGGTTGCAGGTGGCTTGCTTCCACCCTGAATTGCAACACGTACTGCAGTACCGAAGTCGACTCTGATCATGCATTGGTATGCTGTCGTTTATCCATGAACTTTGTCGGGAGGCGCACCAAGCGTCTCCTCCGATTGGTAACCGAGAAATTGTCTTAGCCCTCGGTCAGGCAAGCCTATCAAGACGCATTGTGTACCGAACATTCGCTGTCTTGTTCTACTCATACTGAGATTCAGTGAATAGGATCTCGGCCGCCATGCACATTGCAGGAGCATCTGCTTGTGGCACTATCAATGGTCACCGCACTAGTCGCTGGAGATGCGAGAGGTCGGTGAACCTGTTGGAATCTAGCAGAAACCATCTGGCAAGCTCTGAGCACAAGACTGGCTGTTAGGCGTTAACTAAAGCGGAGCATAAGTGCTGACAAGAAAGACTGGCGGATCCCTCGGGCTCAGGAAATGGAGGAGGCAGGAGCAGTAGGCAATTACCGCAAGCTCTTCCACCTTATCCGCACCACTGGTCCCAGGAAACCAGGCGTCAGTGAGAAAATCAGAGACAGCGCGGGTGCCCTGATACTCAACAAGCAGTGCCGCATGCCTGGTTGGGTGGCACACTCAAAGTCAGTTTAGCTGGCCCCTGCTCCCGGACCTCTTCCTACTCAGGTGATGCAGGACGAGCCATAGACAATTAGCTTAAAGCCTCCGTCGTAGGCCGAAGTCCGTAACGGGATCATAGCCCTCAATCCTTTTCCTGTCACCAACTCGGATTACCTCCCACCTGCACTATGTAAGAATGAAGTTGAGGTTCTAAGCAAAGTAATGACCTTCATATTCGAACGTATCTGGAAGGAAGAGAGTGTTCCGGTTAACTGGAGCGAACCGATTATGGTGACGACATAAAGGAGGGCAGTCGCACCGACTGTTCTAACTACAGAGGTAGTAGCCTAACGCTTGTTGTAACAAAAATATTGGCCTCGATTCTTGTTCGTCGCTTTACTGTGGAACGGTAATCTCGAAGTAGGGAAGCGCAGGCCGGTTTCCGCCCAGGACATGGCTGTATAGACCAAATATTCATTTTACGGCAGGTGCTAGAGCAGCGCCACGCATACCGCAGACCGACAATAGCTGTGTTCCTCGATTACAAGAGTGCGTACGATTCAGTTGATCGATCGATTCTGTTCGAAGTACTTGCGTGAAAAGATGTTCCCACGAAATATGTGAACATCAACGTGTTCTATACTCGAAACCTACAAGCCTCGTCAGGTTCACGGTGACCTGTCGGATAGCTTTCCGACCACAAGTGGCCTTCGTCAGGGTCGTTCGATTTCGCTATTTTTGTTCAAGTTCCTTGTGAACTCTGTCATGGAGTATTCCTTGCGGAATCGTAAGATCTATGCGTTGAGGTCCTGTCTGGTGAAAGATTATTTGATCATGATTATGCAGACGATGTGGCTTGGCTAGAGACATTACACGACGTCGCTCGCAACCGACAGTATTGTCACGTCAGCTGCCATCTAATCGGATTGCCTGTTTAAAGTGTGTTTTGGTGCTGAGTTATCTGCTGGGTGATGGCTGATTATGACCCGGGGCAGTAAAAACCGCAAGAAAGCTGTCTAGCCGATGCCGCCTTATCTTTGCACGATAGCCACCTGTTAGTGACGGTATGTTGTCTACGCAAGGTGTAGGCGGCTTGAACCTGAATGTTTGCTTAGGGCATTTAGGTTTTCCGGTAAGTCCCCCTTCTCTCCCTCTTATTATTTTTTATTCCAAAGGTCATCATGGTTGTATGGCAGCGAAGCATCAGTTCAAATGGCTGATGTCCGGCTGTTGTTGATGATGACTCCCGTTTACTGATGTCAAAAGCAGCGTAAGGCAGACAGCTTCACACGGCTAGTGAATACCTGAGCTGGGAGCAGAGCCTGCAACTTCCGGTGTATGACAGAGAGCTCTGAGTGTGTCAGCATAGTGCTAGTTTGCCTGGGGCTACTGAAGTGGTCAAAGTCTAATGATTTTGAAATAATTAAACGTCATAGCAACCGCTGCAACACATTCAATATCTTGGAACATATTTGGAACCGATCGGGAAGTCATCATTTCAGAAAATTTGGTAAACGACCGGTGAATGTATTTATGATGATGAAGCCTGATGAAGCAATTGTGTCAAATGCGAAACGTGTATCATCATAAATACACTAACCGGTCGTTTACCAAGTTTTCTGAAACGCTGCAACACATCCTTGTATAAACTGACCATTAACCACCATTTCAGCAAGGACGGTGCCTATCACATTAGCATTTAGTTTCCGGAATTGTTGCGACGCGACACTTGTCCAGCAGTATTATCCTGGACGCTGTACAATGAAGTAGTACTAAAAAAGTAAGCACCATTTCCATTTTTGAAACCGGCCAATTGCAGATCGGTTAACCGAGATCTTCCGCGTACAGTGAAATAAAACGCTCGCGGAAACTTTATTTGCCTCGTATTTGTGTTCGGTGACAAACCTTCTGACAACTTTGTATCCCGAACAACCAAAAGGATACACAAGACAGCCGCTGCTCTGACCGCAACAAACTAGTGTTTACGCTTGCTGTAGTAGAAGGTAAATAGTCCTTTGCTGAGGGTAACTGACATGTTGCTAACTCGGCGCAACCATAGCTTGAATACCTCACATTATTAACGGGATCAAGTTATTCGAATCGTATTTGATTGAGCATCGAGAATGTAATTTATCACCTTAGCATGAAAGTAGGAATTGGTAATCCAGCCTTTGTTTAAGACCACGGTGGCCGGTGATATGGAGATAATTTTAGTCAAAACAAATATCACAAATCACGCTTTTCTCGGTATGCCTCGTTCCATCCAGAATAAATTCATTTATTTCCTTAGAGAGAGTATGATAAAAAGTTTTCTTTAACCAGAATCAGATAAATCTTGCAGTTACTAGATTTGCTCGGCACTAGGAATAGAAAAATAACTGAATGAATGGAGACAATTTATGCCAATAAAATAGCTGTATAGATTTCTGGGTGCGACAGAGTTACGCACAAGTAAGGCGGTGTTTTGAACACTCGCAAGACTGCTCTTTGCTTTTCTTTGGCGTCACATTAAGATAAACAAGGGAGGAAGGATGAAAGATAACGTTTGATGGAAAAGAAGTAGCTAATGTTGGGGTATTGCATAACGTGGCTTTTATACGTAACGATATTGCTTGCTACATCACAGAGTTAGCCGAAAAGAAATGTGACTCCGTAGCGGCTAATGTAAAGTCACGTATTGGGACCACAGGAGATCGCATAACGTAGTAAGTATACAGTTTTTCAGATGACTAACTCAGTGGTAAACGTTACTGTTAGATCACGTGTAACAAGGTGCAAAATACCTGGACTCGTTCAGCATGTAGCTATCAAGCTGAACCACAGCTTACGGAGTATGTCATTCGAAGACCGGTGCAGGTTCTTACGGGCTGTACACCGTGCCAAATTGACGAGTTCGGGTTGATCTCAGACTGACGTGTCAAATATTACATGTGGGTGACTTCTCGGAGTGCGCGCACTTTGGAGCACTGGTAAAAGCTTGTGGTGCCTGATTTAAACCGTATGACTCCCTCTCTACGTTTTGAGCCGTGTGTGGTGAAATAGTGAAGCAGTTTACGGGAAACAGTCGTCAAAACAAACACTGTGTCGGAACTTAAAAATACCTGAACAACGGTCTTACGGATTTTAGATTTACAGAGCGTATCGCACAGGAATCACTGTACAGCTGTAACGTGTTGAACATGAGCGGGAATTGCTGGCATCATTCCTCGTGCATTTTTGGTCAAACTCCGATAAAAGAGACTCAGATCTATTGTTGTCCACTCTCTAGTATTTGCAGTACTCAGTATCCAGGTTTAACGTTTGATTTAATTCGAATCGACCGCTCAACGATCATTTGAACTATACAAAGTCCTTACCGTTCCACAGCCAGCATTTGTTGCTTCTGGTGTTGATAATGATACATCTGGGCTGAATGAGCCAACTTTCGATCACCATCCGTGCGACTACCAGCAGGTCGCAAAACGGTCCATTCTGCGACTCCTTCAGATCCCCCGTTTTGGCTGCCGAATTTGTTAAAAGCATCCATTTTATTCGTTCCTGGCACATAAACCCTGTGAAAGGATTTTCAACTCACGGTGAGTTATCAGGCAGGTGCATTGAGTAAAGTTAATATTGAGTAACGGATTACTAGCACTTGCTTTTACAGCAATGCCCACTTACCTGTAGTAGTACATCACGGTTCCGAAAACTGCTAATGCCACGAGCAAGAAGCACGTCACTCCGATCGCTGAAAAACGGTAGATAAGGGCGCTACTTTATTAGTAGCCTTAATGACAATTAAAATGCGAGATAACTTTAACGAGTATCGGATCAAAGAAGACTAACCGCACTGATTCGTGCAAACTTTGCGCGAATTGCCAGACCACACTTAAAGGCGCTGCGGTCCTTCGTATCATTGGGCATGAACTCGTCCTATTGCTTGGGTGTGTTCGTCTACGGCAGTGATTCTAAACATTCTAAGCAGGTTTTAAAGCAGGTTCATTAAAAACAATTACTCCCCATATGTTGCTTTGAAAACTAACATAGCTATTAACCATCGTGTTTTTGTTTGAAGATATGGTAAATAAACGTGTTTCAATGAATTTCAATCATTCTGACAAAGAGAATACCTACTTTTGATTGGTTTTTGTTACTTAATCAACAGGCAATCTAAACTAATGGGACGGTTGATAGTGCTTAGCTTTAACAATATCTCTAACATATGTTGCAGTTTTGGCCAATAAGCCAAATTAAATCGGTTCCTTAGTTCTGTTTTTACTGTCGTCACACATGCAAGTTGTGACGAATTGGATCAGTACTTTCTATACTTATTACAGTAGTAATGGATACAGGCCACCAATTGTTGTCCAAACTGAAATGCTGTGTTTTGGAAATCAATTTTCCTTGTGTTGTTCCACGATGTCCAAGGAATTGTGCTTTGAATTTAACTGCTCTGTCTGGGAAGATTCCTTCATTCACTAAAACGGATCTCGGCACCCACGCATTTACTTGGTAATTTTTCAAATCAAGAAAATAGGGAGGTGATTTGATACAGGTGAGGTTGTTAATAATTTTGTTTCTTGTGTGAGCTGTGCTCCAATTCTTGCAGTTAGTTTACTCTAGGTAATGACACAATCTACCACTTTGTGGGGTAATTACCCCTGGGTTGGGAACCACCGGTTCACGGCTACTTCTGTGCCGTCATGGTCAGTTTGAGTGGTCGTCAAAAAACTCCGAAATATTGTAGTGAAGCACATGGTTCAATGACATATGACCAAGTTCTAAACTAATAATCAAGCGAGAGCGAAGCTTCCATTACTTGCTTTCTAAATACCTTAATAACTGGTCACGATCGTGTCAGTGAAGGTTATTTGCGTTGATTAAATACTTCGTTTTGTGATCTAAGCAAAGCGTCCACTTCAACCCAGTAACTAAGACAACTCCCTTTCCCTAAGTACTGTGCATTGAATGAACATTGGCCGTTAGTAATTTGCCATGAGATATAGAAACAGAAGGGTTGCAGCTTCCATCTTCTGATTGCAAATTGATTAAAATGTAATCACATTAAACGCGTTCGGCGTAGCGCCCTTGCGAAATTCCCACAAATATATGCAGATCTGTCTTCAGTGGGTTGCGCTTAAATATGATTTTACTTTTTGTTGTGGATCCCAGTTTGAATAGGTTTAGTCGTAACCTGTATGTCATTGACAAGTCAAAGATATACAAGATACCCGTAAATATGCTGGCGACCAGGCTCGCTGACAAAGGGAAGTTGAATGTTATTGGATGCGGCTATTTCGAAGGCCCTGAAACAAAACCCTTAGGGTTATGGTCCTACTCGTTACTCAGTTATATTGAAGCAATGGTTAGGTGAAAATAGAATTCCATTGATTTGACTCACCGATCGGGAACCAGGCTGAGTTACGTCTGTACCCGGGAGCAAGGCCAAGCTCTGCACGCTTCGCTGGGTTGGTCATCCCGACCTGCATGTCCGTAAAACCACCTTCACCTTTTTGGAAGGAATGGGAAAACACTGGGCATCAAAGCATCATCAATCATCCACTACGCGTTCATAGTCGTCAACATTTAAAGACATTCCTATTTATTTCACACACTTTCACTGCATTGCATTACATTACATTTTTCTCAGGCCAAACTCACCACGGAATCGCTCGTATGGCACATCGTCTACACTCATTGCTCTACGGAGTCTTGCAAGCTGCTTTTGCTCATGATCTGTCTTGTCAGAGGTCAATTCTGCAGAAACGGGAGAAAATGGCAAGCAATAATGATGTAAGTTGCTTGCTACAGTGTTCAACAGGTAGTTGCTTCTAAGCAACCGAAAGATACTAATTGAACTTCCATGGTGCTATGGGATCGAAAATACACATCAGCATTTGATATTGAAACAAACTTTGAAGAAAGTGGTAAGATATCTAAGCTGCACTGACATCGAGTGCGCGGACTAAAGTTGTCTGAGTAGGACTTGAGGAAGTACATAGGGCTCACACTAGATTAACTATCGAGCCATAGCAGATTAAAAACACAGGTTGGTGTATTCTAACGGAACAGTTTTGTAAAATCTATTAAGCGGTTCGGCAAGTTGTAATCGAGGTTCCTACATTTGTTTAAGTCCCTTTGTCTAAACCATAAATCTGGGTACTCCGTCTCATGTTACTTGAAACGCAGGATTCAGAAGAAAATCGATAAGCATGTAGAGTATCACTTATGAGCACCCTAGAAAAGTTGCAGCGCTGCGTGGTGAAATACGGAATCAAGTATTTTTGAGCTCACAGCGGTGAAAATGATTTTATTCCGAAACTTCCGCGCTTTAAGGACGGTAACTAGGGGCTAAAAGGTCTTCGATATTTGTAGCCGAAGTTCCGTCGAACAAATACTTACGATGCATCCCCGCAGTTATCCCAGGACTATGTAACAACACAAAAAGCATTCTTGGACCACAGACAGTCATGCCGTGATACACGTTCGCAGCGTAACTTGTTAGTACTGGTGTGTATACCAGTGAAGTAACTGAATTTATCGAACGTTAGTAACTTTATCGTTGGTTAGCAGTTTGCGTTATGTTAGAAGACCCAAACGCAAGCGGTGGTACTTCTTAGTCCTATTTAAATGCAATTGAGAAGACTTGATACTTTAGTGCTACTGTAGTCTATAAACATTTACTCATCAGAGAACAAATCATTTCGTAGGAGCATCAGAAAGTACTGCACTCCATTATGTGTCTCAATGTTGTTTGATCTCATCAGATAAAAATAGCAAGCACCTAACCCGCGACCTTTGGATTTTAATTGGAACCACTACTTCTTTAGCCACCAAGTCACGATGGGCAACACTTAGCACAACGGTTACTGACTGACTGGAGTGTCACTGCTGTACTCATTGTGATTGGATTGCGATGCGCAGTCGCAATATGGACGGTAATCCGTAATGAACCGGACCATAGCGGCTATAGAGGCAGCGGTTCCAACTGAGATCTCAGTGGACCCAGGTTAGAAGCCCGCTATATTTACCTGATAAGATCAGATAAGACTGAAACGCGTAGTGGAGTACAGTTTTCGGGTGGGCAACACCCATTTCCAATACGCTTCAGCTACTCCCCTGGGGATGGAGTGCATCAAGGTTCACTTCATTGCGAATCAAGGTCCACATAGAGTTTGCGTGTCGCAATCCAATCACACAAGGTGCAATCCGAAATTGACCCTCCAACCAGAAGGTAACCTTTACTTGAAGCAGTCTACCGGGAATTCCGCGATGATATGCAAGTCGTCGCTCCACAGCAGCAGATGCCAGTGTGCATAGTTAGTAGAACGAAGTTTTGTTACTCGCAGGAAGTTAAGATTTAACTATCAAGGAATATTATCAAAACAGGGGCTCAAAGTGAAAGTAAACACACTAACAAAATAAAATAGTTATTCAAGGATTTACTTTGGCATTCCGTGATCAGCAACTCGTTGGAACATGCAACCTCACTTCAACTTTTATTTCCACAGTCCTACACTGTGATAGACACAGTGACTCTCGACACCTGGCAGGACAGAGTGATACACTTGAGGACATGGCGAGCTGAAACGCTCTGTGCTACTATGCAACCGGACCGAAAGTCAAGAACCAATGACCCACTCAAAAACGATTAGCGGCCAAGATACAAACAAAGGACTTAGAACTAAACAGACATTTGGTGTCCACCAACACACTTCAAACATACAAGGCAATCTCTTCTTTTTCTACTAACGCAAAAGGCCTTCTCAGCTAACTGACAGAGCTTCGGCTACGTCATACTACGATGCTGTGGGACCTCATTCTGGTAACCGAGACATGATTGAGTGAAGTGATCACGGACACCGACATCGTACTACCCGGAATATCCGTTCTGCGCAACAATCGACCGAATAAAGGAGGCGTAGTACTACTGTATTACCGCAATGAGCTTCACCTTTATCTAATCGCTGAACCGGATGTCCAGATTGTTGACGCGCTTTGATGTCGTCTTCACCTAAGACAAGGTGGCATATCTAGTGAGTATCGTGTACCGCCCTCTGTCCTCCACATTAACAAATGGGCAATCACCTAGCTTCCACTATGAAAACTATCGTCGCACAGACACACAGTCGCATTCTCCAGGTTTGTGACTTCAGTCTTCAAGCCCTAGAAACTCTAGCCTGCCTCGATGAGAGATTCGAAATGGAATTGCAGGAGCTAATCCTTGGATTACCACTATACAACCACGTCGCCGCCGCCACACGATTTAGGACGGGAAACAAACCAAGTACGCTCGATCTCAAGTACACCAACGAGGAGCTTATCATCGAAACTATATTGATAGCTAGTCCGTTGGGCCGCATGGTTCATGTAGCACTATAGTTCAGCTGCTTCTGTTATGCAGATTATTCCGCAGAAAATGCAGATGACTCTCGACTTATAACTGATTACGCCATTCTGACCACCCCCATTAATGCAGCTGGCTGGTCCTTTCTAGCTGGACTATCTTCCGATGTCGCCTGGTGGGATTTCGTTTATCAATTCAGCAAGTTAGTAGCCAATGTTTCAACAAACCAGCCCCGCGCGATGGGAGTAAAGCCATTCATGCACAGCAGGATGTTGAACTGCATGATCACAAGAGATACACTAGCGAAAATGCAATGAGTCACCTGCTGCCGAAACATGGGAAGCGTACACTATCAAACAAAAGCATCATTGAGTGGACCTGGTACGCAAAAATAAGCTAAGATCAGCAGGACCTAGCTGATACAATCTCCTTAAAGCGCAAGCTCCTTTACAAACATGTTAACAAACCCAGTAAAGTGTAACAAGGTGTTACTGCCCCCCGGCACTCCAAGTGGACAAGCACAAACTACAACAGAATCGGCCAAAGCCCTATGTCATCAATTCTCCCCAAAGTTCCAGGACACGACTTCGCCACCTATGCTGTTCACACAAGTCATAACAGCACCAGATGTTAATCATATCGCATTTATGGTTACATATGTTTTGTAAAGGCCAAACGCTCTACGCGAGCGTACCACTCCGGGTGCTGTACTATCCGATCAAAGAGGCCGAAGTTAGCTGCGTTGAATTTGGATGATGCGATCTCTAGATTCTTCCAACGATATTTCGACGAGATTGTTCCCACAATGTGGAAGCATGGATTCATCACTCCCATCCACATGGGCGGAAATCGCGTAGATCCGGCCAACGATCGCTAACTTTCCTGCCGGTGCTATGAAAAGTCATGGAGTTTATTATTGCCGAGGCGCTCATGAATTACTTGGAGGAATGCAAAACCGTAGCACCAGAACAGCACGCATTCCTCCATAACCGGTCTTGCACCAAATTTGCTGCTTGCTCGCTCCAGGTTAACAGAAATCGTCGACAGTAGTGTGGGAGTTGACTCAGTCTATCTGGAAATCTCAAAGGTGTCCGACCGTCTGAACCACCGCATCCTTATTTAAGTTTTGGAGCTGTGAAATTGACTACCTAATTCTCAGATGGATAGGTAACTTTCTGATTCAATGACATCTGAATATGAGTTCATAGCGCCATCTCTGACCCTATCGTTGGTCAATGCGGAGTGCCCCAGGGTTCAGTAATTGGTCCACGCCTATTCCTAATTAACATAAACAATCTTACAAGAGTGATCATTTCTTATTTCTTACTTTTCGTCGCTGTGCTCGAAATATGGGGGTCACCAAAACAACGAGTGACTACGTAGCAGTTCAGGATGAGCTTGATATGGTATATGAATCGGCGACTGAAAAGCTGCTTCATTTCAAAGCCGCGAAATATAAGGATTCAGCATTCACCGTCAATCCACAGACTGGGGGGGTCAGGATTTGCAGCGCGCCACTACTGAATATGACCTAGGTGTGACAGTACAAGAAAATTTTGGGTGTTTATGTCAGAAGAAGAAAACGCTCAAAAAAGCGAACCAAAATCTTGGTTTTTTGTGGAAGGCACTCGGATGTTTTAACCTTGCCTTCTTCTCTCAGATGTACAATGCTACATTAGACCCCATTCGGATTACGCCGTTTACGCCTGGCAGCCCTGACACAAGCACGACCTCACCGCACTTGATTTGCCACAACTAAGGGCGACGAAGAACATCAGTAGTCTGTTAGATCTCCCTCACCAACTGTGGATGAAAACCCTAGGGGTCTACAGTGGACAATATCGACGCCTGTGTTGCGATTTGATAATGACATATTTGATCCTAAAGAATCGGAACCAAGCTTGTAGTCATCTGAAGCTGAATCACTATACTACTCTGAGAGGTCACCTGCTAAAGCTGGCCACACATTATAGCCTGTTTGGATCGTCGCCGGAATTTCTTTTTCACTTCGCGTGTGCCAACCATAGAACGCCCTCCCCACTTACCTTGTTCTTTCTTCCACACTGTCAGTATTCAAAAAATATCTCAGTGATGCACCCATACATTCACATCACGCCATTTCATCCGCTGTATCCGGACGTCAACCTAGCACTGCAAATCAACGTGCGCATTTTCACTCGCAGCACATAATTTGTTAAACGCTACTATTGGATTTACCTATTCCGTCGACTCAGGAAAGCTGCACACGATTGTGTTGTCATTTCCCATATTAGCTTTTTCTTACTTATGACGTGAACAAGAACCGCTTCCCATATTGCTTTGTGTGCACAGATTCAACTTCCATTTCAAACTGTCGTTATACAGTATTGCAGTTAACTCTGTAGTCGATTTAGCTTATCCTTTGATATATTCTTTCTCACTTTAATCATCCTACGGGATATTTTACCCGTGATAAATCAATGTTCATTGTTCAAAGGTTGATACTTGGAGTTTTGTCTAATTAGACATTTTGAACGGTACTAATTTATCCATCAAAGTAATTGCGGACTAACACAGACTATCATAATATGTAGCGTGGGCATAGGAAGTACGCAGTTGGTAATGAAGTTCCATGGTTAGCAAGCATAGACATGGAGAATTTCTGTGACTCGTAACAAGGGTAATACTGCTCGGTCATTTTATCTATTTGCCCCACGGTTAAGGGTTTAGGTTGTGTCCTAAGAGATGACGCCTTCGTGGATCGGGTTCCCTAATAGTTACTGCACCAATTTCGAGACCATAATGTGAAAGTCGACACAATCCGCTGGAAAACCCTAGGTTTCTCTGCCTTTGTTGCAAAGGATGTGAAACGAACCAAGGACG
Source organism: Dicrocoelium dendriticum (assembly GCA_944474145.2). NCBI lineage: Eukaryota > Metazoa > Platyhelminthes > Trematoda > Plagiorchiida > Dicrocoeliidae > Dicrocoelium > Dicrocoelium dendriticum. The sequence goes on along the minus strand of OX104066.1, from coordinate 86,666,085 downwards.
TTGTTAGTATCCCTCCACTGTGGATTCAAAAGCGCAGAAAAGTCGTGCTTCTGAAAGGGTAGTCAGGTGTAAAAGTTATTCTTCGCATGGGGCCCGGTGAAAGCGCTTGATGATTGCCAAGAGCCAGAACGCCTTCCCCAAATGACCGACGTGTTCCTTCCTGATTTCCGACGCTGTGGGTTACTTCGATGGTTGAGAGCATCTTGAGCCCGTACGAAGGGTAAAGCTATTCCATATTTTCTACAAGATGCGGTTCTAATGCTTATTAATGTGCTTTTTCCGATTATGTATGTAGACCACTATACATTGCTAAACGCCATGCGTGAGCATAGGTGAGCATTATCAACGAAATTGAGTACTTCGACGAAAATATGAGTTCAAGTTGGGTAGTGAACTCGGGAGGCAAACCCGGCTTCAGCACTAGAAATTGTGACCCACTGACTTCGATCTGAAGTGGATCGGATGCTTAATAGTTAATGCTTCCCAGAAACTGATGATGAGGGAAAATTTATTCTTCCATCAGACTGCATGACCTTAAAGCATGTGGGGAAGCTTTCAGTGCTGCAGGATGTGGAAGCACCAAAAATGGTTCATTTGAACACAGAACAATGATTGCATAAGGGTTAAGAAACACTGCTTTAAAAGCCCCGTTGGGTATTCTGGTGGGTTATCGAAAAACGTTAATGAAGAAGTATAGTTAATACTCCTACTGTCAAAAGAATGGAGTTATCGTATATCATACAGTAGCCCTGCACTCCGAGGGTTTCCATAACTCCAATAGGCGAGGAAAATATCCGTGGTATTTTTCGGCACCATAATGGCGGGTAGCGTCAAGTAACGAAATGTTGCTGGCAGAGTGTGTCATCCAGCCGACTATTAAATATGGCTAGCATGAGTTCAGGAACAATCGATTCGGGGAGAGGGTTCCTTGGTTGACACCCACGAATGGAACAGAATTTTCCACGACACACTAGACGGCTGTATTGCTTTACTAGTGTTAAGGAGTAGCCTCTTAGCTTGGTGTTACTGTGAGTTACAGTAAAAAGCGACACACATAATTTGGATTGAGTAAAATCAAGTAGGCCACCATCAAGTCATCTCGTAGTTGGCGATACCGCCGCTGAATACTCCCAAACGTTTCAGCATCTGCTCATATTTAAGGCGGCGCATTCCAATGACCTATTTGGAAGTCCGATGTAGAGGTTGGTCTAATGCTCTAAGGTTATGCTTCAGCCACGGCTGCCAAGCTTGGATTGCGCATTCGGTATGGAGGTGAACATAGGCATTCAGAATCTGTCGTAGCAAGTGGACGTGCTGGTTTACCAGTTTTCGATACCTTTGCGGATTAGTTGGAACAATCCAAGTTATGCTGAACAAGTACGCCAAGGCCACGTTCGACGGATGATCGCTACAGTACTTGCATTCCTAACCTGTAGGAATAGATACTATGGTGTTGCATGATGAGTACCTCGCACTTGTCCACGTTGGACTATAGCAGATTTCGCGTTGACCACTCAGGTACCATATCTAGGTCAGAATGAAGTAAATTCCTTTCGGCATCTGCCTGAATCTGGCGCCATATATCGATTTCATCAGCAAACAGCAGGAAATTTGAAGTGATTGTCCGCGCAAGGTCATTCATGAATACCAAAAACAATCGTGGCACTAGAGCTGAGCCATGGGACACACTAGACCAGCCTGGTATGGGGTCAGCTAAGGAAATCCGGACTCTGACCACTAATTTTGGTCACAGGAGAAAATCGAGGATCCAGCTCATGAGTGGGTCACAGATCGCGTAGTATTAAAGCATGGAAAGAGGGATCTGATGATTCAAAAAATCGAATACCTTGAACAAATCCAAGTAGATCACGTCAACCGATTCTCCAACCCCAACTGACTAGGTCCAACTACACCATGCGATTAATAAATCCGGTTTGCACGATTGCTGTCGACGAAGGCTGTGTTGCTCGGTTGTAATAATGTTACAATATTATAGGTAGCACACGAACGCATCGGCGACGATGAATTCCATAACCTTGGACAATACAGGGAGAAGAGACACTGAGCGGTAGTTTGAGGGCTAAGTCCTGCTTCCGCCTTTGTAAATCGGAGTTATTATTCCAAGTTTCCACATTGCAGGAATATGGTTCTGGTCGAAACAGCGCTGGTAAAACTGTGCCAATGGTTTTACCAGTTGTGTTGCTGTTGCTCCCAATGCCTCTGGCCGAATGGTGTCGACTCCCAGGAGCTGTGATTGCGCAGAGACGACAGCTTCTGCAGTACAGATTTGGCAGTAAAAGAGATGTGTGTGAGTCCTGGAGGCAGTAAAACAAAAGTTGGCAGATGGTCTGATGGTAAGACCCTATGGGATGTGAAGCACATTGTGTCCTCAACGCCTTTGCTGCTTCTATAGCTGTTCTAGTTAGATCATCAGTCGTCCGGAGCGGAGGAATTCCCTGCCTCACCTTACGACAGCCATTGACATAGTTGTACTGCAGTTACTGGTTAGTGCTTAAACTTTTCGTCAAATTCTGCTAATATGTGACTTTGTCATCTCTGAGCTGTTGAGTTCAGTGATTACGATGGGCTTCGTAGTTGCCCAAATTATCTGACGTTGGTGATGATCTGTACGCTCGCCAGGTTGCGTTGCGTACAGTCATCCATTTGCAAGTTCTGCTCCTGACGATAGAAACGGTTTAAGCCCATTGAACATCCTTGTCTCTGAGATATTCCTAAGCAGTTTATTGTATTTACTGACGAATTCAAGCCAAGCGAGTTTCGGGTGGCCTTTAGCGAGGAACGACCAGGTTGGGACACTGACGAGCTGGGTTAAGCGGTCGTAGCGCGTAATGGTGCGCACCATCTCAGTGTTCTGGTGGCCATATTCCGCATAGCAGATGGAATCGGAACTGATCACTGCGACCCAAAGGGCATTCTACAATCAATACATCAATAGTATGTTCCTCGTTGGTGAACACAAGATCCAGCGAAGATGCTCTACTACCTGTTCTGGAAAGAGTGGACATAATGACGTGATTGTAAAGAGGAACACTGGTTATATGCTCTTGCAGATCTGGTTTGAAAGGTTCTCCGATTGTAGCAGGATTTTCTAAACAGTGTACGTTGAAATCATCTATGATAAGGATGTGAGGGTGCTTTTGTTTTAGATTGCAGCTTAAAAATGTCGCAAGATGGCAGTCCACTTCCGGCGTAGAGTTTGGGGGCGGTACGCCAAAGATTTAAGCAGGTGCTTCTGCCATGGAAGTGCAGCAGGCACCAAAGCAAATCGGCGACCTGTAGGTCTGAATCCTCAATTGCCTCGCATGGTAGGTCACTTCGGTAATACAGAAGTACCCCTCGTCCTTTCGGAAGCCTGTCGATTTCCATGACTGACATGCCCGGCAGCGCGACTTCAGCCTCCGCCATTCCAGTGTGCAACCAGGTCTCCTTGACACCGATGACATCGCATGGCTACGAAATTTGGCATTCATTCAGTCCGGCCAGAGTATTGAGAAGGCCTTGAGCATTTGGAGAAAGTTAGGATGATTTGTCGGTTTCTAAGAGCCCAAGCGAGCTGAAGGATTGTAGTGTGGTAGAATGCCGACCGATGTGATGTCGGCCGTTATTCGTTTTTCGATGGGACGATGATGACACGTGGATCACAAATACATTTGGTCAAGGTACATCCCATTCCCCGTCCGAACATATTGCAGCATCACGTGACCAAGCGCTAGAGGGATGCTCCTGTGCAATCGCTAGTAGGTTTGCTTTTTCACGCAAGTTCATGTCTGGTATTTGCGTTGCTACAGCAGCTTTTAACCGAAATTCAGATGGAAGGCTTTTCCGATGTCACTGTCAACGTTCTTACACTTTCGTTGCTGTCTGCTCTGCCTAAACCAGTAGTTTTACGATTCTTAGTCCGCTTTCTGTATAATTTGGTGTGAGAGGTAGCTTTTGAGCGATCGCGCTACAATGTTGTCCAAGGAAACTGTTTTACCAACGAGCCGCCACTGTTCCAAATCGTGCTTACCGGCCTCGTGACTACGGTGGGAAGGAAGTCCTGGCACGCCATAAGTAAGGTCTGTGTCTAGACAATCCAGCTTATTGTATTCTTCCGAGATGTTTCTTTCCGATTGACGCGTGCTCCAAGTGACTTCAGGATAGACGCGTAACTAACCAGACCCGTGTTGTAGCGCACTTGCAGAGAGTAAACCGTTTTATTCATCGATGGCCGATTCCAGTCTCACTAATAATTCTGGGTTCGCCATAGTGTGCAGAGTTCCGGTGACGAGTAACTCTCACTAGTTTTGTAGGTTTGGGTTTTAGGTTCACAAAACTGCGCAGCTGGTACTACTGGCCTTGGTCTTTAGACAAATTACCCCGCAATGTGATGGCGCTAGATTCGGGGACGTTAGTGCATACAACAGTCAGGGTGTTATTTCTGTACCCCTTTTGCTGAACTGCAAGGTCGGGTGATTGTTGGGACTCGCTTCATGTCGAGCGCTGACGATCTACTGTTTGTTGCTCTATTAACCTTAGCGGTGTTTGCAACAGAGAAAAAACTATGTAGCAGCCCGATGGACTTATACGGCGATAAGTGCATATGGGACGGGCGTCACGGAGAATTTGAACTCGACCAGAGACCCTTGGGTTGCAGACACCGTAGATTCGGATCCGGCTTTCCCATCCTTGTTTACGATACAAGTTGTCAAGACCGGCTGAAGTTAATCGATCGTCAGTTGTGGGCGGTGCCTGATTTTTGTGGTCCTGAGCACCGTGTGCGTACGAGAGCTAAGGTCCGTTTCCGTCTGGCGTTCTTCCACAATTAGAAGAGATAACGCCAATGGGGACCTTACCCATCGTAGTTCGAGCGAAGCAAATCTTGCACCAGTACTTTTTTTAGAAGCCAATGCGTTGTCCTGATGTATACTCGCCTCCAGCGATTTAATCCTAGCGTTCGTTGTACAGCTTCTTCTGCTACCCGTTCGCACTTAGAACTAGGAGAAGTATACACTTGACTAGTGCGATGGTCGCATATGCGGTACCAAAACGGTGGCCGTTTTGGGAGCTGTTTCGAGTGCTCAAGTGTTGTTTTAAAAAGAGTTGCACACTTTGGATGGCACCATTTGAAACAGTGTGAGCAGGGTAAACATACTTTGACTAAGCGGTTACATGCTGAGGACCCGGATTTGCTCTTTGACTGGAGCCCTCTTTGCGTCACATCTACTTACTTTCTGCTACTTAACAGTAAGCTAGATGACGTTGCGTACATTTCCGACTGGCCGATTTCACACCCTAGTCAGACGGATGAATGCGTCCACTTCCCTTCTTTGTCACACACTGTCATGTGAAGTGATGGGGAACGCGACAGAACCAACCTGCCAGGACTTGAAGCGAACGCACTGCGCGCTGGTTTCAGTTCACAAGCTGATCCAAACGCCGCACGGTCAGATGACTGCCAGTGTAAGTTGTAATCCTGTTTACTGAACGGAGCGCTGCTCGCGACAAGGCGGCGTGGTTGACACAACAGCAAGTAGCTCGATCGCCGTCTTCCGATAAAATTGACCAGCCGATGCGGCCGGCTAGCTGACAAATCTTCTCCAAAACCTGTAAGACAAATTAGGTGATAAGGCCATGGAAAATTCCTACGCTTGTCGATCCAATGGATAGAGCAGGTAATTCCATGTAGGATGAGTGGAACTTGGGCGATGTGTGATAAAATGCGTAGGGAAAGCTTCACTACAAGGCGGATCACAAGATACTTGAAAAATGTTTGCAAATTTTTCACAAAAACTGCAAGATATCCTTCTATTTTTTCCGGTGACGGAAAGAACACATAAAAGCTATTGAACTGCACATGATAATCCAAAGTCCGTTAAGATTACAAGTAGAAAACGTATAAATTTTCAGAGCTTTAGTTTTGTGTCCACTTGTCAGTGATCATGAGAGATACTGTTTCCGGTCCCACTGTGATCAGCTTCGTTTTAACTGTTTTGCGCCAACAGCGGCCTTTGAACTCACAAATGGTTTTGGCAGCACTGTCTCAGCTTTGCCTCTGAAGGCCAACAACACATCAACCACCCTCAGGTATCCGGGGAGATCATCCAGCGCAACAGGATTTTCTGCTTTATATTACTGGGTACTACCAGACGCCAAGGTAAGCAAACCATTGAAAAAAGCCATCTGTTGTCCCAAAGGTGGTCAAACATGTGGACCCGTTGTCAATTCGTATGTACCGGGAAGCTAAAGGGAGTGAGCATTCTTGGTAACAGTGTTGTGCTTTTTCCGTGCTACGCCGAACGTACTCTGTGTTGTTCCTCTGGTCCGTGAGGTATTGGTCAACTCAAGTGTTCGGCGTTTCATTGGTTTCCTGATTCAGTGTTTTTTATTCAACATAACTACTGCCCACCACCACAGACTGACGGCACGAGTGTGCGCTTAGACTTACGGTGATTCGCTCGATTAGGCAAAGACAACCAGGATTAGGTCTCTGTGCTCTAGCACTCCAACTCTGGATTTTGATACATGTGATGAAAATGAAGACTGAAAATTGTTGAATCATTACACATTCGTCATTATAATTCCCCAGGGTTATTACCGCAAATTTTTCTCCGTAATAGCGTAGCTTCACTTTTCTTTTTAGAGGACGTTATTTTGGTTCTTTAGTCAAGGTTTCTGTGTTTGGACCAGCTGCCATTAGAAAACGTCATCATTAATTCATCCGTTGGGAAATTCTATAGCACTGACTGCGTACGTAGAACGCTTGAACGATACAGCGAAGAGCATATAGTGCAATCATCTTCAGAACCTTCCAGAATGTGCGCAGTAGCGTTTTTCTACTGAGGACTGTAGATGTGCACCCGTTTGTCTTCATGGGCGGTTTCCCAGCTGGTTAGAGGCAAAGTTGCGCATGAGAACATGGGGCTATACCCAAAGAAAACGATTAGGTTTTACGTGATACGCAGAAAGTAAGCCGGAGAGTTAGACTGGCATATAGACATACATGGTGAGCAAAGTAAGAGAAATGGATACAGTATCGCACTGGGTGTCACAAATGAAAAATGTTCTGTGACTATCTGAAGTCAACGGAGACACTGTTAGACGTCGATTACATATATTCTGGAGGTACAATTCAAGGTTGTGTGGGAATTCCGAGGAGTTTCCGAGCTTCCGTCTAGAGGGTGACTACCCGGACTGCAGTAACGAAACATGAGTGCCAAATTTGTTGGCACCCCGAAACTAATTGGCCTGCAAAGAGCACTTGCCCTACCGAAGATCGGTAACTATATTAAAGTAGAGAAAACATCGCCTAACGTAAAGAAGCATGGCGAATTTGCCACAATAAATACTTTTCGCTGCCGGTGGAATGGCCTAGCTGTTGTCTCCAAACATGAAGGACACACTTTTGCTGTCATTGTACGAATACAAGGAAAGAGAGCAATACCACAGCACTTATTATGATAGTAGCTTGTTAGGTTGCATTTGAAAGAAAGTTATACGGATCCTGCATCCTTAACCAAGCACACGCGATTGGTGATGCAAGGTGTCGATATGCACGTAGCCCATCAAATAAGAATGCGTATATTTCTCTTGATGAGAGAAACTGTGTCAGTAGCGGCACAGACCAATTTGCACAGAAGAATACATGCTCTTACATGCATGACATGCATAGGTGGAGTATCGGTATATGCGTTTCATGTGTTAACATTCTGCTGGATGGTTGAGATCAAAGCCTAGTTATGAAAACATTGGTGTTTATATGTTTTTGGTCTCCTCTTGGAATAGCTCATCGAGGGATTTTTCCCATGTGAATATAGAGCTTAGGGTAGTTAGATCAAGGTAATTGGCGAGTCTGCTTCTAAATGTTATCATATTGTCACATGACCTGAGTGTTATTGGTAGTTGATTACACAGATAGCTGTATCTGACCAGGAAGAAATTAGAGCGGACGTTCGTTCTAACCTTCGGTATATTCAATGTAAAATCTTTGTTACGAAGCGCTCGAGTTGAGCAATATTCTAAACTGAGTGTAGGCAGGTTGGAATAGGTCTTTTTGTGTAATATGTTGAAAAGCAGCAACAAGTCGTCTTTCAATCGTCGAATCCAAAGTGGTTCAAGATGAAGTTCTCGATAACTTATAACGGTGTGTTTACCAATCAGATGTTTAGTAAATGAACTCTGCAGGTTCTCCACAGCAATTCTGTAACTCTTTCTCATATTTCCGTATATTATGCTGCAGTATTCGAGGATGGGGTGAGTGAGTAGTTTGAAAAGCTCAACTATAGCACGAGTTGTGTGTATTTCGTCTGATATATTGAACATGGACTATCTGTCCCGTTCTACTTGGCATTGGATTTGTTCGGAGAAATTGAGAGTAGACGAGTACCTAATGCCAAGATCTGGCGTGGACAACTCTGTAGGGACGTGTTCATTGTTTAGGGGGATAGATCCTTCGGGGATGCAGCAGCCGTAAGACATGATGCTTGATTTCTTAGCCGAGAAGTTCATCACCTATGTGCAGCACCAAGACTCAAGGGAATGTAAGTCATCTTGAATGAGCAGTAATGTCCCATGAAGCTCGTCACCCCGAAGCTTATAGACGATTTTGATATCATCAGCAAATATAAATGATGTACCATGTTTTACAGATGTGGTGCTGTCCTTGATGTACAGCAAAAAGAGTATGGGGCAGAGCACGCTCCCTTGAATGACTCCACTGGTGATTGAAGCACACCGGACGCAATCTGCAGCTTTGTTAACTGTTTGGTTGTACAGTGCTTCATGCCGCGAACCTTGAGCAATGTATAACGGGTAGAACGGTGAATGCCTAACAAGCCCCATGGGCTGCTTATGTTGAAAATTACAAATTAACAACATAGCGTCTATAAAAGAACACGCAAGATACATAACTCACCATGAACTTGACAGTAGCAGACACGTTAGTATTTCTGTCCGGAGCTTAAGAGGATTCTGTTACTGTTTATCATATGTTTTGCACTAATGCCATCTTCGGATGATCATAGGCACCATCAAGTAGTGCATATATGTCAGTTTGTTATCACATCATATTTGAATAATGTTAACTTGGGGTATTTATATAAATGCATCGGGAGGGGTACGAAGGCTGTGACATTAGACGCAAGCAAGCGTTTCGTCGACACTTCAATCGGTTGTACTGACCAGCTCAAACTGAGGGCTCCTCAGAGTTGTGTTTTGGCACAGTTTCAAAAGATGATGGCAAGCGTGGCTGAAGTATTCACAATCAGATACACCATTCTGAGATCGCCCTGTGGATTTCAATGACGCATGCTGTACAATTGTAGATATTTCATCCTGAGTTCGTACGCTAGGCGGGACAAACCTCTGATACTCTTCGTCGGCCTGCGCTGTGCAGTATCGAGCGCGATGAGGTGGCGCCTCTGCAAGGGTTGCCACGCTTGGATAGCGTATTCCGCATGAGGACTTACGTACGAACCAAGCATTTTCGAAAAGATCGGGGCGCTAAATATTTCTAACGTCCATTGCAAAGGCCGTAGTGCTGATTTGCTTTATTTACTAGTTTTTCGGTCTGCCTCAATCAACCAAGGTCACCTTGCTCAAGCACGCCGAGATCGCGCCCAGTGAAAGCGTGCTGTAGCGTTTGTGGCCCTAGTCGGTAGTCCTGAGTACTCAGCGCTTGTACGGTCAGAACGTTGCACTTAGTGGCGTTGAACTAGAGAATGTTCTCAGTGGACCCTGTGTATGATTTATCTAGATCATCTTGCAGGGCTGTGTGCTCCACCACTGTAGTGATGACATGTTTTGATCCTCGTTGAATATAAGACCATTTGAAGACAGCATCCCCGCTGGGTCCTTTAGGAAGACAAGGAATAGGCGGGACCCGAGTATTGAGCTTTGAGATACGCCACACTTGACTTTCATTGGGTAGGATAGTAGGTTGTGAACTCTTACACTCAAATGGAGTTGAACGAGAAAGTCGCCTGTCCAGCCCAGAACGGGATCGCCGATGCCATCATTCTGAAGCTTTTGAAGTAGAATGCGACGTTCCAGACGGTCGAATGCCTTCGATCAGATAAGTGGCTTCTACTTCTACCTCAGCTACTTGTTTTGGGTATAGTAGGATGTCGCGGTAAGTTGTTCCATTTAACTAGCGTTTGTACAATTATATAATGGCCAATATGTAATTGTGTACACAATTCCCTGGCAGCTTTGTTCCCGTCTGCGTTATAAAGCATGGTTTCATCCCAGTCCCTACCGGTTTAACAGCATATATAAAATACTAATCTGTCAAATGATTTTAGCTCATTTGATTAGGTACGTTACCTTGGGTTTCGTATGCGTGGTACGTTGTTGTATATCCTTCATTTCGGTACAAGTAGCCTGGTCCGTTAGAACTCTACTCGGGTACTGCTGCTTGCAGCCCGCTGTGGTTTAATAACACGGAAGAAAGTCTGTAAAATGTGGTGACGGGAACCTCTTGGAAGACGGTCAGTTTTGAAAGCAACATGATCGCAGGTATGACCATACCACATTTGCATCAAGGTACATATAACTTGCTAGCCAAAAATCAAGATTGTCGACAATGTTTAAAATAGCGCCAGGGGTTTGCTTCTTCTGAAACACACTTTCTGCAGACCTCGGATAACCTGTTTTGAAAAAATTCGTCTGAGCAAATGTGGAGGAGGATGCGTTATCTACATTCGTAATGATATCACAGTGGTACCAGTTGTTCTTCTGGCTCTCAAAGATCTAGAGGAGTTGTTGTGGTTAGCAATCCCTTTCAGTGACCTACTACTGGGTTGCTTCTATAGCTCTCCTAGGGTTAGCCATCCCCATACTGAACAACTAGTAGCTGCTATCAACACTGCCTCAAATGTTTCCTACATTTGTATATATATATATATATATATATATATATATATATATATCAGCTTTGCTACCTCCGAAACACAATTGCAGCAGACCTTAGATAACATGGTCTTGATATTCCAGTGTTTGAAAAACAAACGCCGCTTTTGGGTGTAAAAGAACCAATAACTCATCTTTGGGACCGAGCTGATAGTATACGTTGTGCAAGTCAATGGCGCTGTCTTTTCATATCTACTCCAACTTAATATTAAATCTATACGAGAACACACTGTTGCTGGAGCGATTCCACCAACCATTACTGTATCTGCCTTCGCTTATCCATTGGTTTTACAGAATTTTTGTTACGGAACAGATCTACCGGAGATGTATGGACTGGACTGTATGCTGCTAAGGCGACACCTACGGCGGGCAGGACGTGACCGCCGTATAGATGAGACAGGGTCTAAACACTTGTTGTATATGAGCAAATGGTATCTATGTTACCAGAACATGATCAGTAAAAGTTTATCACGCACGAACATTGGTTATTGGTGTTGGAAGCATGTGGCTTAGAATCGTTACGACTGGTGTAGTCAATAACAACATCACTCAAGTGTATTGGAAGGTACTGCTGTGTAAGTAAGAGAAACTCATGGTACAGTAACACAGTTGGTTCTATGTGCCTCATCTGTACTGTGTGGCAATTCCTCAACGTAGCTACGAGATGTTATATGGAAGTGACAAAAGATGGATTAAATGGATAACTGTCAACAAAGAGTAAGTTTTCTGCGTCTGGTTTAATCCACTTACCCAGGCTAGTAATTCCGCGGATGAGACACCTGTGCTGCACCTTATTAAAGTTGGGTTGCTCATAGGACTGAGTTTATTTTGTCCCATTCTGATTGCTTCACTGATTGGGTTCCCAGGTCTGGCTACTTTCAAAGCGAATAGTGACAAGGTGGTTACCTAACGAAATCTGTCAGTTTGATTACTGGTCCCAGGAAACTGTTAGTCATTGCTGGAGAAGATGGGGTGCACGGTCTTTGTGATAGTTCTAGGCTCAAAAAGTGGTTCCATCCAATGTGGAACTGCCTACGCTGCAGCTCTGTGTCTAACTATTATGAGTGTTTCCCATGTTTAAACATTTGATATGCACGTTGAAGTAGTGTGGGCCAGTTCCGAATCGGTTTTTGTTCAGATCTACAAACCTCCCGGTCCTATTCCTTCGGGGTTTACGCTGGATATAGTGGTAGTGTGCGTAACCCACTCATAGTCACTGTGTAAGCGGGGATATTTGATGGCTGTTCGCAGTCGCGGTGACAAGTGAATTTAAACCTGAATCCTGTTAACTATTGCAAGAGCATGTAAACTTTTAATACTTCACTAACAAACTGTCGAAGAACTCGTACATAACATAGGAATATCAACCATGTGTCGCCAGGTCTAGTGCGGCGCTCAGTGAGCTGGGACTTAACTGTGAAAGAGTTATCAACAGATCATTTAGTTCATACTGATGGTGTAAAAGACTTGCACTAAATCAGCGCAACCTGGTCGGTATACAAGAAAGACATCCGTTAGTTTGAGTGATGCTATCAAGAGTACCAGCGGAAGGTTCTATGCGTCCGTTGTCATGACGCAGTGCTAATCCACGGTATTGAAATGCACGGACTGCACCGTAGGCTGCCCCGGCAGAAGTGGTCCGGTCTCACTCGCTAAAGGGACGCGACCAAATTACCGATATGCACACTACATTGATAATCGAATAAATGCGAAATGGATGTATGCACATACTTTGTGGTGTTGTCAGGCTGTGAGCAACATGAGTTGACATTGAATGACAAGATCCATTGGCATGGTCTAACCAAAGCACAAATGCTACTGTTGTATTGAGTGGAAGCATTTTAATTCGTAACAAAGAATTTCAGATGCAGATGTACACAGGCTCCTGTCATCATACACATAAAGTTCAGGGGGAACTTTGCTTATTCAGCCAAACTGGGTAACCAATTTGAGGAGATAATATCCCTTTTCATAAACCCTTCACTTATTTTCTTACATAAATTTACACACTCATTGCTTCGAACATGCTTTATGAAACATCTTACCTTTCCACTTCACATCATTAGCATATTCTTGACACTTCAGGATTATCGAGTTTACCGTTGATAGACTACCGATTAGCAAACTGCTACGCTGTACCGTTTCTGCACGTCACCGCCCTTTGTCATTAAGACTGCAAACCGATTCGTAGGTTGACTACTGTCTTTAATTTGAATGATGGGTCCGGTTTTGGCATATTAACGACTTCTTGACACGCCTGCTTTAAGGAGAAGACGTGGAATGTGTATTAGTACGTGTCGGTGCAGACGAGATTCGCTGTTTCCAGCCGCATTTACATCACTGCTCTAGTGCAGCTGCAGGTGAGCCAAAGTTGTTTAATCCTCCCCCAGTTCATGTTATAGGTTTGCCAGTGTGCATGTTCTCATCTTCCTGGTGTTAATTCCAGTGTGATTCGCAATACAGACCAACTTCGAAGTGCCTTTTGACAAGGTGAGTGCCGACCTGAGGTGTACGTCTCGACCATTGATTTTAGAAAGCTGCCAGGCATTGTGTAGCGAGAACGACACGACAGGGGGGTAGACGTTTATTGCACACCGAAAATGGGCACATGAGGGTCTCACGCACGCCATCGAATATCGACTAGATTTCCGTCCCACAACGCAACACAGGTGCGGATGTTAGAGACGAGCTTGTCCTTTCGCCTCGGGAGCTCTGACTTGGAAGACCCGCCTTCCTGTTTTCGCCTCGATCTCCACTTCTCTGTACCCGATTTGGATCGGCCAGGAGTCGTTCGAGAGCTCTCGACTTGCTTGTTCTGGGCTGTGTCAATCGGCGCGGCCTCGGTCCTGTGGGCTGCGCTAGCGGCGTATATGTCTGATTTCTTGCGCTGTCCACATACTCCCGCTCCGTAGTTCCGGGCCCAGGCTCGTCGCTAGCCGTCCTTCTCGATCCGCTCTCAGTTAGCTCCGAAGAGCTCCCCCGAGGCATTCTTGGAAGCGGCCCCTCTACAATTGCTCTGAGGCGACCCAGTCTGAAGTTATATTAACAGCGCTTGCCTTGAAGAGTGACTACCTAATGGAATGGGCGACAGCCTAACCAGTGCATCGCATGCAACAACTAAACATTTTCTCTCAAATTTATATCTAAGCGGAATAAACTGTGGCTTATGGAGTCGGTTCGTAGACATCGGTGACTTCTGTTCATGTGGTTCCTTTGCTGTTCATAGAGCTTACCCCAGAAAAAGGACATGTGCAGAGAGCTGCGGGTAGTACGACGCAACCTATCGATCTTCCCTTAGTAAGCACAGAACTAATGTGGCTAGTAACATTTACGGTGATTGGCTGGTCTGAACTCTAATGGCGCCAACTGTTATCTGTGGTCTAAGTGAACTTTCGGAACTCTGGTTGACATGAAGCTTACAGCCAAGGAAGACATAGTACACTATTTGTATTTAGTGGGAGAGTCTGTTGACCATAAGAATCACACAAATGCTAAAGTAAGCGCAGCGGAGACGAGGAGCAAACAAACGCGTGGAACGGAACTCGCATGCATGCTTACTGTCTAATGAAGGAGTTACAATAACATTTTTTCCAACCGGGAGCAGCATTTGCATTCTTGTTATTTGGCAAACGATGGGGCGGAACTTAAGCATTGGCCGTTAGCTGATCTAACGGGCTGTCAGCTACTCTTCCGTAGCACCACTTGTTACACAGCACAAGATTATCATCAGGCCATTTGCAGTTAGAGCAGAGGAGGAGAGATATCACACTGAATTCCCACAGACTATCCGGGCTGTCATGTGGCGGATATTACGTCACACCGTACCAGGGCTAGTCGCTCAGTGTAGCTCGATATACATTAGTTTAAAAGCTGCGCTCTAAACCTTTCCATCTACGGTTTTAGATCCTGTACAGGAGTAATAAAACAGACTGATCAATTGATTGGGTAAACTGTGTTAGCCTGAGATAAAATAGGTACCCGTCTTCATAATGCCTACCCAATCTATTAGCCTGCGCTATAACACTAAAACCTAATGGAGTATCCGACAACCTGGACGGCATAGTTGCTTGGCAGCTAAGAAGTGAAATGTACAACACCTTAACAAACTTCTTCACCAGCTACATTCATTTGAAAGTACGTACCGCGCAGTGACAACGTATTCACATCAATTAAGCTACACCTTCGAATTCAAGAGTGCGAGTGCATAACCCATGCACTCCCCTTATGTAACTACATGGTTAAAGCGGGACCTCACGGTCTTGGAGCTTCCACAACGTCGAGCGACCAAAAATGTCAAGGGGCTGCGCCACTTGTCATACGAACAGTGCTTCAGACTGCTTGGCATTTACAACGGACGTTATCGCCATTTGCGTGGTGACCTAATCAAGACTTACCAAATAGTGAACAATACTAATCACCCTCGCCATCACCGATAGAAGTTGAGTCACAACAGCCAACTGGGAGGTCATCACCACAAGTTGCCAGAACAATACTGTTGGTTGGAATGTCGAAGAAACTTCCTCTCGCTGTGTTTGCCATACGTGGAATACTCTCTCAGAAGCTGTAATTTCAACCCCCACGTTAGCCGTGTTTAAAGCACGTGTCAACAGTGCACTGGCCATATTACACCACATCACATAGTCTAACCGACCCATACAAACATCAAGAAAAACAAACCAACACACCTTCATTTTTGCACGGAAACCACAGACGATAACTTTGGATAGTACATAAAACGGATGGGAATGCTGTAATCGGCAAGTTGGCGATTTGCGATTGTTTACTATTTCCTAGTGCCATTTTTGTCCTTAGTTTACTCACTCCTACTCAATCATCCGGCGGGACATGTCAAGCTTCTACCTTTTTTATCCACAATATACCATAGACCATTAGGAATTGACGATGGGACCAACTGGAAATGTTTTAACAACTAGCACTACGGAAAAAAACATGATCCTTCTATCTGTGATGAGATACAGCCTTGCACAAGTTACTTTGCACACTACACCATCCGTTGTAATCTAGGACACGCGGTCAACCAGTGGTCCACGTTTTCAAACGCACGACCATTTAACTTTATCCAATACGTAAGTACCTCTAGAATGTTTAGCATCTGACCGGAAGGGTTGAAAGCCAATGGCATTCGGTAAGATTATTAACTTTGACAATGAATGATCCAATTGTCTATGTTTCCTGTTCGAAGTACTTAGCGGTTATTCTCGTGGCATTATTACCGTTATCTTTATTTATCTGAATACGAAAATTTAAAATATTATATGATGTAGATAGTCTTTTGTGGTTAGTGAGTGTAACGACCAAAAGCAGACACAAAAAGGTTTTAAGTCTCCCTCAACATTTCGGAGGCTTACTTGTTAGAAGAGCTTGGTTCCGTTTGTAACAATCCCTGCGAGAAACTTGGGTCTGGGAACGAAATGTGATTGCATAGAAGTAGGTGAGCTGCTTTGGACGTTGATACACTCAATATTTAGATCGCAACCTTGCCCTAATTTGTCTGACGGTTAGTGATCAAAGTGCGTCTACGCTCCTACCTGCATTTTTCTTTCAACTTAATAACCGAAGCTTCTCAATCTGGTTCAGTAAGACTATGAGAAAGTCGTAATCCGATTGTGATGGAAGACTGGCGCCTAGTCAGCAAAGTAACGAGATACTTTGCCACTGGGTAACAAAGAAAGGTTAAAGGGACGAGGAAGTTGGGCGTCCCAACGTTTTGGTGGCACCCCTAAACTAGGGTCCGTTTATATACTTACTAGCATCCAAATGCTGCAAATTAGCCAGTGTGTTGACTGGTGAGATCTATGCCTGGGGTTGTTTATTGCCAGCATCTGCAACTAAATCACAAACACTTCTGCGCCGATGGTTTCATATCGGCCGGTGCTGAATAGCTTGAAGTCGAATGTCACAGTCAAGCGAACAACTATGCTACAATATAACCAACCTATGCTAAAGGCGTTTTCGCTATTTGCATCACCACCAAATTATACACATGTATGAAAGGAGGCACAATCAGAATTCATAAACTTAAAAATAGCATAGAATATCTATTCTGCGTCATGTCGATTCGCAATGTGTACACCAAAACAAGCCACCGATCTTCTGCTCACCAGCAAACAAACAATCCACCTAAAATGACTCGAACTTGAACATTTACCTCTGTGAAGAGCAAGCAATGAACTAGCACATCGGATATTTCATTTTCGCCACCTCCTCACCTCATATTGAGAACGTTTATGATGGACTGCGAAAGCAGTGTAATGATATTCGTGAAACTGCTTCACTTTTACAACTGTCCGCGAAATACAGGAGTGCGAAAGTCGGGTGCGTCAACTAATACTATTACTGTTGGTTGATTCACTGTTGGTGAATACGCCCAGAATGGTATGCAACAACTACAGCCGGGTGAGATTGATAACCACTGCCTTTCTAGTGCAGACAGTTTTATAATTAAGCCATGCCGCTTCAGATTGAAAGGAAAGCTAATGGAGGCTACAGTTAGAAAACGAAATTTCAAGTTTATTAGGCTTGTTACCGGAAGGAGGACGAGATTTGGATCGGTCAGTAGGAAGAATAAAAGTGAAACTTGTGACGCGCTCACCGATATCCTGGTACGGTTGCGACAGCTGGTCATTTTTCACATACGGGTGGTAACCTGAATAAATCCTTTTTTGTTCCATCCACAGAGGGAGCCTTTCGGGCCACACCGTTTCTTCCAATCGCCTGGGGACACTAAATTGCTCATCAGGATAAATGCACCAAATAGTTCGGAGATCGGTGTAAAGTCCAATGATAAGTACTTGTAAACACACTATCCACCTAACACGAGCCGGGCGCATAACCGAAGCATGAAAGTTGACTCTACTCGAAAACACGCTTTACAATCCACTACAAGTAAACGCAGATGGGGACAATCGATTAGTCCGGGTTTCTCCTCATCGCATTGACATGTTGGACCATACCATAAGCAGAACCAATCGCTTTATAGAAAGAAAGGCTAATCTGGTTGAAAGTACTCGCCTACTCTCAAATTTGATTCGCTACCAGTCCAAAGCAAGCCGAAGGCGATATAGGCATGGGTACGAAAGGGAGAGATGATGCATGACCTTGATGTCTTCCCACGCGGATTTGACCTCGTTGCTCAGATGGCCGTCGACCATATGTCTACCATAAGTAAATGTCGTTGATTGGATAAGCTGGTGACTTGTGGATAGTTACGCGGAGTTGGTCCACACCACAATGTCTCCAATAATAGAAAGAGAGCAGCGTAATGTATTGGTGCTAAAAATAACGAGACTCATTTCTGCCGACCTGTAGAAGCTTGGAGAAAGGAAAAGTAAAAAAGTAACCATCATTAGATAAAAATGTCTGGGTATTAAAGTGCAAAACAACGAAGCAATGAGGTAACCACTGGGCGAAATACACATGAACGAATGTGACAATCGGGGTAAAACGTAAAAAGAGAAGGGAGTTGCAATATTGACCAATTCTGAGAGCACTCAATACATGCTAAATTCATCAACTGAGCTTGTCGCCCGTGCTTCAGATAAGCGAATGTTCAGTCAGTTTTGCCACTGTGGACATTTTCTTTGGCAATGGCCATAGATGGTAAACATTAGGCATCGATCAAGTTTAATCAACTGGCCAGGTTGGAGAAAAAGCCTGCTTTGCGCGGCTTTTTCCATAACATAACTGAGATACTGTAAACTTTCCAAAAATGCTGCAACCGTCATAGGATTATTCTTAAAAGAACAATTAACCTAAATTGTTCATGGGAACTGAGGTATTATGTCATGGTCACTTCGGGTAGAAGATAAGGCGACAAGACAGAGTAGCGTACATAGTTCCCCGCTTGCTGTGGTGGACCATATATTGGCTGAAGTTCAGACTAATTCTCAAACAGAGCAATCACTAATAAATGTACTAATAAAGTGCTTCATTCTTCGTTAAACAAGGAAATAATTAAAAATCATTGTAGGGAAATTTCAGGGAAAAACAAACGAGTCTACGCTTTTAGCCCGGATACTTAAAGTAATGACGAGCCAAATTTTTGTACTCGAACAAGTCATAGCCTACTAAAAGTAGAAAGAGACAAAATGCAGACAATTGGGAAACTTTATCTGAATCTTTACGCAAAGATACGGACGAGTTACGGTCCAAGTTGAGCGAATGCATACACCCGAAATTTTCCGTAAGCAGATTTACGGCTTGTTAACTGTTAAAAAGACAATTCAGAGGAAACATCACGGAAGAATTGGTATGTAAAAATGACCTAGCAGAGATGCGTCGTAGCCCATCATCATTTCGGTTTGTTTACCAACTTCATCTCCCCATTCTGTATAAACCTTTTATTTCCCATCAACTTTTGGACTCAAGTAGGTATTGTGGTCTGACCAGTAGCACTATGAAACAAAGACACAATAGGATTCAACAGAAGCTAGTCTGTAGTTTTAGATCTAAGTAACAATTAACAAAATTCTCCTGGCATGATCCAAAGTTTTGTAAAGGCAAACACATCAACAGCCTTGTTGACTTGAATACTAGGTGAATTTTACATAATCCGAATATCTTTTGGCCATCATTTCTTTCTCCACTTCGATTCAGTGTGGACAACTGTAGGATGCTACATCCATGGCACAAGTTGGTGTATTCTTACAAACTCGGCAACCAGGATCTTCAAACCTCTTCTGGAGAGAAGCGCCTGGGAGCTTCTGTTTAACTTGACCTTAGATGTTTGAAGCAGATTGAAACAGCGTCAAAGAGGGGCATCCAACACCTGGGTCTCCTGAAGCGTGCATTCGGGCGATTCGACCCTTCGATTTTTCCACAACTCGGCTCATACATACGCCCTCATGTGGAATACGCAGTGCAGGTCCGGCAAACATGGCTGAGGAGAGATCTCACCGCTTCGGAAGGAACATAACGCCGGGCAACCAAAGACCTCAAGGGTCTGTATAATTTAGCGTGTTCGGGGTCTTCAGCGGACAACATCGGCGATTGCGCGGGGACCTCATTATGGCTTACCCGATTTTGAGTGATCCTAACCACACGTGCCACGATTTGCTATAGCTCAGACAAAACAGAAATTTGAGAGGCCACCATCTCAAGCTGGCACAGCAGCACAGTCGTTCAGTATGCCATGGGAATTTCTTTTCCGTACGCACTTGCAGCACGTGGAATGCCCTACCGGAATCTGTCATATGTGCTCCCACGCTGGCAGAGTTCAAATCTAGGGTTAACCACGAACTTATTTTGCTGCACCAAGTTACACGACCCAGTACCCATGGATAAACACAACTGTCCAAGAGATGTCACTGGTGGTCAAATTTCAGATTTTGTTCCACGTTTTTCACCTCCTGTATGTGTACAACAGTAGGAGACACGATTTTCACCAACATCCAATTTGTCGTCATTTCTCATGGATTTATCTTGAATTTACAGACTATAAAATGCATACTTCAGTGAGTTCACTGTGTAAACACCGTTTTGTTAACAATGTTTATACTTTGAATTTTCACCAGAACCATCCTTGGGGACTTGTTAAGCATTAGCTTTTTTACCTCTATTAAACCACAATTCCATTGTTTCATGTCAATGCCCAAATCCACTGCAGTCTGCTTTGGTAGTAACACTCTGACGGATGGGTTACACATTTCCACACTGCATATTGATGATATCACTACTAATCATGTTGAATAATTCTCGGCAAAACGAGATGCATCTCTCTTGATATGACTACAGTACATATATTTTGGCAAAATGTAGCTCAGAATAAAGAAATCAGTTGATCGAGTGTTCTCGAGATTGGTAATTGTTAAAGTAAACAGAACTAACTAAAAGATGGCGTTTCTCTGGTCTATCCTCGAGGCACACCAATGAGATCCGATGGCCGAATTTGTCTTCGTTATGGTCGCAGTCGGCTGACGCAGGAATGGTTCTTCATGTTTCGACAAATTGTAACGGTGTGGAGATTTCCGGTTTGCCTGTGTAAAGTACGAAATAAAAGTATTATTACATTGTATACCTAGACAACCGGTGCGGAGTTTGAAATGATTGTCGGAATTGATTGCTTGAATTGCGCATCGCCATTTTGCTTGGTCGTCGCAACGAGACTGGAGTTTAACGTGGTGAAACGGTTTGCGTACCTCACTGACCCATTGAGCTATACTGGGTGATGCCTCCGGGCACCTTGAGACCTACTCCTACCAGGTTGGTCAATGGTGAGAAGTCAGACAAACTCAGTCTCCTGGTCCTCCAGGTGGGGGGTTGGAAATGCGATAGCGTCCATTACTGTAAACTAAATCATTGCCACTTCCCCGCTGCCTTGAGGAGAGGCTTTTGAGCCAAAGGCTTTGGATGAGGACCCTAATTTTCCCCTTGTCTAGGTCTGGGCGCCGTGGCATTTTCTTCAAACATAAACTTCATCCTGCATCGGCCGTCGCGCAGATTATCAAGGGTCGCTTTATCTGCTGCATACAGCAGATCTGATAAGCGAAAACATGCTACTGCTGACGCCTCGCTTCTTTCTTTTCCATCTGTTTCTCTTACTCCCTTCCTGACCAGCATTACTAACCTGCCTTCTATAATTCCCAGCTTAATTGACAGCAGCCGAAGCGCCAGTTGAGTAGAACCATCTGCAGCTACCGTCCCACCGCACCTATCGGACGCCTATCGGCAGAAGTCCCTTATAAGGCCACGCCATCCCGTTTCCATGGCGACATTCAACGTTCGCACTCTAAGACAAACAGGTCAACAGGCTGCACTCGCACATACCTTTGGACGTACTGGGTATTGATGTGTGTTGTGTGTCCGAAGCTAGGATCAATGACCCTAATGGGGTTATTGATTTAACTGCACCCGGCTTATCCTTTCGTTATTATTTGCACGCTTCCAGAGACGCCGATGCGGCACTCACGGGTCAAGCTGGTTTAGGTATGATTCTAAGCCCCAAGGCTGAGCCATCGTTGGTTCATTGGATTCTGGTGAACAGCCGTTTATGTGCAGTCCGTTTGACGACATCAGCTATGGTGGATTTACGAAGTAATACAAAACGCTGTTTGTTTGTGATTTCCGTTTGTGCTTTCATCGACTGCAGTTCTAATGCTGTCAAGGACACATTCTATGACGAACTGAACACGATACTACGCAGTGCTACTAGTCCAGATATTATAGTACCTGCAGGGGATATGAACGCACAAGTAGGGCGTCTGAGCTCTTCAGAAGCTCAGCTGGGTGGTAATTATGGCTTAACTCCGAACGGGGCTGCAAACGGCGAGCGTGTGCTGCAACTGTGTGCGGAGCATCAGTTGTCCATTAATAGCACTGCTTTTTGACACATTGGCCGCCGAAGTGTCACTTGGCGTCCTCCTGTAGCTGGCCAGCGATGGACCCAAATTGACAACATTGCCATAAGTTACAGGTGGCGTGGTTCCATCCTAGTTTGCCGCTCATACTGGAGTACCTGTGTCAAATATGATCATGCTTTGGTACGCTGTCGTTTCTCCCTGAACTTTACCGGGAGGCGCACCAAGCGTCTCCTCCTATTGGCAAATGAGAAATTGTCTCAGCCCTTGGTCAGGCTAGCCTATCAAGACGAACTGCGTATCGAACTTTCGCTGTCTTGTTCTAATGACACTGAGCTTCAGTGGAATCGGATCTCGGCCGCCATGCACGATGCAGGAGCACCTGCTTGAGGCACTATCAATGATCACCGCACCAATCACTGTATATCCGAGAGCTCGGTGAACCTGTTGGAATCTAGCAGAAACCACCTGGCTGGCTTTGTGCACAAGACTGGCTGTTAGACGTGAACTAAGGCGGAGCCTACGCGCTGACAAGGAAGGCTGGTGGACCAGTCGGGCAAAAGAAAAGGAAGAGGCAGGAGCAGTAGGCAATTACCGCAAACTCTTCTAACTGATCCGCCCCACTGGTTCCAGGAAACCAGGCATCAGCGAGACAATCAGAGAAAGTACAGGTGCGCTGATACAAAATAAGGGGCGCCGCATGCCTGGTTGGGCGGAACAATTTCAAGGTCATTTCAGCTGACCCCTGATCCCGGACCTCTTCCTACTCAGGTAATGCAGGACGAGCCATGGAGGGTTGGTTTAGAGCCTCCGTCGTAGGCCGAAGTTCGTAACGGGATCATAGCCCTCAATCGCTTTCCTGCCGCTTGCTCGGATTCCCTCCCACCTGCACTATATAAGAATGAAGTTGAGGTCCTAAGCAAAGCACTAACTTCCTATTCGAACTTATCTGGAAGGAACGGATTGTTCCGGCTAACTGGAGCAAACCGATTATGGTGGCAACATACAAGAAGGGCTGTCGCACAGACCGTGCTAACCACAGGGTATTAGCCTAACGTTAGTTGTGACAAAATTATTGGCCTCGATTCGTGTTCGTCGCTTTACTGTGGAAAAGGAATCTCGGATTAGGGCAGAGCAGGCCACTTTCCGCCCAGAACGCGGCTGTATAGACCATATATTCACTTTACGGCAGGTGCTAGAGCAGCGCCACGCATACCGCAGACCGACAATAGCTGTGTTCCTCGATTTCAAGAGTGCGTTCGATTCAGTCGATCGATCGATTCTGTTCGAAATACTTGCGTGGAAAG
Source organism: Dicrocoelium dendriticum (assembly GCA_944474145.2). Taxonomy (NCBI): domain Eukaryota; kingdom Metazoa; phylum Platyhelminthes; class Trematoda; order Plagiorchiida; family Dicrocoeliidae; genus Dicrocoelium; species Dicrocoelium dendriticum. The sequence continues at coordinate 86,642,555 of OX104066.1, read as the reverse complement.
GTGTTCCCACGAAATATGTGCACATTCTTCGTGCTCTATACTCGAACACTACAGGCTACGTCAGGGTCTACGGTGTCCTATCGGATAGCTTTCCGACCACAAGCGACGTTTGTCAGGGTTGTCCGATTTCCTCATTTTTTCTCAATTTCCTCGTGGATTCTATCATAGAGTGTTCCCTTGCGGAATCTCACGATACAGGCGTTGAAGCGCTGTTTGGTGAAAGGTTAGTTGATCTAGATTATGCGGACGATATCGTCTTGCTTTTCGACAATGTTGCGGTAGCACCATGAACTCTGAATAGCCTGCCTAGATTGGTCCCATTATTTGGTATGCACTTCGCACCTTCAAAGTGCAAAGTATTGTTGCAGGACCACCCGCCACTTGATGAGCCCTTGACGCTTGCTAACGAGGAGCTCAAGGTGGTTGATCAATGCACTTATCTTGGCAGCTGCATCGGCAACGATGGGCGCATAGAAACTGACGTCAGCTCACGCATTGCAAAAGTCGGATCTACCTTCTTGAACCTGCTGCACCTTTGGCGACAGAAGGGAGTTTCCCTCCGTTTGAAAGGCGGCGTATACAAGGTCACAGCAAGGGCCGTTCTGCTGTATGGTATTTAGACTAGGTCCCTTAGGTCTGATTTCTGAGGCGCTTTCGGGTCTTTGATCATTTTTGCCTGCGAAGCATTGCAGATGTCGGATGGCACTTGCTTGTCAGCAACGAGGATGTGCATAGGCGAGTACTAAGTAGTGACAATCACGCTAACTCCCTAGAACAAGAGATAGCACTGAATAAGTTGCGTTGGCTCGGGCACGTGCTACGTATGCCTGGTCACCGCTTACCTAGGAGGGCCTTGTTCGGTCTGCCAGGTGTCGGATGGCGCAAGGCTCGAGGTGGACAGAAGTTGACTTGGCAGCAGGAAATGAAGTTATTGACGACTAAACTGGGTGCAGTTGGTCCGTCTCGTCTTCCGGGCTGGAGTCCACGTGACTCGTCTTGTGCTTGGCTCGAGACTTTACAGGACATGGCTTGCGGTAGACACGAGTGGCGCGTCTGCTGCCGTCTTCTAATCGGATTGCCTGTTTAATATGTGTTTGGTGCTGAGTTATCTGCGGGGTAATGGCTGATTATGACCCGGGGCAGTGAAAACCGCAAGAAAGCTGTCTTGCCGATGCCGCCTTATCTTTTCACGATAGCCACCTGTTTGTGACGGTATGCTGTCTAAGCAAGGTTTAGGCGGCTTGACCCTGAATGTTTGCTTAGGGCATTAAGGTTTTCCGGTAAGTCCCTCTTCTCTCCCTCTTCTTATTCTTTATTTCATAGGTCCTCATGGTTGTATGGCAGCGAAGCATCAGTTCAAATGGTTGATGTACTGCTGTTGATGAAGATGATGATGAGCATTTTGCTTGGCGCTCGTTTCTGTTGCAACGTGCGACTGTTCTGTGTGATGCGCATGTATCCTTCATGTACATAGCCGCGTTCGACGGTGTCGCTTTTTATAGCCAGACATACAGTGAGCTTTTTACTGTACAAATAAAAGCATACGTGCAACACGATCGGTCTTTTGAAAGCTTTATCCGAGCTTCCGCTAAAATGGTGACCTCGACTGCGGGAGAAATTTGACGCAGCACAGTTCAAACTTCTCTCCTGTGAGTCTTTCCATTTTAATATTTTTAACATTTCTCGATTAATTTTTTGGATACGGTAGAATTTTCGGTATCTATTTTTAGACCATGAATTCCATAGACCATAAATTATTGTCTTCCGTTAGCCGTGTGTCTTTCTCTGTACCACCTTTTTAGGACATGGATCCCGTTTTGTGGTTTGGTCAACTGGAGTCAGTGTTTTATAACCACAGAATTACTACTGACCACGCTAACTACAGCAAGCTCATGTCCTATCCCCGAGAAGATATCCGTGCAGGTTGGAGACGTCATGATTTCTCAGGCACAAAAACCGCTATGAGGCCCTTAAGAAGGCTACGAATAAGCGTGTCATGCCCTTTGAGAAAGTCCATCTGCAGCAGTTTTCAGAAGTCTGCAGCTGGGCGACAGACTGCCCTCAACCCCGCTACGAAAGACACGACAGATGTCTCATCCAGGGATGAATTTTCATATATATGATTTGAGCGGCAAACGTTGAAGGGGGGTTGAAGGGGGTTGCCCCCCCCAGACTTTTACCCCCAAACTTTCGAAAGACTACTACGTAATAACTATTGCACATTTCGCTCTAAAGTTCAAAAACAAATGTCATATGTAGTTTCACGTGCTCATGCAATTGAAGGAAACACCCCTTCTCACTGCATAATTATCCGACTTAAGTACGAGAAGTGATCGGCATCCGGAATCTCTCTTGACAAATAAACGAATGAAAACAGTACTTTTAATTCAAAATTCTATGCAAACAAGAGGCGATATACATCAATGAGACGGTTGGTATTGTTTGGTGGTAACAATTTCTGGTGTATTTGGTGCAGTTTCGGCCAATGCACATCGCAAGTCGTGCTCCAAGTTCATTCGATTCCTTGCTTTTGTTTTCATTACCATCATTGTCGAAGATGCACTTTCACATTTATAAGTTGTTGCAAATGGGATCAATATTCTCAATGCGCTTTCCGACAGTAATGGATACTCTTCACCTATCTTTGCCCAAAATGTTACTAGTTGCGTGCTTTGGAAATCTACCTTCAATCCGCTGTCCTCGCGCATTCCTAGGAATTGTAGCTTGATTTCGAATTCAGTATCTGGAAATATTTCTTCAGCTACTGTAAACGGTCTTAGCACCCAGGCACTTAATTGGCGAGTTTCCAAATCAGGAAAATATTTGCTGATGGAATTCATCACTGATGACAAGTGGCAAGGTATTTCATTCGTGAATGCGCATTTTTCATTTCTTTCAACGAGCATCGTGGTTAGTTCTGGAAATATCGCCACGTCGTCAACATCAACCGAGCGCTGGTAAAGCTGCAGTTTGCGAAGGAAACCGGCTACTCTATCCTGAGCGACTAAAATGTTCATCATATTCCCTTGCAGGCTGAGGTTAAGCGCATTGATTTCTCCAAAGAAATCAGCAAGATAAGCAAGTTTCGAAATAAACACGCTGTCAGTTATAATAACGTGTAACTCGTTTCCCTTACTCTTATGCATCTCTTTTCTTCGAAGAAAGATTGCAATTTTCTCTCGAAGCTGAAGCACTCGGTGCAACACCCTGCCTCCTGACAACCAACGCACTTCTGTGTGCAATAGTAGCACGTCGAATTTGCCTCCAAATTCATTGCACAACTCTTTGAAGATTCTTGTGTGGGTCGCACTACCGCGGATGACATTTACTATCTTTACTACTTTGGTTAACACGTCAAGTATAGCAGGTGGAAGAGTGCTCACTGCTAAAGCGTAACGATGTATGGTGCAGTGACTAAAGGTAGCGTGCGGAGCAACATTTTTCACCAATGTTTGGAATCCGGAACGGACGCCCAACATGGCTGGTGCTCCGTCTGTACAGACACCCACTAACTTCGACCACAGTAGCATGTTTTCCTCGAGGAACTTCTTTACTTTTCGGAAGACATCTTCGCCACGCGTAGCCGTGCGCAAGGATTCTGAGAACCAGTACTCTTCTTTGAAGCTATCACTTTTTAGGTACCGAACATACACAAGTAGTTGGGAACAGGACGCTACGTCGGTCGACTCATCTAACTGGATTGGAAAGAAGGGACTTGATCTTATTTCGTTGAGCACCGTGTTCAAAATTTGTTTGCTCATGTCCTCGATACGACTTTTGATGGTGTTGTTCGACAGTGATATCATATTTATCTTCTCCGCATGATGTTCTCCAAGGACGAGCTTAACCGCATCCATTATGCAAGGTTTGATGAGGTCCTCTCCTATGGTATGCGGCTTCTTGTTTTTGTCGATTCGAAGCGCAATGCGATACGAAGCTTCAAGACCAGCCTCATTTGCCTGAGAAAAGGAGCTCGATGTATCCAGGCGCGAAAGTTTTAGCGCAGCTTCTTTCCTTCTAAAGAATGTAATATCTTTTCCTATCAAATGGGCATGGCTTCGTTCGAAGTGCTCTTTCAATTTACTAGGTTTCATACTCTCCGCCGTGAGCACTTTGCTGCACAAAACGCATTGCGGTTTCTCAACATTTTTATCAGCGAAGTTAGTGAAACCCCACTGCAGAAATGCTTCTTTGTAGGACCGCTTTTTTCTGGAAGACGTATTCCCTGCAAACAATTAAGTAGGTAGATGTTATAGATATATATCATTTATAGAAATTAATCTCGTTATTCCATGCAGGTAACATTATCACAAACGTTTGCAGACAAATATATTTTTGTCGGCATCAAAGCCACTGAACGAAAATGCTCACCTGCCATGACTTCTCGTCAAAAACAACTGCTCATGAAAGTGATCAACATAACACCTAATGGTCACTGGCGTCCAATCTGCTGATTCTATGTTGGTTGTGACCCCAATTGTGTCGTTTCTCTGCCCTTTCAAACGCCTGCCGTTATCCCGATTCAGGCCCTCTCTTGACCCCATCGTGTCTGATTCCTAATCAAACATGAACATGTGTTTCATTCCTCCGTTCCACGTTATTCCTCGACATTTTCCCGCCACCATTCTGTATCCATACCTTGTGAACACTAACCACCCTTTCTCGCAGTTCCTACTGTCAAACATTCACCTGTGAACATAACTGGTACTTTGACCAGTGCTGAAACGATAGTTTGCTATCCACCCCGTTATTCGACCCGGTGAACGACTGGCTTATTCGAAAACACGGCAGCAATTGTGGCAGTCGACAAAGGCGCCATGCCGTAGTAGCTGCATTGACTGATGGCTAACTAAAAATGCTGAGCCAGTTGCGAAGTGTGATTTCGTTATTAAGCTTATTTCGCGACTGATTTGTGACCAAATCCAATTATCGGTATTTACCCCTCGGAAAATGCCATTTTACCCCCTTGGGGGTAATTACCACCAGGTTGGGAAAGCCTGCAGTAGACCGTATTTACAAACCGCAAGAGATCGCCTAGCACGAGAGGAGATTAGACGAGCAGAGTCAATGGTGGTTTCCATTATTTACAATCGGTCATGTGATATTTATATCTTGCAATCAACTCACCTGCATTGATTTCGATCACTTCTAATTTAGTTGCAGCCACCAAAGAAGGTCCTTAGTTTGATACAGAATTATAACACCATGTTTCCATGAGTACAATTAGATCAGGTGCAATTATTTATATTAGTGTTTTTCAAAATGTGGTCCGCAGACCAATAGGGGTCGGATGGCTACTTTCAAGCAATTCGCAAGATTTTCCGGAAGGTTATAACTCAGTTAACAACATTTCTGGACGTAATCAGTTTATCTATTTTGTGGGTTTACGACCAAGTTGCTGTAGACGTTTGTTAAACCACAGCTGACGGTCTACATTTTGCCTGAGCATAACCAACGTAACACACATTCCTTCCAAGAAGAAAGTTGGTATTGGCATGGAGTTAAAAGGTTGTGAACGAAGCAATCAAATGTCATAAATGTAGTATGGTAATCTCACCGCGTAGCGATAGGTTGCAGCTGGATGTGTCATTCTACGTCCGCGTAAGCTCACACAACCCAGACGTTTTCCCCCGGTGGAAGGTGAAAAGTAACTCCCCTTGTTGAGTTCATCTCGAAAATTGCTATCCTTCAAAAATGGAAAACTGGAAATAGAGGCACGTTGGCGCAATCCTACCCACGGATACCCAGAAGGAAAGCGTCAATATTTCGGTATTTTACTAGTGAGTTCACTTGATTTCGCGAATCGGAGAGAAACTAGCTGCAATTTACGAAAAGGTGGCTGGTTTGTTTTCCTCATTTTATACCTCATGTAATATTCAACTTACCGTAGTAATCAAATTGGAAGTGTGTTCTGGACTTTCGTGCTGTATTCATTATTTCCCTCTCAGCGTTTGTCCATATCACATCAAAGTGGACCGTTGGCTGAAGACTGAAACACTGCTAACTGTGTCACAGATATATACATCGTCGAATTCAGATGTAGTAATGGCTGGTCCAGAATGTGCTTTCTGAGAATGCTGAAACTGAGACTTTCAATGTATCTGTACTGCCTGATGCGATGCAACATAAATCTGTGCCAATCAGAGCTTCTGTACCATAGCTAAAACGCACAAACACAATGATATTTACCTTGCTTTTGGCTTTATTAAGTCCAATAATTGCCCACCGTGTGCCTTTCGTAACAAAGTTCTTCCGAACTGTCCCATAGTGCGTGTACAAATGCGGCGGCATTTAGAAGCAAAACATGCCGTGTGTAAAGACAGAAAAAAGTACTCTGAGCGCAGACGAGATGAACTGTTGAACATAGAAAAGTACTAGCTTCACGAGACCAGACTCTAAAGGAAAACGCTGCTGAAGCATCGTACATAGTTAGTTGCCTTATTGCGTTGACACAAGAACCTCAGACAACAACCAGGAAACTGACCAAGCTATGTGCAGTCGAAATGGTTGGATGAAAACAGAAAACAAACTGTCTGTTATACCACTAACGAATGATACGGTATCTCGAAGAATAAGGACACTAGCAACTGATGTTATGCAGGTTAACCGACCACATCAAGTATACTCAGTTTGCTGTTCAAATGTATGAGTAGACATGTGTGGCAGGACATGCTGTGCTGGTTGTGCTTGTAAGATATCAGCACCTACTATCACTGGAAAGAGGCGTATTTTGTCTGCACCTCTACCGAGGAACCCTAGTTTCGCTGAGATTTTCAACATGCTGAAGATTTGTATGTACGAAAATAAGATTCCATGGAACAAATGCATGGAGATATGTACTAGTGTTGCCAAAGCAATGACACGACAGGTTGCTGGTGTTGTGGCAAATATCAAAATGTTGCAAAACCTGCACAAGTAGCCAGTGTATTCTTCATCGACCACCATCTGTCAGTAAAGTTGGAGGTAAATTAGCAGATCAAGGAGCCTTGTTTCGTTTCAACACGGAAAGCACAGGTAGATTCTCTGCCAAATAGGGAGGTGTGACATCTATTTCCCACGCCTGCTCAGGCGATTCGGCCACCGGCAGTGTCGCAGCACGCCTACTGAACTGATCTTTAACATTTTCCGCCAACGGGTTAGTCGACGACCCTAAGAATGGGTCAACAATCCATCTTTCTCAGTTATTACCTCACTAACTGATGGCATTCTCGGACCTGTGTTCCGGATAAGCTGGAATAGCACTCGACTGTTCCCAATAGCACCGGCTTGCTCCATCCCACGGGTTCATGTCATCCACCCACATTCCCGGTCGATTCGCTGACTTCTTGTCAGATATCATTTCAGGGAGTTACGGATGCGCTAAAATGTAGTGCTCATGGAACTCGTTTCCGTGCTTCGACCAAGCTGATCGATGCCTCAGAGCCCCATTCACAGTTATGACGTCTCAAATTGGATGTACATCATGCGTCAAGGACGTTCTCCATGGTACATGTGGGACGATTCCCGTCAAAGTTCGGCTCAACAACTTCAATCCTCACTGACTACTTGTGGGCCAGCTCGTCATGATATTGCTGAACGGCAGAGTACGAGTTCAAGTTAGCGGTAAGGAGGTTAATTATTCGTCGACTTGCCTCAAGAAAACTACCACCCAAACTAAAATAGATCCTCGATGTGGCAGTGAAAATGGTTAATCCCCTTACATTTCGGCCTCCGAACAACTGAGTTCATGATTCTGTGTAACGTCATGGGACATGTCCATACTGAAGTAAGATGGCTATCCCATGGCAAAATGTTACAACATTTGTTAGAACTACGTACAGAAGTCTTCGCTTTCTTCATGCATGACCATTTTGATTTACGCTTCCGGATGAGTGACAGAAATTGGTTGGCAAGACTTGCCTATTAGCCCGATATATTTGTAAAGGTAAATGATGAAAAACATCAGACTGCAAGGAAAGTCTGCGACTATATTCACTGCAAATGATATACTTCGAGAGTTAAAAATAAGGAACTTTGGATGATTTTGGTTCGAAGTGGAAATCTCGACAGCTTTCCGGCGATAAAAGACATTTCGGTGGAGATGAAGGAAGGCCCAGAAATCTCAGAAAATCCATCGGAAGAAATTATGCAGTATTTAGGAGAATTGATAGAAACCTTGCCCCAGTATTTCCCCAGCCAGATGAGGAAAAATTGAAAGAATTTTCATAGATCAAGAACCCATTTATTTGCACAATCAAGCTTCCTCCTTTTACATCTCTTCAATATGAGCAATTCGTCGACATGCTATCAGATTCTTTCTTTCAGGAAGAAATTCCCAAATTGTCGCTATCTGCTTTCTGGTGTAAAATGAAAGCTAAGTACCCTCTCACAGCGAAGGCGGCTGTCACCGTACTTCGCAAATTTTCCCCAACGTATCCGTGTGCAAGTGCATTTCGTACTTCACATACACAAAACAAAGTACCGCAATAGACGTGATGCTAAACCAGATGTGAGGTTACAGCTTTCCTCGATAATAACAGCTATCAAACAAGTTAGCGCTGCATGTCAGAAACCATTTCATCTCATACATTAAAGCCCAATGTATGTTATTTTGCTATCTAAATTCAGCAGTTTCCGTTTTTTACTAACATCAATGAACACCCGTAATAATTCAACGTACGGCAATAAAGGTTTCTACAGTCCTGCGCCTCATTTTCATGTTAATATAACGCAACCCTTTAGTTGGAAATATCTCATGGAGTCAACCGTACGATGCTCCACCAAAAAGGGGTCGGCGGACCAAAATGTTTTAGAAACCCCGACGTATATGAAAGTACGGAGCAGACGTAGCTTATCCATCGGTGAACGAATAACAAGTATCATCTGTCTAAAAGAATTATGACGCTGTTCAGCATAGCGACCAGCGCATGTACTTGCAACTTTTTCGAGCCGACAACACCAAATTTCCATCTACATACGGTCACATTGGTTTCAGATCAATTCGGGGAGAAAACTTATGGCCAAACGCTCTACATGGAATTCCACATACCACCCGTTCCCTCGATTGACCAAACACATAAGACCGCAGCCATAAGTCTGCCAGTTTCCAGTTTGCGCCAACTAGCAGTGTTTACCGCCATCCAATATCCACATTGGTGTTGGGCCATTGTCTAGCTTCTGTTAAGAATCATGCCTTGGCACGGCCATACGGCCACGTCATTCTGATGGAGGCCTTCAATCTGCACCCAATCGAGGTTCCTGTCTCCATCAGTGAACAATTCAAGTCTGACTTGTAAGAGATAACCGCCGATGTATCGTTATTCACTTATATCACCTTTGTAACGCTATTAAGAACGGATGACGATCCGTCAGTTTCAGAATTGTGCTCATCCAGGAGGAAAATCAGTTGATACCGTAAACATAGATGCACCGCTTGGCCGCAGTGGCCTTGCGACGCTATTCTTTTATTACATATACTATGCGAAATGCATCATTTGAAACGGTGAGGACACCCAAATTGTCACCCATTACAAGATTCTGTCCGACCTCGTTCAAGGAACTAACTGGTCCTACCAAACAGAGCAGCCATGCGATATCACCTAGACAACGTTGATCAACCAGTTGACGGAGCAACTGCCAAATAGGCCGGAAACCAAAGTCTTTCGCCAGAAGCAAGCGAAATCCTTGGTTAGGAGCTGGACACGAGAATGAGTGGTCTCAAGGAATTCAGCATTACGCGCTTATAAATAGTGTTCGAGTATGCAGGCTTCGGCAATTTAGATAAGTCAAAGCAACCACTGCGGTAAGTTGGTCCGTGAAGACAAACGAAACAATTAACAAGACTAGGCGGTAAGATACAGTAGCAAGTCAAAAGGGACGTGCAGGCAAGTCAAAAAAAACTCCTCATGGTGCAGCGCAGAATCCCAGTTCTACCTGCAGCAGATGGTCTGGCGCGCATCGCACAAGAGGCCGTAAACGTGCTTTAGTAACGCTGCATCCGCGTTTTCCAGAGGGTATCGTTACCTCGCCCGCTTTTGACACATCTCCCACCGTTCCCAGGGTGAAGCTACGCGTCCTTCTCTGCAGCAAATGTTAGGAAAAGACTATTGTCCTTCCGTGTGCGCAGCTGTCGTAATGTGGACAATAAAAGACCGAAGGCACTTAAGGCAGTCGTCATGAATACCGATGAACCGTTGGTTAAGTACTTCCAACATCTCTTTGATGGCATGTATTTTCCAAATTTTGGAAACATGGTATGGTTATTTCTAGTTAGAAAAGTGGCAATCCTCCGGCGTCCTCACACTAACGTCCAACAGCTATGCTTCCGGTGAGGTCCAAAGTTGTGGAAGGTATCATCGCAGGGGCACTCGTGGAACATTTGTAAACAACAGCATCGTAGCGTTGCAGTAGTACGAATTCCGCCGAAATCAATCATGCACTACGAACTTGTTCCTAGATTGAAGAAGCGGGATGGAATCGGTTGGTGTCAGTAAGACTGGAGGCTGTCTACCCGAAATTACAAAAAGTGTTTAGTCACCTGTACCACCGCATTCTTCTTCACAAGGTCCGAAGCTATCAAATCGGTGACGCTGTGTTGGGTTTTACAAGCAACTTGTACACTCAACATCAACTGGATGTGGAAACTCACGCCCCCAATTCCAGCCTAATTGCAGTCCAGTGTGGTGTACCCCAAGTATCTGTATTGGGCGCATGTTTATTCCCAGTCTTCACCAACTATTATTATCTTTCTAGTGTATTCCATTCGAACTTCCTACCATTTGCAGACGATGTTAACATCCGGCCAGACATCAAGACAGCTGATGATCACACTACACTGCAAAGTGATTTGGACACTGCTTATAGGTGGTCATCAGAAAACTGTACGCAGTTTAACTTGGTGAAATGCAAAGATTTGAGCAGACGCTGTCAGCGTTTCCACGCAAATCGACTTAGGGAAATATTGAGATATGCTACACAGGAAGACGATCCCGAAGTTAGCATGCAGGATGACCTTGAC
>OX104066.1:86614345-86631332 GCA_944474145.2 Dicrocoelium dendriticum | reverse complement strand
TTGTGTTGTTGAGAGACTAAGGCTTTAAGAGAAGTCATCTAACGTAGTCATGTTGTGTAGGTCTGTTTACTGGCATTTTGTCTAATGGTTGGAAAAGTGTATCATCTCACGTAGTGGAGGAACTTGCGGGAGTACAATCGGAATACACACTGCATGTTTCAGACACATTTCATCAAATCTTTTGGAAGAACTGCAAGGCCTTCTGGTTCATTAGGTTTGCGTTTGTTCGACTTCAACAGTACCATCTCAATTTGGACTTCTGAGCAAAGGGCAGGTCCAAAGGGACGGCCAACGGAGCAGGGCGATCAGTGCTTGGTGAGATATCTGACAATTCCGATCGAATAAAGTGTTTTTCAAAATACACAGCCCAACGCTCCAAAAGTTTTGACAACATGGACAGGCTGTCCACTCACGGCACGTATAGTTTCACTAACACCAGGTCTCCTGCTGCCCGTTTTCAGTATCAGCCGGAATAACTTAAGATGATTACCAAGGACAGCGGCCACTTCCATCTCTGACACACGAAGAAACCACCAAGATTCGCAGTCTCCCTTCAGGCTAGCACGGAGTTTTGCCCGGAGCTCTTTGCGAGTCTCATTGTGTTCGCTTCTAGCTGGAATATGCCGACGAGCATGGATAAGTTCCAGAGACCGCGAAGAGACCCAAGGTCTATGTTAGCTCTTCGACTTACCACATGAGGATTTGCCTGCTGCTAGTAACGTCTGGTGAACATACGACCAGTGACCTTCAATTATCTCACGTGAGCGCTTACTCAACCCGCATGTCAACGTATTTCGATAAGCATTCAGAACAGCTGACTTCTCCAGTTGACTGGTGCCAATGCTCTCCCAACGTCATCGTGAGCGCCCGCCAAAACGCATCCGCATGTCAGCGCACACAAGTGCATGGTCAGTGTCCACAAGTATGCTTCAAATCGAACGACAATTCTGGACGCAGCGTCTCCAGCGGTAAGTGATTGCAATGTAGTCGATTTACTGGTGGGCGCCAAGTCACCCTCAGGCGTGTGCTGTGTCGGAAGTTAGAACTCGCAAGAAATAAGTGGACATATTCACACAAATGAAGTAACTGCCCACCGTTATCATTACGGAGGCCTACACCGTGTTGGCCGCCCAGATGTAGTTCATCGGTGAATAATTTGCAAACGTTAGCGCCCAAATCCCTAGCTAGCCCAACAGTGTCTGTGCTTCGTCTATGTCGAAGGAGTTTGTGCAGTTGGCGGAGAAGTCGTTTTTTTACCGAATAATCACTGGAGGTTGTAGGCGCATAGGCAGCGATGACAGATAGACACCTATTAGTCCCGCGCGGTTTCGAAGCTTCGGAGGAGCCAGCCAATCTGACCGCGTACATCCGGCCACTGATAGAGATCCAAGCAACCATACCAGCTTCGGCCCGGGGACTCAGGGCAATGCCAACACCAGCTTGGCTGGTGCTCGAAGCTGCATCGTCACCGGATGTGCGCAATCTGAAAGTGGTGTTGGTGTCACCTGAAGGGGATCGCAAAATGAGCACTGAGCTCGAGTCTTGTAGGCGGATCTCCGATAAGCAGCAGATATGGAATGAGAGGGTCTCTAATGTTCCGGCAAGTGCTACCTGTTGACCGATCCTGTAGCAATGTGCGTACATTGAGGCATGCTAATCTGTGGGAGGATCAAGGGTTCCAAATGGAACCCGAGGAACTGGGTTGGACCACTTGATTACACGTGCGCTTATCGACAGAATAGGAATGATGTTCCGAGTTTACAGGTGAGTTGAAACTAAAAGGTAAAACCCTTTCAAAGCAAGGTGGAGGAGAGCCAATACTCGCGGAGTTGAGAACTGGGGGATAAAATTGAAGTTTGGAACGAGACGGTAAGAGCGAAAAAGTGTAAGAGGGTGAATAAGAAGACGGGAGGGCTTGAGCAGTAGCATCCAAACCCCTATCCACCCTGCTCGTTGCGGCGGATAGGGCACCGTTTATTATCCTCTGCGACAACCAGAGCATCAAGATACTGTTTGAGCTGGTGGTCTATCGGATTAGCATTGTAACATGGTTGCAACAAAGAGAGACAGTAGTGATTCGGGTTCGCCAGCATAACATATACCTTGATGAGATCTCCTCTTTGACGCCGATATTCAGCGATGTATATCCCAAAAGCTCGCAGTCTGAGTTGTAGGGTGTGTTGGCAAAACCCCGTAACAATTTTGGTCACCTCACATTGTGGAGCTTCAAGCGCATCAACATTTCGTTTGCGCCATAGCCGCTAGGTTATACAGCGAGTTAACTTGTGAGGTCTCACGTAGACGTACAGCATTTGCGGAAAGATTGATGGCTGACCTTGAACGTCCCGTAGGAGGTCAAGTTTGTTACGGACCATTCTCGACGTCTCTTAAGGCTATTTCGTGCAGTCAAGGTCATCCTGCATGCTAACTTCGGGATCGTCTTCCTGTGTAGCATATCTCAATATTTCCCTAAGTCGATTTGCGTGGAAACGCTGACAGCGTCTGCTCAAATCTTTGCATTTCACCAAGTTAAACTGCGTACAGTTTTCTGATGACCACCTATAAGCAGTGTCCAAATCACTTTGCAGTGTAGTGTGATCATCAGCTGTCTTGATGTCTAGCCGGATGTTAACATCGTCTGCAAATGGTAGGAAGTTCGAATGGAATACACTAGAAAGATATTAATAGTTGGTGAAGACTGGGAATAAACATGCGCCCAATACAAATACTTGGGGTACACCACACTGGACTGCAATTAGGCTGGAATTGGGGGCGTGAATTTCCACATCCAGTTGATGTTGAGTGTACAAGTTGCTTGTCAAACCCAACACAGCGTCACCGATTTGATAGCTTCGGACCTTGTGAAGAAGAATGCGGTGGTACAGGTGACTAAATACTTTTGTAATTTCGGGTAGACAGCCTCCAGTCTTACTGACACCAACCGATTCCGTCCCGCTTGTTCAATCTAGGAACAAGTTCGTAGTGCATGATTGATTTCGGCGGAATTCGTACTACTGCAACGCTACGATGCTGTTGATTACAAATGTTCCACGAGTGCCCCTGCGATGATACCTTCCACAACTTTGGACCTCACCGGAAGCATAGCTGTTGGACGTTAGTGTGAGGACGCCGGAGGATTGCCACTTTTGTAAATAGAAATAACCATACCATGTTTCCACAGTTTGGAAAATACATTCCATCAAAGAGTTGTTGGAAGTACCTAACCAACGGTTCATCGGTATTCATGACGACTGCCTTAAGTGCCTTCGGTCTTGTATTGTCCACATTACGACAGCTGCGCACACGGAAGGACAATAGTCTTTTCCTAACATTTGCTGCAGAGAAGGACGCGTAGCTTAACCCTGGGAACGGTGGGAGATGTGTCAAAAGCGGGCGAGGTAACGATTCCCTCTGGAAAACGCGGATGAAGCGTTACTAAAGCACGTTTACGGCCTCTTGTGCGATGCGCGCCAGGCCATCTGCTGCAGGTAGAACTGGGATTCTGCGCTGCACCATGCGGAGATTTTTTGAATTGCCTGCACGTCCCTTTAGACTTGCTACTGTATCTTACCGCCTAGTCTTGTTAATTGTTTCGTTTGTCTTCACGGACCAACTTACCGCAGTGGTTGCTTTGACTTATCTAAATTGCCGAAGCCTGCATACTCGAACAGGATTTATAAGCGCGTAATGCTGAATTCCTTGAGACCACTCATTCTCGTGTCCAGCTCCTAACCAAGGATTTCGCTTGCTTCTGGCGAAAGACTTTAGTTTCTGACCAATTTGGCACTTGCTCCGTCAACTGGTTGATCAACCCTGTCTAGGTGATTTGCATGGCTGCTCTGTTTGGTAGGATCAGTTAGTTTCTTGAACGAGGTCGGACAGAATCTTGTAATGGGTGACAATTTGGGCTTCCTCACCGTTTCAAATGATGCATTTCGCATAGTATATGTAATAAAAGAATAGCGTCGCAAGACCACTGCGGCCAAGCGGTGCATCTATGGTTACGGTATCAACTGATTTTCCTCCTGGATGAGCACAATTCTGAAACTGACGGATCGTCATCCGTTCTTAATAGCGTTAAAAAGGTGATATAAGTGAATAACGATACATCGGTGATTATCTCTTACAAGTCAGTCTTGAATTGTTCAATGATGGAGACAAGAACCTCGATTGGGTGCAGATTGAAGACCTCCATCAGAATGACGTGGCCGTATGGCCGTGCCAAGGCATGATTCTTAACAGAAGCTAGACAATGGCCCAACACTAATGTGGATATTGGATGGCGGTAAACACTGCTAGTTGGCGCAAACTGGAAACGGGCAGACTTATGGCTGCGGTCTTATGTGTTTGGTCAATCGAGGGAACGGGTGGTATGTGGAATTCCATGTAGAGCGTTTGGACCTATGTTTTCTCCCCGAATTGATCTGAAACCAATGTGACTGTATGTAGATGGAAATTTGGTGTTGTCGGCTCGAAAGAAAGCTGCAAGTACATGCGCTGGTCGCTATGCTGAACAGCGTCATAATTCTTTTAGACAGATGATACTTGTTATTCGTTCACCGATGGATAAGCTACGTCTGCTCCGTACTTTCATATAAGTCGGGGTTTCTCAAACATTTTGGTCCGCCGACCCCTTTTTGGTGGAGCTTCGTACGGTTGACGCCATGAGATATTTCCAACTAAAGGGTTGCGTTATATTAACATGAAAATGAGGCGCAGGACCGTAGAAACCTTTATTGCCGTACATTGAATTAATACGGGTGTTCATTGATGTTAGTAAAAAAAGGAAACTGCTGAATTTAGATAGCAAAATAACATACATTGCGCTTTAATGTATGAGATGAAATGGTTTCTGACATGCAGCGCTGACTTGTTTGATATCAGTTATTATCGAGGAAAACTGTAACCTCACATCTGGTTCAGCATCATGTCTATTGCGGTACTTTATTTTGTATACGTGAAGTACGAAATGCACTTGCACACGGATACGTTGTGGAAAATGGGCGAGGCACGGTGACAGCTGCCTTCGCTGTGAGAGGGTACTTAGCTTTCATTATACACCAGAAAGCAGATAGCGACAATTTGGGAATTTCTTCCTGAAAGAAAGAATCTGATAGCATGTCGACGAATTGCTCATATTGAAGAGATGTAAAAGAGGAAGTTTGATTGTGCAAATAAATGGGTTCTTGATCTATGAAAATTCTTTCAATTTTTCCTCATCTGGCTGGGGAAATACTAGGGCAAGGTTTCTATCAATTCTCCTAAATACTGCATAATTTCTTCCGATAGATTTTCTGAGATTGCTGGGCCTTCCTTCATCTCCACCGAAATTTCTTTTAACGCCGGAAAGCTGCCGAGATTTCCACTTCGAACCAAAATCATCCAAAGTTCCTTATTTTTAACTCTCGAAGTATATCATTTGCAGTGAATATAGTCGCAGACTTTCCTTGCAGTCTGATGTTT
This sequence comes from Dicrocoelium dendriticum, assembly GCA_944474145.2. NCBI lineage: Eukaryota > Metazoa > Platyhelminthes > Trematoda > Plagiorchiida > Dicrocoeliidae > Dicrocoelium > Dicrocoelium dendriticum. The sequence goes on along the minus strand of OX104066.1, from coordinate 86,625,869 downwards.
TTCATCATTTATCTTTGCAAAGATATCGGACTAATAGGCAAGTCTTGCCAACCAATTTCTGTCACTCATCCGGAAGCGCAAATCAAAATGGTCATTCATGAAGAAAGCGAAGACTTCTGTACGTAGTTCTAACAAATGTCATAACATTTTGCCACGGGAGAGCCATCTTACTTCAGTATGGACATGTCCCATGATGTTACACAGAATCATGAACTCAGTTGTTCGGAGGCCGAAATGTAAGGGGATTAACCATTTTCACTGCCACATCGAGGACCTATTTTAGTTTGGGTGGTAGTTTTCTTGAGTCAAGTCGACGAATAATTAACCTCCTTACCGCTAACTTGAACTCGTACTCTGCCGTTCAGCATCATCACGACGAGCTGGCCCACAAGTAGTCAGTGAGGATTGAAGTTGTTGAGCCGAACTTTGACTGTGATCGTCCCACATGTACCATGGAGAACGTCCTTGACGCATGATGTACATCCAGCTTGAGACGTCATAACTGTGAATGGGGCTCTGAGGCATCGATCAGCTTGGTCGAAGCACGGAAACGAGTTCCCATGAGCACTGCATTTTAGCGCATCCGTAACTCCCTGAAATGACATCTGACAAGAAGTCAGCGAATCGACCGGGAATGTGGGTGGATGACATGAACCCGTGGGATGGAGCAAGCCAGTGCTATTAGGAACAGTCGAGTGCTATTTCAGCTTATCCGGAACACAGGTCCGAGAATGCCATCAATTAGTGAGGTAATAGCTGAGAAAGATGGATTGTTGACCCATTCTTAGTGTCGTCGACTAACCCGTTGGGCGGAAAATTTTAAAGATCAGTTCAGTAGGAGTGCTGCGACACTGCCGGTTGCCGAATCGCCTGAGCAGACGTGCGAAATAGATGTCACACCTCCCTATTTGGCAGAGAATCTACCTGTGCTTTCCGTGTTGAAACGAAACAAGGCTCCTTGACCTGACAAATTTCCTCCATCTCTGCTGAAAGATGGTGGTCGATGAAGAATACACTGGCTACTAGTGCAGGTTTTGCAATATTTTGATATTTGCCACAACACCAGCAACCTGTCGTGTCATTGCTTTGGCAACACCAGTACATATATCGATGCATTTGTTCCATGGAATCTTATTTTCGTGCATACAAATCTTCAGGATGTTGAAAATCTCAGCGACACTAGGGTTCCTCGTTAGAGGTGCAGACAAAATACGCCTCTTTCCAGTGATAGTAGGTGCTGGTATCTTACAAGTACAACCAGCACAGCATGTCCTGCCACACATGTCTACTCAGACATTTGAACAGCAAACTGAGTATACTTGATGTGGTCGGTTAACCTCCATAACATCAGTTGCTAGTGTCCTTATTCTTCGAGATACCGTATCATTCGTTAGTGGTATAACAGACAGTTTGTTTTCTGTTTTCATCTAACCATTTCGACTGTACATAGCTTGGTCAGTTTCCTGGTTGTTGTCTGAGGTTCTTGTGTCAACGCAATAAGGTAACTAACTATGTAAGATGCTTCAGCAGCATTTCCCTTTAGAGTCTGGACTCGTGAAGCTAGTACTTTTCTATGTTCAACAGTTCATCTCGTCTGCGCTCAGAGTACTTTTTTCTGTCTTTACACACGGCATGTTTTGCTTCTAAATGCCGCCGCATTTGTACACGCACTATGGGACAGTTCGGAAGAACTTTGTTACGAAAGGCACACGGTGGGCAATTATTGGACTTAATAAAGCCAAAAGAAAGGTAAATATCATTGTGTTTGCGCGTTTTAGCTATGGTACAGAAGCTCTGATTGGCACAGATTTATGTTGCATCGCATCAGGCAGTACAGGTACATTGAAAGTCTCAGTTTCAGCATTCTCAGAAAGCACATTCTGGACCAGCCATTACTACATCTGAATTCGACGATGTATATATCTGTGACACAGTTAGCAGTGTTTCAGTCTTCGGCCAACGGTCCACTTTGATGTGATTTGGACAAACGCTGAGAGGGAAATAATTAATTCAGCACAAAAGTCCAGAACACACTACCAATTTGATTACTACGGTAAGTTGGATATTACATGAGGTATAAAATGCGGAAAACAAACCAGCCACCTTTTCGTAAATTGCAGCTAGTTTCTCTCCGATTCGCGAAATTAAGTGAACTCACTAGTAAAATACCGAAATATTGACGCTTCCCTTCTGGGTGTCCGTGGGTAGGATTGCGCCGATATGCCTCTATTTCCAGTTTTCCATTTTTGAAGGATAGCAACTTTCGAGATGAACTCAACAAGGGGTCATAGCTTCAGAGTTACTTTTCACCTTCCACCGGGGGAAAACGTCTGGGTTGTGTGAGCTTACGTGGACGTAGGATGACACATCCAGCTGCAGCCTATCTCTGCGCGGTGAGATTACCATACTACATTTATGACATTTGATAGCTTCCTTCACCCACATTTTAACTCCATGCCAATACCAACTTTCTTCTTGGAAGGAATGTGTGTTACGTTGGTTATGCTCAGGCAAAATGTAGACCGTCAGCTGTGGTTTAACAAACGTCTACAGCAACTTGGTCGTAAACCCACAAAATAGATAAACTGATTACGTCCAGAAATGTTGTTAACAGAGTTATAACCTTCCGGAAAATCTTGCGATTTTCCTGAAGGTAGCCATCGGACCCCTATTGGTCTGAAGATCACATTTCGCGAAACACCGATTTAAATAATTACATCTGACCTAATTTTACCCACGGAAACATGGTGTCATAACTCTGTGTCAAACTAAGGACCTTCTTTTGTGGTTGCAACTTAATTAAAAGTGATCGAAATCAATGCAGGTGGGTTGATTACAATATATAAACATCACATAACCGATTATTATTGAATGGAAACCACCATTGACTCTGCTCGTCTAATCTCCTCTCGTGCTAGGCGATCGCTTGCAGTTTGTAAATACTACCTACTGGAACCAGCCTAAGTGAATAAAACCAATTAAGTGACATCTTTAAATATGTATCCGAATTTACTTATTCCCATGAAATCCTGCTACTTACAAGTAATATATAAAATAAATAGCTTCTCCTATTTTCGGATGCAATGGTGATGGCGTCTAGTGAGAGGACGTCATCACCTCGCAGGCTGGCCACTGTCAGTGACAGTGGAAGATTGGTGGTGCTATATCCCAGTTAGTTTGCAAATTATGTATCCCGGCCAACTTCCCCCATGGCTCAGTGGCTTAAGCTGCTGACTAGTTGGCATCTGCCTCTAGCTGTCATGGGTTCGATCCTCATTAGAGGACGGAGGGTATGCGCACCACAGACGAGCCCCAATAGGGCGAAACACGTCTGTTGCTTTTTCTGAACTAAGCTGTGCTATGTAGCTTGTGAACTATCAAGATGAACACCTTCCAAAGTTTATTCCAATAAAGTCATTGGTGGGCGATTTCAATTTATTGGTCCAACTTGTTAACCGATGCAAGGAACGCTGAGTTAATAACTCTTTTGACCATTGGCAGAAGGTAGCAACATGCTCGTGTGTCCACCAGGATTAGAACATAGCAACGATTGTTTTTCCTCAGGCTCGGTCTTGATAAACATTAGCGTATTGAATGGTTTCTGTGGATGTGACCGTAAAACCGTTAGCTGAGAAATCATGACATCTCGGACCTGCATGGGTATCTTCTCGGGGAGATAGGACATGAGCTTGCTGTACTTAGCGCGGTCAGTAGTAATTCTGTGGTTATAAAACGCTGACTCCAGATGATCAAACCACAAAAGAGGATCCATGTCCCAAAAAGGTGGCACAGAGAAAGTGTCACGGCTAACGGGAGACAATAATTTATGGTCTACGGAATTCATGGTCTAAAAATAGATACCGAAAATTCCATCGTATCTAAAAAATTAACCGGCAAATGTGAAAAATTACAGTTGGAAGGACTCACCGGAGAAAACTTTGAACTATGCGGCGTCAAATTTCTTCCGCGGTCGAGGTCACCATTTTAGCAGAAGCTCGGATAATGATTTCAAAAGACAGATCGGGTTACAGGGATGCTTTTATTTGTACAGCAACAAGTTCGTTGTATGTCTATCTAGAAAAAGCGACATCGATGCACGCTGTTATCTAAAGAAATGAAAATGCGCAGCACACCGAACAGTCGCACGTTGCAACAGAAACGAGAGATAAGCAAAATGGCGATGCACAATTCAAGCAATCGATCCCCACAGTCATTTCAATAATCTGCACCGGTTGCCTAGGTATACAATGTAATAATACTTTTATTTCGCACTTTACACAGGCAAACCGGAAATCTCCAGACTGTTACAATTTGTCGAAACATGAAGAACCATTCCTGCTTCGGTCGACTGCGACCATAACGAAGACAAAGTCGGCCATCGGATCTCATTGGTGTGCCTCGAGGATAGACCAGAGAAACGCCATCTTTTAGTTAGTTCTGTTTACTTTAACAATTACCAATCTCGAGAACACTCGATCAACCGATTTCTTTATTCTGAGCTACATTTTGCCAAAATATATGTACTGTAGTCATATCAAGAGAGATGCATCTCGTTTTGCCGAGAACTACTCAACATGATTAGTAGTGATATCATCAATATTCAGTGTGGAAATGTGTAACCCATCCGTCAGAGTGTTACTACCAAAGCAGACTGCAGTGGATTTGGGCGTTGACATGAAACAATGGAATTGTGGTTTAATAGAGGTAAAAAAGCTAGTGCTTAACAAGTCCCCAAGGATGGTTCTGGTGAAAATTCAAAGTATAAACACTGTTAACCAAACGGTGTTTACACAGTGAACTCACTGAAGTATGCATTTTATAGTCTGTAAATTCAAGATAAATCCATGAGAAATGACGACAAATTGGATGTTGGTGAAAATCGTGTCTCCTACTGTTGTACACATACAGGAGGTGAAAAACGTGGAACAAAATCTGAAATTTGACCACCAGTGACATCTCTTGGACAGTTGTGTTTATCCATGGGTACTGGGTCGTGTAACTTGGTGCAGCAAAATAAGTTCGTGGTTAACCCTAGATTTGAACTCTGCCAGCGTGGGAGCACATATGACAGATTCCGGTAGGGCATTCCATGTGCTGCAAGCGCGTACGGAAAAGAAATTCCCATGGCATTCTGCACGACTGTGCTGCTGTGCCAGCTTGAGATGGTGGCCTCTCAAATTGCTGTTGTGTCTGAGCTATAGCAAATCGTGGCACGTGTGGTTAGGATCACTCAAAATCGGGTAAGCCATAATGAGGTCCCCCCGCAATCGCCGATGTTGTCCGCTGAAGACCCCGAACACGCTGAATTATACAGACCCTTGAGGTCTTTGGTTGCCTGGCGTTATGGCCTCTCCGAAGCGGTGAGATCTCTTCTCAGCCATGTTTGCCGGACCTGCATTGCGTATTCCACCTGACGGCGTATGTATGAGCCGAGTTGTGGAAAAATCGAAGGGTCGAATCGTCCGAATGCACGCTTCAGGAGACCCAGGTGTTGGATGCCCCTCCTTGACGCTGTTACACTACTTCGAGCAGCCAAGGTCAAGCTAGACAGAAGCTCCCAGGCCCTTCTCTCCAGAAGAAGTTTGAAGATCCTGGTTACTGAGTTTGTAGGAATGCACCAACTTTTGCCATAGATGCAGCACTACATTTGTCCACATTGAATCGATGTAGATTCTGGATTAACCACGCGGATACCGTATCCAGGTCAGCTTGAAGTACCGTGCTATCACCTGCTGTATTAATCGCTCTCCACATCTTGGAGTCATCGGCATACAGAAGATAGTGTGAGCTTATGAGACCTGTGCTATCGTTAATATCCATCAAAAATTACCGTGGTATTAGTTAAGATCCCTGTGGTACTCCGCATTCAACTCGGATGGGATCTGACAACAATTCACCCCCACATACTTCCAGGCGCCGGCGTAGAAGAAAGCTTCTGATACATCCTAGGAAAAGATCACCAATACCAAAGGTCTGGAGTTTGAAGAGCAGTATGTTATGGTTCAACATGTGGAACGCGTTTGAGAAGTCAAGGAAGATTACACCAACTCCTGTGCCACAGTCTACTACTTCAGTCCAGCTGGAGCGTGATAGTAGTAGCTTTGTAGTGCACGGTCCATTTCGCCGGAAGCCATGCTGTAGAGGTGCGAGGTAGTTAAATTCTTCCAAGTAGGCGGTTGGTGCATCAACACTAATAGCTTCCATGACCTTTGAAAAACCGGTAATAAGATTAAGGGTCGGTAGTTGGTTGGATTGGAACGACTACCTCCCTTGTGAATAGGGATAATCATCCCGCGTTTCCACATGTCGAGCAAGTACATTTCGTCAAAACAGTGTCGAGAGAATCGAGTCTAAGGCTACGCTAAACTCTGACCTAGCGCCACTGGCGATTTAGTGAGTATATTAGCAATTCCCGGGGAGCGCTACTTGCGTACACTCAACAGCATTTCTATTACAGCTGCTGCTCTGATGGATATGTGAGTGAGTTTTGGAAGTGAAACAACCATTTTCGTAGGGTTAAGTGGCCAGTGATCTCATTGAAAGTTTGGAGAATATTGTAGGCGCAGGGTACTCTTCGCCTTCTTCAGTGTCCGTGTGGGTCCCTCCGCTGTTTGAAGAGGAGGAATTCCCCATTTCACTTTACCTAAACTGTTGACCTGTTGGTACAGAGGCTTGTGGTTTGAGGCCATATGCACTGCAAACTTCTGCTCGTACCACATGTTTCAATCAGATCCTGATACATATGGATTTGGCGCGCTTGCAATGGCCGGAGAATTACAGCAGCTGTCGAAGCAGGACGGTCTTGAAACGGATTCATTTTACTGGACGACTTAATAATAAGATCACCATGAAGACAAAATTGCCTTTGACGCTTCTTAACACGTTCGGACTGTCTTACTTGGCTTGACTCTCAACCAAATGTATTATCATAACACACAACCCTACTCCCGTGTTGCTCCCACTTCCTCAAGGTTGTGATCAAAAACCGCTTTTGATTGCTCTTACTTTCGGCATGAGAAGAGGTGGCACATGGAAATTCGATTTCCTGACTGCGATCAGCGTAATCTGGCATAACTGATTTTATCCAAGGTTGATAACACTGGAACCACGTCATCTGGTTTCAAGCGGCAACGCCCGTGTGATAAAAGTTGCACCGTCGTTAACTGCTAAACACGACTCTGGTGTGCACCGACGCTCGCTTCAAATCTGAGTGGCATACTGCGTGGGTTCGCACCACGCCTAATACGCATCGGAATGTGCATCGAAAAAGAAGTGCCTTGCCAGACGTGTGCACCGGTCTGGGCAACCGGGTTGAAGGATGTTGAGCAACCGGTAAATTTTCTTGGCAGATGTACACTGGATACGTTGTTTTGGATCACGAGTATGGGTGTATGAGGTGATTATTTGATTTAACCATTCTAGCCAATATCGCGTTCACTAACTTTATTGGTTTGTTGGTTTACAACACCGACAGCGGAACAGTAGATCAATAGTTTTATGTGGGTGAAAAAGCTAAAGTTTAACATGTCCTGTAACATTGTCATGGTGAAATTTCAAAACATTGCAAAGTTGTCAGTAAAGTTATAGTCACACCGGTGGACTCATCGAGACATACTTGGTATACACTGTAAATTCACTCTAATGCTGTGAAGAAGGATGACAAGTGGGACGTTAGTGAACATCGCGTTGCCGCTGGTGAACACAAACAGGGGAAAAAGATGGAACGAGATCTGTGATTTGACCGCCAGTGAAATCTCTTACAGACACGTGTTTATCCATGGGTAATGAGACATGCGACATGGCGCAGCGAAATGGGTGCATGGACAACTCGAAGTTTGAAGTCTACCAGCGTCGGAGTACAAAGGTAGATTTCAGTAGGGCAGTCCAAGCATTGCAACCGCGAACAGAAGAGAAATTCCGATGGCATTCCAAACGACTGTACTGCTCTACCAGCTTGAGATGACGGCCTCACAATTTACTGTAGTGACTGAGCTCCAGTAAATGGTGACACGCGCGGTTGGGAACTCTCAAAATCTGTTAAGTTAAAGTGAGATCACCACGCGATCGCCGATATTGTCCGCTGAAGACCCCGAGCATTCAAAGCCTATGTTCATACGGCGAATAATGCAAACCTCCGACATTCTTGGTTGCCAGGCGACGAGACCTCTCCTCAGCTATGGCTACTAGACTTATATTGCGTACTCCACATGTGAATGTATGTATGAACAGATAAGGCGTGGAAAATTCGACGAGTGGAAGCGTCCGAGGTCAAGCCTCAGGGGGCCCATGTGTTGGATGCCACTTCCTGACACCTTTTCTGCCTGATACGGACATCCAAGGTCTACCTGGACCAAAGTTCTCAGATCCTTTTGCTAGCACAATATTGAAGATCCTGGTCGCTAAGTTTGTAAGAGCACAACACCTGGTGTCGTAAGTGCAGCACTCAACATTTGTTCACATTGAATCTAAGCAGATTATGGATTGATTATGCGTAAACCCTCTTCAGATCGTTTGTGAAGCACTGTGATATCATGTGGTGGGTTGATCGCCTTCCACTGTTTGATGCTACAGGCATACAGCAGGCAGACCGAGCATACGAAGCGTGTAATGTCGTTTATGTGCGTCAAAATTAACCGTATTCCTAGTACCGATCCCTGTTGTACTCCGCATTCAACTTGCATAAGATCTGATTAGGAATCACGCCCGCGTACTTCTAAGTGTCGGCGTAGAAGAAAGTTTCTAATGCTCCCTAGGAGATCACCAATACCGTATGTCTGGATATTGAAAAGCAGTATACCATCGTCTAACCGATCGAATGCCTTTGAGAAGTCGAGAAAGACTGCATAAACTCCTATGCTTCGATGCAGCTGGATCGTGCTGGCGATAGATTTATAGTGCACGACTGACTTCGTCGGAAGTCATGCCGTTCTGGTGTAAGGTGGGTAAATTTCTCCAAGTAGGCCGTTAGCTTATCAGCAATAACGGCTTGCATGACTTTTGGAAGTACCAGTAGTAAGATTACGAGACGGTGGTTTGTTGGATCAGAAAGACTAATTCACTTGTAAACAGGCGTAATCATCTCTTGTGTTTACATGTAAAACACGTACATTTAGTCAAAACAGTGTTGGAAGAATTGAGGCAAAAGCACATATGTCTCAATTGGGGCCGCAGGTGAATTCGGGTGGATGTTATCAACTCTAGGTGAGCTGTACTTAAGCAAATGCAGTAGTGTTTTTAGGACAACTTCCGTGGTGAAGCATATGTGGTTGTTTTGGGGGTGAGACAACACTTGCCATAGGGTTAGGTGACCAGTGATCACACTGAAGTGCTGCAGCATATTGCAGGCGCCGAGTATTCGCCACATCCTTCAGTACCGCTTGAGTCCGTCCGCTGTTTGAAGTGGATGAATTCCCCGTTTCATATTACATATGCATTTTACATGTTACTACAGAAGCTTATGGTTTGAGACTATACGCACTGCCAAAGTTTTGTGCTGTGCTATACTATCCTCACGAACAAGCTGAGTATATTGGGTAAGTTTGGTCGTATAGGCCACTCAGGTCTCGGTATTCGGAGAGAGTTTATAGATATGATGGACCGAGTCTCGCACTGCAATACACTTGCATGGTCTGCTTCGCGTACACGAGACCACGGGTGGACAGTGTTAGTCGTTGATGCATAGGCAAACGGAGTTTTTAACTGGCTGACGAAATGACCCCATGCGTTAAATGGTGACTTGTTGGCCAGAACGATCCATTTGGTTGTCTCACCTAGTCGATCTAATAAGTCGTAGGGTAGTATCGTACTGGTTACCCCAGCAACTTCCACGTGATATTCTACATAACAGGTATTTGAAAAGTAGCTCCCTCTCAATCTCGCTATATATATATATATATATATATATATATATATATATATATATATATGCTGTATTCAATCTATCTTATACCACACCTCAATTCATGTGATTGGCTGTTGCTTGATACCTCCGATGTGCCTGCGCTTGATGTGAATGCTTACAAGGTGTCTACCTATTTATTACTCACTATTACCACTATACATCAGTCAGTGAACTGACCATGTGCCAGACCCGCTGCCTTTCGGGTGCACATTTAATCGAAGGCCTTGGCTGAGGACTCGAGTCTTTCTCCTGATACTGAGTGACCCCACCACGTATGTCGCCATTTGCTGAAACTTAGCCACAACACGCAGCTCAGGGGTAACTGCTTAAAATTGAAGGAACAATATAACCGTCTCGAGTGTGGAGGGAATTACTTCTCCCTTCTTGTTTGCCAACCGTGAAAAGCACTCCCAGACTCAGTTGTATCCTCTCCTACACCGCACGTTTTCAAGAAACGATTAGATGTTGCTCCTAGCTCAAAGCATTTTGGTACCTAAACTCCTCTATCATGGATTACGCCAAGCATGCTTTTCAACTGGATTTATGTATCAAATGGACCTAAGTCAGCGACCATATTTTACTTTTCTCAATCCTTAAATCAACGACCACTGCACCATTGTCTTTCTGAATGTTTACGCTAGACAATTTTTAAAAAAGTTTACACCGATGTTAATTATCAAAGTATTCATCTCGGCAGATGTTCTGTAGATGACCCAGATATATTTTGATTTCACCATATTCACCTCAACCATCATAAGGGACAAGTCAAGCACTTGCCTTTATCCTGTGATAAATCCTTGTTCATTGTTAATTGTTAATTGTTCACGTGTGGGCACCCTGCGAGTATCTTAGTCCATCCACGTCGGAGGTTAGGAAGTGGTCCGTGGCACTCTTCTCGTAAAACCTAGCCATGGGAGACAAAAGGTCTACGGGTTATAAGCTCACAGCTCGATTGGCGTAGAGCATGAGCTCCACGCATTGTCTCTGACGGTTGGAGGGCACCTCCGAGTGTTCAATGGTGTGCTACTGTCCGCCTCAAGCCCGGCAGCCCCTGAGCAAATTGCTGCAAACACGCCGAAACCCAACTGCGTCTGGCCGTGATCGCTGGTGTATCGTACTACGGTCGCAAAACATAGATGAATGGTTCCAGTACCTCAACGGCAGCGTGTGCCGCCCGGTAAGCAGATACAAACCGGTCTCTGCATTCACAGTCCCGAGCTGGATCTGCTACCCACTGCCTTATGGGTTTGGCTATTGAGCCAAAGGCTCCGGGTGGAGTCACTCAAGCAAACCTCCGAAGCACAACCGCCAACTCGCGTACGATTGCCAACCAACGCAATCGTATGCCTGCGCGCAAAGCACTCTGCATCGGATGCTGGAACGTGCGCACACTACTAGACCGGAACTCGAGTGAGCGCACCGAGCGACACACTGCACTGGTCGCGTGGACCTGGCGCGTTACCAAATCGATATTGCGGCGCTCAGTGAAACCCGGCTCGCTGAGCAAGGCAAGTTGCATGAAGCTCGTGCTAGCTACACCTTGTGGTGGGTGGGCAAAGCCGCCTCAACACCACGTGATCATGGGGTCGGATTTGCAATATCCGATAGCCTCCATAGCCAGCT
>OX104066.1:86575742-86614318 GCA_944474145.2 Dicrocoelium dendriticum | reverse complement strand
GCGAATCAGCATTGGTGCTGAATTATTGGATACCACCTCCCTGTTCTGCTACCTTGGGGTGCGATGTCGACTGATGAGCACATACACAGTGACCTTCGTATCCGCGTCTCGAAGGCAGCGTCGGCATTCTGGAAGCTTGAGTACCGAGTGTGGAACAACTATCAGCTTTCCATTGGCACGAAGCTGATGATGTACAAATCCATGGTGCTGTCCGTTCTTCTATACGGCAGTGAAACGTAGACGATATACCGTCGGGATGTGCGATATCTCAAGCGGTTCCATCAGCAGTGTCTGCGGCAGACTATGCGCACCGGATGAGGCGACAGTTGCGGACACGGAAGTGTTGCGTCGAAGTGGTATTTACGCAGTGGACTGCATACTTTTTCTGAACACCTGAAGTTGCTCGGTCATGTGTAGGGTGTGGATTCGACTCGGATACCGAAACAACTATTATATGGTCAGATGAGTATTGGGAAGCGGCATGTGGGGCAAGCAAAGTTACGTTACCAGGACATGATCAAAGAGAGCCTTTCAGTTCTAATTTTGATTGCAGGTCATGGGAATCGAAAGCGGTTGATCGGCGTGCATGACGCGATCTGATCACGAACGTACTTGCCGAAGTGCGGATGAAAGACCTCATGCATGCCGAGAATAAGCGGCAGGTGCGGAAACGGCAAACGCCGATGGGTTGTACTCCATCACATTCGAGCGCATGGTGCTGTAGCACATGCAGTCGAGAGTGCCTGAGTCAGGCATGCCTAGTAAGCTGTCAGCGATGCCACTCGGCACTACCGAAGCGACGACCGGTCCTGCAGAGAAAGTAGACAGAACCGGGGCAGCGTTTGTAGGTACGCTGCATTCGATTTACTAATCGTGTGCTTGCATGTTAAGTCCCTTTTTCAGGTAGTGGGTTTTCAATTTTTTCCTAATGCATTTCTTTCTCATATAAATGTCTACCTGTGCTATCTTTGATAAACTTGCACACGTTGCTTAAGCTAACTGTAGTTAATTTCGATAACATTTTCTCGTTTTTGGTATTTTCTTAAAATGTGTTTTTTCTGACCTCTTGAACTTATCGCGGATTTGTTCGTAATCATATTTTATACGCTCATTTAGTAAACAGTTATGTCTCCGTACCTGCATGCATTATACGATTTATTTTATTTCATCATGTCATTTCAAGTGATTGGCTGTTGCTTGATATCCCCGGTGTAGCTGCGCTTGATATGCATGTTGACAAGGTGCCTACCTGTCTATTACCCACTACCTCGTCCATACTGGCTTTAGGAGACAGTTGGTCGTTGCTGGAGGGCACGGGGTGCACGGTTCTTGTGGCCCTGTTAGGCTCGAAGAGTGGTTCTATTCAGTCAGTGTGGATCGGACTACGGTCGAGCCACCGCCTTATGTGCGCTTGATTCCCAAATACAGGCTGCTTGTGTTTGCCTGTGAAGGAGTGTGGGTCTGCTCCGTTGATGAAACGTGGTTCCCATCCACATGCCTCTCGATCTCATTCCTTCGGGTTTACACTGGATATGGGGTGTGTGGTTGGAGCTGCTGGTGATGCAGCGCAAGCCATCCATGGTCCCTCTGTAGGCCCAGGCGTCCTGTGGCTGTCCCCTTGGAGGCCACAGTGACAGGCGAATCCGGATACGGATTGCGCCAACCAGACACCCCATATCCAGTGTTAACCCGAGGGAATAAGACCGAGAGGCATGTGGATGGGAGCCACGTTTCATCAACGGAGCCGGCCCACACTCCTTCACAGGCAAACACAATCACGCTGTATTTGGGAATCAATCGCAAACAGTGCGGTGGCTGGACCGCAATCCGCTCCACACTGAACGCATGGAACTACTCTTCGAGGCTAGCACGGCCACAAAGACCTTGCACCCCGTGCACTCCAGGAACGACCAACTGTCTCCTGGAGCCAGTATAGACGAGGTAATGGGTACTAGACAGGTAGGCATCTTGTCAACATGCACATCGAGCGCAGCCACACCTGGGATGTCAAGCAACAGCAAATCACATAGAATGAAAGATCGGATAAGATAGTCGAGTACACCGTACGGATTTGGCGTTAAATTAGTCTATGAAATAAATGGATTATTAAATAGCCGTGATAGATTCAGGATGGCAGAAATAGGGATCAAGACATAAGAATGGGGAACAAATAAGCGTAGTTAACCATCTTTAGTTTAGGCGAAATTTGCCATTTGATAGATTATTCAAGTACACATTAAAATGAGGTAAAATAATGCATTACGACAAGATAGCAAACCCACCAACTGAAATGAAGAAACTTAGCACGCAAGCCCACGGTTAGTAAGTTGAATGCAGCGTACCTATCAAAGTTGCACCTGTTCTGACTATGTCCTCAGCAGGACTCGTCGTCTCTTCGGTGGTGGCCCTGAGTGACCTCGCTGGTGACTCACTAAACCTGCCTGACTCAAGCATTCGCGACCGCACGTGCTTCATCACCATGCGCTCGACGTCGATGGAGTACAGCCCACCGGCACCTGTCGCTTCCGAAACTGCCGCTTCTTCTCTGCATGCACGTGGGCTTCCTCTTGCCCCTCGGCAACTGCCTTCGTGATAAAATCGCGCAATGCAGGCTGATCAACCGCTTTCGATTCTTATCACCTACAAGCAACGTGAGAGGTTCACTTTGATCATGTCCTGGTAAAGTAAGTTCGGTTTTCCCACTTGTCGTTTCCTTGCACTCAGTTGGCCATAATGCAGCTGTTTCGGTATCCGGGTCGAATCCATGTGGTGAATATGCCTTAGTCACCTCAGGTGCCTCAGCAGAATGATGCAGTCAACTACATACATGCCACTGCGTCGGAACGCCTTGGTGTGTGCAACTCGGTCAGGCCAGTCGATGCGCATACTAAGGCGCAGATACTGCTGATGGAAGTGTTCCAGGTATCGGACATCCTTCCGATGGAGTTTTAAGGTTTCGCTGCCGTACGAAAGAAAGGACAGCACCCTAGACATAAATACCAGTAGCTCCGTCCCAACAGTGAGCTGGAGGTTGTTCCACACACGGAATTCCAGCTTGCCAAAAGCAGCAGTTCGCTTTCGATACGCGGGTGCGAAACTAGCAAGTCATATGCTAGTCGGTTGTAATTACACCATGAAGGTAGAAAAATCTTGGTGTTTTGAACTCTTCGTCGGCAATTTGGATTTTGGGCAGATCCACGTATCCTTTCGGGGCAAAGGCTGAAAAAAACAGTCCTAGCATGCGTTGATCATGAGCCCGAATTTGGCCGCGGTCGAAGCCAGAGCACTAATCATGTGCTGCAACTCATCCGCGCTATGCGCAAACAACGCACAGTCGTCTGCAAACAGCAATGTGCAGATAGTTGTCTCACAGACTAGGGTTCTCGCAACGAACCGACGGATGTTCAGCAAACCACCATCAATACGGTGCTCTACACAAACACCGTAAGCACAAGCGGCATCAACCGCACACGACATCATGACATGCAAATAAATAGTAAACAGAGCAGAGGCTAAGGCACGGCTTTGCTTCACACCAGAGATAACTAAAAATTCATCCGAGGTCTCTACACTCAACTGCACCCTCGCCCGCATAACACTGTGCAGACATTTAATTTACTCGGAGAAGTGGACTTATACAACGCCGACCACAATGCCACGCGATTCACCGTGTCAAATGCCTTGGTGAAATCAACAAAAGCGAGTACAACGGCTGGTGTTGTTCTCTACACTTCTCCTGCAACTGACGAGCCGCAAACACCATATCTATAGTGCTGCGCCCCGAACGGAATTCACACTGCTCTTCCGCCATGTTAGGTTCCACAACCTGACTGACGAGGCGGTTGAGCAGGATTCGGGCAATCACCTGGCCCACACGACTCAGCAAGTTGATGCCACGATAATTCGTGCAACATTGCTTGCTCCCTTTGCCCTTGTACAGTGGTAGCACAGGGGCGTCCTTCAGCTCAGGAGGCACCTCCTCCTCCTCAATCCATACGCGTTGCACCAAGTGGTGCAGTGCAGTCACCAACGCGAGTCCGCCGTGTTTCAATATTTCAGGCGGGATCCCGTCGGCACCAGCACAGTTGCGTTTCGCAGTTGAGCAAGTGCTCTCTGTGTCTCATCCAGTGTCGGCGTGTCCGCCAGACTCGCCTTCACATCGTACAACTTAAGGCCGTTCAATGTAGGCCAGTTGATCTCTGAACGGTTGTTCAAAAGACAGCCAAAGTGTTTCTGCCAGATCTGCATTATGTCTGCAGTCTGTGTACAGGTAGCGCCTGAACTAACATCGATCAGCGTCCGCAGCGGCTCCAACCTTGGTCCATACACCGCCTTCAAAGAGTCAAAGAATTCCTTATGTTGGCGGCGTTCGGCGTAGCATTCCATCTGATTCGCCTTCTCCGTCCACCATGCATTTTTAATGCGACGGAGCTCTCTGGTCAGTCACCGTCGAAGTTTGCGAAAATGACTCTTCTTTCCCCAGTCACTGGGGTCTGCCACATGTGCAACAAATGCTGCATTCTTCTCCGACACCAATGCGCCAATCGTCGCATTGTTCTCATCAAACCAATCGGACAGCTTACAGTTTGCGCGCCTGATGGTCTCCTCGGCAGCAGCTGTCACCTGGTCGCGAATATGGTGTCACAAGTCGCCCACTGTGGCTATGCAGTCCACATCACCCAGGCGTGTAGCCATCGCCTTCTCCAGCTCAATACGTTTCTCCACAGTACCGAGGGAGCGAATGTTAAATTTACGCCGATTCACGGTGGGAGTGCAATACATAGATTTACGAAAATCTATGTACAGTTTGGTCCGAACCATCTTGTGATAAGCGGCATACTCAGCTCCATGCAGTACACGTGTCATGCGCACTTCACGCATATCACGCTGACGTACGATGACATAGTCGAGCAGGTGAGCGTGACCACTCCGTGGGTGCGTCCAAATTGCTATATCACTCGCGTTCAGTGCAAACCGAGTGTTCGTGATTGTCAGGCCGTGAGTGACACACGGTGAGAGCAGTCTGTCACCGTTCGCATTCGCTGAACCAATGCCATGCGGACCGATAACATCTGTTCACACAGCAAATTAAGTGTTGCCCGCCTGAAACCACTGCAACCACTGCAACACCTAATTTGCTGCTGCTTCATCAGCTACGGTCCTAGTGATCGAATGGCCAAGGTTCACTTCAATGGGAATCGCGGTCTACTTTGAGATTGCGCGTCGCAATCCATCCACACAACGTGTACTTCAAATTCACTTTCCAATCTGTTCACACCGATGCATCACGCCCAACGCGCGCGTTGAAATCACCCAGCAGAAATAGTCGGTAGCTCCTCGGCACAGACTGTATCAAGGACGATAGCTGAGTGTAGAATTGATCACGTGTGGCCTCAGGATAGCACGTGGTCGGAACGTACGGGTTTTCAAGTGGCAAACTTACCCCTTCCGGACAAGCAGTCATCAGTCGCGCGATGATGCCTGTTGGTCCACCCACGAGCTGGCTATGGAGGCTATCGGATATTGCAAATCCGACCCCATGATCACGTGGTGTTGAGGCGGCTTTGCCCACCCACCACAAGGTGTAGCTAGCACCAGCTTCATGCAACTTGCCTTGCTCAGCGAGCCGGGTTTCACTGAGCGCCGCAATATCGATTTGGTAACGCGCCAGGTCCACGCGACCAGTGCAGTGTGTCGCTCGGTGCGCTCACTCGAGTTCCGGTCTAGTAGTGTGCGCACGTTCCAGCATCCGATGCAGAGTGCTTTGCGCGCAGGCATACGATTGCGTTGGTTGGCAATCGTACGCGAGTTGGCGGTTGTGCTTCGGAGGTTTGCTTGAGTGACTCCACCCGGAGCCTTTGGCTCAATAGCCAAACCCATAAGGCAGTGGTTGATATATATATATATATATATATATATATATATATATATATATATCACAGCTTGACTTTGCATACCTTTTTCAGATTAACACAACAAATGACGAAGATAACACAACCATAATTAATGAATGGTGGGATTAACCTATGAGTGTAGAACTGCAGTTGTGTCTGTAGTCTCATAACATTTTTGCCATTGCTCACTCTTTCTTGATATTTTCGATAGGTTTTCCATTCCTTGACGCTCGTGATCCTTATGCCCCCTATCTGAGAGTCCATAACTCCTGATAGTAACTAAAGTTTAGGTCAGCGCCTCCATACTTTTGACGCAAGTTACTTGCTGACTACCTTGTCTTCGATTTCAGCCGACTTCTGTGCGCCCAAATAGAGCACGGTGAGTCAAATGCGCAGTTGGTATGCTAAGCACGTACCAAGACCACCGTGCCTATGCAGGGAAATTATGCAGCTCAGCGGCCGGCAAAGCTTTTCTAAACAGAAATCATTAAGCGAAGTTACTCATTACTGATATGATGTTTCCACCATATGTCTGTAATGCTCCGAAGTCAGCGATGATTGAAGACAGACACCCTCTGAACGTTCTTTGCAAGAACAAGTCAAGTCTCACAATCGTAGATCAGGAAAGCTCTCCCTGTGGCATTGTAGACTCGGCCCTTCAATTATAGACTTATGTCGCATCAACGCCAGAGATGATGGAGATTAGCGAACGCAACCCTTAAAGCTGCGCCTAGAGACCACTTCAGTTAAAACCTTGAGTGCTAATACAGCTTCCAAGCTAAACGAACTTGTTTACCACTGCCAGAGAATTACCTGGAATTGGTAAGTGTAGGAGCAGATCCTAGCCAGTCCCGTACGAAGATTTTACACTTAGAAGGGGAGGCCATTCCTTCACAGCACGTGCTGGGCGGCATTTGCGAATGCG
Source organism: Dicrocoelium dendriticum (assembly GCA_944474145.2). Lineage (NCBI taxonomy): Eukaryota > Metazoa > Platyhelminthes > Trematoda > Plagiorchiida > Dicrocoeliidae > Dicrocoelium > Dicrocoelium dendriticum. The sequence continues at coordinate 86,607,499 of OX104066.1, read as the reverse complement.
CAAATTACTGCGTTGTTATCTGCATACTCCAAATACCGAAGTCGGTCCCTCGGAAGCAGCCCAACGACACTGGGTCCGCGGTTCTTCATAGCGCCGTCTAGGATATCATCCATAGCGAATTCGAACATGAAGGGTTATGCTGGGCAACCCTGTCGCACTTCACTGGTGATAATAAAGGGGGCGTAAGTTCACCGTGCACCCGCACTCGGCCCGAGGTCCGAGAGTAGATTGTTTAAAGAAAGTTAATGTAATTCTCAGGCATTCCCCTTTTCAAAAGACAGCTACAGAGAGCAGCCCGTTCAGCTGAATCAAACGCAGCTCGTAGGTCTGCGAAGACAACGATCATTGGCCAACAGAACGTTTGTCGGCACTCGAGTATTTGGTGGGGCGTAGAGAGGTGGTCGATACAACTCAGGCAAGAGCAGCACCTAGCTTGTGTATGTCCTTTTCGTGTACTAGGATGAGCCCAATTAAAATCAATGAGGCGAGCACTTTAGATGCAACACAGTTAAGACAATTCTCTCTGTGGTTAGCACAGTCTGACTGCGCACCCTTTGTAAAGACGGACACGATATCCGCTGAACTGCAATCAAACGCCGTTGCTTCGGTGGTCCAAACCACTTGGAGGATGGAACTCAACTTCCGAACAAGTGACGGGCCTGCATCTTTGTAAAGAACCGGATGGATTCGGTCTAGTCCAGGTGCTTCGCAGCGTTTTAGGAGTCGAAGTTCTTGATTAACCTCACCCCTAGCTGGCGGTGGTGTCTGCACACCAAACAGCTTACTAATGGATAGTGCGTACTTTGGTATAATGCAGAGATAATATACCACAGTCCACTTTCTGTCAGCAGGCTTTAGCAAGTCTGGAAAAGCACCAATGGTGAAGTATCTCGGAGTTATACCAAAGTCCCACTGCTCATTATTAACCCTAAATCGGTCCGTATAACTTCTAAGTGCTGTGTCGTACGCAGTCGCTATACTGATGGTCCTAGCTCATGGGACTAACTGCTGCCTCTGCACAGTTCGTAACTTGCATGGCATTGGAAGATGAGCCGGGCTAGATCACAGTAAACTGTTAATCATACAGGTCAGCGGCTGTCACCCGTGGCTTAATGGTACTAGCTACTGGCTCCCAGAAATCATGGGGTCGGCACTCGGCAGGGGTCGGAGGAGGGCGCACCACTGACGAGATGCAGAAAGTCGTACCAACGGTCTGGTGCTTGTCCACATCTGTCAAAGCTTGCTGACTGAGAGTGGACTGTGATGAATCATCTCTGAAGTGCACCAAAGAGCACTCCGAATTCCTGAATGGGAACACATCGGTGCTGCGGGCCAGTCAATCTGCTGCTCAAAGGGCTCGTCCCAACGCTCAAGTCGGCGTCTTTGACAGTGGATTGGTTCGCCTTCGGTTTCGCAAAATCATTGCTTGCAGTCCGCCTTCTGCCGCCAGAGGATCGGATCAGAAGAAAAAGCTTTCGGAAATTTCCCGAGCTGGCCGCCTGTTCCATATCAGTGACCCGTTGCATCCACCAGACCACGCTATCAACCTGGAGGAGCTATTTGATTTCATCGTTAGTGGTCCTGCATAGTGAATGATACTCAACGCCAACTGGAAGTGACTGACGAACTCTGAGAAGTTGGGGAGATAGTGCACAGATCCAGTGCTTGACAGAACTACTGGTGAAACCACAGACCAAGGTTGCAGAGATGTGCATGGCGTTGAGGATGTGTTCCTAGTGAATTTCAACTTCCGTGCATGAAGTGTTTTTGAGATTTGAGGCCACCACATCCTGAAACCCGCTGATACCGCTTGGGGCAGATAGCTTTGCCATATCAAGCCGTTTACGGTGACACCGTTGGGGGCCACCAAAACACAAAGCGACCTTGGCACACACTGGCGCGTGATCCGAATTTTAGTAAGTAATCCAGATGAATTTGCATTCCTGTATGCAACTCGGCCAGCGATACCTGATGGTGATAGGGTCAATCTGCGTCCATGGTTGGCCAGCAGGCGCAGGTCTCTAGGTCGAGCGTTTGCGCCAGTATTACCAAAAGCTAATACCCGACAGGAAGGGGCAGTGCTCAGCACAGCTATGTAGTAAACAATCACCGTTGTCTGTTCTGCGAGTGGCATGACCATAATGACCACTGAGTTCACACTCTACAACCTCAAGTCTACCGACCTGCGTGCTTAAGTCCCCTAAAAGCACCACGATGTATGTACGGCGCTTTTTCAAAGTTGACAGTTTAACTCTTCTTTGACTGACTCCGGGCAGCAATCTGTGGAAGCGCACTCTGCTACAACGAACAAGCAACGTCTGTTAGTTTCGCGACTGGAAAGTCGCACTGTGGTCTCAAGTCGGATCATGCAGAGTCGACTGTTGACAGGGATCCAGTCTAGTAGCGCAGCCGCTGCAGATGTGCTCAGCGCACTCTCCATGCTTACAAGACCAGGCGTTTGGCGGTTGCGTCTCCAGATAAGCCCAAAGTAAAAATACCAGCGGAACTCGCAGACGGTGAAAGCAGTCACAGCATCGTACAGGTGTTCTGTAAACGAGTCTCACTGAGACAGCAGACATCAGTGTCAATAGTCGCAAGCGTGCGAGCAAGGACTGTTTGTGATCGGATCTGCATAAGTGTCCGGACATTAAAGGTTGCCAGCTTGAATTGGGAACAGGGCGCTAGAAAAGACTTGCGACTACCATCTGGCGGCATATCCTCTGACCTAATTACCTGATCCGTAGGGCGAGTACATTCATCCAAGGCGGTATGGTGTTCTAAACTCAGAAACAGAGGGTGATTACTAAGGATGGGGGAGTTGAACAAACATGGAATAAAGTGAACGAACTATGGCGCGGTAGAGCGTGATTTAGCATTGAGAAAGAACATAGAGAGAGTCAAAAGTCTTGATGCATTAGTTCATATGTTGTGTGGACAAGTAGCTTCCCTGTTTCCCAGGCAGAGGAAGAAGGTTGACTTAGGGGAATCAACCCGAAACTTTGGTCTTAGAGACCTCACGCGCAAGACAGGGCGGCAATTGCCGTAAATCGTTACCGTTTGGAGTCGGTTACCAGAATGATGATAACATGGATTTCGAGTAGGAACAAACTACTCAGGACGCCCAAGAATACGGAATGAAGCAAGACAGAAGTCAGGGGCAATGGTTGGAGCACCGAAGTTGCAGAAGAGCGTGAGAGCTGTTGACAGCCAGGTGGCTCATACGCATTCGCAAATGCCGGTTGCCTTCGAGATAGTTCATCGACTATTCTTTGATTACTCAATTCTCTTCGCAGAAGTGTGATCAGTGACCCTATAGCCGGTCATATCGGTTTTGACAAAATTGCCGTACGAGCTCTTGTGGTAGTTAATGAAAAACCAGGTGAACAGCCTAAAACCCCCATTCTCTGCGACGCTGCCGCTGATTCTCCGCGACGACTTATTAATCGTGCCTGCGAACAGCCGAGACTTATTCACAGGTACCTTCACAAGCAAAACGCTCCCCAATCCGCAAAATAAGGATGAGCCTGGTAGAGTATAGCTCCGTCAAACCAACAACTAGTCCGTTCACTTCCGCGAGAGTGGGATTACGTGATTGTTGCGGCCCAAGAGGACGTCGACGATCACCCTCTCTACCATCTGTTCTTCTTTGCTGAGTCTCCGATCCGGTATAGACGCCTTATTAGTTTTTCTGAAGCCTGTGGAAATATTGATGTGGTCATACAGCGGGGAACTAAGCGTAATCTTTTGTGGGTCCGCACTAAACTGTTTTCCAGGAACGGCTTGAGATTCCAGAGCGTGGATGTTAAAATTGCCAGTAATGTGTACGTGATTGTAGTTATTGTTTATCCCTCAACTTAGTGCGGATGACCGATAGAGGTCTATCTTGCGCGTGGAGGAGAGAGGGCAGCAAATGAGCGCCACTATGCAGACATCTTCGTCTCTTAAATGTAGACGGCACCAAAAAGAATCCCTACCGTACTGACCAGATCCTGCATAGAATCACATTGTGGGTGACTGAGGAAATACAGAGCCACCTTTATTTCTTTGCTGGATCTATCGTGCCAAACCACGGACGTGCCTGGCAGTTCGATCTCAATGTCACTTATGTCGAGGCGTAAGTATGTCTCCGTTATAGCGAGGAGGTCACACACCTTTGATTCTTGACGAATTCACAGTTCGGAAAGTATACTAAGTTATCCTTGAGCATCAGTGCACACACATGATGTCAAATGCTCTTGACAGGTAGCATATGAAGGATGTAGACTTGTTCCGACCACTAAGATGCCGGCCACTAATCGTTTTTCGGTTGATAGGTCACATGTTGATATAAACGCAATCTCTTTTTGGTTTCACATCTAACTGTGACAGCTCCCAACCGTGCCAGGCGGCACTGCACAGATTAACACTGGCTATCATCCGGTTTGGGCCATACTTTGCACCTTCGAAGTGTAAAGCTTTCCTCCAAGGTTGACAGCGACGGCCTACTCGGTCACACTTGGTGAGGATCAGATTGTGATCTTACAAAAATTCAACTACCTTGGCAGTTGTATCAGCGCCATTGGAAATGAAGACGAGGCCACACACCACATGACATAAGCACGAGGTGCTTTTGTTAATTTTCGCCACCTATGGCACCGGCGCGACCTTATTCTTTTCCTGAGGGGCAGAGTGTACAATGTAGCGGTACCTTACACCCTACTGTACAATTGTGACACCTGGATCAGCAGACAAAAGGAGGCTAGTTAGGTTCAACCACCGGTGCCTTCACAGTTTGGCTTATATGTGGTGGGGACACCGTGTGAGCAATGAGTGTGTTCGACGCATTGATTATGGCGCAGAAGGAAGCATTGAACCGCTCAGCACTGTTAGTTCACGCACCAGGCCCCGATGGCTGGGCCACGTGTTGCGCATGAAAGCCCACCGGCTCCCTCGACGTGCATTGTTTGCTCGCCGGGGTGTGGATGAAAGAAGAGGAAAGGTGGCCAAGCGATGCTTTGGTCAAGAGGAATGAAGGCCCTTACTTTGAATTTGGCCTCGGTTGGAGCGTCTCTGCTTCCTGGTTGGGGACCGAAGGACGATGCACATGTTTGGCTGGATGCACTAATTGATATGGTTGGGTACACTAATTGACATGGCTCGGAGCCGACCACAGTGGCGTTTAGGTTGTAAGTTTCCTTTTCCCACCCCCTTCCGCTTAGGCTCCCATTCCAACCACGATCTTAATTGTTAGGAATAACATGACTTCTTTATGGCACAATAGCTGGCTGTTAGCTGTCCGGAATGACGTCCATCCGTTACTGGTGACTCAGTCGGTGTGCCTGTGTTTCAAGTTTCTTTATTTTTCATTGTATTGCGGAGCAATAGTTGAGGTGTCTTCCACCTATAGCTAACGTGCATACTGATAAGTTTGATGGCGTGTATTCTATCTTTAGCTTTTCCAATAGCTACTGTTTTCAGCGCAGCGATTTCGGAATGTCTGTTGTGATTTTAATGAGTCGCAGGCAGTGTCGATTTTGCAAGGACAGAGTGTGGTTACGGTTCTATAACTGCTGTTTTCAATCATAGTTCCGAAGGAGTTGTGTTGCGTAGTATGCGCCGGCTGCGGAGGAAGTTTAACGCCATTTGTTGTGTCTGCGCCATTAGATGCAGTATCCTCGGGCCACTGCCTTTGTAGTGTAGCAACACGAATAACCGTGCAATGCTAGAACGCATCTTACAAGTGAACCCGTCCTACAAGTATTACAGAAAAAGCTATCCGGCGTATTATATTTCTTTATTTCGGGTCAACATCCTCTGATGTATTTCGGATGGTAACGGCCAGCACAATGGGAACATGCTAACCCTACTTTTACTATTTTACCACATGTTTGGTTAGCACAATATCCTTCATTTCGGTTTACCGGGGTTGTGGTCGTCATGGCCAAGTAGCCGGAGTAAGCATCGCTACGCCGTATGCTAGCGCTCGGTCGCTGATCTTCAGGCCACGGTCAAATGACTGCTCATCGTGTTTTGTGTGTTGCGTCGGCGCGCCATACGATCGCGGGTAGGGAGCCCGGTATAGGCACATTTCGTGCTAGCAGGTCGGTTGATCACATCGGCTTAAATCAGGAGCGGAAAAGATTAACAGTTGTTTCATCGAGAGGGTATCATAAATGGAGTGTAGTTTGCTTTGAAGCTGCAAAACGTGGTGATTGAATGAGATGAGTAAAAGCTTGACTGAGAGCTGGGAGACTCGTTTGTCGAAAGAGGCAAAAATCCTGAGTGGGCGTTTGTGGCTGCGCGAAATTTAACGAGTGAATAAGGATAAAAAAATTGCTCAAGTAAATGAATCTGGTAAAAGAAATCTCTGTTGAACTTATTTCAGAGGAGACACTTCCAGTTGACAAAACTCGTCAAGCCGAGGCGGAAAAGTTTAAATCCAGCGATGTGCGACAAAATGTTATGGAGAAAAAGCGAAAAACTTGGAGCACAATATGGAGTAGTAACCTCGCTCGTGACTGTTACTGGTACGATGAAGACGTGTCGCAACATGTGGTTATAAGTTATTTCGAAGGTATCCTTTTATCCCAATAGCAGGAACTCAAGTAACCTCCTACATCCGTTGACTTCCACGCTAGGATTGCGTCCGTCTTCAGTTGACAGAATACAATCCGGCGTCGCAGTTAGAGGTAGATCTAGTTATCATGAATCGCGCAGTACCAAAACTGTGCGGAACAAAAACAACTAGATAAAGTTGAAACAATGTGAAAGCAAAATCCGACGGAAATGTGCAACAATATGAAACGACAAAATAATTATGTAGAGTAAAATGTAAACCAAAACGTTTAGCAAGCTATGTTTACAAACACTGAGTTTTACAAATGATCCTTATGGGACAAATTAACTGGTCAATTACTCGGTGGATCTTGAAGTCCTATCAGGGAAAATGCGGTATATCCGTTTGATAAGGTATTAAACCAACTTCAGCATACCCTTGTGTTCCATCATCCACTGGATCTAGTCCATAGTTGATCAAAGGCGGTAACGACTGTAGAAGACACATCGTTCATCATGATGTCGGATGATTTTAATTTACACATCTCGACGGGGGTGCCGCCTCGTAGATCAACATTGTACACATTTCACGTGTACTGCATTTTACGTTGTTTTGATCACGAAGTAAAGACACTGAAAAAATCTTATTTAACGGTATTTGCACAGCCTGTCGGATTGAGATTATGGTATGACAGTGACCTGGCAGTTAATTTGACGCTGTTCGGTTGGTAAAGAACACGGTGTCCGTCATCATGTGAACTCATGTTACGCTCAACCCCCATATACATCAGTGAGAATTCGCTAGTCCAACGAGGTCTCAGGCTTCCCAGACGATTTGCACCAAATACCTTTCTTACTTAACGAGTATCTAGAGACCCGTTTTGCTTTGGCCGAAAACTACCGACTGAATTGAACTTATGTGCACCAACAAACGTATTGATCAAACGCACCCGAACGCGAATACCCAATAGTATAACGAAATGTACTCGCTCAATCGATGTTTCACTTTCCGTTTTCATTTCGCATTGTTTCGATTTTTGTACGCGCGCTAGAGTACAAAGAGATCGAAAAAGTAGTACTAAAATTCCCGGGACTTCATTTCAAACAGCATGAGAACTTGGTTGTGCTTCTTAGCGCTTAGTGCAGTCCAACTGTTCGTTGGATGTGACAGAGTTCGTTCAGCCGTGTTTACAGGGTATGGTGACAACCATACACCTAGGTACAAGTCACGGATACAGTTTGAGAAGGAACCGGTTAGATATGTTTTTGTACACGAGGTGCAACCGGTCCCATTGAAGTTTGAGGACAAGTATGGACACCAACGGCGGGTTTACGTAAAACCGAAGGCCAGAGTTCAGGTCACTGTGGTCACTCGACTTTTCGAACAGATACCGGTGGCTATTCGATCTCACAGAAAGGATCACCCATTACGTCATCATACCGCTCCCTATTCTGATGGTCGGGAGTATGAGCGACGCAAGTTCCGCTACCCGTTGTACGCAGAGTCACCACGGCCTTTTCTGACTGACTACAAGTGGTCAACCATGGATTATTCCAGACCGTATGGAGCTCCTGCATATTATGCATACAATCCAGCTTATTGGCCAGTGCACAGAGCATATTATTAACCGGTGGGAACGGGACACAGAAGCATCGCGTTGAAGATTAACAAAATCCTTTCATTGGTGCTTCACTTCATTGAATACAATGCGAATTAGTTAAATGAACTGCTCTTTTTTTCTACACATGTTGAAGGACAAGTTTTAGTTGGCATGACGGCCCTCCTGTAAATAGGTGCAACCATTTCATGCTTCAAAACAGTGTAGAGAATGTCCGGATAAGCGTTAAGGCACCACCTGACCAGCCTGTTATTTATAGCTTTGGGCGTATGTCATCTGCATTAGGGAAATATTTGTGCAAAGAAAGCAATCCGTTCAGGAGCCCTGGCTAAGCTATGTTGCTGAGATGATCTGTGTGAGGATTTTTAGAGGGTCGCCTGTACCGGGAGCCCAGAGAGCGATTCGAAAAAACCGATCGTGTTACAGGGAAACTTTTCTTGGTACAGCAAAAGATTCCCTGTTATCTAGCTATAAAAGAACGACACCGTTGACGCTCTAGCTAGTGGAACGGAGCAAGCACAGCACACAGGGCAGTTGCGAGTTACAACCGAAACGAATGCCAAACAAAAATGGCGATGAGCAAGTCAAGCATTCGAACTCAGCAATCAGTCCAACAAACCACACCGGTTGCCTAAGTGTACAACGAAATAATTTTAGTTAGAAATTTACACAGGCAAACCGGGAAATCTCCAGACTGCTACCTAGCCCTCTCCCAGAAGGGACTGTGTAAGCAGTCCTTCGATCTACGCGAGGACTGTCCGTCGCGGGCCAGCCTTCTGCGCGACCAGGTTGTGGAACCTGATGCAGCTTCTGGGGGAGAACCATGCAATCAGACCCTGGCGGGCTCCCACCCGTGTCCTCCCTACGGTGTCGAAACGGTAAAAAGAACTGTTTGTGAGGGGGAGGGGACAGTTAGTAAAGTTCATGTAGGCAGTTGAGCAGGAAGTTTGTTCCACTTCCAGTTGACTTACGGAGATCCAGCGAAAAGTGCAACCGAGGTGCAACCAACCGACGGTGTAGATGGAAAGTAAAATGAAAAGCAGCATAAATGCATAGCAATGCACAAAAGAGTGCAAAGCAAAAAACGTGCAAAGCTGTTTTTGGGTTTTCAATAGGCTTTGCTCTTCTTTGGTAATTTCAAAACGTTTTGATGTTTATTGTGGCTTTGCGTAAACGTTTGGTAAGGGCAGAAAATTGCAGAGGCACGTTCTATGTAAAATAGTGAGTACTAACGAAGTCCGAAAATCGAGCTGGAGGTTTGAGTTTCCTACCGCGTCGATCGACAGTAGGGCGAGTAGGAGTGCTGTCGGTCGCGGTTGTAGGTTCTGCTGGAGCGGGCTGACTCGTCTGAGGTTGCGGTGCGAGCTGTGATGGCACAAGCTGTGAAGGTGCTTGATGCACCGATGAGTCAAACTTGTCGAAGAAGTCTGGCTTGAGTCGATCGACGTTAATCGTCTGTCTTACCATTTTACTCAATGATAAACGTTTTGTCGCTTCTGAGTACGACACGGTACGGACCAGAATAAGGAGGGTGAAGTGGCCGGCGTACGCTGTTAGTGCGAATGAACACGTGCGTGCAAGTAGTTAAGCGTTCGTCCATGTTAGTACGCAAGCTCTGTGCTCTGGGTTGCTCAGGCTGAAGCTGTCGCATGTGATGAGATAGGCGAGCTGCGTAGTCGCCATAGTCGCAGGGTGTCTGCGCTTTTGGTGAGATGAGTTCACCAGATAAGCGTTGTGTGCATCCAAAGACTAGCGACGATGGAGTGGCGTGCAAATACGTTTTAATCGTGTTTCTTATGCCTAAGAGAACGAGCGGAAGTGTTTCGTGCCAGGATGTGCTAGATTGGGCACAGAGTGATGCTTTGAGTTGCCGGTTGAACCGTTCTACCATCCCATTATCTGCGGGATGGTACGCGGTGGTTTGGTTATGTTGGCAACTAAGAACGTTGAGCAGTTTGCTTAAGGATCCGTCAAAGTGTGATCCTCTGTCAGTGATGACTACGCTTGGGCAACCGAATTGAGCTACCCAGCGTTCTAGGAAAGCTTGCGCAACTGTCTCAGATGGGCAGTTGACTATTGGAATCGCCTCTGGCCAACAGGGGAGTCGGTCGACACAAGTGAGGAGGTACACTTAACCTTGGCATGGAGGCAAAGGTCCGATCAGGTCGACATGGATGTGTGCAAAACGAGAGTCAGGATCGGGAAAGACGCCAAGTGGGCTTTCGGTGTGTCTGTATAAATTGGCGCGTTGACACTCTAAGTATGCGCGTGCCCAAATGTGGACATCGTGATTGACGTGGGGCCATAAGAAGCGTTCAGTTACGAGATTCTGCGAAGAATGTATGCCGGGATGAGACAGGTTGTGTAAAGCGTTGAAAACAAGTCGACGCATCGAAGTAGGAACTACGGATCGGGGAGAAGTTTGTGAGGCGTCACAAAGAATGGTCCCCTCAGATGAAGCTAGTGGAACTTCGAGTAGTTCCAACGAGGTGTTGCGTCGTAACTAGTCTATGTCGGGATCAGCTTGTTAGGCAGCAGCCATAGCGGTTAGATCAATGTTGGTGCCAGGCGATAACCTGATCTGATGAATGCGTGAAAGCGTATCCGCGACGAGGTTGAGAGCACCTGAGACATGTCGTACGTCTGTCGTAAACTGAGAAACGTAGTCTAGGCGTCTAGTTGCCCGCGGAAAATATTTGTCCGTTGCGCCATTGATTGCGTAGATCAATGGCTTGTGGTCAGTGAAGACTGTAAAATGTCGACCTTCGTGATAGTGACGAAAATGTCTGATACCTAGGTAGATAGCTAACACTTCCCTACCGAAGGTACTGTAAAGCGATTCGGCAGGTTGTAAACGTTTCAAGAAGAAACCTAGAGGTATCCATCGATAGCCAATGGGTTGTTGAAGAACTGCACCGACAGCAGTGTCGGATGCGTCAGTTGTCAGGGAGAGTGGTGCGGATGTGTCTGGATGGGCAAGAAGCGCTATGTTGGAGATAGCGTCTTTGAGCTTCTCAAAAGACAGTCTAGCATCATCTGTAAAATGAAAAGGCCGTTGTTTACCGCGGAGCAACTCAGTCAATGGTTGAACAATGCTCGTGTAGTTAGGAATAAAACGTCTATAATAGTTAACCAGGCCGAGGAATCGGCGTAACTGTTTGAAGAAACTGGGAGCAGTATAGACCTTCAGTGCCTGGATTTTGTCTGACAGGGCTTCGATACCAGAGGCAGATATGCGGTGGCCAAGAAAGTCGATGGAGCTTTGGCCAAGCTCGCATTTATCTGGGTTGACGGTAACCCCATGCTGTGTTAAGCGTTGAAAGAGAGCGTCGAGATGATGAAGATTTACCTCGTCAGAAGAGCTGACGATGAGAATGTCATTTAGATATGTATCTTCGAGTCCTCGCGTTACCTCATGAATGAAACGCTGAAAAGTTTGGGCAGCGTTGCTGAGGCTGAAAGGCATTCTGAGGTACCCGAATGGGCTGAATGGCGTGATGACTGCTGTTTTAGCAATGTCGTCTGGCGCGACAGGTATCTGATGGTAGGCGCGAACTAGGTCGACTTTTAGCAAAGTCGACTTACCAGCTAAAGCTGAGGTCAAGTCGTGCATGTGCGGAATGGGGTATTTATCCGGGACGGTAACTTTGTTAAGCGCCCTGTAGTCACCACAGGGGCGCCAGTCACCGGATTTCTTCGGTCCCATGTGTAATGGTGATGCCCATGGACTTTTGGACGGGCGGATGATTCCCAGTTCGAGCATTTGCTCGAATTCCGCCTTAGCAGCTTTGAGCTTGTCCGAGGCTAGTCGGCGAGGGCGGGGCGAAACAGGTGGGCCCTTAGTGCAGATGTAATGCATAACGCTTGACGTCACAGGAGGCAAGTTTTCAGGACGCGAACGAGTTTAGGATGCTTGTTGAAAAGTTCTATAAAAGGTTGTGAAGCTTGAGGTAGGACACGAATAAGAGTGATAGCAGGCACGTTGGCGCTAGTTCTGATAACACTGAGCTGCGTCCTACAGTCGATAAGCTTCTTCCTTTTAGCGTCGTCGATGAGGTCGACGCGTTGGAGAAAGTCTATGTCTATGATGGCGAAAGGTACGCCGGAGGCTTAAATTGAGCGTTAGCAGCCTTTCGCCGAAAGTTGCGATTGGTGTGCCATTGGCGGCAGGCAGCTTGGTCGGCGATGGCAAGACGACCTCTTCTGGACTACGGGGTATAACGCTAACGTCGGCTCCTGTGTCGACTTGAAACTCGGTGCCGGAAGTTAAATCCCTAACGCGGATGAGGCGACTTTGGTGTTGGCCGGTCGCGTCCGTCGCCGTTGCAGAACGGCTGAGAAGTTCCCATGCTTCTCGGCGAAGTTTCAAGGCTTTGTACATTTATGAGCTGCGGTACCAAAACGCTGATGGTACCAACAGCTAGCCTGCCTGTTGCTAGACTTAGAACGTTTGAAGGGCGAGTTTGAGCGGCTATGACGACGACGATTCATAGTAAGCTGTTGGACCTGGCGACTAAGTGCCGCAACTCGTGTTTACAGAGCTTCTATAGTTGACTGTAAGCCAGGGATAGAAGTGCCCTGGGACGCGACGGCATTAATCTTGCTGGAGTCGGATTGTGGCTGTGATCGCTGAATAACTCGACTTGCTAAACCTGCTACCTGAGTGAGCGAAACGGAGCTCACTGTAGCGAGAATCGCTTGCGTGTTTTCCGGTAGCCGCTGTAGCCATAGTTCGCGAAGTAAAGCCTCGTCCATGGTTGAGGAACCAAGGAGTTGCTGCATCACACGTAGTAGGGTTGAGGGCAGTTTGTCGCTCAGCTGCAGATTCCTGAAAAGCTGCTGCAGGCAAACTTTCTCAGAGGGCATAACACGCCTAATCGTGGCCTACTTGAGAGCCTCATAGCGGTTTTCGGCCTGAGAAATGATGACGTCACGAACATGCATTGATATCTCCTTGGGGAGATAGGACAGGAGCTTGCTATACTTCGCGTAGTCGGAAGTGATTCTGTGGTTATAAAACTCAGCCTCAAGAAGAGCGAACCACAAAAGAGGATCCATGTCCCAAAAAGGTGGCACAGAGAGATACAGTACTAAACAGAGACCCTACCCTAGGGTCTACATATTTCATGGCTTAAATAATGACGCAAAAAATCGGCTACCGTATGTAAAAATAAACCGCAAAATATGAAAAATAAATGGAACGAGCTCACCGGAGAAAAGTTCGAAATATCCGGCTCTGAGATTGTTCTGGATTCGGGGGTCACCAATTTAGAGAGCCCAGAGAGCGATTCGAGAAGACGGATCGAGTAGCTGGGAAACTTTTCTTGGTACAGTAAAAGATCCCCTGTTATCTAGCTATAAAAGAACGACACCGTTGACGCTCTAGCTAGTGGAACGGAGCAAGCACAGCACACAGGGTAGTTGCGAGTTACAACCGAAACGAATGCCAGGCAAAAATGGCGATGAGCAAGTCAAGCATTCGAACTCAGCAATCCGTTCAACAAACCACACCGGTTGCCTAAGTGTACAACGAAATAATTTTAGTTAGAAATTTACACAGGCAAACCGGGATATCTCCAGAATGCTACAGATTTCATGTAACTGCCTTGTGTACTGGAAATTACAAACGAAATCTTGTTAAGGAGTGTTGGTCGCACTAGATGTATTTTGCAAATATCCAAGCGCCATTTTTAGAGCAGGAATACGCCGCAGCGCTATGCGCAGTTTGTTGACACACTATTGTTGTAGCTTGGGCTGGAGGAACACTTCTGCGCTAGCCACTGTTTGCGCTTCCTTTTGTTCCCGAAGATTAGTTCGAAGCACTGGTTTAGATCGGTTTTCGACACCTGGAGACTCTTTGTGGGCGCATCATAATGCATCCGCTAAGGTCATACATTTAAGCCCGAAACTTAGAAAGGAGCTTTATTTTAATCAGGATATCTTGTCCTATGAGACGATTTCCCCTGGCCTGCCGAAAGAGCTGACGGACTTGCTGCAAATGACATCAAAGGTTTTCATCTAAGAACGTCTAATTAATGGACTGAGTACATCAAAGCCTTTGTTGTAGTGTGCGAGAATCTGTGATTCTTCGATGCCCTCTTAGCAATCTCCCTCCTGAAATAACTTATCTACCAAACAGAGTAGCATGATGATCCGTGGCGGAAAGTATCACTCATTGTTATGGTATCAGTAATGGGCTGCTTATGGTTGAACACAGTCTCCAAAGTTGCCGGTTTGCTCTCCTAACCAAGCTTCATAACGAAGATTACATGGTTGTAAATAATAGGACGAAGACGGACTGGTTGTGGTCGTCCAACTAAAGTTTGTCAGGAAAAGCATTTGACTGTACAGTTGTGTTGGAACTTCCTTCTTAGCAGAAGCTAGACAGCAGTATATCTCTAAATCGACCATGGAGAATGGGAATACCGCGGTCATTAAACATGTTTTGTAGGTGGCTCCGACTTAAGTCCTGAGTCGTCCGTGATTTAGCAATGTGTGCCATGGTTGTGGTACAGAGCTACGTCACTTACATTATTAGATCGCTTTTAAAACGACTATATTGGTAGAGTGAACTCGATCTCAGCGACTTCGTTATTCAGTCAAAACACGGTTGTATGAGGAGATGTCAGAACATCCTGGTTGAATGAGATTGGGGTTCACATTTTTAGAGTGAAGAACTTGTGTATCAGAGTACAAACAAGACAATACTTTCGAGGAAGCAAACTTGGTCGAGGCTAAAGAGTCTGGCTGCAAACGTGGATCTATCTAAAGTTTGCTACTAGTTGTAATTTGGTGGGGCCATTCAGTATAACGGATATACCGCCCATAAACTACAGCTCCAATTCCAGTGACCAGTAGGCATGTTGTACAAGTTTTGAAATTGGGTGCTTTACTGTTTTTTGTTTCGAAATGATGTCTACTTAAGTTGGTGCTATGCCTTTTTGATGTGGCTCTTTCTTGGTCACTAATGGTGTCGTGTTGCGTGACTTTGCGTGCAACTTAGGTGGCAGGATGTTGCGCCGGTTGTGCATTCTTACAAGCGTCTTTCATGCGCGCTTTTGAATTCCTCACAACTAGCATCCCTGTTGGATCGCATCATTCGCATTCCAATGATAAGCATAACTTGAGTTCACTCTGACAATCACGTTGTCGAGGGAGAGTAGTTGAACAACGTGTTGCCAATCCTTCTAGACATGATCTTGGACCTGTGGACCGTCGGATGTTGGAAGCTCGAGCGACATGTTTAATAGGATCGTTTGCTTGCTGTTGTGTAGTCTGCGGTAGCCTTACGAGTTGTTTTCTTTCCAGACGTTTATACAAACTAATATCCAAATATTGCGCTCGCAGCATGTGATGGAACTACGACCGATACGGATGATAGAATAGTTTTTACTTCCTCCTTTATCTGTATCAGAACTGAAGAAGACGTAATTCCAAAGTTGGATTTGGAGTACACGCCGTGTGAGTGGCTTGTGACACGCAATCTCTATTAATACCTCAGTTCACTTT
The DNA here is from genome assembly GCA_944474145.2 of Dicrocoelium dendriticum. Classification (NCBI taxonomy): domain Eukaryota; kingdom Metazoa; phylum Platyhelminthes; class Trematoda; order Plagiorchiida; family Dicrocoeliidae; genus Dicrocoelium; species Dicrocoelium dendriticum. The sequence goes on along the minus strand of OX104066.1, from coordinate 86,591,837 downwards.
GAAATATCTCTTGGTTATCATAAGCACAAAGACCGTAACCGAAATGGAGCTGTTCCGGTGTTACTTCTCCCAACACTGACACCTCGTGACCGCTTTTGTACAGATTTGGATTCGTCAGATGGAGACAGCCTGAGCTGGGATGGAAGTAAGAGCCTAGTGGGTAACCACCGACAACTTGGCCACTATGTCTTTAAAATCCGTGCGCAAAGCTTGCGTGTCGCTATTCAACCACACAGTGCATAATCCAAATTCCACTTTGAATTCCATCTCCATCTGATGAAACCAAACGAGGACGAAACCGGTCATGGGGTGTCAGTGTTGGGAGGAGCAACACCTAAACACCTCCGTGCGTATTTTGTTGTTGTAGGCACAATTAGGGTGAAATCCAATGCGAAGCTTCTAGTTCGTGTGGAATCCCACCTTTCCTAGTCATCCAAGCACAACAGGTTGCATCCGTGCTTTTAGCAATTCCATGCAACAATTTCCATTTGTGAAGCTTAACAAGACAAGAACAACAGTTTGCAGGTGGCGCATACACTTGCTTCCAACCCCGTGTGGTGAAGAACTGCGCTTTCGGCGACTAGCAGTTGTGGAACAATGGAACAGTGGTATTTTACGGGCAAAAAAGCGGATGCTTAGTAGGTCCCCTAGATCGGCCAAAAAAGCGAACCACAATCTGGTGAATAGAAAGCAAAGGGATAAAATGAAAATTGTTTTGGTGGACTCACCACATGCTTAACACAGTGGCACGCAGAAAAAGCCAACCACAGTTATGTAGACTAATGCTGGTTGTGCAAAGTTTGTCACATTATATCGCCTGTCGAGACGCACTGGCAATATATCGTAGTGTCGGTGGGTTAAGGCAACATCAATGCGTTATTAAACACAGGTAAAATGAGGCGGAAAGAACTTAAGTTGGGAGCGCCTTCCGAGGCTGACACACACGAAGAGAGTATAAGTTCCGTCGACATTCTAGCTGACTGTATCGAGTGGCTAACTTGAACCTGTGACCTCTCAAGTTCTAGTCGTGGCTCAGTTGTAGTAGATGACTGCAGACGTGGTGTTCATCAGAATCTGGTAGGCCATACTAAGTTGGTCACCTAGTCACTGATACCGGCCGCCGCATAATTTACGGATCCTCAGTCTAATTTGATAAAGAAGATTGAACAACCCTTTGACGTGCCCTTCGACAGCCCTTCACACTCCCATCGCGCGTGGCTGTGTGTGTGGGCCACATCCAAACAAAGTCGGTGCCGTTGATTTGGTTTCGTGTCCCTTCTGCTCCCTTCGAACTGACCCATCCAAAGTCCGTTGCGCAATGGTAAACTATCCGGGGTTCAAGTCTTTGCCAATCAGTTCCAGACATTTTTCAAACTGTATTATGATAATCCCTTCTCGACGTCAAGTGCCTTAGCGACGAACAGACGTAGTGTTGGTTATAGAATTGATGACTGGTAGCTCAGGTTGTTCAGACGGCAGTTGAACGATTCGCTGAGCTTAGCGATTTTGTTACAAAGTTTCGTCAGCAATCGAGGTGAGATCATCAATACGTAGTTGAGCGGTATGCAATAGCATAGAGCAACGTAGCGAAGCCTCGGTGAGAGCGCGCTGAGCGCGGTGTGCTTGCGTTTGTATACCGCGTGGTTGGCCGTGGAGACCAGCAATCCCATTAGTTGGGACTTCGATCCGCGTTCAGCTTGGTTAATGGGCAGATGATCTTTGACCTTGCCTCCTTGTGTTTCGTAGCCTTTGCCTGCTTGCTCTTGCGAGCCAGTCTGCCGTCAGTTCGGGTTGTCTAGCCACACGTTCCACCGAATTCAAGCGATCGAGTTGGCGGTTGTTCACCAGTAGTGTTGCGTATACTGCGTCCAGTTCGATGTGTCGATTGATTGAATTCGTTGTAGAGTACCAGGCTTCCTAAAACGCCCTCGCTTGTTTTGTACTTCCATGTGCTAGGATCTTTTCATTCTCCAGGTCGAAATGGTGGCCTTCTTGATATCCTTGCACAGAAACCAATGAGGGCGGATCGCGCCTTCTGACGGTCGTCTTGTGTTCGGTGATTCGTGTACAAAGCTTTCTTCCAGTTTGTCCGGAGCCGTTTTCATCGCAGTCGCTACATTTTATCTGGTAGTTGACGTTGCATTGGTCGGCTTGCTTGAATTCTGCTTTGGATCTTGAGATTAATTTCCTTAGGGGGACACTTGGTTTGCGAGTCACAGATTCCATGTGACTGCAGCAATCTTCCTGTTAGTTCAGAGGCATTCTTGATGTAGGGGAGCACTATCCGTTTGTTAGCTTGCCCAGGCGACTGCTGCTCTTGTTGGTGAGACATTCGCTTTTTAAGCTACTTCTAATGAAAATTTTGCGCATAACCGTCGTCTCTAACGACTTGATCTAGGTGCCTTTTTCCTATTTCCGCGATTCGGCTGTACTGCAGTGCGTTTCCGCTCTTTTGAACATGGTATAAATGCAGCTCTTTTTGTTATTCATCGGGTGGTTCCTGTGGTAATTTACTATCTGGTCCGTGTGCGTTCTCCTCCGATGTGCGCACGTTTCCATAGGTCCGTCTGTATTTCTAGTGACCAGTGCATCCACAAATGGTAACTTGTTATCCTCCTCTAATTCAATCGTAAATTTGATATCCTCGAATGTGCTGTTGAGCAAATCGTGCGTGGCCTGTACTTTGTTCCGTTTTGCGATGACAAATGTGTCGTCCACGTATCGTATGCAGAGCTTTGGCCGATAGATGGCAGTGCAATGCGCCCCAATTTCTGCATTACGGCTTCTGCAATGAACCCCGAAATTGGGGATCCCATGGGTGTTCATCTTAGTTGGTGGTACACTTTTACATCAAATCAGAAATAAGTGGTCATGTAGTGGTTCACGAGTTCCCAAAATCTTTCAGGTCGTATGGTTGTCCTTGGGCTTAATTGACTCTCAAGTAGTTCCATCATGGTTTCTTTGGTTAATGTGTGACCGATTGAAGTGAAGAGTGCGGTGACATCGAATACAATTATTATTTCGTCGTCTGCTATTCCGACACTCCGCAGTTTGTTGAGGAATTCTTCAGCATTGTTGACGCTATGTTCGGATCCGAAAGTAGTATGACTTGACTCAGTTGGACCTTTTACTGCTATCTGTGCTGTCCACAACGCAGCGAGACTGCACCTTAACGTGGTGCGACAGTTTGCCTACCTCCTTGACCCACTGAGCCCTACTGGGTGGTGCCTCCGGGCACCTTGAGAGCTACTTCTACCAGGTTGGTCAATAGCGAGAGGTCAGACAAACTCAGTCTCCTCGTCCTTCAGGTTGGAGGTTTGAAATAGGATGGAGTCTATTTATGTAAAACTAAATCATTGCCACCTTCCCGCTGCCTTGTGGACAGGTTTTTGAGCCAAAGGCTTTGGATGAGTACCCTAATCGTCCTCATGTCTAGGTCTGGGCGTCTTGCAGTATCTCAGCCCACATACAATCCATGACTTTTCTTCAAAAAGAAAATGCATCCTGCATCGGCCGTCGTTCAGATTATCAAGGGTCGCCTTATCTGCTGCATACAGCAGGGCGGAGAGGCGAAAACATGCTACTGCTGGCGCCTCCCTTCTTTCTTTGCCACCTGTTTCTCCTACACCCATCCCGAACCCTATTACTAACCTTCCTTCTATAATTCCCTGCTTCATTTACAGCAACCGAAGTGCCGCTGGAGTAGAACCATCTGCAGCCCCCATTCCACAACACCTATCGGACGCCTATCGGTAAAAGTCCCTTATAAGGCTACGCTATCCCGTTTCCATGGCGACATTCAACGTGCGCACTCTAAGACAAACAGGTCAACTGGATGCACTCGCACGCACCTTGGACACATTGGGTATTGATGTGTGTTGTGTGTCCGAAACTAGGATCAGTGACCTTAATGGGGTTGTTGCAATAACTGCACCCCACGTGTCCTCTCGTTATTGGTTACACGCATCCGGAGAAGCCGATGTAGCAGTCACGAGTCAAGCTGGTGTAGGTATCATTCTAAGCTCCAAGGCTGAGCTATCGTTGGTTGATTGGATTCCGGTGAACAGCCGTTTATGTGTAGCCCGTTTGAGGACATCAGCTATGGTTTATTCACCAAGTCGTAAAAAACGCTGTTTGTTTGTGATTTCCGTTTATGCTCCCACCGACTTCAGTTCTAATGCTGTCAAGGACACATCGCACCACGAACTGAACCAGCCACTACGCAGTGCTACTAGTGCCGCTTTTATAGTACTTGCATGGAATATGAATGCACAAGAAGGGCGTCTGAGCTCTTCAGAAGCTCAGCTGGGTGGTAATTGTGGACTTAACTCCGAACGCACTGACAACGGCGAGCGTCTGCTGCAACTGTGTGCGGAGCACCAGTTGTTTCTTAGTAACACTGCTTTTCGACACAGTGGGCGCAGAAGTGCCACTTGGCGTCCTCCTGTAGCTGGCCAGCGATGGACTCAAATGGACCACAAAGCCTTAAGTTACAGATGGCGTGCTTCCATCCTGGATTGCAGCTCGTACTGGAGTACCGACGTCGACTCTGATCATTCCTTGGTATGCTGACGTTTCTTATGAACTTTACCGAAAGGCGCACCAAGCGTCCCCTCCTATTGGCAAATGAAAAATTGTTTCAGCCCTCGGTCAGGCAAGCCTATCAACCAGCACTGCGTACCGAACTTTCGCTGTCTTGTTCTACTGACACTGAGCTTCAGTGGAATAGGATCTCGGCTGCCACACGTGACGTAGTAGCATCTGCTTGTGGCACTATCCATCGTCACCGTACCAGTCACTGAATATCCGAGAGGTCGGTGAACCAGTTGGAATCTAGCAGAAACCTCCTGGCTGGCTTTGAGCACAAGGTGACCAGACGGGCTATTAGGCGCGAACTAAGGTGGAGCTTACGAGTTGACAAGGAAGCCTGGTGGACCTGTTGGGATAAAGGAATGGAGTAGGTAGGAGCATTAGGCAATCACCGCAAGCTCTTCCAGCTAATCCGCACCACTGGTCCCAGAAAACCAGGCGTCAGTGAGACAGTCAGAGACAGCGCGGGTGTGCTGATACACCATAAGGAGCGCCGTATGGCTCGTTGGACTGAACACTTTGAAGATCAGTTCAGCTGGCCCCCTGCTCCCGGACCTCTTCCTACTCAGGTGACGCAGGACGAGGCATGGACGGTTAGTTTAGGGCCTCCGTCGGAGGCTGAGGTACCCTAACGCGATCATAGCCCTTAATCGTTTTCGTGCCGCTGGCCCGGATTCCCTCCTAGCTGCACTATTTAAGAATGGAAGGGAGGTCCTAAGCAACGTACTGACCTCCCTATTCGAACGTATCTGGAATAAAGGGAGTGTCCCGGCTAATTGGAGCGAAACGATTATAGCGGCAATCTACAAGAAGAGCAGTCGCACAGACTGTTCTAACCAAAGGGGTATTAGCCTAAAGCCAATTGTGACAAAATTACTGGTCTCGATTCTCTTTCGTCACCTCACTGTGGAAAGGTAATCTCAGATTAGGGAACAGCAGGCAGGTTTCCGCCCAGGGCGTGGCTGTATAGACCGTATATTCACTTTACGGTATGTGCTAGAGCAGCGCCACCATACCGCAGACCGCCAATAGCTGTGTTCCTTGATTCCAAGAGTGCGTTCGATTCAATCGATCGATCGATTCTGTTCGAAATACTTGCGCGGAAGTGTCCCCACGAAATATGTGAACATCCTTCGTGCTGTATACTCGAAAACTACAGGCCACGTCAGGGTCTACGGTGGCCTATCGGATAGCTTTCCGACCACAAGTGGTGTTCGTCAGGGTTGTCCGATTTCCCCATTTTTGTTCACTTTCGAGGTGAATTCTAGCATGGTGTGTTTCCTTGGGGAATCTCATGATGTACGCGTTGAAGTTCTGTCTGGTGAAGTATTAGTTGATCTTGATTATGCGGACGATATCTTTTTGCTTTTCGACGATGTTACGACGGCACAATAAATCGTGGATAGCGTGTCGAGATTAGCCCCATTATTTGGCATGCACTCCGCATCTTCAAAGCGCTAAGTGTTGCTGCAGGACCACCATTCTCTTGATGACCCCTTGATGCTTGCTAACGAGGAACTCCAGGTGGTTGATCATTTCACTTGTCTTAGCAGCTGCATCAGCAACGGTGGGCGCATAGAAACTGACGTCAGCTCACGCATTGCAAAGGTCAGTGTGGCCTTCTTGAACCTGCGGCATCTTTGGCGACAGAATGAAATTTCCCTCCGTCTGAAACGCCGTGTATACAAGGCCACAGTGAGGGCCGTTCTGTTCTATGGTAGTGAGACTTGACCGCTTCTGTCTGAAGATCTGAGGCGCCTTCAAGTCTTTGATCATTTTTGTGTGCGAAGCATTGCTGGTGTCGGATGGCACAAACAATTCCGCGACGATTATGTGCATAGGCGAGTACTAGGTAGTGCTAATCATGCTAGCTCCCGAGAACAACAGAAAGTACTGAATAAGTTGCGTTGGTTCGCCACATGCGACGTATGCCTGGTCACTGCTTACCTAGAAGGGCCTTGTTTAGTCTGCCAGCTGTAGGGTGGCGCAAAGCTCGAGGTGGACAGAACTTGACTTAGCTGTGGGAAATGGAGTCACTGACGACCCAACTGAGTGCCGTTGGTTCGTCTCGTCTTCCGGGCTGGAGTCCACGTGACTCACCTTGTGCTTGGCTCTGGACTTTACAGGACACGGCTCGCAGTAGACACGAGTGGCGCGTCTGCTGCCGTCTCATAATCAAATTGCCTGTTTAAAGTGTGTTTGGTGCTGAGTTATCTGCGGGGTGATGTCTGATTATGACGCGTGGCAGTGAAAGCCGCAAGGAAGCTTTCTCGCCGATGCCGTCGTATCTTTGCACGATAGCCAGCTGTTTGTGACGGTATGTTGTCTACACAAGGTGCAGGCGCCTTGACCCTGAATGTTTGCTCAGGACATTGTTTTTTGGTATGTCCCCCTTGTTTCCCTCTTCTTATTCTTTATTACATAGGTTAGTAGTGTTGTATGGCAGCAAAGCATCAGTTCAAATGGCTGATGTGCTGCTGCTGTTGTTGTGCTATCCACAGAGCACAGAAGGACTATTGTTTGCACTCGTATTTCAATGTAGACTCGTAGCATTCTCGTGGACAACAGCCTGGGTTCAGACCCGACTCAGATTTGGTGATAGACATGATGACAGGTGACATAGTTGGACTGCACCTCGAAACACCGAGGAATATAACATTTATTTATTTATTTATTTGAACACATTTCTTTAAAAGTAACATGCAGCATGGTTGAACTACGGCCAACATGACTCGGATAATTTCCGTCGATAATGGAATCACTTTTAGCTGAAACTTTTGATGGGTTGTTATCTTGGCTTCTCAAGTAGACCGACGGCTGTTCCTCTGTTAACTCTGAAGCCAGTGTAACTGGGATTCTCACGGTACAGTGGTTGACTCACCTGACATTCTTCTTCTACAATAAAAGGGCCGTACGTAATTGTTAATACAAGGCAAGGCTTGTTAATACCCACTTTACTTGTCACGGTGTACATTCTTATGCAACAGTTTGGACTGATAGATTTAAAGTGCATACTTCAACTCAATATGACGTCTGTATTTACTGGTCTAGTCATTGCGTCCGTGGTAGAAAACTGAGCAGCTCATGATGTTCCTAGCGTGAGTGGAAATACATGACGATTTCACACTATATTGGCTAGTATCTGGCTCAGCACGGAAAGTTTAATTTCCTGAGGCTCAACTCTGTCCCCCATAAGCTGGAAACGCGCGTGGGGGCAGAGCAGCAGCGTCACACTAAAACAACAAGTAGCTGTAGATCCTGTGGTCCTAACCTCTAGTCCGAAAGAGTGGGATCGCAGGTGATGGCCAGCCGTCTGTTGGGCGGAATGCGCACTGTTGCAATCCTCGAAAGCTCGGTGCCATTGTCCAACACGTTTTCAGAAGCATCACGACTCTGTGACTGGAGTGACCGTTGTGTTATTTCTTCGAACTCTGCCAATCTTTATTCTACTACAACCTAATAGTTGCGCAAAGCTTAAACACAACGGCGCCTGCATCTTACTTTATGGTACAGCGCTCTCAGCAACACGCACATCCTCTGGTGCGAGTGCAGAGCCGACATTGTCAAATTTATAGCCGCTTTGCGCTACTGTACGACAAAGCAGCTGAGTGGTAACGGGTTAATAATACCGCTACCCGGAGTTCGTTTCCACACTACCTACCTAAATATGTTCCTAATACTACCTGTCATTCATGGTTGGTAATAAAAACCGGCCAAGCATTGATGAAGAAGGAAGGTCAGCAGCACCCTTCGATCTCATACCTGCGACCTTCCATACAGTAGCTATGGAAACCTTAGCGAAGTGCGCGATGTTAGACGGTGCAATGGGTTGATTGCTTACCGGCAAAACATTGAGATTTGACAAGTCCTGTAGGGTGGTTAAGATGAGCATCGAATCAAAGGTCAAGTGTGCAATGCAATATGCATTTCTTCGGACTTACACGATGTTCTTGTGAACACGGATGTAAAAATTCCTAATTGTAGATTCTGATGAGCGTACCATTTATTCATGTTATATCATCTCCAGAGGAACAGGAGCTGTATTCCGCCAGCCGGTGTCAATATACGTGAAGAACTGAAGCATACATAATGTAATTGTAGGGAAAGTTCATGTGAAAACACTCTGGGAAATAGAAACGCTCGAGTGCATAGCCAATTGGTCATGCAGAGTAACCATCCTCATCTCGTGACTGCAAACCTTGTGGCAATAGCTGGGCTTCATAAGGTGGTAGTAGGTGTGATTGCACCTCCCGAGGATCTACTTCATGCTTGTCGCATCACCGCAAAAATGCCGAATCTGTCCGTTGCAAGCGGTGGGCATACATTACAAGTTAGCTTGAGAAATGGGAGAGGCACTAGGCATCCTAACACACTCGTTATTATGGAATATCAAGTACAGTACTGTCGTGTTTCTGATAGAACAGTCGGGTGTGTATGACGGCTACCGCATGAAGATTCATGTACGTGTTTGGAATCTACGATAGGCTAAAGGAACTAAATCACTACAGTGCTTTCCTCGACTGATGAACGTGTTCATCTCTGAGTTAGGACACCTTAGATCGCTTCGAGGAGCCGGGCTCATCATCAACCAGCATGATGATACTGCTCTGTGGATTGAGTTCCCGTAGGACATGGTTTCAAAGAGCATGTACACTGTTTGACAAGTAACGGCGACCCTAAAAATGATTCAACGAGATGGCGGCCTACCTGCTTATAATAATGGCCATAAAAATGCGACAATATGATGACGGCTTACTTGCTCTAAGCCACTTCAGCACATGACCAGATGAAGCGTGAAGTGCAGAGGAAATCTTTCGAGGGACCATTCAGCAATGACGCAAGCTCCTAGGAAGCGGTTACACGGATGGTCGCATTACTTTATTGAAACTGAGAAATATACATACATTTCTTTCTACTCTCAGCCAATCCTACTTGCTATTAATTTTAACTGACATACGATCCCGAAAGCACCCTTCGGAACTACATTGCGAGACATGAAAACTCTCCCCACCATCCGATGACGCTGTGCCGAATAATCAGACCACGTGATCTGTTTTTGTCTCTCACTTTTGGGAAAAATATCATTCATTTATTTATTTGCACACAGCCAACTACATGCTTGGAAACGTTAAAGCGCAGCTTTCTAAGCAGTGCTCAGGACTAATAGGAGGAATACAAGATTTATCTGCGTATCAAAACATGGTGCAGTATTTAACGATAATAAATTTTGATCGGTCATGCACCCAATGTGGTTTGTGAATACGTGTGTGAGCGGTTGCAGAATCGAAGATTGTGGCACACAGAATTCTGCCTGAAATTGCTCACACCACTGACTTCGGAAGCTTAACAGCGGCTGCAGATGAAGGGAGTATTTTGCCGTCCGAGGAAATGATACTGCGATCGAATGCCTTGGACATTGTGACGAAGGAGACTCTGATTCTGGAGTTAAGATCATCGTAATGTCGAGATATTTGACGTGAATTTCGGCCACACTATCAACAACCTCTTTCTAGGTGAGTTGCTCAGATAGGCTGGTTTACACCACGTCGGTAGGAGTGATTGTAAAATATCAGTGTGCACAAACCCAGCCGTTCGATTGATAACGGTACCCGTGCTTTGATGAGTATTCATTCTATCATCTAACCCATTGCCCCGTTTAGCGGAATCGCGCACACTATTCAGCCGGGCTTTATTATTTAAAATTGCTTAGTACACAAGTTGGCTTTACTCAGTGGGCTGCAGAAAACATTCAGTAATGCCTCGCGGTACTGACGTGTTTTACTAAACCAGATACAAAGTTGTCTGACTGACCAAAGGAATGCACTGGAAGAATCAGCCACGTATATAACGGGTTTGAATCCGAAAGGTCGCCTCAGTTGATTGAGCTCAATTTCACCTTGAGAATGTACTACTGCAGCTGAGCGCGTCATTATATACAACGATAGTAAAAAGGATGTAGTAAACTTCTGTGAAGAGGTTTAGCTCTCAAACAGTGGGCCTACAGGAGAGCACCTTAACTCTCCTACAACAATGCCTAATCAATAAGTGTGAATATTGGACAACGAAGGATGGAGTTCAACAGCCGGAATGACCTGATGGTATTTGAGAAAATTCCTCCTTTAACCCGAATGATTCTATGAGGAAGCAACTTACGCAGGCGTTTCATACCAAACTGCATATATCAAAGCAGTTGGAATGGAGCCTAGATAGAGTGCAGACAGCGCATTCGTGAACTGCTCGTTAGCAAAGTGAAATTCACGTAATCTTGGTACTAGTATGGGTCACAAGCGATTCACTCTAGCAAAATGCAATGTGTCACCGGGTGCCGAAACATGGGAAGCATACACCATCCAGCAAAATCATTGCGTGAACCTGGTGCGCAAAGATAAGCTAAAGTAGCAACAAGATCTAGTTGATAAATTCTCCTTAACCACTAAGCTTCTTTACTAATATATTAACAAACTCCGTAAAGTGCAGCGCGTGATTCCTGCCCTCCACATGCCAAGTGGACCAGCACAAAGGACAACAGAACCGGTCAAAGTTCTACGTTCTCGATTCTCCGCAAAGTTCCAGAACACTACCTCGTTACCTATGATGTTCACGTAAGTTATATCACCACCAAGAATTACTCATATCTTATTTACGACTACAGATGTTTTGAAAAGGCCAAATTCTGTACTCGCACATAACTGGTACTGATAATCCCCGACCAAAGGCGCTGACATCCGCTGCATTTAATTTGGCAGACCCACTATCCCAGTTCATCTGACGATGTCTCGGCGAGGTGTGGGTTCCATGATTGTAAAAGCACCGAACCGTCACTCTGATCCACAAGGGCCGAAATTGCGCAGATCCGGCCAGCTGTCGCCCGGAGTCTAGTATTGCGGAGGCGTTCATAAATTACTTGGAAGGATGCAAAACAATAGAACCAGAACAGCATGGATTCCACCAAAACCGGTCTTGCACCAGTTGCTCGCTTCAGTATGACAAAACTATTCAACAGCAGTGTGGGACTTGACGCAGTCTATCTGGACTTCTCAAATGTGTTCGACCGTCTGAACCACTACATCCACATTTAATAGTTTCGGAGTTGTGAAATCGGCAACCCGATTCTCGTATGGATGGGTAACTTTCTGATTCAATAACATATGCATGTGAGAGTACGCAGTGCCATCTCTGACTCTATCGTTGTTCAGTGCGGAGTGCTACAAGGACTCAGTACTTGGTCCACGCCTGCTCCTGATTTACATAGTTGATCTTGCAAGAATGAGCACTTCAAATTGCTTACTCTTCGCTGATGAGCTCAAGATATGGCGGGCCTTCAAAACAGCGAGTGACCATGTAGCGCTTCAGGATGACCTTGCTAGGGTATAGAGACAAGCGACTCAGAACATGCTTCTCTGCAACGCCCCGAAGTATAAGGATTGAGAATAAGCTGTCAATCCACTTACGAGTACATGCTGAGGGACCAAACTTCGCAGCGTTCTACTACTGAATGCGATCTAGGTGTGATAGCACAAGAGGATCTTGGCTATTCACCTCAGGTCGAGAAGACATCCGAAAAAGATAACACTGGCGTTTTGCGGAGAGCACTCGGGGGGTTTGACCGTGCAATCTTCTCTCCGATACTCAATGCTTACAGTAGGCCTTATGCAGATTACGTTATTCACTTCTGGTAGCACTGGCACAAGCACGACTTCGCTGCACTTGAACTGACACAACAAAGGGCAACCAAGAACGCAGTTTGTTTCATCTCACCAACTGTGCTTGATAACCCTTGGGATCTATAGTGGACAATATCGACGCCTGCGTGGCGATTTGATAATGACCTACTTAATCTTGAGGAATTCAAACCATGTTTGTAATCACCTTCTGAAGCTGAATGAGAAGACCAGCCTGAGGAGTAACCAGCTGAATTTGACCACAAAGTATAGCCGGCTGGAATGACGCCGGACTTTCAGTTTGTGTGTGCCAAACACGGGACGTCCTCCCCACTTACCTTATTTCTTCCGCCACACTGACGGTATTCAAAAAACGTCTCGAGGAGGCACTCATACCTTAACATCACCCCATATAGCCCCCTATGTCCGGATGCAAACACAACACTATAAATCAAGGTGCACATTTTCACTTTCTGCTTATCCTTTATCAAACGTTGTTAATGTGAAAACTGGACTTAGGTATCCTGTGATCTCAGTAAACCTGCACACGAGTGAGCGTTATCATCTGCGCATTTTATTTTTGCAGTATCATGTGAACTATAACCACTCCCCGTATTGCTTTGTGCATACACATTAAATTCTCATTTCAAGCTATCGTTGTGCAGCAGTGCAGTTATATTGTGAACGCTTAAACTAATTTTTTTAGTTTCCCCTCCAACCATCATACGGGGCTTGTCAAGCAACTGCTTTTTTCCCCGTAATAAATCGTTGTTCATGTTTCGCTTTCCCTGTTGTATCATTAAGACAATCAGTTGCCGTGCAGGTGGCCTCATTAAGCGTAGGATGAGCATAGAGTTGGTGTGCTTTCATTAACGAAATTGTTTGCCGGTCTATTCAGTCGCTGCAAATTGATGCGAAAGCGGAACGAAGCTACTGCAGAGCACCTTATGTTGCAGAATTAGTGTTTGTTATCCCTGTTAGCCCCAGCAGTAAAAACAACTATACCAATGGTCCTTTTTGATAGCGCCCATGAACCACGATGCGGTCGGACGTTTTGTAGCAGTCTTGCAAATCAGTGTGTCCACTGCAAGCGCGAAGGCTAAATCCCACCCACAGCTGGATGAAGAAAAATAATAAGGAGGTTAAATTCTTTGATATCACAAGTGGTAGAATAGATCAAATATGTAGCAGGGCCAATGTCACTTGCCAGCCGGATAAACCATCTAATACCCGGCATAACTATGGCCCCATCTTCTCTTCGGTTGGCTGTATTTATCATAATAGTTGTATTTACCAATTGATTTGTCTTCTTCATAATTCTCCGAGTGACTATTTTCATATGCGCCATAGTTGTTATCGAACTTTTCATCATATTTGTCAACACTCTTGCCATATTTGCTGTCATCCTGTTCCTCGTCCTCGTAGGTATCCTCACTGTCGTTAGCATACTTTCCAAATTCTTCACTGTACCTGCTGTCGTCATATGCGTACGGCTTACCGTACTCAATATCCGACTTGGTATATGATTGATCATAACCATCCTTCTCCCCCTCTTCGTATTTGTTCTCATATCTACCTCCATATCCGTCATTTAACTTGTCATACTTGCCACCATATTTACCATAGGACCGGATATATCTGTTCTTGTGATTATCTTCGTACTCTTTATGGGGGTTAAAATAACCTATATCTTCACTACCCCAGTATTTACCAAGCGATCTGCTGTGCTTCCTTCCATATTCATCATCGTACGCACTGTCGTATTCATCACCGTATTTGTCGTAGACTCTGTCATACTTGCCACCCTTTTTAGTATATGGATTTATGTGTTTGGACTGTTTCTCGTCATAATCGTCGTCAAGTTTTCCGTACTTATCATCGTAGTCGAATTCATATTTGTCATAGAAATCACCGTGTTTGTCGCCATACTCGCGCTCGTATTTCCCATACTCGTCTTCGTAGTTTTCTTTAACCTTACCATATTTCGGCTGATATATTTCAAGCCCGTATTGGTCGAATTTATCCTGTTTTCTTTCGCCGTGATCGTCATATCCATAGAACCCATCCATGTATTTGTCACTCTTTTCTTCAAATTTGTCATTGCGATAACCGCGTTCCAAGGGAGTTGATTTGTATTTGTACTGGTCATCCTCTGCGTATCTTTCATGGGCTACCATTTTGATGAACTTGGGCACATGCTTCACTTCCTGACTAAGCTCCCTTTGCTTGTCTACTCGTTTCTCGTAGCGGACAGCTTGCTTTTTCTGATACTGACTTTGGCCAAGCTTTTCTACCTTCGGATGGGTTTGTTCATGCTTGGTCCACGGATTCTCATAACTCTCGTCTTTACCGTAGAAGTCATCATCCTCATCAAAATGATCGTAATTGATAAATTGGTGTTCACGCTTCTCGGTATCAGTGTCGATTTTACTGGCTTCTTTTAAGTGAACCAGGGACTCTTTTTCCGTCTCTAACCGCTTCTCCAATTTTGGAGAGGGACTCAGCTCGTATTCCAAAGCATATTTTGATCGAATAGGCACGGCCGCGACCAGCGACCAGCAAAGCAGCGAGACGGGCAATAATAGAAGTCTCATCTTTATGCTGGATGATCACTGGTAGTGATATTTATATATCGTCCTTGTCAATTAAAAACGCTCGACACTAGTACCAGAAGTGGGTCACTATGCTGGATCAATTCGTTCGTTGTGCGCCGGTTGTCTGATGCATCGATAATAGCGCGACATTTCAATCAATGTTTTCAGTTAGTTGGTTCGGTTTGTCGGTTCGGTGCTGTGATCATCTGAACCGTGGATTTAGAGGACAAATCTTAAGAAAGCTAGCCATTCATAAGTTGAAGCTGAGCAGTTATTCATTCGTACGGCCTCAACGTTTACTTTAAGCACTTGTAGAATGGCTGCATGTCCGGCTTTGTTAAGCATAGGCTGAGCAAATGAGTTTTGGAAGTAGCTGTCACCAAAGCAGGAGTTGAGGCATACTGAACCACAAAGGTCACTGACGATAGTACATGAAGATGTTACGGCCTTTAGACCGGGGAATACTCACTACATACTGGGGTGCTAGAATGATGAATGAGTTTATGGCTGTTAATAGCGAACTGTTTTTCCCGTCATACTCCAACTTAACGAATCTGTTCAGCATCCCGAGATGAATATGGTATTCCTCATCAAAAAACGCACACTGTGCTCACTATTCTATTCTAACGTGTTTCATCTTCAGTCTAAATTGAGGGTAATGGCATGTGTTTTCAACAAAGCATGTACTTCACCGGCTATGATTAGCGAATTTTGTCCATTCTGTGGCATACGTATTCAAGAGATTGTAAACAACCGCCTCTTAACGCCGGTCCATGCGACAATAGCCCCTTGAATGGGTTAGATAGAATACAAGGTACATACCACGAAATTGATCAAACGCCGTCGTAGAAGCGCTAGGTAGATGGCATTTTTGCCCATGGTTCATCAGAACAACAGATAGTGGGACTGGCAGCCCGCTTGCAAACTACGCATGCCAGTTTGAGGG
Organism: Dicrocoelium dendriticum; assembly: GCA_944474145.2. Taxonomy (NCBI): domain Eukaryota; kingdom Metazoa; phylum Platyhelminthes; class Trematoda; order Plagiorchiida; family Dicrocoeliidae; genus Dicrocoelium; species Dicrocoelium dendriticum. Next base: position 86,576,046 of record OX104066.1, on the reverse strand, counting down.
TATGATGTGAAGTAAGCGATGTAATTGCATCAGCTGCTTGAACGGAGTCATCAATCGCAAAGGCCAGTCTACGAAGCTGTGATCCCTCCAGCATCTCCATTTCATCAGCCACATATTTAAGAGGAACAATTTAACGTTCCACAGGGGTGAGTAATTAATCACACCACATGGATATGCTGATCCGGTTGTTTGGTTGCTAAAATGGTGCTGTTTGTAAACAATTTAATAACAAACGTCATCATTTTGTGTTTATAGGCCATATGCGATGAACAAAGAATGCTGCGCCTCTAGTGACTGTGAACAT
>OX104066.1:86494281-86575243 GCA_944474145.2 Dicrocoelium dendriticum | reverse complement strand
GCCAGGTGTAGGGTGGCGCAAGGCTCGAGGTGGACAGAAGTTGACTTGGCAACGGGAAATGAAGTTATTGACGACCAAACTGGGTGCAGTTGGTCCGTTTCGTTTTCCGGGCTGGAGTCCACGTGACTCGTCTTGTGCTTGGCTCGAGACTTTACAGGACATTGCTTGTGGTAGACAAGAGTGGCGCGTCTGCTGCCGTCTTCTAATCGGATTGCCTGTTTAAAGTGTGTTTGGTGCGGAGTTATCTGCGGGTTAATGTCTGATTATGACGTGGTGCGATGAAGGCCGCAAGGAAGCTGTTTTGCCGATTCTGCCTTAGCTTTGCACGATAGACAGCTGCTTGTGACGGTATGTTGTCTACACAAGGTGCAGGCGCCTTGACCCTGAATGTTCGCGTGAGGCATTAAGATTTTTTGGCATGTCCTTCTTGTTTCCCTCTTCTTATTCTTTATTTCATAGGTCCCCATGGTTGTATGGAAGTGAAGCATCAGTTCAAATGGCTGATGTACTGTTGTTGTGCTATCCACCGAGTACAGAAGGACTATTGTTTACACTCGGATTTTAATTTAGCCTCGTGGCCTTCTCGTAGACAAAGGCTTGGGTTCAGACCCGACTCAAATTTAGTGATAGACATGATGACAATTGACTGAACACATTCCGTTAAACGCAGTATGCAGCATGGTTGAACTACTGCAAACATGACTCAGACAATTTCCGTCGATAATGGAATCACGTTTAGCTGAAACTTTTGATGGATCGTTATCTTGGCGTCCAAAGTAGACCGACTGCTGTTGCTCTGATAACTATGAACCCAGTGTAACTGGGATGCTCACGGTACAGGGGCTGCCTCACCTGACATTAGTCATTGTAAGTCCGCTCGGAATGGTACTCTAATATCTTAGTTTTCCTGGTCACCCGTGTCCAACATAAACGTGTGATTCTGTATTCTTTACCACTAAGTCTGTGTTTGAGTTAGTGCCGCAGAAGAAGAAAGAAGGCGACGGACGATAGAGCCAACGTTCCTGACCCCGCAGTTACAATAAAAGAGCCGTACGTAATTGCTAGTACTAGGCAACGCTTGATAATACCCACTTTAATTGTCACGATGTGCCTTCTTATGCAACCGTTTGGGCTGATAAATGTACAGTGGATACTCCACCTTAATATGACGTCTGTATTGACTGGTCTAGTCATCGCGTCCGTGGTAGAAAACTGAGCAGCTCATGATGTTCCTAGCTTGAGTGGAAATACATGACTATTTCGTACGATATCGGCTACTATCTGGCTGAGCACGGAAAGTTTATTTCCTGAGACTCAACTCTGTCCCACATAAGCCGGAAACGCGCTTGGGGGCACAGCAGCAGCATCACACTAAAACAACAAGTAGCTGTCGATCACCGAGGCTTTTGTCATCTCCGATCCTGTGGTCTTAACCTCCAGTTCGAAAAAGTGGGATCGCAGGTGATGGCCAGCCGTCTGTTGGGTGGAATGCGCACTGTTGCAATTCTCGAAAGCTCGGTGCTATCGTCTAACAGGTTTTCAGACGTATCACGACTCTGTGGCTGCAGTGACTGTTGTGTTATCTCGCCGAACGCTGCGCACCTTTATTCCAATACACCCTAATAGTTGTGCAAAGATTAAACACAACGGCAACTGCGTCTTACTTTATGGTACACCCCTCTCGGCAATAGATGCATCGTCTGGCGCGAGTGCAGAGACGACAGTGTCAAATTTAAAGCCGCTTTGCGCTACTCCACGACAAAGCAGCTGAGTGGTAAGGGGTCAAGAATACCGTTACCCGCAGTTTGTTTCCACACTACCTGCCCACATATGTTCCTAATACTACCTGTCATTCATGGTTGGTAATAAAAACCGGCCAAGAATTGACGAAGAAAGAAGGTCAGCAGCACCCTTCGATCTCATATCTATGACCATTCATACAGTAGCTATGGAAACCTTAGCGAAGTGCGCGATGGTGGATGGGTTGATTGCTTACCGGCATAGCGTTGAGATTTGACAAGTCCTGTAGGGTGGTTAAGATGAGCATCGAATCAAAAGTCAAATGTGCAATGTAATATGCGTTTCGGCGGACTTACACCATGTTCTCGTGAACCCGGATGTAAAAACTCCCAATTGTAGATTCTGATGAGCGTACCATTTACCTATGTCATATCATCTCCAGATGAACACGGGCTGTATTCCTCCAGCCGGTGACAATATACGTGAAGAACTGAAGCATACATAGTGTGATTGCAGAGAGAGTTCACGTGAAAGCACTTTGGAAAATAGAAAAACTCGGGTGCATAGCCAGTTGGTCATACAGAGTAACCAGCCTCATCTCGTGACTACAAACCTTGTAGCTGTAGCTAGGATCCAAAAAGTAGTAGTAGTAAAGTAGGTATGATTGCAGCTCCCGAGGATCTACTTCGCGTTTGTCGCATCACCGAAAAATTGCCGAATCTGTCCGTTGCAATTGGTTGGCTTAAGTTTCAAGTTAGCTTGGGAAATGAGACAGGCACTAGGCATCCTAAGTCAATTTTATTATGGAATATCAAGTACAATACTATTGCGTTTCTGATAGAACAGTCGGATGTGGATGACGGCTACCGCACGAAGATTAATACAAGTGTTTGGAATCTACAATAGGCTAAAGGAACTAAATCACTGCAATGCTTTCTTCGACTGATGAACGTGTTGATCTCTGAGTTAGGACACCTCAGATCGCTTCGAGGAGCCGTGCTCATCATCAACCAGCATGATGACACTGCTCTGCGAATTGGGTCTCCGTAGTACATGATTTCAAAGCGTGTGTACACCGTTTGACAAGTAACGGCGACCATAAAAATGATTCAACGAGATGGCGGCCTACCTGCTTATAATAATGGCCATAAAAATGCGACAATATGATGACGGCTTACTTGCTCTAAGCCACATCAGCACATGACCGGATGAAGCGTGAAGTGTGGAGGAAATCTTTCGAGGGACCACTCAGCAAGGACGCAAGCTCCTAGGAAGCGGTTACACGGATGGTCGCATTACTTTATTGAAACTGAGAAATATACATACATTTCTTTCTACTCTCAGCCAATCCTACTTGCTATTAATTTTAACTGACATACGATCCCGAAAGCACCCTTCGGAACTACATTGCGAGACATGAAAACTCTCCCCACCATCCGATGACGCTGTGCCGAATGATCAGACCACGTGATCTGTTTTTGTCTCTCACTTTTGGGAAAAATATCATTCATTTATTTATTTGCACACAGCCAACTACATGCTTGGAAACGTTAAAGCGCAGCTTTCTAAGCAGTGCTCAGGACTAATAGGAGGAATACAAGATTTATCTGCGTATCAAAACATGGTGCAGTATTTAACGATAATAAATTCTGATCGGTCATGCACCCAATGTGGTTTGTGAATACGTGTGTGAGCGGTTGCAGAATCGAAGATTGTGGCACACAGAATTCCGCCTGAAATTGCTCACACCACTGACTTGGGAAGCTTAACAGCGGCTGCAGATGAAGGGGGTATTTTGCCGTCCGAGAAAATGATACTGCGATCGAATGCGTTGGACATTGTGACGAAGGAGACTCTGATTCCTAACGTCGAGATATTTGACGTGAATTTCGGCCACACTATCAACAACCTCTTTCTAGGTGAGTTGCTCAGATAGGCTGGTTTACACCACGTCGGTAGGAGTGATTGTAAAATATCAGTGTGCACAAACCCAGCCGTTCGATTGATAACGGTACCCGTGCTTTGATGAGTATTCATTCTATCATCTAACCCATTGCCCCGTTTAGCGGAATCGCGCACACTATTCAGCCGGGCTTTATTATTTAAAATTGCTTAGTACACAAGTTGGCTTTACTCAGTGGGCTGCAGAAAACATTCAGTAATGCCTCGCGGTACTGACGTGTTTTACTAAACCAGATACAAAGTTGTCTGACTGACCAAAGGAATGCACTGGAAGAATCAGCCACGTATATAACGGGCTTGAATCCGAAAGGCCGCCTCAGTTGATTGAGCTCAATTTCACCTTGAGAATGTACTACTGCAGCTGAGCGCGTCATTATGTACAACGATAGTAAAAATGAGGTAGTAAACTTCTGTGAAGAGGTTTAGCTCTCAAACAGTGCGCCTACAGGAGAGCACCTTAACTCTCCTACAACAATGCCTAATCAATAAGTGTGAATATTGGACAACGAAGGATGGAGTTTAACCGCCGGAATGACCAGATGGTATTTAAGAAAATTCCTCCTTTAACGCGAATGATTCTATGAGGAAGCAACTTACGCAGGCGTTTCATACCAAACTGCATATATCAAAGCAGTTGGAATAGAGCCTACATAGAGTGCAGACAGCGCATTCGTGAACTGCTCGTTAGCAAAGTGAAATTCACGTAATCTTGGTACTAGTATGGGTCACAAGCGATTCACTCTAGCGAAATGCAATGTGTCACCGGGTGCCGAAACATGGGAAGCTTACACTATCCAGCAAAATCATTGCGTGAACCTGGTGCGCAAAGATAAGCTAAAGTAGCAACAAGATCTAGTTGATAAATTCTCCTTAACCACTAAGCTTCTTTACTAATATATTAACAAACTCCGTAAAGTGCAGCGCGTGATTCCTGCCCTCCACATGCCAAGTGGACCAGCACAAAGTACAACAGAACCGGTCAAAGTCCTACGTTCTCGATTCTCCGCAAAGTTCCAGAACACTACCTCGTTACCTATGATGTTCACGTAAGTTATATCACCACCAAGAATTACTCATATCTTATTTACGACTACAGATGTTTTGAAAATGCCAAATTCTGTACTCGCGCATAATTAGTGCTGATAATCCCCGACCAAAGGCGCTGACATCCGCTGCATTTAATTTGGCAGACCCACTATCCCAGTTCATCTGACGATGTCTCGGCGAGGTGTGGGTTCCATGATTGTAAAAGAACCGAACCGTCACTCTGATCCACAAGGGCCGAAATTGCGCAGATCCGGCCAGCTGTCGCCCGGAGTCTAGTATTGCCGAGGCGTTCATAAATTACTTGGAAGGATGCAAAACCATAGAACCAGAACAGCATGGATTCCACCAGAACCGGTCTTGCACCAGTTGCTCGCTTCAGTATGACAAAACTATTCAACAGCAGTGTGGGACTTGACGCAGTCTATCTGGACTTCTCAAATGTGTTCGACCGTCTGAACCACTACATCCACATTTAATAGTTTCGGAGTTGTGAAATCGGCAACCCGATTCTCGTATGGATGGGTAACTTTCTGATTCAATAACATCTGCATGTGAGAGTACGCAGTGCCATCTCTGACTCTATCGTTGTTCAGTGCGGAGTGCTACAAGGACTCAGTACTTGGTCCACGCCTGCTCCTGATTTACATAATTGATCTTGCAAGAATGAGCACTTCAAATTGCTTACTCTTCGCTGATGAGCTCAAGATATGGCGGGCCTTCAAAACAGCGAGTGACCATGTAGCGCTTCAGGATGACCTTGCTAGGGTATAGAGACAAGCGACTCTGAACCTGCTTCTCTGCAACGCCCCGAAGTATAAGTATTGAGAATAAGCTGTCAATCCACTTACGAGTACATGCTGAGGGACCAAACTTCGCAGCGTTCTACTACTGAATGCGATCTAGGTGTGATAGCACAAGAGGATCTTGGCTATTCACCTCAGGTCGAGAAGACATCCGAAAAAGATAACACTGGCGTTTTGCGGAGAGCACTCGGGGGGTTTGACCGTGCAATCTTCTCTCCGATACTCAATGCTTACAGTAGGCCCTATGCAGATTACGTTATTCACTTCTGGTAGCACTGGCACAAGCACGACTTCGCTGCACTTGAACTGACACAACAAAGGGCAACCAAGAACGCAGTTTGTTTCATTTCACCAACTGTGCTTGATAACCCTTGGGATCTATAGTGGACAATATCGACGCCTGCGTGGCGATTTGATAATGACCTACTTAATCTTGAGGAATTCAAACCATGTTTGTAATCACCTTCTGAAGCTGAATGAGAAGACCAGCCTGAGGAGTAACCAGCTGAATTTGACCACAAAGTATAGCCGGCTGGAATGACGCCGGACTTTCAGTTTGTGTGTGCCGAACACGGGACGTCCTCCCCACTTACCTTATTTCTTCCCCCACACTGACGGTATTCAAAAAACGTCTCGAGGAGGCACTCATACCTTAACATCACCCCATATAGCCCCCTATGTCCGGATGCAAACACAACACTATAAATCAAGGTGCACATTTTCACTTTCTGCTTACCCTTTACCAAACGTTGTTAATGTGAAAACTGGACTTAGGTATCCTGTGATCTCAGTAAACCTGCACACGAGTGAGCGTTATCATCTGCACATTTTATTTTTGCAGTATCATGTGAACTATAACCACTCCCCGTATTGCTTTGTGCATACACATTAAATTCTCATTTCAAGCTATCGTTGTGCAGCAGTGCAGTTATATTGTGAACGCTTAAACTAATTTTTTTAGTTTCCACTCCAACCATCATACGGGGCTTGTCAAGCAACTGCTTTTTTCCCCGTAATAAATCGTTGTCCATGTTTCGCTTTCCCTGTTGTATCATTAAGACAATCAGTTGCCGTGCAGGTGGCCTCATTAAGCGTACGATGAGCATAGAGTTGGTGTGCTTTCATTAACGAAATTGTTTGCCGGTCTATTCAGTCGCTGCAAATTGATGCGAAAGCGGAACGAAGCTACTGCAGAGCACCTTATGTTGCAGAATTAGTGTTTGTTATCCCTGTTAGCCCCAGCAGTAAAAACTACACCAATGGTCCTTTTTGATAGCGCCCATGAACCACGATGCGGTCGGATGTTTTGTAGCAGTCTTGCAAATCAGTGTGTCCACTGCAAGCGCGAAGTCTAAATCCCACCCACAGCTGGATGAAGAAAAATAATAAGGAGGTTAAATTCTTTGATATCACAAGTGGTAGAATAGATCAAAAATGTAGCAGGTCCAATGTCACTTGCCAGCCGGATAAACCATCTAATACCCGGCATAACTATGGCCCCATCTTCTCTTCGGTTGGCTGTATTTATCATAATAGTTGTATTTACCAATTGATTTGTCATCTTCATAATTCTCCGAGTAACTATTTTCATATGCGCCATAGTTGTTATCGAACTTTTCATCATATTTGTCAACACTCTTGCCATATTTGCTGTCATACTGTTCCTCGTCCTCGTAGGTATCCTCACTGTCGTTAGCATACTTTCCAAATTCTTCACTGTACCTGCTGTCATCATATGCGTACGGCTTACCGTACTCAATATCCGACTTGGTATATGATTGAGCATAACCATCCTTCTCCCCCTCTTCGTATTTGTTCTCATATCTACCTCCATATCCGTCATTTAACTTGTCATACTTGCCACCATATTTACCATAGGACCGGATATATCTGTTCTTGTGATTATCTTCGTACTCTTTATGGGGGTTAAAATAACCTATATCTTCACTACCCCAGTTTTTACCAAGCGATCTGCTGTGCTTCCTTCCATATTCATCATCGTACGCACTGTCGTATTCATCACCGTATTTGTCGTAGACCCTGTCATACTTGCCACCCTTTTTAGTATATGGATTTCTGTGTTTGGACTGTTTCTCGTCATAATCGTCGTCAAGTTTTCCGTACTTATCATCGTAGTCGAATTCATATTTGTCATAGAAATCACCGTGTTTGTCGCTATACTCGCGCTCGTATTTCCCATACTCGTCTTCGTAGTTTTCTTTAACCTTACCATATTTCGGCTGATATATTTCAAGCCCGTATTGGTCGAATTTATCCTGTTTTCTTTCGCCGTGATCGTCATATCCATAGAACCCATCCATGTATTTGTCACTCTTTTCTTCAAATTTGTCATTGCGATAACCGCGTTCCAAGGGAGTTGATTTGTATTTGTACTGGTCATCCTCTGCGTACCTTTCATGGGCTACCATTTTGATGAACTTGGGCACATGCTTCACTTCCTGACTAAGCTCCCTTTGCTTGTCTACTCGTTTCTCGTAACGGACAGCTTGCTTTTTCTGATACTGACTTTGGCCAAGCTTTTCTACCTTCGGATGGGTTTGTTCATGCTTGGTCCACGGATTCTCATAACTCTCGTCTTTACCGTAGAAGTCATCATCCTCATCAAAATGATCGTAATTGATAAATTGGTGTTCACGCTTCTCGGTATCAGTGTCGATTTTACTGGCTTCTTTTAAGTGAACCAGGGACTCTTTTTCCGTCTCTAACCGCTTCTCCAATTTTGGAGAGGGACTCAACTCGTATTCCAAAGCATATTTTGATCGAATAGGCACGGCCGCGACCAGCGACCAGCAAAACAGCGAGACGGGCAATAATAGAAGTCTCATCTTTATGCTGGATGATCACTGGTAGTGATATTTATATATCGTCCTTGTCAATTAAAAACGCTCGATACTAGTACCAGAAGTGGGTCACTATGCTGGATCAATTCGTTCGTTGTGCGCCGGTTGTCTGATGCATCGATAATAGCGCGACATTTCAATCAATGTTTTCAGTTAGTTGGTTCGGTTTGTCGGTTCGGTGCTGTGATCATCTGAACCGTGGATTTAGAGGACAAATCTTAAGAAAGCTAGCCATTCATAAGTTGAATCTGAGCAGTTATTCATTCGTACGGCCTCAACGTTTACTTTAAGCACTTGTAGAATGGCTGTATGTCCGGCTTTGTTAAGCATAGGGTGAGCAAATGAGTTTTGGAAGTAGCTGTCACCAAAGCAGGAGTTGAGGCATACTGAACCACAAAGGTCACTGACGATAGTACATGAAGATGTTACGGCCTTTAGACCGGGGAATACTCACTACATACTGGGGCTGTAGAATGATGAATGAGTTTATGGCTGTTAATAGCGAACTGTTTTTCCCGTCATACTCCAACTTAACGAATCTGTTCAGCATCCCGAGATGAATATGGTATTCATCATCAAAAAACGCACAGTGTGCTCACTATTCTATTCTAACGTGTTTCATCTTCAGTCTAAATTGAGGGTAATGGCATGTGTTTTCAACAAAGCATGTACTTCACCGGCTATGATTAGCAAATTTTGTCCATACTGTGGCATACGTATTCAAGAGATTGTAAACAACCGCCTCTTAACGCCGGTCCATGCGACAATAGCCCCTTGAATGGGTTAGATAGAATACAAGGTACATAAGATGAAATTGATCAAACGCCATCGTAGAAGCGCTAGGTAGATGGCATTTTTGCCCATGGTTCATCAGAACAACAGATAGTGGGACTGGCAGCCCGCTTGCAAACTACGCATGCCAGTTTGAGGGTATGATGTGAAGTAAGCGATGTAATTGCATCAGTTGCTTGAACGGAGTCATCAATAGCAGAGGCCAGTCTACGAAGCTGTGATCCCGCCAGCATCTCCATTTCATCAGCCACATATTTAAGAGGAACAATTAAACGTTCGACAGGGGTGAGTAATTAATCACACCACACGGATATGCTGATCCGGTTGTTTGGTTGCTAAAATGGTGCTGTTTGTAAACAATTTAATAACAAGCGTCATCATTTTGTGTTTATTAGGCCATATGCGATGAACAATGAATGCTGCGCCTCTAGTGACTGTGAACATATAGAAATACCTCTACGGTTAGCGTACGTATATTGAAGATTGCAAGATTTCTGACCTCTGTTGTTATCATTAACCTAACTCCAAGTTAAAAGTACATCAAGAGGATGAAACTCATATTACTCCATATAGCGGTGATTTCTTACCTAAAGGCACAAGCAACATAGTGTGTTCCAAGTTGGAGTACACACCATTCATACCCAGCGCATGCACCATACTCTCGTGGACCATTGGCACCTCCGCTGGATGGGCGTTTTTTGGCCGGATTAAAGCTAACTCCTCGTTCAGAGTTTCCCTACGTGACATTACCAAGCACTTCTTCCAAGGAATATACGATGAATCGGTCTAAACAAGTGTTTATGTTTGAAATTACCCACTAGTCAACAACAGGTCGCTATAAACACAGGAGACAGAATTTCTTCTCTCGTATATGTGCTTATAGAAACAAATTTCATATCAATTTCACATTCTCGTTTTCGGCGACGCATATTTGTTAAGGCATGTTCAGATAAACAAAAACAATTTCAGGTGCAACGACTAAGAATGGTCGGAAAATGTACTAGTGTTGCAAATCGATTTTCAATTTTTGCAGGTATAATTGTTTATCGTGTGTTACCTGATGGTAGAATTGGTAGGCAGCTTGAGAATATGGAAGTTTAAAAAGATGTTTCGGATAATAAGAAAGTAGATTTAATGCAAGCATAAAGCGTACATACATTTCATATAGCACGTTGTGACGGTTGCTTTGCCCAAAGCTTCTCAGGAATATCGGATGTTGATGGTGGCACTCACATGAGAGTGGAGGAAGTGGGGCGCTTAGAAAAGGAAAATGTGAGAGTGGACTGCAAGTAGAATAGTAGGGATATCGACAACTGAAGTCGGGGAAAGTAGAAGTATGTTCAGTAGGCCTCCTCCCTCAGTACACACTTGCTGATAATAACTCCGTGGTTGGCATAGCCGAGTAAGACAGGAAAAAAGACGATGGATGTAGAAGCTTTCATAATTCAATATTCTTTTTCTGTCATAGACCGCTTTCTGGATCCATATGACTCCCGGGCCTTGTTCCCATGGTCGCCTATTTGTCATGTGACATCCCGATAGCTTAATCATGTTTTTCACAATTAAATATTTGTTGGTCCTGATGTGAAATTCGAGCTCCGATTTGTAACTACGTATTCTGGGTGAAAATTTATTCTAGATTCCAGCATTTCTGTTAACGAAGTAGTTCTTGTATCCAGCAATCTTCGACCTGAATTCCAGCAGTGAATTCTCCTTATTTCATGTGTTGCAAAAGGTTGAATTTATGTTTTCCCCACTAAGGTAGGAATGCATGCTTTTTTTGTGAAGGACGTTAAAGTAGATGATTTGGTTGTGCTTCATGCGTCTCAGCCAGAGGGGATCAAGTGTGAGCTTTTCACATTGTTCGAAATTTTCTACTTTTGATGAGGTACTTAGTAAACCTTTACTGAAGGTTCGTTGTATATGTTAAAGTGCATTGCTATCGCGCATTTTGTGCTACGGTATACCACTGAACAGTTATCCAATAGGTGACGAAAAAGTGATGAGCAGTTGCAAACTGTACGTGTTCCAAACAGTTCTGGCCTAGGCAGTAACGTAAGGTACTTCATTGGTTCATTGGTTGGTAGAGAGCAGAAGGAAGTTCCTGTGTCAGCTCCGTCACTTTCCGATATTGTCCCCTCCTCCGTTCGTAAAAATATAAGCACTACTTGTCCATGAATGATCTAATTTAATGTCAGCACTCCGAAGAATTGTCATCTGGTGTTATCCGTTAAAACGTATCGGTAGACAGGGAGGCGCATCCGACCGGAACGTCGAAAGTTTGCATTAATCTGTTAAACAGCACTTTGGGAAAGTGCTGTATGCAGCCGTCTCGCATTTACCTTTGTCCCATCAGCGACTTTGTAAGTTCCTGGTGTGCACACAGATTTCACACGGGTCGGCGGTCCGAACACATTACCTCCTTTCCGGGAATAGGGTAGTCTCACACGAACAAATGCCCTGGAGGATACCTCCTCCCAACACGTCTATATCTAGCCCTGTAAACATCCGACTTTCGTATTCGCTGTGATCAGTGGTTTCTTCGGATGTAAAGGCTGCATTTAATCGAGTTCGAATTGTTCGCTCTAGCATTAGTTCCGACGGGGTGGTTGCCTTTGAGGTATGTGGAGTGGTTCTGCATACCTCCAATGCAGACACCAACGCATCATCCCGGGATGCTCCCAAAAGCCGAAGGACTTGTAGAAATTCTTTCAAAGTACGATTAATTCGTCCGACGAGTCCGTTCGCTGCAGGATTATAAGGTACAGTCCTCGTGTGTCTGATACCATTGCGTCTTAGGAATTCAGCATACTCGTTACTTCAAACTGCGGGACATTACCAGTGCCTATTTCTTCCGGCAAACCGTACCTTGCAAACAAACAACGGAGCCACTTTATGATGATGACTGTAGTTATGTTCCCGCATAGAATAGCCTCTGGCCATTTGCTGTAGAAACATGTAGACACTAGCAGGTTTCACTTCTGCGGAAGTGCATTGGCAAACGGACCCATAATATCGATGGCAATTTTTGCCCATGGCTTCATTGGGTACACGATAGGTTGGACCGGAGCATTCATGGACCTCGCACTCTTATCGGATTGTTGACAGGCGTAAAATTCCCGAATAACCGCCTGCACGCTGGAATTCAACTTCGGCCACCAATAGTATTGCCGTATCAGAGCTTTTGTTTGCACAATCCTTGGATGACCTTCATGTACACATGCAACCACCATAGAAATAAGAGCTGCAGGGACAACAAACTGCTCGTCACTAATAATGCAATTGTTCACAGTAGAAAGCTCGTGCCGTAGAGTATGGTATGGAAGCAACTTAGGTTGGATGTTGGTACGACTGTGCCATGAAGTGAATATGTACTCCCGAAGCTTCGCTAGGACAGGGTCTTTGTCAGTGTGCTCTCGTATCCGGTTAAATGCTATCATAAGTGTTCCGTCTGAGAGCTGCGATATCATATTTACCTCCTCTGAGTCCACGTTTTGCCCTTCGTTGGAGAGTGGGAGGCTCGACAGGGCATCTGCAAGTTGGTTAAGGCACTCTGGCACGTATTTTAGTTCATAATCATAGTTCAATAAACACGAGTATCATCGACTCAAGGGTATCGGCTTTTGGCTTTTGTTACCGCGACTTAGTAGCGTTGTAAGACCAGAATTATCAGTGCACAAAGTGAATCGACGTCCGAATAAGTAAAAGTGCCATTTCTCACATGCCTAGACGCATGCGAGGACCTTCTTCTCGCCGGTGGAGTACTTTGTTTCAGTATCAGATAAGGTACGCGATGCGTACGCAATCACTCTCTCCTGGCCATCGTGCAGCTGGGACAGAACTGCACCCAAGCCAACATCTGAAGCATCCGTTGAAACAAACGTTGGACAGTGCTTCTTGAAGATCGCTACTGTTGGAGTGGATTCAATCATCGCTCGTATGGTCATAATGTAGAGGGGCCGCTTCCAAGAACGCCTCGGGGGAGCTCTTCGGAGCTAGCTGAGAGCGGATCGAGTAGGACGGCTAGCGACGAGTCTGGGCCCGGAACTACGGAGCGGGAATATGTGGACAGCGCAATAAATCAGACATATACGCCGCTAGCGCAGCCCACAGGACCGAGGCCGAGCCGATTGACACAGCCCAGAACAAGCAAGTCGAGAGCTCTCGAACGACTCCTGGCCGATCCAAATCGGGTACAGAGAAGTGGAGATCGAGGCGAAAACAGGAAGGAGGGTCTTCCAAGTCAGAGCTCCCGAGGCGAAAGGACTGGCTCGTCTCTAACATCCGTACCTATGTTGCGTTGTGGGACGGAAATCTAGTCGATATTCGATGGCGCGCGTGAGACCCTCATGTGCCCATTTTCGGTGTGTAATAAACGTCTACCCCCTGTCGTGTCGTTTTCGCTACAATGTAAGCATTGTCTTGTTCAGTAGCCCTATGAAACTCCTGGGGTTGGCGCATCAACCTCCGTAACGGCTCAGCAATAGTCGCAAACTTCGGTAAATTTCAAAGGTAATAACACGAACACAAAGAATGCTTCATCTGTAACATTGCATGGTTTTGGACAATCGAGAATGGCTCTGGTGTTCTGCCCAGCGTACCGCTGAAGTTAACAATATCCAAAGCGACTTGAAAGCCATTGAGAGATGGGCTGATATGTGACAGATGACATTTGCAACATCGAAGTGTAGTATTCTAGCGTATGGATGTCAGATAGCAGCAGAAGTGTTCAGGCTTCATGATGAAGTCATTCCCGTCAGGCAGTCTGTTCGTGACTTAGGTTTAAGATATTCTAGTTCGTTAAACTTTAGCGAACATACAAATCATATCGTGCAAAAGGCTAAGCAGTCGGTCGGGCTCATATGCCACCTGCTATCCTTGAAAGAAACCAGACTAATTGCTTTCAAAATCAGTATCTGGCCTTTGCTTGAATATTGCTGTGCTGTGTCCAGTAACTTGCGAAAGGCTGACTTGAGAGCCATTGAAAACCTTCAACGCGCCTTTACGAAGCGCATAGTTGGCTATTCAAGCACGCTTTCATACGTAGGTGCAAGCAGTTGAATCTTGAACTTCTGTGGTTACGAAGAATGCAATTAAATCTGTGCTTCCTCCACAAACCCGCGTGGCGGAAAGCATATGCTGGAACCAATCAATTGCACTTTCGGGAAAACACCATTTATGAACTGCGAGATAATGAATGCATATTCTATTTACCTAAATTCAAGAGCAGTCTAAGGAGAAATTTCTATCTTCTTAGGTATGGCTACATTTGGAATAAGCTGCCAAAAGAGATTAGATGTATTGAACATTTTGCATGTTCAAGAAAATGATAAAGGCTTATCTGTCAACGGACAGAGCGAAATGGATCTTAAAAATTCAACTTGATGATTAAAAGCTGTATGAAGAAGGGCCAGATCATGTATGATACCGGCGAACATCGACTCGAATGCACCAGAGAAAACATGATCAGCTAGGATGAGCTGCTACAAACCGCTTCTTATGCCATCCTTAACGCTACCTCCTATGCGGTTTTACTCCTTTCAAACTTAATTCATACCAACTGTCTTAGGTTTAAAACCGAGAGCAAAATTATTTACTGGTAGGGCGTCAGGAACTATTTTTGTAATTTTCCCCACAAATTGATTAATTCGTAATATTATTCTGCGATCCCTTTCGCTACATTTGTTCTCCAGTGCTAATCATTTCCCCTTCTTTTCTGAAGTTAACAGTCCAGAAACATATACTTGAATTCAGTGATGGCAATAACTGATTCCCTATGCGACTTTTGCCTATGGACAAGTCCCACAGTCATCTGTCTCCGGCTGTCACGCCACACAATTTATCGTATGATCGGCTCGATCCATTTCTACGCCGATGTAAAAAACATACCTGCCTATTTTTTACACTAACGATATAGTTTTCACATAATTCTTCTTTTCTATATTCTTCCTTATTTCATTGTTGGCCACGACTGGGCTGATCTCCTGTGGTGACGGATTACAGCTTCGAGATTATAAAAGACTTTACCTATGCAAGGCAAATTACCACCAACTGACTGGCGTGTAAAAAAGTGCCATAATAGAATGATCCGCATGACGGACTGGGCTGAGGCTTCATGGCCCATAATACATGTACAAAAGCAGCTCTAAAATGAACAGAACATATGATAAACAGGTGATGGCTCATATGCTACTATGCCACACCGGCACACGACCAGTTATTGCATGGAAGCGCGGGCGAAACCTTTCGAGGGAATACCTTGCATGGAAGCAGGTACCCTGGAGATGGTTCCAAGAGTGGCCGCATTACTTTAACTGGACATCTGTTTAAATCTGCGTACGTTATTGTTCCTGGTTTTTAATTTCTTCAATGCATTAATCCTGCCAATTAGTTTAGTACCTGTTTTGGATCCATTGTAAAAAGCGTGAACAAATTGATTATCTTTTGCTATCCTGTTGTACACATTGATCAGACCACATAGTTGGACTGCACCTCGAATCACCGAGGAATATACCATTTATTTATTTATTTAAAACATGTCTAATAAACTCGACAGTGGGGTTACTACCAAAGACACAAATATCATCCATATACACAACATATCCTTTGAGATCTGATAAGGATAGAGTAATAAATTTCTGCCAAGCTGCTGGGGCACTACTAAGGCCTATTGGTCGCACTTTGTATTGATACAAACTGTCTTACATGAGGAAAGGAGTCAAATGTCGGCAATCTGGAGTCAGTGACATGTAGTAGTATGCACTACGAATATCCAGCTTTGAGAAAAGTTCGGCGTTTGATAGCTTAACCATCAACTCGTCGACACAAGGCAGAGGGAAGTTGTCCACAATTATCTGTCGATTAAGCGCTCGAAGGTCTGTACATAGACGAACAGAACCATTTTTCTTTTGAACGGCAACTAGTGGATGAACCCATTCAGAACACTGTATGGATTCTATCAAGTCTACCGTGACCATATTTTTCAAAGCATGTGACAACGCCTCTTCCTTGGCCAGAGGTACAGGCCTAGGTTGAGAAATGTTGAACGGTTTGTAATCCGCGCCCAACCGAATGCGGTGCATTGCTTTTGGGACTCTGCCATTATCCGGAAGAAAGAGATTTGGGTAACTGGAATGTAACGAATGAAAGTTGAAGCTGGCAATGGTCATCCGGCTGACGCATGGTGCTACGTTCAATAAGACCATGACATTACGTCCCAGTAGGGGCTTACTGTCAGTTTTAGAGACGTAAACTGCAACTATACGCTTCCTGCTGTTTATAAAAAACATTGAAAATGTAACAAATCCGAGTATCTGGACAGTACCATTAGAGTAGCTGCTGAACGTGTAAGCGGAAGGATGTACAGCTAGTTGACGAAAATGCTGTTTGCAAAAACAATATGGCATAACTGTGATTGGTGACGCGGAATCTAGTTCCATGTCTAGACAAATGGATTTGTTTCTAACTTCAAAAAGCACACGACGAATATCTGGCGAAGGCAATTTGGGTTCTTGAGTTGGAGACGAAAGCGGATGTTCGCATTCATTAACGCCATATATAGATTGTTCAGTGGTGACCGGAGAAGCACTGGAGTCATTTACAGAGTCTACTAAAGAAATGGCGCGGGAACGATAAACCCGAGCAAAATGACCGGCCTTTTCGCAATTCTGGCAGATTTCACTCTTTGCAGGACATGACTTATCATTTGCATGGTGTTCAGCATTTCCACAACGGTAAAACTTATGTCTAACTGAGGATCGCGTCAGAGAGCATGTGGAATCCAAATGGTCAATTTCAGTAGCACCTGTATTAGAGAGGAAAACTTTGTTTTGTCCCGTGACTGCGACCTTCGCGCGAGCTACGTCACAGGTCCTATCCCATGTGAGCATTTCTGCGTTCTGCATTAAGAGACACGCTGATGCGAGAATCCGTGAGCCCAGAAATCAATTGTTGTATTAGCAAAGTTTCTTCCACATTTTTCTTGGGACTACTATTGTAGTCACACTTTCGAACAGAACAAACAAGATGGGAAATGAATGCATCCAGTGATTCACCAGATGCTTGTTTCAGCTGCGGAACACTGTACCGAGAAGTATAAGTGTTCACTCGAACACCCCAATGTTTATCGAGGGCCGATAAGACCTCCGTCAACGGGGGTTTCTCCCGCAGGTTTAGAGCATCAAATATATGTCGACCCTCTGAGCCGAGGTGCAAGCGCAAAAGCTTTAAAGTATCCTCTGTTTTCAACGTCACGGATGGATTGAGAACTGGTAGCACAGCAATATAATCTAAAAAACTACTTTTCCAGTCTTTCCAGAATTCTGAAATTGGGTTAACCGCAGAGTCAGTCCAGAACGATGAGCATACAAAAACATTGATAACGCGCGACGTCAATTAGTTGTGTCCCGAAAAAGCAGCAAACCAGAGCAGCACGGGAAGGTATGTATGGAAAAAACCGTCAGCACACACGGGCAGTACAATTAAAGCGACAGAAATTCGAATTGCAACCAACCAAATGCAAGATCACGTGACTGGCCAACAAGTGCTAAATAGAAGTGGGAGTAGAATAAGCGAATCGAAAGCAAAAATAAATCAAAGTATTTGCACACGACAGTTTGGAAGCACATAACGTCTACTGACAGTAGCAGTGTACGACATGGTATTTAAAAACTCGAGGCTGCTATATATGTATATTCATGAGTAACGGATTTTTGTCTTGTTTGTTTGAGGGTTTCTTGCACAAGCTTCCAAAGCAAATATTCTTCCACACGCCCGGAAAAGCACTAGACTGCAGTTTCAAGCTGGTTGGCATCATAAGGAGTGCGCATCCATCGAGCTCCGAACCCATGAGCACCAGTGGCTTGCACCGCCAGTCAATGTCTTACGCCACTGAGGCAAGGGGGACAGCGGCGGACCGTCATGAATTCAAAAGCTGGTAGTACGGTGAACAGTGTAGACAAAAGTATGGTTTTCCGGATTGCACTGCATCAGATAGCATCAGTTTGCATTAGGCAAAGTAGAGGACTAAGGATCCTGCTTTTAACAACACCGATTATGACTGCGGTTGTTGCATATGTGTGATCCTGAATCTGTACCACCTATGTGTGGTTTGTAAGGTTCGATTTAAACCATGAAAGCAGGGGTACTTCGATTCCCTACGATATCATGTTGAATGTTATTTTACCTTGAGGCACTCCATCTAAAGTCTTGTCCATATCGAGGTAGATAAAGGTTGCAGACATGCCATTATTTGTGAGGCAGTTAGATAATGTAGAAATTTAAGTTGGTGTGTTATGCATGAACGAGCATTCAGAAAACCGTGCCGAGTCGTTAATTAACTTTCATGACAGCAGGAAGTCGAGGAGTGTAGCTTTGATATATCCCTCCACCATTTTGGTAGGATATATGCGTGATTCACTGGGTGATAATTCCTTGTTTCTACCAAGCAACCAGGTTTATGTCGCAGTATGACAATGGCTTCCTCGCACTGTGTTGGTGTGGTGCCAGAGTTCATGGATACAGTGAACATATTCAGTAACAGTAAGAGTATGCCGACACGCCAAGAGTCTGATAAGTGCAAAAGCTACATTATCTGTTCCATTGAAATGGAATATATTTGTGTATTTATAGGTTTGTGTAAGTCACGAAGTTCAAATTGACATGGTGTGTTAATGAATTGTGGCTGGTGCCATGCCCAATCTTAGAAGGTCATTATCCGCGATGAGGAGCAGAAATACTGATAAAATAGTTCACGAGCGTGTGTATAGTCAGTTATTATGCACTTGGTTGCCACAACCAGTGGGATCGTGTCCTGATCTATTTGTTATTCACGCGCTTTAAAAGCCTGATTATTTCACGGTTTTTACACTGGCTGCCGAGGGCTCATTTTCATCAGCATTGGTTTGGCATGCAAGCGGTATAATTATGGTCAGATTTTATGCTGTACAAAGAAGAAGTTTTTTGTCGATGGCTTCGATATTGCTGTCTCCCATCTTTACACTCCATAACCGACGGTTTGTCCATGTTTGAACTCATCAGATAGACAGCCTGAACTGGGAGTAGAACTCGGCACAGTGGTTGGCGGCTATCACCATTGAGCTCTGCCAGTAGCATTTGTTTTACGGTATGTTTCCAGCCAAAGCTTAAGCTTTACGATCGTCACATGTTAGGTAGGCTGTTTGGCCATTTGAGGAAAATGTGGATGCGTGTTTGGGGCGAGTGTGTGAATACATATATTAATGTTGCTGTAGAGAATATCTGCTGCAGCTGGTAAGTCACCAGTGTGGAAAAGAGCTGTCCCATTGAGTCGACCCACTAAATTGGCAATCAGGCCCCAGTCAATGGCTTTATATTGCTGGCATGCATTCGCAATGTGTCTCTGTTAAGATTAATGTTGCATGCATCGTGATCGTGGGCTACATCGAAGTAAACTTGACCTTAATCCGGATAGAAAGCGTTCCACGTTATTTGATTAGCCCAGTTCTGTAATTCTGCCGCATCTTTTGTGTCATTTTGCATGTTTATTTTCATTCAAATTCTATGTTGTTTACTTGATATTCCCGATGTAGCTTCGCTTGATGTGAATTTTGGCAAGGTGGCTGCCTATCTATTACCCTCCAGCTTAATTATACCGGCTCCAGCAGACTGCGACGGAGTGCCCCGTCCTCGTGACGGTGCTATACTCAAAGAGTGGTTCCCTGCATCCAGAGTGGAACGAGCTACAGCCCAGCCACCACCTTGCGTAAGTATGGTATGCATGATTCGCAAATTAGGCATGTATGCCTCTGCTGTGCATGTTGAAGGTTTGTGGGCCATCTTCGTTGAAACTTGGCTGCCTTCCACATGCCTCCAGGTCATTCCCTCGGGTTTACACTGCATATAGAGTGTGTGGATGGAGCTGTGAGTGGTGCAACGCAAGCCACCTAAGATTACTCCGTAGATACCGAGGTCATGTGGCTGTCCTTTGGATGCCACAGTTACATGCGAATCCGGAGCTGGATGCCGCCAATCATGCATTCGTTATGTGGACACAACTGATTTTGATATCGTGTAAGATTACTGAATATCAATGTTCGCCTGTAGCCTAGAGGTAACAAGCTCGTCTCGTAATCTTGCGGCGCGAGTTCGAATCTGCGTAGGAGTGGGCGTCCTCGCAGTGTACTCAGCCCCCGTGCGACTGATGGTGGTCGGACGGCAGCGAAGCGCCGTTACGGCGCACAGCTGACACATTATTATTTATTTATCTTTTTGAAAATAAATGATACCAGTCAAGGATCACTACCAGAAAATGCTCTAGAACATCGGTGGATGCAGTTGATATGCCAACGTTGAATACTTGATCCCAGATAGGACACGTTTGATCCATCCGAAGGAAGGTTGGGAAGATTCGTGTATTTGACCAGAACATGGCTTGAGGGTCATGGTCAATCCGGTAGGTTCAAGTCCCCATATATTATCTTGAACAAGTCAGGTTGGTGTGTTATATGACAGAACAGATCATGTAGTGAGTTAATTTCCGCGACAATGGAGCTTGGGTATATGTATATACATCGAAAGAGTAACTGGCGCTTAAACGTGTGCTTGATTGTGGACGGCACCGAGCATATCTGACTGCGTTATCAATCGCGGAAATGGATATGGAGTGTGTGGATGGAGCTGTGGGTGATGCAGCGCAAGGCACTTATAGTCCTTTTGTAGGCGCAGGCGTCCTGTGGAGACCACAGCGGCAGACAAATCCGGAACCGGACGCCGCCATCCAATGGCGTAAAAAACAAAATTCTCGCATCTTGGACATCGTTTTTCATTGTACTTCACAAAAGGGAGGTGACTAGAAATGTGAATGAACAACATTGCACAGACGCTCAAAAAGCGTAATTTGCCTAATATTATGGAAAAGTTGTTAAACATTAGTTGCGCTATAAAATAGTGACTGATACGGACACTAGCATTGTAGTGTTGGTATTTCAATTATTGAAGCACAGCGACCCACATGGGAGAGCGCGGATGCAACAGCCCCTTGAAAACCCAAAAATGAAAACATGTAGCTTCCATGCGGAAAGCAGTCAAGATAGAAGGCAGACCTCTACCAAAACATTGCAGCAGACTAAATGGAACAGAGGTTTTATACGAGTAAAAAAGCTAAAGTTTAATAGGTTCCTTAGAATGGTCATGGTGAGGTATGGAAAAACCGTCAGCAAGTGTGTTCACACCAGTGAACTCACCGCGGTATTCATAGTACAAAATGTAAATCCACTGTAAGACTATAAGGATGACAAATGGGCCTTTAGTGTATATGATGCCACCGGTGTTGAACACACAAAGGTGGAGCCTATTCTGGAACTTGACCGGGCAGTGAAATCTCCAAAAGACATTCATGTTCAGGCAATGAGCAGTTAGTCATGTGATATTGTGCAGTGAAAAGAGTGCACAACCAACAAGGCTTTGAATCCTACCAGCGTCCGAGTGCAGACGACAGATTCCGGTGGGGCATTCCACGTTCTGCAAACGCAAACAGAAAAGAAATTACGACGGCATTCAAAACGACTGTACTGTCCTGTCAGATTGAGATGATCGCCACCCGAATTACTGCAATGACTGACTCTTTACCGATCAAAACAACCCTTCTCCCTTGGACGTCTCATTGAATCCGCCTTCACTTGCAGAAATAGGATGTGAGGTCAGAGAATTGCAACTGAATAACGCCGCAGGAACAGACAGTTTCTGCAGCCCACTTCAAATTCAGGAACCAGCTCCTTTGAACGATATGCACAACTTATTACTGCAGGTGTGGGAGCGGGAAACTGCCCCAATAGAATTCAGCCACTCCGTTATAGTCCCAATTTTCAAGGAAGGTCAAGTTCAGAATGCGGCAATTACAGACGGATCAGTGTAGTCACAATTGGCCTTAAGTTACTTAACTCTCTCTCTCTCTCTCTCTCTCTCTATATATATATATATATATATATATATATATATATATATATATATATATATATATATATATATCGTTGGCGGCATCCGGTTTCGGATTTGCCTGTCACTGTGGCCAGACACAGGACGCCTGCACCTACAGAGGGACCATGGATAGCTTGCGCTGCACCACCCACACACCCCATATCCAGTGTAAACCCGAAGGAATAAGACCGGGAAGCATGTGGATGGGAGCCACGTTTCATCAACGGAGCCGGCTCACACTCCTTCACAGACAAACACAAGCACACTGTATTTGGGAAATCAAGCGCACACAAGGCGGTGGCTGGACCGTAGTCCGCTCCACACTGACTGCATGGAACCACTCTTCGAGCCTAACACGGCCACCAGGACTGTGCACCCCGTCCCTTCCAGCAACGACTAACTGTCTTCTGGAGCCAGTAAGCACGAGGTAGTAAGCAACAGATAGGTAGGCACCTTATAAACATGCACATCAAACACAGCCACACCGGGGATATCAAGCAACAGCCAATCACCTGGAACGACAAGATGAAATAAAACAAATACAATAATGCATACAGATACGGTGGCATAACTCTAAGCTAAATAAGCATATGAAGTAAGTTGGTTAGCAACAAATCCGCGATAAAGAAAAATGTCCACAAGCTAGTTAAAATGCTACAAAACGCAACAGAGTTACCGAAGATAAGCACAATTAATGTAAGCAACGTGGCCAGTTAATAGAAGAGCATTCAGGTAGGCAAAACAAACCAAATAAAGTGGAATGAAATTTATCCAGCTTAAAAAGACCTAGTTTAAGTGTAAGTTGGTTTAGCCCAACTGCGGTGAAGAAGCATCAAGAATGCAACATCAGCCTCAGCATGGGGCATATATATATATATATATATATATATATATATATATATATATATATCAAACCATAAGTCTACAGGAATAGAACTACAGCCAGGCTGGAGTATGAAGAACACGTTTGGTTCGTCACACTTTTTGACAAAGCGAATAGCCGACTTCAGTAGTGTTTGTGTTGTGAATTTCTCTTCCCCTCCCCTCCCCGTTTAGTTTTTTAGTATTCTGGAGATTCCCCGGTTTATCTGTGTAAAATTCTAAATAAAATGATTAGTTCATTTACACTTGGGCGAACCCTGCGGACTGTTGAACTTGTAGATTTCGGTTGCTTGAGTCGAACGTCATCTTTGTTTGGCGCTCGTCCCGAGTAACCTTTCTGCGTGCTTTGCACATTTTCTTTCTCCCCAGCTAGCAGCGTCAACGGTGTCGTTTTTTATAGCTAGGCTAACAGTGGACGATACTGGCGGCTAGGTGAAGACCTCATATAAGTATACCAAATAATGAGCGAGCCCAGCCACGTATACCGTCACCTTTTCATACTCAGCCCGAATATCAACCTAGGACACAATAGCCTGAAACTGAGTCAACAATTCAGTCGTCTAGACCAGTTTAACGGTCATTTTCGAAAAGCCATAGGTATCGAAGAATCAGTGGACTATTTGTACCGATCCGCACGTGCCCACCCTTTTCGAGCAGACCAACGCCATCACATACAATACATGAAAGCAATAGGCCATATGCATTGTCACTGTATGTTCACCATAGCCCATATTTCAGTTGCTCATTTGTTCGCCGAGCTGAGAAATTGGTTTGCAAACGTTTCACCGTCATGCGAGACGGCATCATCAGTGCGTCGCGATGTGGAGTGTAATCTCAGCTCGGCTAACAAATGAGCAACTGAATTATCAACCCGAGCTACCAGTTTTCCAAAACATTTTAAATAGCCCATATTTGTTAGGCTTCTGCACTTTGACGTCCGTGATATGTGGGAAGACGCCCAGGCCCCTCCTACTAACCGTCTCAGCAACCAGACCTCATAACGCCGGACGAAGGTTTGATGCCCCATCGGAAGCTCAGGCATGCGTTGCCAAAGAAAAAAACCAGTGTGTAAGAGATGGGATAAGTTCCTAAGGCAGTAGAAAGCTCCACAGTCGAAGTTATCGACCAAGCAAGGGCGCTAACGCATATTGCTCTTAATCATATCACGAGTCGCGCGCTCAGCGACGGATATTAAGTGGCAAGTTGGCCAACTTATACCTTGGGATTTCTGAGACCACCTATGTATTCCAAATACCACCTTAAGTTGTTCTACAGATACAACGCCCCTTGTCTACGGACTATCTCGACTTCAGGGAAGTTGCACACCTATCAAAGAAAGGAAACCCTTCCCAGAATACTGGTCAACCCGCCAAGGATGGATCGATACACTACACCATACGCACATTTCATGCCCCCAAGAAACGGACTGTACAAGCGCCGTCTACGTCACCAGTAACAGTGTTTACGTAGCTCAGCACTGAGATGGGGTTGGGTACTACCGTATGACAAGGACTCTCTTTCGGGAGCAGCCCAATACGGAACTCAATAACATGAGCCCCACTTGCTTGTGCTTAACTAGTAGGACCGGATTGCTAGGCAGACCACCTATGTGGCTGAATTTATAGAGTCCTTAAGACCCGATCTACTGTCTGGCGCAACTTTATGTCCTCTGACGTTCGCAAACTCAAGGGTGGAAAGCCTCCATCGTATACGTAGATGTAACTAATAGGACGCGTTGCTAGGCAGGCCACCGATCACGGTGAATTTTTGGGATCTCTAAGAACTGACCTGTTATCTTGCACAAATCATTGTTCGTGCCACTAGTTGCAAAGATAACGTTTGTATACCGCAGTGAGATCCCTGCAATTTGTTATATGCACGGATACTCCGGATACAAACAAGCTAACTAGCCTCTTTGGAAATATGACGCACAACGGCTCAAGTAACTCTGTGCAGACGGGTGAGTGAGCCGACTGCTGTTAGCATTCACCATAATCCGTTTTGCATGGTACCATCTCACCCCCTCACAACCTTATTATTTTTATCAAACTACTCTATCGGTTCACCGATGCGCGTTTTAGAAGATAAACTTATTTATGATCCTAATTTGTAATTTGTTCAATGATCAACTTAGGGGACATGTTAATCCCGTGTGTTTTCACTCGTCATCAATCGCTGTTCGATTGTTGTACTGTACAAAATAACAGTTTCCCTGCAACTCGATCTGTCTTTTGGAATCGCTATCCGCGCTCCTCCATGCAAGATCTCATGCTCGATGCATGAGATGATACTAAGGACAATGTTATGTCTTTTGATTTTTACTTCGTAGTCTGGAATGTTTGCGATCACATGTTTTCATATATCGCATCTTTGGTATTACAGCACAATAACTGAAGATGATGATGATACACTTCGTGGCAAGTGAATTCGCGTGGAACGAAGGAAACTTTTAATTACATTCAAAAATACTAATGGACGCAATTTAACAAAAGGGGGAAGAGAGCAGTTCGAACTAGCGGCTGATAAGATCTCCCATTTCCTGATCAAGTTCCAACTCCGAAAGACCGCGATTCACGCCAGCTGGATTGGCAGGGACAAAGTACCAACCACGGTAATCGCCATGGATGCGCTGTGATTCGCGGAACCAGCGTTCTTCTTCGCTATGTAAATAACGAAAAGACAAAGTGACATTAAGCAAACCAGAAAAATAGTGTGGCCACATAAAGGGCTGTTGATTTCATGAATGCAAAAGGGTGCCGCTGGCATGTAGCTGCAGATGGTAGAATTTCAATGGTACTGCAACTGGACGCCCATTAAGCTAGGGATTGTAAAGGATACATTAGAAATAACGGTGGGGGGGGGAGATTAAGGGAAGTAGGTGGAAACGAGAGAAGAGATACATCAGCTGCTTGGATAGCTTTTTGTAACTTCATGACAGCCGAGGTAGGAAGTACCTAGAAATTGTTGAGAAATTCACTTATTTAAGGTTGTATGCTGGTTGTGAGTGATCAATGCTGAAGATGATGTCGCATTCATGATGCTTTTTCACCGTAGTTGGGCTAAACCAACTTACACTTAAATTAGGTCTTTTAAGCCGGATAAATTTCATCCCACTTTATTTGGTTGGTTCTGCCTACCTGAATCATCTTTTATTAACTGGCCACGTTGCTCACGCTAATTGCGCTCATCTTCGTTAACATTAATGCGTTTTTAGCATTTTAAGTAACTTCTGGACATTTTTTACCCATCGCTTATTCGTTGTTAACCAACTTACTTCATATGCTAATTTAGCGAAGCGTTATGTCCGCATAGCCGCCTGCTTTTACAAATATATTTTAGTTGATAACGTCATTTCGAGTGATTGACTGTTGTTTGACATCTCCATCTCTTGTGCATGTTGACAACGTGCCTACCTGTCTAATACCCACTACTCCATACTGCATTCAAATCGTTGGTCGTTGTTAGAGGGGACGGGGTATACGCTCCTTGAGGCAGTGCTAGACTCGAAGAGTGGTTCCATGCACCCAGTGTGAAGCGGACTACGGTCCAGCCACCGTCTTGTGTGCACTTGATTCCCCAAATACAGCGTGCTTGTGTTTGTCTGTGAAGGAGTGTGGGCCGGCTTCGTTGATGAAACGTGGCTCCCATCCGCATGCCTCCCGGTCTTATTCCTCGGGTTTACACTGGATATGGGGTGTGTGGATGGAGCTGTGGGTGGTGCAGCGCAAGCCATCCATGGTCCCCCTGTATGCGCAGGCGTCCTGTGGCTGGCCACAGTGACAGGCGAATCCGAAACCGGATGCCGCAAATCATGCTGGTTGGGATATTGTCAGGGCGCACAGACCAAGCCTTTGGTTCAAAAGCCTGGACGCAATGCAGCGAGAAGTCAGCATTCCGGCTTTAGAAAAATTGACGCCACACCATCCCCAATCCTCAAATTAGAGGACCAAGGAACTGAATTTGTTTGAGCTCTAACCACTGTTTCAGTTGGTGAATAATTCCTGTAAAGGCATGTAAAGGCAATATAGCAAACAAGGTCGTTTTCGGCGATCCATCATCAGGTAACACATTTAGATAGCTAACATAGAACATGTTAAAGCACGTATTAAGAATGGGGTAGAAAGTTGACATAACACTCGTGTTTCGACTTCCTCACACGATTGTAGTCGTCACATCAAGCGTTGAGTGTGTGACAGATGGCCAGGGGAGAGCCACAATCCTCCCAAATTGTTTATGCACACATAGAGGGGGGTGGTGGTTGAGACGGATGGTGATCGCCTTTGCCATTGCAAGTATGCGGCACTTGATCAGTTTGGAGCGGACTGCCCCCTCTCCCCCACACGCGATAGATCGGGCGGAACGCCTTTGTGATGTCAACCGAGTGATTCGTATCGGCTAAATGTGCGACAATCGCAGCGGTGCAGGTTTTGTCCACCCACGACCCAAGCATGCTGCGTGATTCTCTCGTACACAAGAGCAAGTAAATTGGTACACATTAAAGTGGCATCCACGGAAAATTTATCGTTCAGTTGTAGAGTTAGCACAGGTGTGGAAGCGAAGAAGATCTGTAGCTGCACTGTGAAGTAGGTGTTCTTTACAGCACTTCTGGGCCTTCTGCTAATGAATGTCACCGTGTTATCGCCTGTGAAAGGCAATGATAAGCATACAATTTTCTTTTCTATCGTATGCAACGTAACACCTCGCTAGTCAATCAGCATGTTTCTGCCGATGTATGACTCGAGGCAGCCATTGTTAAGAAATGACTCCTTTATTTTTACATGCTCGTGTGCAATCGTATCTTCCGAGCAAATATTCATTGCTCTTTGAGTAAGGCAACGGATTAAGTTGTGCTCTTGTTGTTGTGGCACAAACTGGTATACTGACCAGAATATGTTGATTTTCTATAAACTCTGTGTTGTATTGTTCCGTCTAGTCGACATGACATTTGTACGTCTATAAAGGTCCTACCTTCACCCGACTCCAGTTGATTCAATTGGTAGAGTCAAGTCTCAAGGGATCGGAGGGCAATACCCAGTACAGCTCAATAGGTCCAAGAACCGTTGCACCAAGGTCCAGTCTCGTTGTGACGGGTCTATAAAATTTGCCGAAATGCGAGAAAATTGGGTGGCCGCTAGAGGAAGTAAGTACGATGATCTGTACAAAACGATGACCAATGTCGCCAGGAAACAGTAAACCACAGGGTATAGGTGTCGCAAAGAATGACGAGGTATTCCGTTGAACATGTGACATCCATCTGTGACTTTAAGGACCTAAACTGGCGACAAAGTTGGAGTGTTTAAACGAAGTATATGCTAACCGAGGCTGCTGATGAACCGGCAGCTCGCATAATGACAAGCACCTTTGCTTAACATGTGTAAGTGGGTTTCACATAGCTAGTATGGTGAGAAAGAGGGCACGGCACCGTCATAGCAGTTATGGTACCTTAACGACTGGTGGGACTACCAGGCGCGATTTCGGCAACAACAAATGCGACGGTTGTTCTTTAACGTACAACTGATGAAGTTTTATGAAGCCATTTGTGGTAAATAATTGACACAAGCACCGGAGTTTGTTACGTGAGCTGGTGACACTGACTTGTTCAGATCGTCCGCATCGTGTGACTATGGGTTAGCTTCGCACTGGCCAAGCAATAATCCCTTCATTTCGTGTCATATGGAGTGGGTCATGCGAGTTACACAAACCTGTTCAGTGGTTGAATAAACGAAGTCCCGTGTTGACCATTTCTGCCCGGCCTGACTGCAATTTGGAGACGCATTTTGCTCACTTCCGTTATGGCATTACATATGTTTACAGTCCCGTGCGTAAGACTAGTAATTCAAAGGCTGGCAGTGTGAATGGACAACCGGGACAAATTAAGCGAAAACAGAATTCCCTTGTCCAAATTTATTTCTTGCACAGCAGTCAACAAACTACAGTTGCTCCATGCAACTGATTAACGAAGTGGAGATGTAAATCACTTATAAGTCTGATCAAGCTTCTATGCGAGCGCTGCCAAACAAGCTAGTGTGAAGCGCCGTGCGCTTCGGTGTGTGCCCCCACGTAGCAGGTGAATGGTAGTGTTGGCGACAAGATCGTTGAGAAAGCTGCCAAGCATTTCTCTTGTATGTGTTAGCAATCTTTTTGGACAATTTGCTGTGTAAATCCACCTGTTCGATATCCAGCAAGTGGAAGTGTCTGATTCAATCCGGCTTCAAAAGGTTCGAATCGTGGTGGCATGTGGTAAAAATGATACCGATTGAAATGGAACAGACAAAGCGGCATTCACGCTGAGAGTAAGTGGAAGCCGAATCAGCATTAGTTGGCTGAGTGGCTGGTCATACGCTCCACAACTGTGCTATCTGAATCTATGTAGGTATGCAACTGAGCCAGCCTCTTTTGACGCTGGTGGTGACTGATTTACGTGCATCGCTAGCATCGGTAAAATTGGAGCCCATCATTTAAGTAGAGTGCCGTACTGAAAGGAAGTGAAGAGATCAAGGGTTAGACAGTGGTGGTTTGACCATGCAGTAAGCTTCATCGTGTCCATGTCCATCGTGTAACACGCCAATTCCTGCATTGCCGGTAAAATGATGGTGCTTCCCATTTAGGTGACCAAGTTTCGGGACATGGGGTTCCTAGAAATCTAGTGAAAGAACTGGAGCACCAGTCAATCCGAACGGTATCCTTTTACTTTAGCAATGTCTCTCACCGACTGTAAACGCTGTCTACACCAAGTCCTCTCGTATGAACACCAGCTGCCAGTATCCAGATTTCAGATCCAATGCCATAAACATCTTCGATTTCTGCAGTCTGTCAAAAACATTTGTGACCGATGGAACCGAGACGAAACGACTCAGTGAGATTTCGTTCAGTCTTCGGAAGTCTAAACAAAGCGGTACTTAATATTCGTCTTCTTTACTAAAACCACCAGGGAGTGGTACGGGCTGAGAGCCTCTTTGATAACACCCGCATTCAACGTCATATGCACTTGCCTATTGATCACAGCTTCGAGGTGATTGGGAGTGCTGGAACTACAGTCCCGTTGACCACATCTGAACAGAGTTCGTTGAAAGACTCAGGGACTCGATCAACAAAGCGTCGGAGACCCAACCACATCGTTCCGCAAAAGAGCCGCCAATTCTCAGAGACAGGACTCGAAAGGGCATAGCAATAAGAGACAAAGCATAGCGTGCCTACTTCGGGCAATTTCCTGACCCACCGTAACCATTGTACCACACTAGTACGTGAGGACAAAGTAACTTATCAAAGCGCCTAGGCAAAACGTTTCCGGCAAACAACAGACCATGGTTCAGACATGTCAACAACCTACGCGAACTAAAGGATTGCATCCCACCACTTTTCACAACAGACGGAAAGGTACAAACCGCCGAGGAAGCAACCAATGTCCTGGGGAGGTATTGTAATACGCCATGATTTTCGAACTCACACGCTGTCCAAGTTATATACCGACATCGATTTTGCCGACCCCAGGGTTTACACATCCAATTTGCAACCCAGCGACTGTGCTAAAGAAGTTGCTTTCATTGAGACCATAGCTCCCTGGGAGCCGACAACAATCGCCTGAAGACACTGAAGGTTGCAGCCACTAAGCTAACTGAGCCTCTGTCACAGTTCTTTCAAAGATGTTTCGGTGAACAACAAACTCCCAGTATGTGGAAGCATGGCATTAGTGTTCTAATTTTGCAAAGGCAGTAGCCGTTGAGACACTGCAAAGTATCGCCGAGTGACTTCTCTCCCTGTGCAATGGAAGCAGTCGTCGCTGAGGCTCTAATGGACTATTCGGAAAAATACGTCTTAGCACTGGTGATGTGCCACCAACCTCATTATGGCACGAGGTAGTTGGAAGTATGTGGCTGATGGTAGGGTCAGAGTCGACGTAACCTACCTGGACTTCGCCAAAGCCTTCGACTGCCTGGATCCCCGCATTCTACTTCACAGGCTGGTTTGCAGAACAATCTCTGTGGCGCCAGCTGGGTGGTTCGGGATTTTCCCGTTATAGCAAATGGTTCGGCGGCAGTGTTCCAGAACGTGGTGGGTTTTCACCTGGCAAGTGTTCTCCCTATAAAAAGCCACATATGTCCATTTAACAACACTGTGACGTGGCGGACGTGACTCGCCACTAAATAAAGTCACTGCCCCTCGCTTCACCTTGGCGAAGCATTGTATTGCAGCAAGTTTATGCCGTAATTTTGCGGAGCATTGGGCCCCTGTTTGATAAAGGAACAAACGAAAGGCGTATGAACTGAGCAATCAGCCACCGGCTCCGCTGCCTTGCGGGCAGGCTATTCAGCCAAAGCCTCGGAGTAGTGTCCCCTAAGTCAACACCCTACTTCGGCTTGGGCAACCGGGTAGTATCTCGCCCTCTGACGAAATCATGACTTTGATATGTTGTGTTTTCTTTTACTATTTCTGTACCTTCTTTTGAGTTCCATGGTTTCCGATGGCTGTCTATTCATAAACTGTTGCAATATATATATATATATATATATATATATATATATATATATATATATATATATATATATACTTCACAGGACACAGAAACATGGAATCGGAGATCCTGTTCTTGGTTGGATTGCAAACCTCCAACAACGGAGCCTCCAAGTGCGTGTTAGGGGACCACTCTCCAACCCGATCAAGGTGAAATGTGGTGTTCGTGGCGTTTGTCAACGACCTCGCAAGGGTTATCTCCAATTTCGCGCTTTCCGTTGATGATGCTAAAGGATGGCAAGAAGGTCGCGATTTTCACCAACATGAGCTGGATTGCGTTCACGAATGGTCAACGAGGAACCTACTCCAGTTCAACACAGCTAAGTACGAGGTGATCCACCTGCGTCACCAGCCGGAGAACGTTTATAAATTTGGAGACCACATCTTGCAGAAAGCCTGTCAAGAGCGTGACCTGCGTGTACTGGACGATCTCGGATGCTTGAAACAAGCAGAGGCGTCGAGAACCGGTTAATCAACACTTCGGCTTTCTTCACAGAGCGTTCGGTCAGTGTGACTGCTCAATCTTTCTATAAATGCTTGACGCCTACGTGCAACCACAAGTGGAACACGCCATCCAAGCGTGGCACCCGTGCCAGAAACGAGATCATGCTACCCGAGACTCTTCAACGAAGGGCATCTGAGAACGTTAGCGACCACTGCTACCTGCCCTACCAGCTTAGATTGAAGTCCCTAAGAATTTAAAGCAGTCGATATCGACGCTTGCGGAGGAGCCTCATAACAGCTTTCTAGATTCTGAAGAACCCAAACCACATTGCCGTCCACCAGCAGAGCTGGACCATAACACCAACCTAAGAGATCATCCTTTGAAGCTGACAATACAGTTTAGTCGGCAGGAATGCCGCAGAAATTTCTTATCCACTCGAGTGTATCAGCCGTAAAATGCTCTCCCAACTTATATCATCTCTGTTTCCAACATAATGATATTAAAAAAAACTATCCGCACTTCATTTTATAACTAGTGTTAGCCACGAGGTTAAGCAATGCAACCAAACGGTTTGTTTTCGAAATTTCCAATCAGTAGATTTACACATTTATCACGCAAATATCTCGACTCTTCTACGCACGTCTATGGTGAGCTCACTAAGACACTTTTCATTTTATCATGAGTGTTTATGTGCTCAATAATTTCCATCCCACGGGACTTGTTAAGCATTACATTTTTACCCGTAACACATCATTATTCCAGTGTATAATTCCGGGTCCACGCGGCCGATACGATAGCGGAATTGTGTGTTCGATCCAAGTACGAAACCCGTAAGGGCTACTATCGTCCGAGACGAGGTGGTAATTGCCGACAATCGATTGCAGAGTCGAATAAATGTGTAAAACAGAAACGATTGAGTACACCCGTGTGGATCTGCTTCTACTAACAAGTGGTACAGCCCTATGTTTCGTCGTCAACTTTCCTCGTTTATGGTCACACTGATTTGGAGAAAGTTTGCCCCAGGATGGTCTGGCTTGCGTGCAGGGACATGAAGAAAAGATGATTGAATATCTGACCGCTGATACCAATTACATACTCCGCCATACCATCCATGCACATATCATACACACGGACCTCCTGCACTAACATGAAACACAACTGAATTCTGATTCCACTTCCGTGATTGATTAGGGAAACCGCGGCCACTGCATCAATCAAACAAGTCTCTGTTTTTCCGTTCATATCCACCATCGCTTCAATCGCACTTTTGTTCAGCGTCCCAAAGTATGCACTCCCTAACAAGAGAACGCCGCTTACAGCTTTCATTTGGTGGTGCACAGGATGTAATGCGCTTTCGTAGACATTGCCTCCAGTGTCCCCGATTCTCATTAAGGAGACATCGTCCCTTCGGCCGTGTCTATTGACAGAGGATTCGAAGTGCTATATTACGGCTCGATCCTAGTAGTACGTATGTCGGTCCGTAGACAAGAGAAAAGAAGACCGTGAGTACGAAGCATAGTGTACTCAACAAATGACGTGACACAAGTAACCACGAACAAAAATAGGTGTGTATGCATGCGTGCATACGTGTGTGTGAAGGACCGATCAGAGTAAGGCGAGCGTATTCAACAATCGCTGGGTAAACAAGTGACATCCCTCACCGTAACAGTCCGAGTTGGAAACGTTCAACCGGTTTGCGAATTCGGCTCGACCGCCGAAGTAGGGTTTCACTGTTAAGTGTAGAATCATCGTCCACCGCTACTTGCACTGTGCCAGAATGGAGGTCAGACTGTGTTACGGCTGATATACCAGTGCGTCGGGGAGGTATGTGAACCGAATGTCGGCGGACGATAAGGTTATCCAGAAGCCGCAAGTCGTTTTGATTCCCTCTCGAAACGATTACGGTTACCGGCTACGAACATTGATCATACGGTAGCCAGGTGTAAACTGGTTGATGTTTCTTGAAGGTGACTTCCGGCTTTGGTTCCTATAAGGAGAGATTTCTTCTGTCGCTCATCTAGACTGGTACGAAGGTTCGGAACAATAAGTGAAGCCTCTTTTCTAAGATTTTTGCTGAACCTGTAGTTTCCGTGGGCGTAGAACGGTAGGCGAATAGTTAGCGATCTAGATATCTTTTTAAGGTACCCACTTGCTGCTTTTGTAAGCGTTGTTTTACAGCAGGTTCTGATAGTCCAATACAGAGTCAATTTAATGTGCTAGGACTTCATCATTAGTGAAAAATTTATTGAATTCAGTATGGATAAAAGGTGAACCAATGTGCGTCTATAAAATTTCCGATGCCAAACGTAGCAAAAGAAAAGAGCAATTTGGTAATGGGACTACCGATGTCGCTGAGGCAAATGGATGTACAAAAATACACTTGGACTGTGCGTCAATAAGTATGAGAAACATTATCCCGTAAATAGGTTCGAATAGTCGGCGTGAATCTGCTGTCTTGGCTTATCGAGCCAACGCCAAAGGTACACTGGTCCGGGTGGTTTGTTACGCTAATCAGCCTGACAAATGTCGTAATTCCTCAAGAAGTTATGTCTGAGCCGCTCTTGGGTCACCGGTAGTACCTCAAGCTAAAACTTTCATTCTTGTCATACCTGGATGAACATCATGTAGTTCTTTGAGGACCTGCGAATGCGTCTTAACAGTAGGGACCAGCGGAGATCCCCAGAAAACAGTCATCGAATAGACTCAACTCATTTCTGCGCATTATGAACAGCTGCAAATCGTCTATTCCTTCAGAGGACGAACCAACCGTCGAAAAGCGTTTCACCGTTGACAGCACTGGGTGTCGGCCGGTTCATTGACGGATCGTTGCACTTCGTATCGGTGTCTAGATGTGATATCAAATTAACTAGTTCAAACGCAGGATCATGCGTAATTTCAAGTATTGGCAGACGGGGAAGCGCGTTGGATGTGCTGACACTTCGCCATCAGCTGGGGCTGAGGTTGCTCATGAGATTCGCCTCCTAAAGTGCTGCAAAGCCCCTGGCCTAGATGGAATCCCTCCGGCTCTTTTCAAAGATGGAGGCCAATGACTTGTTCGGGAGTTAACTTCCCTCCTCCAAGAGGTTTGGACTACCGAAGCAACCCCGTCCGATTGGAATCTAGCGGATATGGTGTCCGACTTTAAAAAGTGTGCCCGGTCAGACTGTGCTAACCACAGAGGGATTAGTCTCATCTGTGTCGCATCTAAAGTACCCGCCGGTCTGCTTTTAAGCTCAGCCTGGTACACGAACAGAACATACGCAAATAACAAGCTGGGTTACGCCCAGGCTGGAGTTGTATCAAAGGACATTTGCACTGTAGTAGATTGGTCGGTTAAATGGGATCTGATTTTAGACGTCGGCAAATGCTAGTCATTGAATTCGCGAAATGACGGATTACGGTGCTGACGTCTGTCAGGTCTCTAGATCTGCGACGAGCAGATGAAGCACGAAACTTAAGCATCGTTGCGGCGAACAACTTCAAAACTTCAGCGCAATGTAAGCATGCTGCCAGCAAAGCGCGAAATGAGTTATTTCAACTCAAAACATCCTTATGCAGCACTAGAGCTGAGGTTTTTCATCCCTTATAGAAAGCGATGGTTAGATCTCATCTAGACTACTGTGTACAGGCCTGGGCACCGTAACATCGCCAGTATAGGAAAGGTAGAAAAGCTGGCAAATAAGATGATTGATGGTCTAGGTGACAAGCCATGGGTTGAACGCCTGAGGAGCTTAGGTCTGTACTCAATGGAACGGCGCAGACTAAAAGGAGATCAAGTAGAGACCTTTTAGTGATATCCAGTATACTGAACTGTTTGAGCTAGCCGGGTCAGATCATCCGCAAAGACACCAAATGAAGCTCAAGTATCAGAGATCTAGACTGGATATCAGGGCGAAATGCTTTGTGAATCGCGTAGTCAACAGCCGAAATAAACTACCTCCAGCATTAATAGAATGCAGCATCGCAGAGGCTTTTAAAAGAGGCCTAGATAGTTGTTAGTCTGAACTTTATCAAGAATTATTGTAATTTTATTGTATCATGTCGCTGTAACCTCGTACTGCATGACAGGAGAGAAAAATGCTTTTCATTTTGCTTCAATCTTTTGCAGAAGCCGCAGAAGTTAATCAGACGCCGAAGTATCTGAGACTCTTATTCGTTTACCGGTGCAAAAAACAGGACGCGCGTCAGGCGGAACGCTGTATCGTCCTCGAATCTGACCTGACCAGATCTTTACTCCCCGCCAAATACTTGAGCGCCCTCAAACGTTCTGCCGGCCAACGATCGTTGTCTTCTCAGACGTACAAGCTGCGTTTGACTCAGTTGACCGAGCTGCTCTCTGGAGCTGTTTTTTGAGAAATGGAGTGCCCGAGAAGTTTGTCAACATGATTCGAGCAATCTAGTCTCGAACCTCGAGCCGAGTGCAGGTGTACGGCGAACTTTCGCCCCTCCTTTATTATCACCAGAGTGTGAGACAGCTGCCCAGCATCACCCTTCTTGCACAATTTAGCTATGGATGCCATCCAGGAGAGCGCTCTGGAGAACTGCGGACCCAGCGGCGTTGAGCTGCTTCCAGAGCAAACGACATGGCAGTAATTTGCGAGTCCTCACAGTCCGCCTAAAATGTGCTGTGCAGTTTGGAGATGGTTGTCTCCCAGTATGGAATGACCTACGGTCCCTCGAAGTCTTTGTACAGGACAGGCTAGGTTTTGTGCCAACTCTTACCCGTCTAGCTCGTGTCCTCCACAGGCCAGTTTATCTTGTTCTTTTCATTGTTAAAGTCGCTTTTTGCAACATATTGGTGGAATTCACTAACAGCACGCGCGACTCCATCGTGCTTAGATCTGCTTTTGACCAGTTGTGAGCAAAGTGTGCATGACATTCAAGCCTTAGAGCCTCTGGGAGCCAGTGACCACTCGGTGATCATAGCCAGCTTGGAACTGCCGCTGCTGTATTCTTCCCCGCTAAAACCAGCCTTCAACTATTAGAAAGGGAACTTTAGTGGCCTCACACATGCAGCGAGCCAGATAAACTGGTCTTTACCAGAGGATTCGTCCGTTGAACTATCATAAAAGAGGGAGTAAAACCGTTGTGCGCCCGATTTGTACCCCTCAAGTATCAGAAAGTTGGGCAAGTCAAACCATATTGGTTCGGCAAGGAGTCCAACAAACTGACCCGACGACGACGCAGACTATGGAACAAATTCGTGTTATCTGGTTCTGATGAGGATTACAAGGCATACAAGGTACAGCGAAATCTCTGCAACAACGCGAAAACTAAAAACGTAGAAGCTTCGAAGAGCAGCTTGCAATTACCGCAAAAACTGCTCCCAAACGGATCTTCACATACATGAAACGGCGCCTGAGGCCTGCAGGCAACGTTCCAGTGTTGGAAGACTCAGATAGCCCCTAACCTCGAGCACAGATCGTGCGTTCGCATTGGCGACACACTTGGCCTCCGTATTTGCAAGTGACCAGGTGTCTGTAACGAGTACCGCTCCCGCTGAACTAGACCGTCTAGACTTCAGCATTGAAGATGTACGCAAGCTTCTAGCAAGTCGTGACGGGACGAAGCCTGCTGGGCCAGATGGAACCCACCCACTGATTCTCAAGTCCCTATGGGCCATCATCTCGCCTTCTGTAACTGAGCTGTTCAACAGGTCACTATCCACTAAAATATTACCGGGTGACTGGAAATGTTCAGTCGTAAAGCCAATACCGAAAGGTGGTAACCCAAGTAAAGTGGATAACTACCGGCCAATCTGCCTGACCACTGTTTTGGCAAAGACGCCCGAGAAGATCGTGAAGAAGAGCCTTCTGCAGCTTCTCGGGTTGTAAAGCCTCTTGACGCCCACACAGCATGGTTTCGTGAAAAGTCGCTCGTGCAGCACCAACCTACTGTTGACGAGGCACGAATGGTTACAAGCGCTGAACCATGGCAAGTCGGTCGAGGTCATTTACATTGACTTCAGTAAGGCTTTTGATAAGGTAAATCACGCAGGCTGAGGGTGTGCGGTGTTGGGGTCTCGCTGCACCCATGGATCAGGAATTTTCTTGTTGGTCGGAAGCGGAGGGTCCACGTGGACAACCATTTAATCGACTGGTATCCATCGATCAGTGGCGTGCCCCAAGGCACTGTATTGGGGCCGATTTTGTTTCTGATCCATGTAAACGATGTGCCTCAGCTACTCCAATCACCTTGCGCGTTGTTCGCAGATGACTTGAAGGTGTGGAGAGTAATCCGCACATCCAATGATTGTGACCTGCTTCAGCAGGACCATGACCGCCTCCACGTGGTCTGCAGAGGTCAACCTTTCGATCAACCCGCAATTCATGAGGCTGGGTAAGTGTGAGCACTGTCGAATCTACACGGTGGCTGCTCAACCGTTGCATCCCGCGCCTTTCGTGCGCGACCTCGGCGTATTCTCACGCTACGACCTGAAGTTCATGGACACACGAATAGGCTTTACCAAAACAGTCTTCGTATGCTTTGGGCGCTAAGGCGCAACTTCAGCACTTGGTCCGAAGAGATTGTCACATGCCTCTTCGTCTCAATAATACGACCAATGCTAGAGTATGGCTCTCCCGCGTATTGTCCTATCACCCGGGGTGAGGTAGAAAAGATTGAGTGAGTGTAGCATGTAGCTACCAGGCTGATTTCCAACTTATGAGGTACGCCATACGAAGACCGATGTAAAAAACTAGGGTTGTACACCTTAGCTTATCATCGACTGAGAATTGACCTCATCATGACGCACCGGATATTAAAGTTAGGAGCTTACCCCATGTTGAGACCGCTGCTTCATCTGCGCACACTAAACAGCACACGAGGACACCGGTACAAGCTTGTCGTACCGGATTTGAAGCGGGTCACTCACCAACTCTGTTTAGAATGCAGAGTGGTGAATGTATGGAACGACCTGCCGCAGCACGTAGTTGAGGCAAAGTTGGTGTCGGAAGTTAAGAAGTCCCTGGACAAACACTGTGCCGACGCAAAATATATTGAGCGCAACACAACATAACGGGTCTTTGTTTCTGAGTGACATTAGATGAAGCTACACAGAACAAATTCTACTTGCTGCTTCTAACCAGTAATCAGAAGCTGCATCAGAGTTAACGTCTTAACGGACGCGGTTTCTTTGTGCGTTTCTAAGGCCCGGGCTGAATTCGCTAATCTGCGCCATTTCTGGCGTCTACGCGACCTGAAGCTGACCTTGAAGGGCCGAGTCTGCAACGCATGCATGAGAGCGGTTCTGCTGTACGGTTAGGAGACTTAACCCGTTCGCGCAAAAGACGTTCAGAGGCTGTTTGTCTGATCATCGCTGCCTTCGGAACATTGCACGCGTGCGATGGCAACATCAAATTAGTAATGAGGATGTTCGCCGAAGAATTTTCAGATCAGACAAGCTCTGCCGACAGCTGAGTGGCATAATTTCTCCGCACAGGCTTTGGTGGATTGGGCATATGTTTCGCATGTCTACTGAGCGATTACCTCCCCGTGTATTCTGCGTGCGCAGAAGTCGGCTGCAAACATAGACAAGGTGGTCAGCAAACGAATTACGCCAAAAGTATGAAGGCGCTGACCTCACATTGGGTCGCGATTGGGTGCTCTCGACTCCCTGGATGGCAGCGAGAAAGATTAAGAGCACACATGCGTGGAAACCCTACCGGAGATGTCGGGAAAATGTGAACAATGGTGAATCCGTTGTGAGAATCTATTCCCATAACTGCTGTTCTAAACTTCTTTTTAACTCGTAATATTCTTTCATTATGGTTGTATAAACTTTGCCCATACGTTGCGGCAACCTGCCATTTCTACGGTTGATAAGCGTACTATATATATATATATATATATATATATATATATATATATATATATATATATATATATATATTACAGAAGAGTAGTAGGGGGAGTTGAATGGTATAGGCAGAAATTCGTCACATCTAACTTTGGTAAGCTCGTCGCTTGGTGAGGGGGCTACCCAGTCCTCTGCACGGCAGTAACGTGTAAGTCAGTGGATAGTGAGTGGCGCTATATCACATCTAGTAGCTTATTCACGATGGTCGTTGCCGTCCCCCGCAGCTCAGTGGTTTCAACCACGGACTGACAACAGTCGAGTTGCGGGTTCGAGCCTTACCAAGGGTCCGATAGAATGCGCACTGCTGATGATTCCCGAAAGGATGAAACGCGCGTACAGTGCTTTTTCGGGCACGTGGCAGCTGTCTGAGTGAGCCTAGATGTGACGAATTTCTACCTATACCATATATATATATATATATATATATATATATATATATATATATATATTGTTGGCGGCATCCGGTTCTGGATGTGCCGGTCACTGCGGCCTCCACAGAACGCCTGCACCTACAGAGGGACGTCAAGCAATACGCAACAACGAAATGACAATATCAAAGTAGATTGAAAATACCATACGGATATGCCGACATATCTCTTCGTTAAATTAGCACATGATATAAATGGGTCATCAACATATCCACGATGAATTCAAGATGGCAGACATGAGATCAAAAAACGTATGCAACAGACGAGAGAAAAACAAAGTTAACCACCTTTCGTTTAAGCGACGTGTGCAAGTAAACAGAGGACTATTCAGATAGACATTATTGTGGCAACAAAATAAGCAATAGGACGATATAACAAATCAAGCCCATCATCTGAAATAAAGAAACTCAGCACGGAACCACGCAGTTAGTAAATCGTATGTAGCGTACCTACTAACGCTGCGCCGGTTCTGCTTACGTTCCCTGCAGCACCTGTTGTCATTTCGATGCTGGTTCCGAGTGGCCTCGCCCGTGGCTAACTTGGACGACCTGACTCAGGCACTCGCGACCGTATATGCTACAGCATGCTGCGCACGATGTCGATGGAGTTCATGCAACCGGCGCTCGTCGTTTCTGCATCTGCCGCTTCCTCATCGAATAGAGAAGGGCTTTCTCCTGCAACTCGGCAACTACCTTCGTGATCAGATCGCACTATGCACGCCGATCAACCACCTTCGATTCCCAATACCTGAAATCAATATTGAAACATAATTGGCTCACGCCTTGACATGGTCTGGTTATGGAACTTCGGTTTCCCCATAAGCCGCTTCCCAACACTCAGCTGACTATACAACAGATGCTTCGGTATCCGCGTCAAATCCATTGGGCACACATGACCGAGCCACCTCAGGTGTCTCAGCAAAAGTATGCAGCCCATCGCATAAATTCTACTTCTACGCAGCATCTCTGTGTCTGCAATTCTGTCGCATCAACGGATATGAAGAATCCGTCGCAGATACCGTTGATAAAATAGATCGATCTCCCACATGTCGTCGGTACGGCGTGCACGTTTCGCTGCCGTATAGAAGAACGGACAGCACAGTGGATTTGTACACCATCAGATTCGTGCCAACGGTAAGCAGGTAATTGTTCCACACTCGGCACTCAAGCTTGTCGAATGCCGCCACTGCTTTTGAGACGCGGATACGAAGCTCACTGTGAAGTTGCTAGTCACTCCACATCACACTCCAGTAGCAGAAGCGGGAGATGGTTTATAATACATCAGCATCAACGCTGATTAGCGGTACCATTGTAGATTGCACCTCCGGTGAAGGCTGAAAGAGACAGACAGTTTTGCTTGTGTTCAAGGTGAGCCCGAATTTGGTCGCTGTCAAAGCCAGTGCACTAGTCATGTGCTGCAACTCATCCGCGCTATGCGCAAACAACGCACAGTCGTCAGCAAACCGCAATATACAAATAGTTGTCTCAGACTAGGGTTCTCGCACCGAACCGACGGATGTTCAGCAACCCACCATCAATACGGTGCTCCACACCAACACCGTAAGCCCAAACCGCACACGACATCCTGGTACGAAGATAAATATTAAACAGGACAGGAGCTAAGACACAGCGTTGTTTCCCCACAGTGACAACTGCAAAGTCATCCGAGGTCTCTCCACTCAGCTGCACGTTCGCCCGCATACCACTGTGCAGACATTCAATTTACTTGGACAAGCAAACTTATCTAACACCAGCCACAAAGCCACGCGGTTCACCGTATCAAATGCTTTGGGGAAATCAACAAACAGCAAGTACGACGACTGGAGTGCTTCTCTAACTTCTTTTGCAACTGAGGAGTCGCAAACCCTATATCAATGGTGCTACGAACTGAACGAAATCCACATTGCTCTTCCGCCACGTTAGGTTCCACAACCTGACTGACGAGGCGGTTGAGCAGGATTCGGGCAATCACCTTGCCCACACAACTCAGCAAGTTGACGCCACTGGAATTCGTGGCACATCGCTTGCTTCCTTTGCCTTTGTACAGTGGTAGCACAAGGGCATCGTCCAGCTCAGGAGGCATCTCCTCCTCAATCCATACGCGTTGCAACAACTGGTGCAGTACATTCACCAAGACGGGTCCACCGTGTTTCAATACTTTAAGCGGGATCCCATCGGCACTGGCACACTTGCCGTTTCCCAGCTGAGCAAGCGCTCTCTACGTCTCATCCACTGTCGGCGTGTCCGCCAGACTCAGCTTCACATCGTGCTGCTTCAAGCCGTTTAATCTCCGAACAGTTGTGCAAGAGATGGTGAAAGTAATTTCGCCAGATCTGCGTTATGTGCAATCTGTATGCAGGCAGCGCTTGACGTAGCATCGAGTAGGGTCCTCAGCGGCTGCAACATCGATCCTTACACCGCCTTTAAGGGGCCAAAGAATTTTTGTTTATTGGCGACGGTCGGCGTAGCACTCCATCTGCTTCACCTTCTCCGTTCACCATGCAATTTTTATGCGACGGTATCTCTGGTCAGTTGCCGTCGAAGTTTGCGAAACTGACTATACTTCTCCAAATCACTGGGGTCTGCCACATGTGCAGCAAATGCTGCATTCTTCTCCGACACCAATGCGCCAATCGTCGCATTGTTCTCATCAAACCAATCGGGTCGCCTACAGTTTACGCGCCCGATGGTCTCCTCGGCAGCATGTGGCGAATGTGGTGCCACAGGCCGCCCATTGTGACTATGCAGTTCACATCACTACACAGGCGTGCAGCCATCGCCTTCTCCAGTTCAGTACATTTCTCTACAGTACCGAGGGAATATTAAATTTGCGCCGATTTACGGCGGGAGTGCAAGTAGATGTACAGTTTGGTCCGCACCAATTTATGGTTAGTGTCACACTCAGCTTCACGAAGTACATGTGTCATGCGCACTTCACGCATATCACGCTGACGTACGATGACATAGTCGAGCAGGTGAGCGTGACCACTCCGTGGGTGCAT
Organism: Dicrocoelium dendriticum; assembly: GCA_944474145.2. Classification (NCBI taxonomy): domain Eukaryota; kingdom Metazoa; phylum Platyhelminthes; class Trematoda; order Plagiorchiida; family Dicrocoeliidae; genus Dicrocoelium; species Dicrocoelium dendriticum. Next base: position 86,531,959 of record OX104066.1, on the reverse strand, counting down.
CCAAGTTGCTATATCACTCGCACTCAGTGCAAACCGAGTGTTCGTGATCGTTAGGGCGTGAGTGGCACACGGTGAGAGCAGCCTGTCACCGTTCGCATTCGCTGAGCCAATGTCATGCGGACCGATGACATCTGTCCACATAGATGCATCAGGCCCAATGTGTGCGTTGAAATCCCCCGGAGGAATAGTCGGTCGCTCTTAGACACAGACCGCATCACGAAAAAGAACTGAGTGTAGAACTGATCCAGCGTGTCATCAGAACACATGGTCGGGCCGAAGGTAAGCAAGAAATCATCAGTCGTGCACTAATGCCAGTCGCCTCACCCACCAGCTGACAACTTAGGCCATCAGACAGTGCGAATCCGATCCCATGTTCCCGTGGTGCTGAGGTGGCGTTTCCTACCCAGTAGTACGTATAGCCAGCACTAGCTTCATATAAGTTACCTTGCTTGGCGAGCCGAGTCTCAGTGAGCGCCACAATATCGATGTTGTGGCGCGCCAAATTTATTGCGACCAGCAGAGTGCGTCATTCGGGACGCTAACTGGTATTCCGGTCAAACAGTGTGCGCACGTTCCAGGACCCTATGTTGAGCGCTTTGCGCGGAGGCGGGCAACTGTAGGGCTGGTGACGATCTGGATTGGAGGAAGCAGTGGGTTAGTGAAACGGGGACGAGGAGAACATGTGCGGGGGAAGAGAAAGAAGGGAAGTGGCAGCAGTAGCAGGTTGTTAGTTATCCACTCCGTTGTATGCAGTAGATAAGGTGACACTTTTCCGCAGGCCGATACAACATGGATTTATTATTACTGGCGTAATTCATGCTACGAAGGATGGAGCAGGGCGTTCACACTTAACAGGAGAACGACTGTTTCCCAACCAAAGCCTTCGATAAAGTACACATCTGAAAGGCAGTGGGCAGCGTGCCAGGAGTCAGTGAACCCACTCACGTGGAATTGTGTCCTGGATCTTAGCTAAAAGAAGGGTTTAACCCGACTCGCACTCAGCGGTCCATACGAGGCGTCCAGGAGATGAGCCCACAGCACAACATTAGAAAAGCGAGTCGGGATCTCACCAGCAAAAGCCTCAGTGCACTATGGGCTCTCCCGCCTACGTACATATGGTTGGCAGCATCCGGTTTCGGATTTGCCTGTCACTGTGGCCAGCAACAGGACCCCTGCCTGCGCCTACAGAGGGACCATGGGTGGCTTGCGCTGCACCACCCACAGCTCCAACCACACACCCCATATCCAGTGTAAACCCGAGGGAATAAGACCGGGAGACAGGCGGATGGGAACCACGTTTCATCAACGGAGCAGATCCACACTCCTTCACAGCCAAACACAAGCACGCTGTAGTTGGGGAAGCAAGCGCACACAAGTCGGTGGCTGGACCGTAGTCCGCTCCACACTAAGTGCGTGGAACCACTCTTCGAGCTTAGCACGGCAACAAGGACCGTGCACCCCGTCCCCTCCAGCAACGACCAACGGTCTCCTGGAGTCAGTATGAACAGGCAGGCACCTTGTTAACATGCACATCAAACGCATCCACACCGGGGATATCAGAGCAACAGCCAATCACTTGAAACGACAAGACGAAATAAAATAAATCCAATAATGCATACAGATACGGTGGCATAACTCTTCGCTAAATTAGCACATGAAGTAAGTTGGTTAGCAACGGATAAGCGATGGGTAAAAAATGTCCAGAAGTTACTTAAAAATGCTACAAACGCAATAAAGTTAACGAAGATAAGCGTCATTAGCGTGGGCAACGTGGTCAGTTAATAGAAGATTATTCAGATAGGCAGAACAAACCAAATAAAGTGGAATGAAATTTATCCAGCTTAAAAAGACCTAGTTTAAGTGTAAGTTGGTTTAGCTCAACTGCGGGGAAGAAGCATCAAGAATGCAACATCAGCCACGCATACATACATGCACTGTTATTGCAGACAGGTTTTTGTACATTTTCCCATCACTCGTTGTCCTGTCACCATGGTCTGAAAAGTCTCCATAGTTCTGGCTAGAGCTTCTTCCAAGCAACTGAGTTGGATTATGCAGATGATATTGCCTTGCTCGGTCGTTCTAAACCGCTTGGTGATTGAAATCACAACGTGTGGCCCCATCGAAAAGTAAGGTCTTACTCCAGGACTGGTATCCACCCGTCCCCGTGTTCAAGGCGTGCAGCTTGAACAAGAAGATAACCTCACCAAATTTGGGAGCTGCGTTTCCTCTGATGGCACTATTGGAAGAGTTATTTCTATCCGTATTGACAAAACCCAGGCAGCTTCCGCTGATCTGAGACATCTTTGGCGTCGTCGTGACGTTTCATTCTCGGTAAAAAGCAGGGGGTACAATGTCTGTGTCCGCGAGGTCCTGGCCGGTCCGCGCACATGATTTGCGTCGGGTTTCGGCATTTGACAATGGTCGTCTGCGCAGGATAGCTCGTGTGTGAGGGGAACACCACGTTAGCAACGTCGATGTTAGACGTCGCGTCCTACGTTATACGTATCCGGGAATCAGATAAAAACATAAAAAAGGGAAAATATATAATGATGATTGAAAGCTGGGCTGAAGGGAATCGCCTACCCGTGCAGTCGATCAGGCAATCGATCGAGCGGACGAATGCGTTTTCAAACACCCGACGAATTGGACTTTTGCCTCAGAGTTGAGAGGACAGTGTTTTCGGCGGCATTTTCTGGCTACGTTGGCAGAGTTTTTGTTAACACGTTTTTCGTGGTCAAGGCTGTTGGAATTTTGATTTTTCTTCGGCTGGGCTAGAATTGCTGCGGAGAAATTCCTGGGTGGTTAATTCGGAATAGCGAAATTAGTGAGGATCTAACAATGGCGATGGACGAGCACGGAAATGTTACAAATTTTTCTACCGAACCTTTTCAAAAGCTGCTTCTTCAGCAACAATTCCAGATGGAAGCACAAATGAAACTGATTGAAAGTTTAACGCAGTGCTTAAACGTACAATCAAACGGAGCAGCTACACGGGACACGCAGGCTTTTTCACTTGATCTTCTTACGAATTCAATCACTGAATTCATTATGATGCTGGTTCCGAATCCACTTTCGAGGCGTGGTTCAAACGTTGGGAGGATATGTTCCAGACGGATTTCAGCCGTCAAGATGATTCATGGAAAGTGCGCCTTTTGCTCCGCAAGCTGGGAACTAATGAACATACAAGATTCCTTGACCACATATTGCCCAAAGAGCCGAAGGACATCACTTTCAACGAAGCAGTGGCAACACTCAAAGAAATTTTTGGTGAGTCAACATCATTGTTTAGCATTCGCTATCAATGTCTAAAAATTGTAAAGCGTGATACAGACGATTATGGGGCACTAGCAGACATGGTTAACCGCGAATGTGAACGTTTCAAATTACGCTGTTTGACGGATGACCAGTTTAAGTATCTTATATTTGTCAGTGCTTTACAGTCTCCACTCGACGCGGAAATCCGCACTCGGCTCCTTGTTAATTTGGATCAAGATCCAGATTTGACATTGAAGTCTCTTGTAGGCGAATGCAAACGGTTAATTACCTTGGAACACGACACGGCTATGATTGAGCAGAGTCGCCCCACCATTGCCGATACTGTTCATGCTGTGCAAAAACCAAGAAAATCTGGCTCGAATAAGTCGTTCAACAGAAAGCCGAACAAGCCGCCTACACCTTGTTGGTCATGTGGTGAATGGCATTTCGCACGATACTGTTCATTCAAGCGTCATATTTGTGATAAGTGCCATAAACGCGGCCACAAGGAAGACTTTTGCCATCAGTCCCGGCCAAGAAATGTGAAGCAGTCCTACCGAAGGAAGAATTTCAGAAAACCTGACGCAGAATCACTATCGGTGATTGCTACGTTTCACAGCCATTCTAGAACACGCCGCCGATTTATCACTGTGCTTATCAACGGAATCCCAACCCGGCTGCAGTTCGATACGGCATCAGATATAACAATCATTTCCAAGAACACTTGGAAGCACATAAAGAAGCCGAAAATGATTGATTCCAACAAAATCGCTCACAATGCATCCGGTGGAGTGCTGAAGTTGGTCGGAGAAATAAATTGCAAAATTGCATTCAACGGAGTGGAAAAGGCCGGAACCTGCTACTTGTCTGATCGACCAAACTTGAACCTCCTTGGACTTGACTGGATGGAAAAATTACAACTGTTTGATGTTCCCATGAGTCAGATTTGCAATACAGTACAAACCGACCCAGTACATTCATCATCGTCGACAGAAGAGATGACCAGAAAGCTAGAGCAGCTAGCTAAAAGTTGTGGCGACTGCGCTACCGCCTCAAGGGCACCGCCAAAGACTGAACTCCGCTCATGGCCTAAACCAACTAAACCTTGGAGTCGTGTTCATGTAGACTTTGCAGGCCCAATCAATGGCCAGAACTTTCTCATAGTGGTCGACGCTTATAGCAAGTGGCCCGAAGTGTTCCTCATGAGAAGTACGAAAACCAGCGCAACCGTCTCTAGGTTGCGACAAATCTTCAGCAGGTTCGGCTGCCCTGAAACATTAGTGACGGACAATAGAGCACAGTTTACTTCGGCCACATTCACGGAATTCTGCCAACGTTGCGCCATCAAACACGTGCGGTCTCCACCATTCCACCCACAATCGAATGGCCAAGCGGAGAGGTTTGTGGATACATTCAAACGCGCTCTCCTCAAATCAAGGAGGGAGGGAGACATAGAGGAGGTGATCGATCGCTTCCTATTTCTGTACCGATCTACACAAAATCTACAAACGCCGGGTGGAATATCACCAGCAGAGGCAATGATGAAGAGAAAACTTCGCATGCCATATGATGCAGTTCGGCCATCCTTAGAGTCCATAGCTGGTGAAAGAAACCTAAAGATGGAACGTGATTTTAATCGGCGGTTTGGTGCCAAGCAACGTTCGTTTAGACCGGGTCAGCCAGTACTTGTGCGTGATTATCGGGGCGGACAGACGAAATGGACGCCAGGCAAGATCCAGTGCAAGCGCGGAAGCGTCATTTACGACGTGCTGGTTGGAACGCAGGTATGGGTACGCCATGCAAACCAACTGCGAACAACAATGTGTCAGCCACGAGCAATAGAATCCGCTAAGCTTCCATTTGACCTGTTGACAGAGCTTCAACTTGCCTACAGAACCAGTAGAAAAACCCTGTCATCAGACGAATAGTACCAGACCGCAGAGTACGGAATTCAAATCCAGAACACTACGGCCAAGGCGATGCACTGGTAGGCGAAGAATCCCTTCAAGGAGGCTCCAGGTTAATCCCCGGCTAGCATCCTACACAACGGCAGCAGCTTCAGGAGGGGAGGTATCCGGGAATCAGATAAAAACATAAAAAAGGGAAAATATATAATGATGATTGAAAGCTGGGCTGAAGGGAATCGCCTACCCATGCGGTCGATCAGGCAATCGATCGAGCGGACGAATGCGTTTTCAAACACCCGACGAATTGGACTTTTGCCTCAGAGTTGAGAGGACAGTGTTTTCGGCGGCATTTTCTGGCTACGTTGGCAGAGTTTTTGTTAACACGTTTTTCGTGGTCAAGGCTGTTGGAATTTTGATTTTTCTTCGGCTGGGCTAGAATTGCTGCGGAGAAATTCCTGGGTGGTTAATTCGGAATAGCGAAAAGGGGAAGATCTAACAATAGGGGTCTACCTCTAGAGCAGCTAATATCGCTGCATCAACTGAGGTTGCTAAGTCACGTCCTACGCATGCCGCGCGCTTTATTCGCTCGCGCAGGGCCGCACTGGAAGAAGTCACGCGGTGGCCAAGCTAGCACATGACGACAAAACGTCGAGGCGTTGACTTCCAGTCCAGCTGTTGTCAGCCCCGAACGCTTTCCGGACGGGGAAGTCCGAGATAAAGAACATCGCTGGTTGGGGATACTGGAGGATATAGCGCGTAATGGCAGGCAATGGAAGACATGCATGAGTCTGCATTGATTCTCAAGACCAACACAGTAGTCTATAAACTGACGAAAAATGACAAAACAGTGGGTGAAAAACAAAAATTCTCTGTGCGTACATTCTGTTTTAATACCCGTGCTTATTATACACATGCATTCCATGGTTTCTAGATGGCTCGATGATTGTTATATAGACTGCTAATATATATATATATATATATATATATATATATATATATATATATATATATATATATATATATATATATATGGCCGGAGAGCCTACGGTGCGCTGAGGCTGGTGGTGGCAAGATCCTGACAGATGGTCTACCCACTGCTGCTACTGTCGCGCCATAGTCTCATGTTCTGGGCGCCTCCTCGTGGCGACCGCTGGGTGGGAGTTGTGTTTCGCCCTTCTCCCTGCTAACATCCAGGACTCCAATCCGCATGAGTCAGTGAACTGACCATGTGCTAGACCCGCTGCCTTTCGGGTGTTCATTTAATCGAAGGCTTTGGCTGAGGACCAGAGTCGTTCTCCTGTCAGGTGTGGGCGCCCTGCCAGTATCCTAGTCCATCCTCTTCGGAGGTTAGGAAGTGGTCGATGACGCTCTTCCCGTAAAACCTAGCCATCGGAGACAACAGGTTTACGGGTTATAAGCTCACAGCTCGATTGGCGTAGAGCACGAGTGCCACGCATTGTCTCTGACGGTGGGAGGACACCTCCGGGTGTTCAATGGTTTGCTACTGCCCGTCTCAAGCCAGGCAGCCCCTGGTCAAATTGGTGCAAACCCGCCAAAAACCCACCTGCGTCTGGCCGTGGTCACAGGTGCGTATCCAATTACGGTCGCAAAACATATGATAATTGTTCCAGAACCTCAAAGGCTGCGTGTGACGGCCGTCAAGCAGATCCCCATCTGTCTCTGCAATCACATTCCCGAGCTGGATCTGCTCCCCACTGCCTTGTGGGTCAGGCTATTGAGCCAAAGGCTCCGGGCGGAGTCCCTCAAGCAAACCTCCAAACCACCCACTGCCTTGTGGGTCAGGCTATTGAGCCAAAGGCTCCGGGTGGAGTCCCTCAAGCAAACCTCCAAAGCACAACGACCACCTCGCGTGCGATTGCCCACCAATGCGATCGTATGCCTGCGCGCTAAGCACTCAGCATCCGGTGCTGGAACGTGCGCACACTACTGGACCGGAACTCCAGCGAGCGCCCGGAGCGATACACTACACTGGTCGCGATGGAGCTGGCGCGCTACCACATCGATATTGCGGCTCTCAGTGAAACTCGGCTCGCTGAGCAAGGTAAGCTGCATGAAGCAGGTGCTGGCTACACATTCTACTGGGTGGGCAACGCCGCCTCGGCCCCACGTGAACATGGGGTCGGATTTGCAATACCCGATCGCCTCCATGGCCAGCTGGTGGATAGACTGCAGCAGCACCTTTAACATCCTCATGATTTTAGTCACTTCAGGCATTACCCGGGCTTTACGGTTTAAATGAGCTTGAGGGTACCAGATACATGTTAACAAATTACATGAGACATTGTAGAAGCAGAGGTGAAACAGCTTAAGACGGGGACGCTGAAGAAAAAACGCAAAACTAATGAGACTCATTCGAGGGAGAGAATTGACACTGGGTAGACAGCGTCATTCACACCAGTGTCTGCAAGTTCGATTTGTGACTCAGTAACATTACAGAGAGTGCCAATGACTTCACTAAGCTTCGAGGACCTGAATTTCACATGGAACCCAAGATAAGTAGTCGGACTGAGATGTTATCTACAAGAATTATGTAGCGTGTTCCACGAGGCCTAATGATGAGCGGTCCTAACTTACCTGCCAGCGCTATTGCTCGACACCTATTCGACTGCAATGCGTGTCAAAACCCCCGTAAATTGTTCAAGGTCATCAGTAGGCAGAACAGTCCAACACTGCGCCGGTTTGTTAAGGGTTCCGCAATTCGGCAGCTGAAGCCCAACATGTGCAAGCAAGTTGACCTCGGGTTCAGCTTAGCCTTGTCTTGGTAAGGTATAGGATCAGCCACTGGAAGCGATGATCCTGATCACCCCAGGTTCAAATTGGTTGGCTTTTTGATTCGATGTCATGTGTACTCACTAAATCCTCCCACTGTACTTTTGTAAGAGAGTGATTGAGAAGACACGAAATAAACTGAATTCAGTCTAACTCGCGAAATAGTGGTTGTTCTTGCTATGTTGAAATTTCGCAACGGAACGGGTTGCATGAAAACTACACACACATCTGCTCCCACTGATAATGAATCAGGGAGCACCCCCCCTACACAGCCTATGTGTGATCTCTGTGTACTCTCCTCGCAATCCTCAGCGACACCCACCCCAACAACTTACACTGGTAGCCCCTTCAAAACTAGTGTCTTACAAGCAATAGGACGTACACCGTGAGCCGGCCCGTAGCCTAAAGGTAACGAGCATGTCTCGTAATCTTGCGGTGCGGGTTCGAGTCTGGGCAGGGACAGGGTGGCCCTCGCCGTATCCTTAGCCTACATGCAGCCGGTGGTGGTTGCGCAGCAGCGAAGCGTCGGTACTGCGTACCGGCGTACTGCTGATGCTTTTCTCTATCCTTTTACATCTTGAGCATTCGTTTGTCCACACATACTTTCGAATAAGAGCCCTGTAGTGTTTCTAGATTTTCCATTTTTTGTGCTTAAATCCTTTTGTTTTTTAATCCGCATCCTACAGTTTATCTTAAGTGACGGCTTTTCGATGCATAATTCTCGACCTACCAACCGTGCGTTCTAGTTTTCTGCTGCGTCCATCTGAGCTCGTTTCGTCTGTGTACCTGGAAAGTCTGAGTATCGTCGAGGCGACGTGGATTTTCCCAATCCTGCTCCAGTAAGCATCTGGCTTCTAGATTTGACTCATGCAATTGCAAGGCATCGCTGCAGTCCATCCGACGAGTTCATGTGCAACCACGCGGACAAGGTCAGTTTACCCATTCCTATTTGGAGCCATTCATCCTCGCTAAAACTGGCTTAACTCAACGTGCGCATTTTACTACCGTTTGGTCAACAGACAACACCTACCCAAACCTTAGAGATCCTATCGACCGACACCTACTGTTTATCGGAGACCCGACTGTTAGTTTCGAGTTCTGTGATTACCCTGCGATTCTCAATATGCGACACTGGCAGTATGTTCCCATTGCGCTTGTTCGGAGATGACGTAGTTTCAAATGCCGGTCAAGCCGCTGTGGACCATGCTCTGAGTTTCCGAGCTGAAACTTGTCTGGTAGACTGGATCCCAATAAACAGCCCGATTTGCACCGTCAGAATGGCTGGGTGGTTCAAAGTTTCGAAGTCGAGCGGGGACAAACGGTGTCTGTTTGTGACTGCGGTCTACGCGCCCACAAACTGTAGCACTGACTCGGAGAAAGATGAACTCTATCACCAAATGAACGAGCCTCTTCGTTGCAGAAAGAGTACAAATATTGTGATGCTTGCTGCTAATTTGAACGTACGCTTTAGAAAAGTGTCTACCGATAAGCTTTATCCGGGTGTCCAGCACGGTGTAGGCTCCCGTATTGATTACGGTGAGCGGTTGCTGCACCTGTGTGAAAATGCACGTCTACTTTTCGCGATCACCAAATTCTGATACAGCACCCGTGGAATAGTGGTATGGCGCCACTAGTCATGGACACGAATTGTCCACTCCGTGATCCACCGTTACCGTTAGATCAACTGTGTCCAAAACTATCGCTCGATTTGGAGAATGGGTGTGAATTCAGACCAGGCACTTGTATACGCGGATCTGCAGGTGCTTTTCAGTGGATGTCCGAGATGGCGCATAGATACTTGTAAACTGGTAAATCCAGATTAGATGGAAATTGGGTGTTGCCCACCCGAAAACACTGCACAACCACGACGCGTTTCGATGTAATTTCATCTCATCAGGTGGAGACAGCAGGCCTCGATCCCGCGACCATTGGAATAGTAGCCCACACCACTACCCCTTTGGCTACCGGGTCACGGTGGGCAACGCTTTTTGGCACAACGGTAAATGACTAATTGGAGGGTCAAGTTTGGACTACACGTTGTGTGATTGGATTGCGACACGCAACCTCAATGTAATGGACTGTGATTCACATTGAAATGAACCTTAGTCACTGCGATCACTGGGACCGTATTCAAAGTAGATGGAAATTGGGTGTTGCCCACCCGAAAACACTGCACAACCACGACGCGTTTCGATGTCATTTCATCTCATCAGGTGGAGACAGCAGCCTCGATCCCGCGACCATTGGAATAGTAGCCCACACCACTACCCCTTTGGCTACCGGGTCACGGTGGGCAACGCTTTTTGGCACAACGGTAAATGACTAATTGGAGGGTCAAGTTTGGACTACACGTGCTTTTCAGTGGACGTCCGAGATGGCGCATAGATACTTGTAAACTGGTAAATCCAGATGTTCTGAAAGCTTGTCAAACTATGTTGGCATGCGGATTGAGTAAACAGTCCGAACAGAGTTGAAGATCACTGGTCGCATATCCGCCAGACATTATTAGCAGTAGACATATCTTCCTGTGATAAAGCAAATTGCCAACCTAGACGTTTGGTCTCTGGAACTTCTGGATGCTCGCCTACGTGTTCCGGCTAGAAGCGAACATGCTGAAACTCGCAAATTGCTCAGGGCAAAACTGCATGCTAGTTTGAAGAGAGACCGCAAAGCCTGGTGGCCCATCCTGCATCGAGGATGGAAACGTCTGATTCGGGAAACGGGCAGCAGGAGATCTGGTGTTGTCGAGACCATACGCGAGAAAAGTAGACAGCCGATCCACAGCTTGACAAAACGCTTGGAGTCTTGAGCCGAACACCTTGAGAAGCAGTTTAATCAGTCAATAAGTCAGTCAAGAGGTCAAGCACCAAGGAAAACCCATCATTTCAGTAAAGAAGCAATTAGCTTCGACTGTGTATTGAGTTCGTAGGTTCTGGCACGTTCCATTCTTTTACGTGACCAACAACATAGGGAGGGTAGGTAATGAGGCTACTATTTTTACCAGTTGACCTTCGTCTCCTAGAAGCCGAAAGCCATTAAGCGACCTATAAATTTGACGAAAGTCTGGGGTAGTTGTACAGCATTTTGGTGGTGTTTGGCTAACACGTTATTCTCTGGCAAGATCATTGGAATTTCGATTTTTCTTCAGATAGGCTAGAAGTCTGTCAAAGAAATTTTTGGTGTTTAATTCGGAATAGCGAGGAAATTTGACGATGGAGAAAAACGAAAATGTGATGAAGTTTTCCGCTGAACAATTTCAAAAGCTGCCTCTTCAGCAATTATTCCAGACGGAAGCCAGAGGAAGCTGACTGAAAGTTTGGTGCAGTGCTTTAATGCACTGTCAACCGGAGCAGCTACGCGGTACACGCAGGCCATTTTCTTTGAGCTTCATACAAATTTCATCACTGCACTTCATTAGGATGCTGATTCCGAATGCATTTTCGAGGCGTGGTTCAAAGGCTAGGAAAACACGTTCCGGACGGATCACAGCCGTCAGTATGATTCATGGAAAGTGCGACTTCTGCACCGCAAGCCCGGTGCCAATGAACATTCAACGACCGCATCCAGCCCAAAGAGCAATTGCACTACTCAAAGAGATTTTTGGTGAGTTAGCGTCTTTGTTTAGCATCCACTATCAATGTATAAAGAATGTTAAGCGGGATACGGACGATTATGGGGCCGTAGCACACATGGTTAGTTGTGAGTGTCTCATATTTGTCAGTGTTTTTGTTATGAGCTACCTCTGTCTGCGATTCCGGTTCAACTGAACCCGTTCACCGCTAGCTCCGAATCCCAGACGGAAATAAAAAGTCAATGGTTGGAGGCAAAATCACGTTGTTGAACCAGCTACCGAAAAGGATACAAGTAGTGTGAAACCAAGGGGCATTTTTATAAGTCAACCAAGGAGGATTCGCGCAGCGGTACAGCTAGGTCAGCTGTCCTGATTGGTAGACCAGTTCCGCTAGCCCATGAAAGGTAGGTACATGCGTCGTATGGACGCGAAGGCATCTGAAGCCACTTGATGTTTCGCCTGCACACCATTGGCCAAACTTCTTTTCCCGTTGAATTAATGAGTTTTCCTGGGAGATATTACTCAATTTGACAACTTTGCAGTTACCGTGTGACGCGGAAATCCGCACTTGGTCTCTCGCTAAGTCTCTTAGGTGAATGCTAGCAGTTGATCACTTTGAAACATGATATCACCATTATTGGACAGAGTCGCCCAGCCATAGTCAATACTGTTTATGCTGTGAAAAAGGCAACAAATGCTAGGTCCAACATGCCGTTCAACAGAGCTCTAAACAAGCGGCCTACACCTTGTTAGTCATATGTTGAATTGCATTTTGCACGTTACTGCCCACTCAAGCGTCACATTTGTGATAAGTGCCATAAACAAGGCCATAAGGAAATGTTTGCAACCAATCCCGGCTAAAGAACGTGAAGCAGTCCTATCGAAGGAAAAGCCGCCGAAAGGCTGACACAAAATCTCTACCGGTGATTGCCACTTTTCACAGTAATGATACCACACCGCCGATTCATCACTATGATCATCAACAGGATTCCAACCAGGCTGCAGTTCGTTAAGACCTCAGACATAAGAATCATTCCTAATAGCACCTGGAATCACATGAAGAGACCGAAGAGGGTTGTGTCTAATAGTCGCCAATAATACATACGGTGGAGTGCTGAACCTGGTCGGAGATATAATCTGAAAAAGTGCTTTAAATGGAGTGGAAGAGATTGGCAGAGAAAATGGGATGCTCGCACACTGCTACAGAGAAGCATCTTCACTCGATGTAAAAGGTTCAGAAGTGTGGAGCATGGGTTCTGCAAGCCTCAAGTAACAGCAACAAAAACTAAGGAGCCACAATCATCCGTAATTAGCTTGCTCGTCAGTGCTCCACTCATGGACATGAGCAACGATTTCTTGACCGAATCGTTACGGGCGAAGAGAAATGGTATCTGTACATCAATATGGAGCAGCGCAAGGAATGGCCTAGACCCGGTACAGAAACGACACCGCGCCTGAAACAAGATCTAGATTCGTGTAAAACGACTTTGTGCGTATGGTGGGAGTGGGAAGGGATTATTCATTATGAATTGCTTGAAGCGAACGGAACAGTCAACACGGAACTCTGTTCAACAGATGGGAAGACTCAACACGACTATTCAAGAGAAAATATATGATCGGTTCTTTTGTTTCACGACAATGCCCCCTCATGATATCGCCAATATGACTTAGAAAGCCATTCAAACGCTAGGAAGTGCTGCCATACCCATAGTGCTCTCTCGATTTGGCACCAGCGGATTTTTCGCCTCTTTCGATTTCTTTCAAATGCTATGCGCAGTGTTTTGGTTAATACTGGTGCAGTATTGACAGCTTGGTCAGATGAATTTTTCGAGTTTAAACCGGGTGGTTTCTACAAACGGGGTGTTGAAAATCTTGATGAATGTTGAGAAGTGGTAAACAACAACGGAAAAAGGATTATTGATTAATTAGTTGTTAGTTTTTATTGAAAAATAAACTCAAATTAAATGTACGGCGGGAACTTAGTTGCCAACTGAAGAATAACGTAGAAAGTCGGATCGATTTTCGCACCTCTTTGTGGTACCATTCTGACTACGGTTGCTGCGCACCTCCATACACAACGCATAAGTAGAAGTTGCTTTGTGCACCACACGTCTTTCATTCACAACGATCCAGCGATTTCTCTGATTTCTTCGTGCCTGCTCGTTTTTACCCATACTACTCACTAGAAGTGCACCACACACTGAGCAATGACTTACAGCGGCGGACCACCATAACTGTTTACTAACTGTAACATAGCACCGTTCAATGTTCGACAACGCAATTAGTGGTTTACCATCAAGAAGGGAAATCAATAACTTCACAAACGGTACCATTGGATCATTTAAACTACCAGGTTGAAGCTGAAGCGACAAACTGTACATGGCCTGTGACCGGCACCTGCTGTATGTCTGCAGTCAGCTCCTAGCTGGACTTCCTGTCTAAAGTATATGATGCTGAGGGAAAAAGATTATGACATGGGTTAATGAAGGTATCATTGAAACCACCCCGTTTATACCCTTGTCAGTGACCAATATGGTGCAGACATCTTGATCCCGAATGTTTGTTTAGGGTACTAACATTTCACATCAGGTTCGATTCTATCCTCTCGTTATTGCTTCATATTAATGGGCCTTTATGGCTGAGTGGCTGAGTATTGACGAAAAGTACTGATAATATTTTCAGTAAGTACCTGTTAAGGGTACTTGGAATGAACCACGTGGTATAGCTTAATGGATCATACACGTACACCAGCAATCGCATCACTCTGAAATCGTATCCGTAAGATAGATAGTAACGAAGATGTAAAGATAAAGAGCTATGTTGCACACATCTTGTTGAACCAAGGAAGTTCGTCTAACATGTGTGCCATACGAAGAACAGTAATGGATGCAACCACCTCTCTGCAAATGAAGTCGCTGATCATACAGCGACTAATCACAAAGTAGAATTATATTGCCAGTCGATTCGAGTGTTGTGTTTCTCCCACTCAATTGCTTCACCGGGAGCAGTCAAATGGAACTTGCGTTCTGCTATAACTTTGATGCTGTCAGCTCTGAATATTCGTTAAGTTTGGCAACAAAGATTTTACAGAACTTCATCACCCTTGCATTTGGTTTTACCGAACATGAGAGCCTGTACCTAAAAAGCGCCTTGGGTTGAGTCAAACGCGCTATTCGAGGCACTTTTATCCGTTGCATTCATCAATGGACCATCAATGGAGTGATGGGCGGTGGGAAAGGAGAGGACCTAGCTATTTCTAAGGCTGCCATGGCGAACTCGCTGGAGACCCTAAGCGAACTGATGAACTAATCTACCTCTCGGTCAAACGAGGCGGACTATATGAGCCGAACATCGGTACTGCAGCGTTGTCATCGTAGAACGCCAGTATAGCTGAAAAAACTATCGAGGTTAGATATAAGGGCGTTCGTTAGATCCGTTTAAACCTCGATATGCAGGTGGTCGCATCCATCACCGGGCACACCCCTGGAAGGACCGACAAGGGGTTTAGAACAACTCATTCTGAAGCAGTGGTGGACCAAACATTTCAAATCAAAGAGCATAAGTGTTAGTATTTCGCGGTCAGAGTGGTAAAGCGAAAAAGTGCAAACAGAGCAACGAATCCATCATCAGCACATCATTACACATTAGCTGAATGTGAGAAACACACTTCAACTATTGTGCCGCAATAAAGATAAAACATACAATAAAAGCGATGCCGAAAATTATAGAATGCTAAAAAACAAGCGACAGACTACTTAGTAACATGTTATGCATCACAAGGGAAATGGTGGTTGTAGGATGAAGATAAGCGGGATGGAGAGGGACAAACAAACTCACAACAAAAACGCCACTGAGATCGGCTTCTTGCCATATCAACTAGTGTATCCAGCCATACGTGTTCATCGTCCTTCGGACTTCAGCCAGACAGTCGGGACACACCAGCCGACGCCGACTTTGAAATGAGGGATTTCATTACTCTCGACCAAGTCATCGCTTGGCCTCCCCTCCTCTTTTTCCATACGCACTCCCGGCGCGCAAACGCATGTCGCGGGAGTCGGTATTCTGACATGGAGCAACGGATCCCGCGACAGCGTGGCCGTAATGTGCAGTACGAGAAACATACGGGGTGATGAATGATTTAATAAAATCAGTTCTAGGGAAGATAGTCAATAGTGGACAACTAAACGTGGAGAACGCTGTGTGGCATTCGACGCAGAGTATGCAACTGACCAAGTAAAAAAGAAGTCAGTTAGCGATAGTCGCGATAGTTAAATTTCAGAAGAGTTCACTACAGAAACCGTAAACACATAATGTTTTAATAGCATGCTCAATAGACAGCTGGGAGAAATGGTTTCAAAAAATTCGACCGGAAATTTAGACTGACAGACCTATTGTACAGCTGCAAACCGTCAAGCGCATAAAAAGCCATCATTCACACTCGAATTAAAAAATTAGTTTCAATAACTACGTAATTTGAAACATGAAAACGGAAGTCAAAAGTACATGACTTGCGAGAAAACAGACGGAAGAGAAATCCTGACTTTGGATAACATTAATTGAACTTACACAAGTTGTCGTTGGTCCTGAAGATCAGCTAGCAACCCGAGTTTCGACTCGTACACCTGTTGAGGATGCGGCGCAATGTATCTTGCAATAAAGCGGGTTAACGGATGCTGTTAAACATGAAAACACACAGCAACAAACCTTGTGATACTCCCAATGTCTTGGTTCGTAACCCTCTGGAATATCTGACAACTCCGCACGTCCAACCAGGACGTTGACACAAAACACAAGCAAAAAGCATGGTATTGCACCTAACATAATAAAGAAATGCTACGAAAATTATAATCCAATAAATTACAATTGAATCAAACAGCTTGCCATCCATGAAATCCGAGGCTTTAGGTACCATCACGCGTTGATTACTTGATAATCTCAATGACATAACTACTATAATGCATGGAAATTGACCACGAATTACCATTTACTGATGCCGATCCAAGCAATGGCGAGCGAATTCGATTTAGCACCGATACCACTGGTTTTTTAATGTGGCCAAAAAGCCGGAGCATAGCAAGACACCTTGTAGTATGTGCCCGGTTTCAGACTAGGGGGTCTTCCGTATCCAAGATGTACGTAGATGGTAATGGACCTGCAAAATGAAATCAATAATAAATAGGCGATCGGATACTGTAACTACGGCCACGTAGTATGAGATTCAAGTCAAGTTAAAATAATCTTTATGAATCCAAGTGGGATCATTTACAGCACTTACACCACTGAAGATGTACTGGAAGAAATCGATAAAAAAGCACAAGTGGGGAGAAAGATGAAACTTATACACAATTGTCACTCTAGCAATCACTGGCGCAGCATGTTCTCGACTTACGTTGGGCTAACAAGTAAACGTGAAAGACACGGTAAAATAGTATTACGATACGATGAAGTACGGAGGAATAAAGTTTCACATTTTGAACGCGTTGGAGAAAAAGGGTTGCGGGTGAGTTCTGGTCATTTAGGAACTTAGAAAAAAAATACTCATAAGCATCTAGATATCTCGAGAATAACAAAGCAACTAAGGCACCTCTAGACAAGCCACTGCATCTAGAAATATGCTTAATTGATCGTACCAACAAGAGGTAGTCTTTCTGAAGCAGTCCAGGAAAGACGACAGGGGGGCAATGCAACCAATAAGGGTAAATGAATGAGGTTATAAAATTAAATACTAAAGTACAGTGTACTGGAAGCATCTTAAGGGTGAGGGAATAACAATCGTTTTCGGAATTTATGAAAGATTTTACAAACACGTGGATCAAAAGAGGCTATGGGACAAAATAATATCAATACTTGACGTTGGATGATCTGGGTATGGGAGTTTCGTTCACAGTGAGAGCACGCGAGCTGAGGAACTGTAGCTTATCGCCATGAAGAAAATAATAGTATAGCAGTGCATTTGAAAACGTCAAGGGATCTAGATGAAGAGTAATCCACCAGGTCTTGTATTCCACGTAGAAATAATGTGGAAGTCTGAATGATGAGGGCCATACAGTTTAATTCATTTGATCAACTATGATCCGAGCACGAAAATAGGGTGGATCCGGTTGTCACGACTCACATCGTAAGAACAACAATAAATAACAACGGCAAGATAGTCGGTTTAAAGGCAGTCAGGATGGAAAGAAAATGGAAACAAGAAAGGAGTGTGTTAAACTAATTAGAATGGAGCGAAAATTAACAACCAGATGCAAGAACCCCACTGACTGTGTGACTGCGCCATGTCAGATACGGTCTCTAACCATTGATATGGACCATCTCGAGGCCCCCCATCCACGAAGACGGGACGCACCGGCCCGATCAAGTCACAGCCAGTTTCTTCACGCCACTAAGCCACATTGCGGCTTCGCCCAACTTGGTGCAACCACGACGTATAATGCGCGCCGAGGAAGACGTATGGAGGACATGACCTAACCAATATAAGCGATTAAGATTCAGCAAACATTTCAGTGAGGCACCAAAAAGCTTCTTGTCAAAAACTAACTGGCAGACTTTGGCACACCTGGTGTTCCCGCCAGGTGTGAGCAAAATTCAGCAAGCACCGGCGTCCGAACACGACCAAGGGTTTAATGTCTTCGTTGCGAACTGGCCAGATCTCTGATATATACGGTAAGACCGGTCACATCGCAGCGTTATACACACTACATTTCACTGACAGGCTGAGATCGCGCCATCTCCATAGATGGTTGAGTCGTTGAAAGGACACACGGGCCTTGCTGATACGCGAAGTAACCTCCTCAATGATGTGACCACCAGAGATAATACAACTAGCAAGGTGAACCGACTCACCACCAATAGTGGCAGTTGGGTAATCATTAAAACCGAAATTGCGTCTGTACAGTTCTGCAATACTGCATTTTGAAGGTGCAAAGTACATGCCGAAGCACGCAACCCTATGCGTCGGTCTACCCAGTAGTGTTTCCATAGTCACTGCGTCAGACCCAAGGAGAGCTGTCGGCCTCAAACTCAAGGTTTGTCAGCTGGGCATCTGGTAGAAACTTCACTCTGGTAGGTTCTAAAAGAACAGACATTCATGATCATCTCGATTACAAAGTTGAAGAGAAAAGAAGACAGGACATCACTGGCGAATCTCACTTGTCGTCGGCAACTCAGGAAACAGCTTCCCGAAAACCCTTACACGATCTGGGAAATCACGATAGACCTCAGAATGGAAAGGAGTTTAGCTGGAATGTCCATCGTGGACAGACAGTACCATAAGCTGGCGCGGTCGACAGAGTCGAATGCAGTTTTCAAACCAAGGAAAACCACCATAGTCGGTCGTCTGTATGTGTCTGCTCTAAAACTTGGCGAAGAGTAAATATGTGGTCGATACAACCACGACCAGGGCGGAAGCCAGCCTGGCTTTCAGTGATTCGGTTCTCACGGGACCAGTAAGTCGTCGGAGAATGATACCCGTGAGAAGTTTGGATGCAACGGAAACAAGGCTAATGCCTCGATGATTTTCGCACAAAGTACGCTGACCCTTCTTGAAGATGGGCACGACAGTTGACAGTCGCCAGTCTGAAGGAACCTCTTCACTGTTCCAAATCGTGTTAAATAGAGTAGCGAGTCCAGTCAACAAAGGTCCATCAGCATATTTCAGCAAAGATGGAAGATCGTCGGGTCCAGGAGTCTTGTTTCCTTTCAGAAAGGAAAGCTCATGTTGAATCTCTTATAAAATGGCATCTGTCATATCGGCTTCCCACGACGATTCAGGTGATTCGGCAAGCAGCAATGTCGCAGCAGGCCTGCTGAACTGCTCTCCAAAATGTTCTGCCTAACGGGCTAGTCGACGACGCTGAAAGTGGATTAGCTGCCCGTTTTCTCCAGCTACTGTCTCCCTAACGGATGGCTTTCTCAGACCCGTGTTCAGGAAGAGCTGAAACAGAAGTCGGCTGTTCCCAATAGCATTGGCTTTCTCCATCTCACAGACCCTCGCGATCCATCAAAGTTCCCAGTCGATTCGAAGACTCCTTGAGATGCGTCGTTTCAGTGTTAAGGACACGCTGGAACGCAATGCCCACTGGATCCTGTTTTCGTGCTAGGAACAAGCTGATCGATGTCTCAGAGATCCATTCAGAGTTACGTCTCAGGTTGGGTGCACAGCATGTGTCAAAGGCATTCTTTATGGCACATTTGAGACGATTCCAAACAGCATTTGGTTCACCAACCGCATCGCTCACTGACAATTGATGGGTCAGTTCGTCGTGATATTGTTGAACTGCAGATTGCGAGTTTAAGTTACGGGTAAGTAGGTTAGATAGATAGATACTTCATTGAAGCGGGAAGGGTGAACGCCAAGCGTGCGCGCACTAGAGCATGGTAGGAATACAGGTACCCACTCCAAATTGACTGTATTGTACTGATGTGAACCATCTGCTACTGATGGCAATATAGCCAATTTGCATATATATATATATATATATATATATATATATATATATATATATATATATATATATATATATATATATATATGGGTAAATTCACAGACAGATGTGCCATCCGAACCATGGTGATAGGGAAAGGAGAACATAATGTTCAACAAGGAGTGAGAGCGAAAGGTTAGAAAAAGATGCTTTTTCAAATTCACACACCCCGTTTTGAGCTCTGTTTTCATGTTTTGTTCAAAATTATACTTTACATGTTGAAGAAATGGTAGAACAGCATTGACGTCATTGACTCTTATTGCGGGCCATATCCTCCAACAGTTCCAACCAATGGGAATCCGCTTCACATGGTCCCCAACCTGGGGGACGCACGAATCCAACTGATGCTAGACACGATGTTAGAATCTTCAAGCTCCTTTTTCAGGTCATTGGTTGTCCATCGCAGCTCTTTTTCAATTCGTGTCCAGGAAGTGCAAATAACGTGCGACATGGAAGGCGGTGGGCCGGCATGCTCAGTACGCGACCCAGCCAACGCAAGCGGTGCAGGATGATTATGCTCTGGAGACAAGGACAATCCGCTCCCATGACTCTGCTTTTAACTTCCGCGTTGCGCATCTGGTGCTGCCACCATATGCGAGCAATCGAACTGAAGTAGTAGTTATCGAAGTAGATGGTCGCCTCAAATCTTTCGATCGAACAGGCCATGTCTCGCAGCCGCAAAGTAGGACAGCACGAACTGTGGCATTATACACTCGGCGTTTGAGGTTGAGACTGACATCGCGACGACGCCACAAGTGTCTCAGGTTAGTAAATGCAAGGCGGGCTTTGGCAATTCGTTGTGAAGTTTCATCGCCAATACGGACACCAGCCGTGATGCAACTCCCGAGATAAGTAAAGATGTTAACGAGCTCCAGGTCGACAGAGGAAATGGTGACTGTAGGCACAGGCGCTTGCTTATCCTGGAGTAAAGCTTTACACTTGGATGGAGTAAAATACAGACCATACTTAGATGCTTCTATCGATAAGCGATTCAGAATGTTTTGAACAGCCTGAGAGTCGTACCCCAGCAAAGCGATGTCATCAGTATAGTCTATGTCTACGACTCTGCTCCTGGGTAGAAACTCAACACCGCCGCTCTAGGTTCCTTCCAGTGCGCGATGTAGGACATCTATGATGGCAAAGTTGGATAGGAACGGCGAGAGAAGACAACCTTCGCACACTCCACTGGTAACAGGAAACGAAGAAGAGAACCTGCCATAAGTCCTAACTTTGCCAAACGTGTAACTGTATAGCTCCTACAAAAGTATGACAAACTTGTCGGGAACGCCGTTCCGTAGTGACGACCTATTTACTGAGTCAAAAGCGGCTCGGATATCCAAAAACACCATCATTGTTGATCTTCGGTGGACATGACGATTCTCGAGAATTTGACGCAACGTGAAAATTTGGGCAACGCAACCACGGCCAGAACGCAAGCCAGCCTGTTCCGCACGACACAAACTCTCGCGGGTAACAGAGCCTACGCAGCAGAATGGACACAACAAGCTTGGACGCGATAGAGATAAGTGAGATTCACCGGTAGTTGGTGCGTTCACTATGAGAGCCCTTCTTGTGGATCGGAATCACAACAGATTTTCCTCATGAGTTAGGAACCTTCTCATCGCACCATAGTTTTGTGAACAGTGATGGAATTTCGGTGACAACTATGTTCCCCATCTTTGAATAAGGCCAGAGGAAAACTGTCAAAGCCAGGAGCTTTGTGGCATTTCAGAGTCTGGATTTCTGTCCGTATTTCTGCTTCAGTGGGAGGATTTGTGCAGACTTACCAAGGATCACATGATGGCAGTGAATGTGTAACTGGAGGTTGTGTTGAGTAAGTAAACAGGAGAGCAAAGTGCTCTGCCCAGAGATCCAGACGTCTGCGGAGGTTGGTGATCTTTGTACTGTCTGACTCACAGATGGTCTGACTGATAGCCTGGAATTTGGGTCCGGTGGATCGGAAAAGATAAAACAACCTGCGGTTGTTGCCAGCTGAGGCAGCAACTTCTATTTCCTTGGCCTGTTTAGACCACCAGGATTCACGGTCGCGGCGAAGACTCGTTTTCAGTTGTCTGGAAATAGAACGGCGGAGCTCAACGTGCTCTACACTGACAGGTATAGCTCGCCGATAGTCGAGAAGTTCCGCGGAGGTGGCCGAGATCCAACTTTTAGTTGTGCAACGAACAAGACCGAAACTGGATAAACCCGCTGAAAACATAATCTATTGCAATTGCGACCAATGCTGACCAACGTCCCGAGGAGGCGGAATAGTGAGGTTCTTACGAAGCTGCTTTTGATATTCCGACCGCACAACAATCTTCCAGTTTACCAGAGTTAAGTCGAGTTTGTCTAGTCCTAGGTAAGCCACCAAAAGGCATGCAAACCGACACACGTACTAGCGCATGATCAATTTTCACGCATGTTGACCAACAGGATCTGCAGTCCCGAATACGGCCACGCCAGCGATGACTTATGACGATGTGATCAATCTGTGACCAACATTGATGGGATGAGGGAGCTTGCTAGGTATCGTAGTGACCCCTAGGGTGGGGTAAGTTCGTGCTGGAGAGGTAAAGTTGGTGGATGGCACACAAATTGAGTAGTCTGTCTCCATTGTCTGAGCGAAAGTCGTCGTATCCATGAGGGCCCCCAAGATGACGTTCGCTTGGTAACAAACGATCAACACGCGAGTTAAAAGCTCCCGTCATAATAACGATGTCCGTTTTGGGGGCCCCAAGAGCAAATCATGTAGCCTCTGTTAGAATTGGTTCTTGACAGTATTCGGGGTACAGTCAGTGAGAGCATAGGCGGAGGTTACAAAAAGAGCATGATTGTCTTCTTGGCGCCTGTTCACCTTGCACGAGCCATGGAGCCTGACAGCCCAAAGGCGACGGTTGATCGGAATCCATTCCAGAAGGGCGGCTTCTGCTCTGGCAATAAGGGCGACCCCAACATTAGCTTGCCCAGAAGCAGTAACATTGGCATCGTCTGAAAGTCGAAGGTAAAAACGGGTATAAGTGTGAAGTAGTGAGGACAATGAATAGAGTGTGTTGGAATCCTGAAGTCGTATTTCGGACAAACAACAGATATCAATTGTAAGAGCTTTTAGAGTGCGCGCGAGATCGGCGTGTTGTCTAATCTGTTTTAAGGTACGCACATTGAACGACGCCAAGTTGAAGTGTGTCTTCGGTCACAGAAGCAGAAAAGGGAGAATCCGGGACTGTTCAATCCCGGTTTGGCGCTGTGTGATTATGTCAGAAGATGGAGCGGCAACAGTGATATCGGAGGAAGCAATGCTGTTCATCGTCGATTGATCAGACAAAAACAGGAAAGAATAATACAGGAAAAGAGTAGATAAGCGAGTGGCATGTGATAGAAGTGTTTGCAGTAGTATAATGAGAGCAAAGCATCAGTAGAGCGAAGAGTGCAGTTCAATTCCATGGTTCATCAGTAGGCGAGATACTACCCAGTTGCCTAGGCCGAAGTAGGGGATTTTCCTAGGGGTCGCTACCCCGAGCTTTTGGCTCAATAGCCTACCCGCGAAGCAGCAGGGCAAATTTAGGGAATCGCACACATAGGGAGCCGGTGACCGATTACTCGGTTCATATGCATTTCGTTTGGTCAAGTACCAAACAGGGGCCCAATCCTCCACACGATGACAACATCTGGAAACTGAAATACAATGTTCCACTGGAGTGAAGCAAGGGGCAGTGACTTTATCTAGTGACGAGTCACATCAGCCAGGTCACAGTGTTGTTAAGCGGACATATGTGTTTCAGAAGGTTTTGAGTACAAATCGGGTTTGGTAGGGTTTTATTATGGCAACGTTTCGCCCTTGACACAAGAGCTTCTTCCGGCCAGGTGAATCGGTACACAATTGGCTTAGCTTTTTATGGGAAAGTAAGGTGAAGATTGTAATCAATAACATGAACCATTGGATAATAGCGTTACCGGTCAACGGGTCAAGTGGTCATGCTAGTGAAACTAGAAGCATCGAGCATTTCTCAATGACCCACGTCACCAGTCGTTCACATGTGAGGCATTCCTTTCTTGCAGCTGCTGATTCACGCTCCGACCTGAGTTCGTCCGCCGACATCATTTATGACTGACCGAGTTAACACAGCCCGCCACGCGTTCGATAACTTTACCCCGTCCGTTCTGTTCACACAGTTATTAGCCTTAGTAATCCCGATCACCTCAGCAATCAACCTTTGGCTTGTTGCTAGTAATCCCCTCCTAAGTATATATGTCTTTTTTAGGGAGGCTTGCCAGGAGAAAACCCACTACGTCCTGGAACACTGCCGCCGAACCATTAGCTGGAACGGGAAAATCCCGTACCACCCAACTGGCACCACGAGATTGTTTGGCAAGCTAGCCGAGACTCAAGTTTATGCCCAAATTTCGCTTTCCCCGTACCCTCAGTTTTTACCGCTATTGGTTTGCTAGCGTCCAATAGTACCGGCTCACGTCTGAACTTGCCGCTCGTATAATCTCCACGCACGCCAGCCCTCTTGTTAAGGAATTTCTATCAACAGTCTATCCACGTATACAACTCGTGTGATGTTATTATAACAACCTTTTGTCACCAGCCCCCTATATTCCCCTGTTATTGTTAATGGTGATCTCCATAACATTGCCACAGTGATTCCTGTGAATTGTTTCTTCCGCTTACACCATGACGACACCAGTCTGCCTAAATTGCGCATACTCTACTATTTCCTCGTTACTAGGTATCCCCTGAACTGTTATCTTTTGCTATATTTTGGACTTATCTAGACAACTGACGTCAGTTACTGCATTAACTCATCTCCATAGATTTGTGCCACTCAAACAAATACTTTTGTACAGGTTTTACGCTTAAACCTGTTGTTTTTTCTCCCTGTATCAGAAATATTTCTTTTCCTTTTCCCTTCTCACAACACTCTAAGGCTCTTCAAGTATTAGTCTTTCATCATTTGGACTGAGCTCACCCGTCACTCTCCTCGCCAAACAAGCAATGGACGACGATCTTGCAACTATGTTGCCGCCTCGATGATACCCTACGCCAGCAAACAACACGGAGTCTTATACCGGTCAAACCTGCAACGTCCACCTTTTCTACTGCTGCTAGTCTCACTCAACGTAGTGGTTTCTACGATACAAATCATTGAGATGAGCACCCGACCACATGTCTACTATGTGATCGCCGTTCTTTGTCGACACGCGGTTTTACACATCACTACCGCCGTAAACACACTTCGGACTACAAAGTTATGAAGACCTCACAGACAACAAACACTTCAATGCTCTGTCCTGCTGACAATGACTATCTACTCTTACGACAAGCCACTAATCTGAATCCTTTCACGGCATTTCTGGATCAACTTCACTCAAAGCTACAAACCTACTTACCCACTCGTACGGTCACAGCCATCAGACTCCAACACCTGAAAGGGGAGCGCCCAAAAGGCAACTGTCACCATCCTCGGTCCGAAATTACGCCCGTTACTGACATCCAACCCAATATTATCTACTTAGTGGTAAATCAATCGTCATCTGAATCACTGCTATTTAACACATTTTACGGAGGGTTGTCCCACTCGGACAGTAATGACCAAACGGAACAACCAACCTACTCAATGTGAGTAATCTACTGCAGTTGCCCGGCACCCCAAACATTTACAGCTAGACCGATAGATGACAGTCCACATAGCAACGCCTCCGTTACAACCACTATTACAGTGGCTAAAACTGTCCAGGATCCGCCGAACGTCGAGGAACTGCTACCGGAAGGTAGTTCCCTCCATACTCTAGTAACAAACCACACATTTCCTGAACTCCCCCACCCTAGTTGCGGAATGGGGTCTATGAACGGCCCGCGGCGCAGGTCTCGGCTTGTCTCGCTACGTCTCCTGTTCTGAATCTCCAGGATAGAGGATCTGCTAGTTCTGATACACAGCAAACGAACAGATCGGCGTTTGTCGTTTCCAATTCCAGCCTTCTTGACCGCACATAAAGTATATCCCCCCCACAGCATCCACCATCAATCGCCAAAACCTACATATGACACCGTATTACTTCCAGAACCATCCATCTCACTTCAGCATTCACCTACTACCCAACTGACTCTAAACTCAGTGACAACAGCAGACCCAGTTTCTGCGTCATTGACAGCCGTCTCTAGGACGTCCTCAATGTCCGCCAATTTCGAATCACCCGATAAGGCGCAGAATCCTATATCCGCGTGGTTCGCTTCACAGCGAATTCATAACTACCAATATGATCGTTGTCCACCAAGTTCCTCTATTAGACGAGGCCACACACGACAACTCTGGGCACACCAGCGAAATCCGACTGGATCCATGGCGGAAACGGAAGGCTATAACAATCCCTTATATAAATGTTGCACATATAGAAGTACGTTCACAGCGCAACGAGACCTTACACAACATCGCAGAATTCGCCAAGCCGTCGAATACAAGGAAGAATGTATGAAGCGTTTGTCTGCTCACCCGTTTAACTGGGCGGTCCTGGAGGACGCGACCCTGATTAATAACGCCGATGCTCTCAGATTGCAAGTTAGTTCTCTCTACGACTTAGCCAATCGCCTACAACAGCACTTCCCTGCCCGATCGGTGGAGAGTATTAGAAAACGCCTGAGAGTTTTAGGCTGGAAACTCAATGAGACCCGAGCTCCTCTATACAACACAGACCATACTAGGCCCTGATTGACGTGCCTTCACAACCGCGGGATAAGGTGCCCTATCCCATGACCAACAGACGCCCAGACAGGTCGCTCCATCGCCAACATTGTCGTTATCATCATCTCCTGGGAACCTAACAACCTATCTCCGTCAGAGGTACAATGCTGATTTGGATGCGTCCGATACAACCTCACCCGATCACGAGTCCAGGACGAGAGCCACGCGTTCCACGCTAACTCCAATCGTACCAACTTTGTTCAGACACGGAAAATCTACCACGCCTGCGATGGATGACTCAGGCAGCTCCGCATCTGAACGACGCATAACGTTCTAACACCTACTCCGAGAGGTTAGCCGCCTACTGCTATGCGTGGAATTAACCCAAGTATGGATCACTGAGCTTCGAAATCCGTTAGCTGACTCTCTCATCCATCGTTTCCGACACGAATTTAGTATGCGATTCGACAACCTTTGTCAGACGTGGTTTTCACATACTTGGAAGCCATCCAAACCGCGCGATCACACTAAAAACGTTCAGAACAGCAAAAAACGACGTAGCCTCCACATCCAACGTCTTTATCATCTTAGACGTCCGGACGCGGTGGCAACGGTGCCCGATGGCAGACCTCTTACCTAGAAGAAGTGTAACGGATCCGTACCGGAGACCGGCCTGCAAGACGCGAGCTCTGTGCGCACTCTGCGATCCCCTTCAGGTGACACTAGCAGCACTTTCGCATTGCGCTTAGCCGGTGACGATGCGGCTTCGAGCACCGGCCAAGCCGGTGTTGGCATTGCCCAGAGTTCCTGGGCTGAAGCTGCTCTGGTTGATTGGGTCCCAATCAGTAGCCGGATGTGTGCGGTCTGATTGGCTGGCTCGTTCAAAGCTACGAAGTCGCGCGAAACTAACAGGTGTCTATTCGTTATTACTGTCTATGCGCCCACAAACTGTAGCGATGATTCGGTAAAAAAATGGCTTCT
Source organism: Dicrocoelium dendriticum (assembly GCA_944474145.2). NCBI lineage: Eukaryota > Metazoa > Platyhelminthes > Trematoda > Plagiorchiida > Dicrocoeliidae > Dicrocoelium > Dicrocoelium dendriticum. The sequence goes on along the minus strand of OX104066.1, from coordinate 86,504,292 downwards.
ACCGCCAACTGAACGAGCTCCTTCGTCACAGAAGAATGTGTCAGCTGTACACCGCAACGGCGCTTCGCTGCCGTGCGACCACCACCAGTCGCACGCGGGCTGAGTATACCACGAGGACGTCCACCCTTAGGCGGATTCGAACCCGCGTTGCAAGATTATGAGACAAACCCGTTACCTCTAGCCTACAGGCCGACCCACAGAAGAAGCTCGGACACTGTAGTGCTGGCTGAGGATCTGAACGCGTAAGTTAGAAAAGTATCCACTGATGAACTGCATCTGGGCGGCCAACATGGTGTGAGCTCCCGTAATGATAAGGGTGAGCGGTTACTTCATTCGTGTGAAGATGCTCGCTTATTTCTTGCGAGCACTAATTTCCGATACAGCACCCGCCGGAGGGTGACTTGGCGCCCACCAGCTTCGAAACATTCTTGGACGCAAATCGATCACATGGCGATAAGTTGCCGCTGGAGAGGCTGCGTCCAGAACTGTCGCTCGATTTGGAGCACATGTGTGGACAGAGAGCATGCACATGTATGTGCTGACATGCGGATGCGTTTTGGCGGAAGCCCACGAGGACGCTGTGAGCGCATTGACACCAGCCAACTGTCCTGAATGTCTATCAAAATACGCTGACATGCGAGTTGAGTAAGCGTTCACTAGATGCAATTGAAGCACACTGGTCTCGTATTCACCAGACATTACTCGCAGTAGGCAAATCTTCATGTGGTAAGTCTAATGGCCAACGTGGATATTGGGTCTCTGCAGTCTCTGGAACTTATCGATGCCCGCCGGCATATTCCGACTGGAAGCGAACACAATGAAACTCGCAAAGAGCTCCGGGCAAAACTCCGTGCTTGTCTGAAGAGAGACCGCGAATGCTGGTGGCCTCATCATGCATCAGAGATGGTAATGGCCGCTACCGCTGATTATTACGTCTGATACGGGAAACACGCAGCAGGAGATCTGGTGTAAGTGAAACAATTTATAACGAGAGTGAACAGCCTATCCACAAGTTGTTGAAACGTTTGGAGCGTTAGGCTGAGCATTTTGAAAAGCAATTTAACCGGCCGGAATTGTTAGATTCCTCACCGGCCAGTGATCGCCCTGCTCCATGGGATGTCCCTTTGGATCCGATCTCGATTAGAAGTCGAAAGTAAGATCGGACTGTTGAAGTTGAACAAAACCGCGGGACCAGATGATTTTCGTCTAACCCCCATTAAATTCGAGAGCTCTGCTCTTGTTGGTGATTTACACGAATTACTAGTGAAACTATGGGAGCAGGAAATTGTCCCAACCGATTGGAGCCGCTCCGTTATTGTTCCTATCTTCAAAGGAGGCTCGCGTTCGGAATGCGGCAGTCTGGTCCCCATCGCCTCCAAAATACTTGCCTCGGTAATCCTTCACAAACTGACTGGTGCTCGTGAAAGTCAGATTCGTGAGGAGCAAGCCGGATTTCGTCGGGGTCGTGGCTGCATCGACCACATCTGCACTTTGCGTCAATTGTTGGAGCACCGTGACACATACTGGCGACTCAACGTTGCCGTGTTCCTCGACATCAAAGGTGCCTTCGATTCGGTTGATCGATGTGCCTACTTATCTACCTCGATGTCACTACCTACTCAGAAAAGATTTGCCCGAGAAATATGTAAATATTTTTCGCGTACTATACGCGCGTAACATGGGCAGAGTGAGGGCTTACGGAAAGCTGCCGCCGCCCGTAAGTAGCTTCAGCGGTGCGAAACAAGGATACTCGCTGTCACCTTTTTCCCAACTTCGCTATTGACGAAGTCATAGACAAGACATAGGCGTGGAGCTGCTCCCTGGAGAACGACTTCTTGACTTGGAGTATGCTGACTACATTGACTTCAGCTGTGACAGCTCACAAATGTGTCAAGTCGCTCTGGACAGATTAACACTGTCAGTCACCTTAGGCTTTGCTTCGCACCCTCGAAGTGCAAAGTGTTCTTCCAAGATTGGTCTGGGTCGCCTGCTGCGCTGACCCTTGGTGGGGATCAGCTAGAAGTCGTTCAAAAATGCAACTACCTAGGAAGTTGTATCAGCGCCCGTGGGATTGAAGATGAGATCAGGAACCGTATAGCAAAAGCTCGAGGCGCATTTTTTAACCTTCTCCACTTATGGCTCCGGGGCGACATCACTCTCGCTCTGAAGGGTAGAGGTGTACAATGCAGCGGTAAGTTCGACCCCACTGTACGGTCGTGAAACCTAGCCCATATATCAATGGACATAAAGAGGCTAGTTATCTTCGACCACCAGTGCCTTCGCAATTTGGCTCACAAGTGGTGGGAACACCTAGTGAGCAATGAGCGTGTTCGACGACTTGTTTAAGCACAAGAAAAGGAAATGAACCGCTCAGCACCGTTATTTCTCGCACCAGCCTCCGATGGCTAAGCCATGTGTTACGCATACCAGCCCACTGACTCCCGCGACTTGCGATGTTTGCGCGCCGGGAGCGTGGATGGAAGAAGATGAAGGGTGATCAAGCGATTACTTGATCAAGAGGAATGAAAGCCCTCACTTCGAAGCCAGCCTCGGTTGGAGCGTCTCGGCTCCCTGGTTGGGGTCCGAAAAAGGATGAACCCGTCTGGCTGGATACACTTGCTGACATGGCTAGGAACTGACCTCAATGGCGTTCGTACGGTGAGTTTCTTTGTCCCACCTCATCTCTCTTAGCCTCCCCCTCCAACCACGATCTCACTACTTTGCCTTATATAATTTTGCATAGTAATTTTTTCCTGCATAGTTGCCGGCTGGTAGCTTATCGGAACGATGCTCATCCGTTACCGGTAGCTCAGCTGGTTCGCATCCGTCACATGTCCCCTTTTTGTTTTTATGTATTCCGGCGCAGTAGCTGAGGTGCATCCCACCTCTGGCTAACCTGTATACTGATGATGACACTTGTGTAGTAAATGACACTGTTAGATGGAGCTTGAGGCTCACGTTTACTATGCGCGTTAGCACCGCAAATTATTTAGGCGCTCATCCTTTGTTTTCCGTGTACAATGAGGTTGTCCAAGTAAACGAGACATTTGAGGGGGATCAATTCGTGTAACATATTTTGCCTAAAGCGTTGAAAAGTTGCAGGGGCGTTGGAATCGTCAAAGGGTATGGTCTGGAACTCATAAAAACCTGATGGTACTAGAAACACCGCTTTTGCTCTGTCGCTCTCCTTTAATCTTACTTTCCAGTAGCCGGAAGCCAGAGTTATCGTAACGATATAAGCTAATGCTCCCAGTGCGTCAAATAAACCATCGATCCTTGGTAGAGGAAAAGCGTCTTTCCGAGTAACCTTATTCAATCATCTATAGTCGACACATAAACGGAATCCCCGCTCTTCTTTTTCACCAAAACCATCGGAGCAGCCCATGGGGATGTAGAAGGGCGTACTATCTTCTCTAGCAATTCATCTATAGGTTTTTGTAGTTCAAATTTCCAATGTATTGGGATTCGTTTTGGGGCAGTTTAAATTGGCAGCGCATCCCAGTGTAGCAGTCAGGAGATTACCACGGATTGCCTGAGTATGTTGTGTAAAATAGTAAATAAAATTACCTTCTTGTTGTACACCCTGAAGTTGTTTGTAGATTGATGATATGGATGTTGCATTTGTTTGTCTGATCGAGATTGCTCCAAACCACAGGGACCGGATGGATTATATTCACTGCTTTTAAAGAGAATGGCACCTATCGTTGCACCGCCGGTGACGGAATTCTTTAATGCCTCTTTGGTACAAAAAACCGTTCCACGAGAATGGAAGAGGACAATTGTACGACCGTTTCCGAAAGGTGGAAACAAAAACAAGACAAAAAACTATAGACTAATTTGCCTAACATTAATATTGGCCAAAGTGTTGGAGAAAGTTGTCGAGCGGACACTGCTCGAGTTAGCTGAATCACAGACTGTGCTCACAGCTTTTCAGCATGGCTTCCTGAGAGGACGGTCGTGTACAACTAATCTCCTGACGTCCCGGCAGAGTTGGATTGAAGCAGCCAAGGAAGGTAACAGCGTTGATGCCCTGCTGATCGACTTTAGCAAAGCATTCGACAGTGAAACATAGTATCTTACTATCTAAACTCAATGGTTACGGAGTGGGCGGAAACTTGTTAAAATGGATACACTCTTTTCTGTACGAGCGACAGTGGAGCATCCAGGTCAACAGCTACCGAATACCATTGGTTATTGCTTCTAGTGGGGTGCCACAGGGTACAGTACTTGGTCCAGTGATGTTCCTGTTTCATGTAAATGATGTACCACTACACCTGAAATCTTTCAGTGAGTAGCCTGTAGGGGGAGCCCGGAGAGCGATTCGAAAAGGCAGATTGGTTTGCAGGGAAACTTTTATTGGTACTGTAAAAGATTCCGTTACTTGGCTATAAAAAACCGACACCGTTGACACTCTAGCTAGGGGAACGGAGGATGCACAGCACACAGGGAAGTCGCGCGTTGCAACCGAAACGAGCGCCCAGAAAAAATGGCGCAGATCAAGTCGAGCATTCGAACTCAGCAATCAGTTCAACAAACCACACCGGTTGCCTAGGTGTACAATGAAATAATTTTAGTTAGAATTTTACACAGGCAAACCAGGGAATCTCCTGACTGCTAAGTAGCCCTCCCTCAGAAGGGACTGTGTAAGCAGTCTTTCGATCTATGTGAGGACTGTCCGTCGAGTGCCAGCCTTCTGCGAGACCACGTTGTGAAGCCTGATGCAGCTGCTGGGGGAGAACCATGCAATCGGACCATAGCGGGCTGCTACCCGTGTCTTCCCTACGGTGTCGAAACGGTAAAACAACTGTGGGGGGGGGGACAGTTTGCAAAGTTCACGTAGGTAGCTGAGCAGGAAGTTCGTTCCACTTCCAGTTGACGTGCGGGGATCCAGCGAAAAGTGAAACCAAGGTGCAACCAACCGACGGTGTATATGGAAAGCAAAATGAGGAGGCAGTGTAAATGCATAGCAATACACAAAAGAGTGCAAAGCGAAAAACGTGCAAAGCTGTTTTTGGCTTTTCAAAAGGTTTTGCTCTTTTTTGGTAGTTTCAAAACGTTTTGATCTTTTTGTGGATTTTGGAGAACGTTTGGTAAGAGCAGAAAAACATGCAAGGAGTGGTCTATTGGAAGTAGCAAATGCTAAAGAAATTGGAAAAGCGTACCGGGGGTTTCACTTTCCTACCACTTCGATTGATAATGGGTCGCGAAGGGGTGACGTCGGTTCCGCTGGAGCGAACTGACTGGTCTGACGTTGCGGTGCGAGCTGTGATGGCGTACGCTGTTAAGGCGCTTGTGGCACCGAAGAGTCAGACTTGTCGAGGAATGTTGGCTTGAGTGGATCGACGTTGATCGTATCAGTCTTACCATGGTGACAGAGGTCCGACCAGGTCGACATGGACGTGTGCAAAACGAGAGTCAGGAGCGGGAAAGACGCCAAGTGGGCTTTCGGTGTGTCTGCATATCTTGGCGCACTGACACTCTAAGCATGCGCGTGCTCAAAGGCGGACATTGCGGTTGACGTTGGGCTATACGAAGCGTTCGGTTACGAGTCTCTAAGAAGAACGTATGCCGGGATGAGACAGATTGTGTAAAGCGTTGAAAACAAGCCGACGCATCGAAGTAGGAACTACAGGTCGGGGAGAAGTTTGTGAGGCGTCACAAAAAATGGTCCCCTCAGATGAAGCTAGTGGAACTTCGCGTAGTTCCAACGAGGTGTTGCACTGTAGCTAGTCTATGTCGGGATCAGCTTGTTGGGCAGCAGCCATGGCGGCTACGTCAATGTTGGTGCCAGGCGACAAGCCGATCTGAGGAGTGCGTGAAAGCGCACCCGCGAAGGGATTGGGAGCACCTGAGACATGTCGTACGTCTGTCGTAAACTGAGAAGCGTAGTAGATGTGTCTAGTTTCCCGCGGAGAATAGCTGTCTGTTGCGCCACTGCGTAGATCAATGGCTTGTGGTCAGTGAAGACTAAAATGTCGACCTTCGAGATAGTGACAGAAATGTCTGATACCTAGGTAGATAGCTAACAGTTCCCTACCGAAGGTGCTGTAACGCGATAGGGCAAATTGTAAACGTTTCGAGAAGAAACCTAGAGGTATCTATCGATGGTCGATGAGTTGTTGAAGAACTGCAACGATGGCGGTGTTGGGTGCGTCAGTTGTCAGGTAAAGTGGCGCTGATGTGTTTGGGTGGGCGAGAAGCGCTATAATGGAGACAGTGTCTTTGAGATACTCAAAAGACAGTCTAGCGTCATCTGTAAAATGAAAAGAGCGTTGTCTACCGCGGAGCAAGCCAGTCATTTGTTGAACAATGCTCGCGCAGTTAGGGATAAAGCGTCGTTAATAGCTGACCAGGCCAATGAATCGGCGTAACTGTTTGAAGGAACTAGGAACAGGATATTCATTTACTGCCAGGATTTCGTCTAGCAGAGGTTAAATACCAGAGGTGGATATGCGGTGGCCAAGAAAGTCGATGGAGCTTTGGCCAAGCTGGCATTTAGCGGGGTTGACGGTAACCCCATGTTGCGATAAGCGTTGGAAGAAAGCGTCAAGCTGATGCAAATGTTCAACGTCAGAAGAGCTGGCGATGAGAATGTCATCTGGATAAGGATAAACGCCTTCGAGTCCCCGCGTTACCTAATGAATGAAACGCTGAAAGGTTTGAGCAGCGTTGCTGAGGCCGAAATGCATTCTGAGGTACCCGAATAGACCGAATGGCGTGATGACTGCTGTTTTAGCCATGTCGTCTGGCGCCACAGGTGTCTGATGGTAGGCGCGAACTAGGTCGACTTTGCTAAAGATGGACTTATCAGCTAGAGCTGAGGTCAAGTCGTGCATGTGTGGAATTGGGTATTTATCCGGGACGGTGCCCTGTAGTCACCACAGGGGCGCCAGTCACCGGATTTCTTCGACACCATGTGTAATGGTGATGCCCATGGACGTTTGGACGAGCGGATTATCCCCAGTTCGAGCATTTGCTCGAATTCCGCCTTAGTAGCTTTGAGCTTGTCCGGGGCTAGTGTACGAGGGCGGGCCGAAACATGTGGACCTTTAATGCAAATGTGATGTATGACATTTGACATCACAGGAGGCAAGTCGTTCGGGACGCGAACGGGAGTGATAGCAGCCACGTTGGTGTTAGTCGCGATAACGCTGAACTGTATCATAAAGCCGATAAGTTTCTTTCTTCTAGCGTCGACAATAAGGTCGAAGCGTTGAAGAGTCTATGCTTAGGATGGCGAAAGACATGACTGCTACTATGAAAGGCCAGCGAAAGCTTCACCGGAAACTTAAATTGAGCGTTAGCAACCTTTCGTCGAAAGTTGCGATTGGTGTGTCATTGGAGGCAAGCAGCTTGGTCGGCGAGGGTGAGACGACTTCATCTGAGCTACGGGGTATAACGTTAACTTCGGTTCCAGTGTCGACTAGGAACTCGGTGCCGACAGTTAAATCCCTAACGCGGATGAGGCGACTTTGGTCGATCGCAAGGTTTGATCCATTTACTAGCTGCGGTACCAAGGCGATGGTACCAACAGCAAGTCTGCCTGTTGTTGGACTTGGAACGTTTGAAGGGCGATTTTGATCGGCTATGACGACGACGGTTCATGGTAAGCTGTTGAATCTGGCGACTAAGTGTCGCAACTTGTGTTTGCAGGGCTTCTATAGTTGACTGAAAGCCAGTGATAGAAGTGCTTTGAGACGCGACGGCATTGACCTTGCTAGCATCGGCCTGTGGCTGTGATCGTTCATCATTAATTCATTATACACATCAGCTAGAGGTGGGAAACAACTCAGCTACTGTGCCGCAATACATAAATGAAAAAGGAGAATAAATACAAAGGTTGCATGCCAGCTAAGCTACCAGCAACGGATAGGCATCGTTCCGGTAAGCTACCAGCCGGATACTAGGCAAAAAGAAAAATTATTATGTTTTACGCTAAGAAATGAGATCGTAGGTAGAGGGGAGGCTAAAAGGGATGGGGAGGGACAAAGAAACTCACAGTAGGAACGCCACTGAGGTCGGCTCCTTGCCATGTCAGCAAGTGTATCCAGCTAAACGTGTTCACCGTCTTTTGGATCCCAACCAGGGAGCCGTGACGCTCCAACCGAGGCCAGCACAGAAGTGAGGGCCTTACCGTGGTGCGATGATTTGTCTGCCTCAGCGATCCATTGAGGTATGCTGGGTGGTGCTTTTGCACCTTCAGAGGCACTCATACCAGATGGGTCAATGGTTAGAGGCCAGACAAACTCAGCCTCCTGGTCCTCCAGGTTGGGGGTTGGAATGAGTTTGGCATCTTATTCCTTAAAACGGGCTCTTTGTAGCCCAACACCAAACCCGCTGCCTTGCGGTCAGGTTTTTGAACCAAAGGCTTTGGTTGAGAACCCTAATCGTTCTCCTGTCTAGGCTTGGGCAACCTGACAGTATTCTGCCCACGCAATACAATGAATCTTTCCTCAAACAATTTATGTGATCGTTCAATGACTCGATCCGCTAAATCTGCTAGTTGAGTGAGCGAAATGGAACTCACGATAGCAAGAATCGCTTGCGTGTTTTCCGGTAGCCGCTGTAGCCATAGATCGCGAAGTCAAGTCTCGTCTGTGGTTGAGGAACCAAGAAGTTGCTGCATCTACCGTAGCAGGATTGAGGGCAGTTTGTCGCCTAGTTGCAGATCCCTGAAAAGCTGCTGCAGGCGAACTTTCGCACAGGGCATGACACGCTTAACCATGGCCTCCTTGAGAGCCTCATAGCTGTATTCGGTCTGAGAAATGATAAAGTCTCAAACCTGCATTAATATCTTGGGAAGATAGGACATGAGCCTGCTATACTTCGTGTAGTCGGAAGCGATTCTGTGGTTATAAAACAGCCTCAAGATGAGCGAATCACAAAAGAGGAACTATGTCCCAAAGGTGGCACACAGTAAGATACAACGCTAAGGAGAGACTTGTAGGACTAGTTAATACTAGTCCGAGACGATGCGCGGAATTAAGCGCGGATATCAGAAGGCAATTGGAGTCGGACACAGCGGACTGTATTCGATGGGCTACAACATGAAGCGGACGGATGAAGCGAGGCGAGAGCGTACACGTGAGCGCGGGAACTTACAAGGCAGTTGTGTGTCGAGCCGGTTGTAAGATTAAAACAAGAAGGAGCAATGTACAATCGGCCAACAAGTAAATTGTACATGAAAGATAAGAGTTATCTTTTTGGGCGCTACAGAGCTCCCCCCCTAGAAGGCTGAACATAGAAAGCCTTCGAAATCGAAAAGGAATGTTGAAATGAGGTTCGTAAGGCAAAATTGTGCCAAGTAGAAAGGAGCGTGCGTTCGTGTAAATGAGGGATCGTCGGAAGCCGGAGTCCGCTGTGCCGTTTATGATTTATTATTTATTGAATGCAGGGCAGGGTGCATTTCGGCGAGCCATTGGAGCGGGCTTGTCGGACTACAAAAAACTGGCTAGCCCAGAAAAAGGCCGACAGGACCTCAACCTCCGCTGCTGCCAAACGGTGCGCTTGGGAGTGGTCTCTCCCCCCGCCGCACCCCGCCCCGCGCCAAAACGACCCTCGTCCCACGTAGAAATGACCATGGTCCCATGGAGAAACGACCCTCGTCCCGCGAAGAAGCGATCCTCGTCCCGCGGAGAAGCGACCCTCGTCCCGCGAAGAAGCGGCATTCGTCCCGCGAAGAAGCGACATTAGTCCCGCGGTAAAACGATACTCCTCCCGCGGAGAAACGACCAGTGTTCGCGTCAGGATCCTCGAAAACATTCCTCGTGTGGGCCAGTCGATCGAAGGGGAGGGTTGGGACATGTAGAGAGGAGAAAATTGGAAAACACGCGCAGAAAACGCCAAAAGGAACAAACGAATGATCTGCGTGTTTAAATATTTTTTGGTTTTTGAATATTTTTTCGAAAAAGGTTTTTCGGAGGTTTTTTGATATTTTTGTTTGTTTTCAAAACGTTGATCGACCAAAAATGGGGCAAATATATACAATATCTACAAAGTTAAAAGTATTTT
>OX104066.1:86329139-86493784 GCA_944474145.2 Dicrocoelium dendriticum | reverse complement strand
CACATAGTTAAACGTTACTACTACGTGGCCACTTAGACCTCATGGACTATGTAGGAATAATTTGTCAACGATGTGCTCTTCATTCGTGAGCACGAGGTCCAGTATGGACGATATGTTTGCTTACCTGAATTTAGTGGGCACGGTGACATGGTTGTACAAAGTAATATTAGCACTCAGTTCATGCAAGTCTGCTTTGAACTGCTCACTGAGCGATGCCAACACCTCCAGATTGTGTAGATTGAAGTCCCCGAAGAGTATGTGGCTGTACCTAGTGCGCGTTACTCTGTTCAGGCCACGGATCAAGCCAGAAGCCATTTTCAGAGTGGACGTTGGGGGCGGTGAACGACAGCTACGAGACATGCGTCGTTGTACCTTAGTCGGAGACGGCACCAGAGTGAGTCGGTAACGTGTGTATCCAGATCATCAACTATTGTGCATTGTAGATCGCTGCGGTAGTAGAGTAGGACCCCACCTCCTCTGCTGGGGCGGTAGTTCCGGATGAGTGACATTCCGGCTATCTCAACCTCAGCATCAGTCACTTCTTGGGGTAAGCATGTTTCGGTAATAGAAATTAGAGTCTCAAGCATTTCCAACCTGACGTAGTTGAAGTTCGGTGATTATACTGAGGAGCCCTTGGGCCTTAGTGCAAGTACATGAAATTTTCTCAGGTTTAACCAAGATTTCGGAGATTGTACAACTCATATGTAAAGCTTCGCCGACCAGGGAGTGGCCGGCGACTAATCGTTTTTCCGATATGTAATTGGTGATGGGTTCAACGTCTTATTCATCGTCTATTTTGCTAGTCCTCTGTCTAAGCTTCGACCTACAAGTGTACGGTTTCTGGTCAATATCCTCTTCTACAGTTTGTATGGGCTCATTCAGCACACTACTGGTGCATTGTTCTTTCATATATCCTAACTCGTTAGGATACTTTTGAGGGACATATCGTCTCTAGGATGCATATCTTTGATCGTCTTCAGCCGAACCTCAGATGGTAGCCTGCAACGGAACATGTACTAGCTTTTTAGCATCCGTGCTACCAGATGTTTTGACTAAAAGACCACCTTCGGCACTCTCGGGACACTTCCTTTGTAGTTCGGTGAGATACGCAGTCGTGACACGGATTCCGCTAACACCTCCGAGCGGAGTGTTTCACGAATATAACACCACTGTTCGTTATCATGGGTTGTTACTTAATGCTCAGCACATGCTTCAGTTTCAGGAACCCCGTGAAGAAGTGTGGTTCTGGTTGAAGTTTCCTTCCGGTAGTCTGCTAAGGTGCGGTTACCTCAATAACGTTTGCCCCCTGGAATGTCTGGAAAGATAAGAATGGAGCAGCGCTCCTTTCTGAGACTACCTGTCGACAGTAGTACTGGTACTACTTCAGTGATTGAGTTCAGCACAACGCGCAGCAGTCTTCGCTCACCGAAATGTTTGGAGTTGGGTTGTCGTGTAATACGCACTACGTGTACAGGTTTCAGTACAACTCCGATTAGATTACTAATAATGTTCCACTGGTTGAGGTCATCCAACTGCCTGCCTCGTATTGATGTCGACTTTGCTTCTGGGATATTGGAGCAGGGTACGCTCAACACAGGTAGTTGTTTCTTTAGATCTTCCGACAGGTCGCGGTTAGTGCATGAAGTATTCGGAGATGTGCCGCAGGAAACCGATGGTGTGGGCTGAGAAGCGTGATAGTAGAGCCGAGAGGCGAAATTCAATCAGAGACCGATAATAGTAATTTCGGTAGGCGGGACAAAGCACACAGATACTGAATTAGACGGAAACGAGTATCATAAGGCTGTTACTTATACCATTGCGCAGCTTAGTCGATAGCAGCTAATGTTCAAAGAAGAGAGGCCTTGGTTTGAGACTTATAGGCATTTAGAGCCTCAGAGACCGGAGTGGTCCAAAATGTTTAAGAATGAGAGGCGCAGTGGCAAAGAGACGCTAGGGAGACCATAAATGTTGCGCTGACGTTAGCGGTACCAATACCACCATTGAACAGTTGTGGTATGGACTGACATGGACGCCAAACCATGGAGGGAGACGTTAATGTGAGCCGAAAAGCATGATAGTGGAGCCGGGAGGCAAAACTCAATCAGAGACCGGAAATTTCAATTTCGGTAGGCGGGACCAAGCATCAAATAATGAAGCAGACGGAGTCGAATATCACGAGGCTTTTGCTTATACCAATGGGAGCCATAGTGAAGCTCCCATCCTCGACTGGCCTCCGCCATTATTGCGGCCCTGACCAAGGTACCTGATCAATTAACAGAGGAAATTGGAAGTCACTTGACTGCGGATACCCGAGTCTAAAATCAGTCGGTAGGCTGCTCTGCCAGTTGTATATTCGTGTACAAACGGCTTTCTGCCGGTATTCCAGGACGTGGTGCGTTTTCGCCTGGCAAGCGTTCTCCCTATAAAAAGCCACAATGTCCGTTTGACAACACTGCTGCCTGGCGGCTGTGACTCGCCAAAGAATAAAGTCACTGCCCACGACTACATACTGGCAAGTAGACTAGTATCATATTTTAATCTTTCCAGACTCGTCCAAGAATAAAATACGCCCTGCTTACTTGTATCGTTTTCACTACACTTTTAGTGCCCTGACTGTTTACACTACGCAAGCTAGAACCCAACCTGTCGTTATGCATTGACGACTTTATTCTTCAAGATTACTTTTACAATTTTCGCAGTCTGTACAACTTCCGGCTTACTGCCAATTACATACATGGCAAGGTGTTTGTTGCGAAACACAATTGCATATAAATGCTGATCATGCCTGGTTTGGTGTGTCTCGACAAATTTGAGAATAAACTAGTTATGCTTTTATGTATTGGAAAGACTAGAAACAGTCATCTTGGAAGCCAGATTCCCTTCTGCAAACGTTTATGTAAACAAAACATTGGCCTTACCAGCGTCATTTCCTAGGCGCGAAAGTTAACCAGTGACAGAGAGGCCCCTCACCTTGGCTCCCTGGACATCCAGAAACGTTTGATCCCCACCGCCTTATCTCAGCCGTTCGTGCCTTATTTTATCTTTTACCCGGCTCCAAAGCCTACCCTGCCTTATGCGTACTGGCTGATAAACAACCCCCTGCCACGTTTTTTACCTACTTTGCTACTTTGGAGTTACCACATTACCATTTGCTTAGGGTGCTAGAACAGTTCCTACCAGAAAAACCACCAAGGTGCGACAGCAGTTACGACTTAGAGCACCTGGATGAACACCACTGCACTCGCTTCAGACCTTCAAATTGGAAACCCTAGAACAGAAGAAAAGAGATGCACAATCGTGTGTACCAAATCAGGAAGCATAATAATCCCGCATGTTCGAGCAAACTCAAGCCCAAAAAGAGAGTTGTTACTGCGCCACCAACGCAGACCCTGATAGATTTTACGCCCCGAAGCATTTTGCCACATTTTTCGTTACTCATATTTTATAATTCCTATTTACTGGATCCACTAGCCCCATGGTGTTGGTGACCTAGCCATATGAATATAGAAAATAGGCTCTAAGAGATAAAAAGCGATATTTAGCTAACAAGTATATGCGTTTTCGGATCGTAACGTGTCAGACGAGCCTAAATTCTCCAGTATTAGCCACGTAGACCTGGCTGTTGCAGTCCTGTTATAAGCTTTACAACAATTCAGAGGCTTAGGTATACGGAACTCTATATGCATAGTGGTTTAGGAAGCTCTGCATCCTTTGAGTATGGTGCTCTGATACATTCAGACTGTGGGTTAATTACAGCTAGTCCTGGGGTCTATTGCACATATAACATTCCCTACTGGAGTCCTAGCGATGTTGCGAAACATAATCGCTTATTTGACTAAAGTTGCTATGGATGCGTGATAACCGCTTTTCGGTCCCTTAAACCGTGCATGGTTACGGCGGGATACTTTAAGCGCTAACATGCATTTTTAGCTAGATTTGCTTACTTGGTACTTATAATGCTTCGTCACATGTTACTTGCTTTTTATTTTCTAATGTCTGTCGGCAAACTGTACTACAGTTGAAATCAAAAGGAGTAGATTAAATTGACCGCCATCACAAAGGTCAGCATTGCTTGTTTTACACGGCTTGGAACAACAAATGCAAAATGAATGGAGGGATCCAAATGCCAAGCCACATTATTTGTCCAATGTAACGCTGTTTTTATACGTGCCTTTCGTGTAGCACAATCTTCGCATGCCGCGCTGTTAAATATGTCTCTTGTGGTCCTGCACGCTCGTTCTCGTATTCGGCTCATTGGAGCATCTACGTTCTGCATGACGATGGTTTCGTGCACGTTGCTGCATTACTTACTCGGTCGCTGCTTCTCGCGTGCTTTTCTCCATGCGTCGAACTTGCCATAAGGAACATAGTACTAATTGGCGTCACGGGCAGTTCTAAATTATGAGCAAAGTGATCTCGGCCTACCGAAGATCGCGGGTTGTGTCCGAGACATAAGTTTGCAAGGCAAATCCCTCGGTGGCAAACCACGTGCTTGCAATCCTGGTGGTGATTTTGAAGGCTGGTACTTTGAAGTTACCGGGTACCTCTGTACAGCGCCGGCAACGTCAGTCTTGAGCGCTAATCTTTGCAGCTTTTACTAACAACCAGCGTACCTACTACTCTACCTGTGGAAAAGATTTAGTCCACACATCGAAGTTTGTTATTCAGTAGCCACTCCGTTGTTTACTACCATGACGCATCCATCGCTCGGCGTCAGCTACCCTAGGCGGATGCAGCTGCCTTTCTCGCAGCTCTCCGAATACTGGCTCACAAATGGTTTCCAGACCTTCAGTACGCAGAGCAGGGTAAGTGAAATGTGTGGGGTTTTCGACGGACCTAAGCGACCAATAACCGCGACAACTATACGTTAAATTTCTGCGGTCAATGGAGGTGGTTCTGGAAAAGGCCTGGGATTGGGAATTTCTGAAGCATGTCAAAACCGACTGAAGCCATCTTGCTCACGACAGTTGGTCATCTATACGCCCATCGATCAACCTTCCCGCAGCTGGGTACAGCCACCATATCCCCGCACGAAAAGTCCCCTTGCAGAACAGCGGCTACAGTCAACGGTCCGGCAGGCATGCCCAGCTCTTTGGCCACAACCTACCCAGCTTTCTTCGAAAACCCCGAGGTGGGTCAGCTTTGCACCATGATCAGCTTTTGGCATCCACTTTCTACAACAATTCAAACTGTAACCCATAGACGATATATGGGTGCTGAGATGACATTAGCTTGCATATTTTGCTTAATACTGAGGCTTCGGGCTTTACTTCGCCTAGGTATCGCCCACTGCCTTAGTAACATCCACACGGGTACCAGCCAACATCCTCATGTTGTCTCGGCCAACGGGGCGGAGTTGCAAACAGAGTGTACACTACCTGCATGCATAAAACATGTGGGGTGGTAACCACGCATAAGTTTATAGCACAATGAACTTTGACGCGAGACGCTATTTTCGGAACGGATATCCTCACACGGCACGGTTGTACAGTTGCGCTTGGTTGTAAGCCCCTAGTGTTGAGTCATGCTCCAAGGGTCATTTATCATCAACAGGACTGTCAAGGTGCGTTCACTATTGCTGCCACAATTTCAGTAACCTCACAGTTCCAAGTGGAAGTTAGTGAGCCAATTATTGGACGCGCGAACCTTACCACAGACAACAATGACCAGTTACTCTCAGTGCTATAAGAGCTTAAAGCGGTGTTTTTCCAGTTGTTGATCCTGTTCGTACGAACCTAGTTAAACATCAAAATTGCCACTATGTCCCATTGACCTATTTGTCAGCCGGCGCGCAGGTTGCCGCTTTATTAAGTACCGCAGTTGAAGTCAACGATGAAAGAAATGCTGAACAAACGTATCAGTTGACCTTCGTTGTCATGGTGGGCGCCGCCACTCGTTTTATTAAAGGAACTGGGCGGGTCCTTGCTGCTTTGTGTTGATTAACGAAAGCAAAACAAGCTAAGAAGTAAAGCTTCCTTTTCACCGCCCTTTATTGATGCCACGTTCGCTGCACTTCCCGGTTTATGCTGGTTTGCTACGTCGGATCTTGCATGAGGTTACCAGCAAGTAGCAGAAAGACCCGAGAATCGTGAGAAAACGTCGTTCCATGCTTTTAACGGTCCATACGAATTAGAAAGGATTCCCTATACTCTAGTTAATGTTCCGGTCACGTTTCCGTGACAAATGCAGGAAGCCCTAAACGGTCTGAAACCGCTTAGCTGCTTAGTTTATTTGGACGACGTACTCGTTTATGGGCGACCGATAAAGGAGCGTAACCGGCGGCCACGCCTCGTACTTGATGGCCTGCGCGTGGCGTGTTTGAATCTACGGGGTCCCAAATTTCACTTTCGCGTAATTGAAGTTTAGTAATCGGGGCACCTACTATCCCGTGAGGGTGTGAGGATCGACCTCGCAAACTTGAAAATTTACGTCCTGGCCACAATTCAAAACGACAACAGATCTCAGAAGTTATTTGGGATTGGCTTCGTACTATGGACGGTTTGTTTTTATGTTTGCGGCTATCTAACCTTCTGTACGCCATTTAACTGAGAACGGACGCAAATTTTCCTGGACTAACGAAGGTCAGAATGCTTTTTCAGCACTGAAAGTCCCTCCTACAATACCCCATTCTTGGCTCTCCTTGACACCTTACCAGAGTCGGGAGCTTATGTGTAGGATACAGATGCGTGCGATGAAACTCTCGGTGACGCTTCATCCCGGTGAACACCGGCGGGCGAAGTTGTGCTTTCTTACAATAGTCGCTGCTTAGATAAACGCGTAAGGAAGTAAAGCGTTACTCGACGGGAATTACCGGTGTTGACTAGCTGTTTGTGACATTTTAGAAAGTAACTACTTGGAAAGGTATTTTAAGTTCGCACGGATCACCAGTCACTTCAGTATTTATAACTCTTTCGTGAGCCGATGGGTCAGATAGCAAGGTGTCAGGAACAGCTTCAAGGCTACGAATTTACCTGCGAATATCATCCCATGACACGAAACTATAAGGCGGACCCGCTGACAATTCTAGTGAGATCCGAACAAAGCAAATCGACTTTCGTAACCCCAGAGGCCACTATTGCGCGGGCCGTCGAACAAGCAGGTGCCCCGTACATAGCTAACACCTAAAATCTACAGCTGAAGGGCCTCTTAAAGCCTACAAGAACTTCACACTGCGTGCGCTCCCTACTCGGGCAATGGAAGGACTTGAAAACCCACGACGGTGTCCTGCATCGCGCTTTTAAATCCGGTCCGATAGTGATTACTCAGAGGACCCGAGCTCTTAACGTAATACAAATTGTTCATCAACAATTGGGCCAATCCGGTCATTTTAAGACGGAAGCTGCAGTTCGTCAACGGTACTGGTGGCTGAGAATCCACTTTGCTGTTGTTCAATTCTGTGCGTTATGTAAGCACTGTGCTATTTGAAGCCAATTATGCCTGTTCAACTTGCTACTTTGAAGCCAATAATTAGTTCTGTACCAGGGCAACAAACCAGAGTAGATATCCTTGGTTTTATGCCGATACCAAATAGCGAGAACTGCTTCATACGAGTTATAGTAGCTTACTGCACGAATTGGTGCGAGAAAATGCCTATCAGATGCCAAATTGCTACTACCGTCGCTTACCGTACTCTTAACGAGTGGGTGGCACGTTAAAGGCACCTATAAAATGGCACTCCGATCAGGGCGCGACTTTTGTCAGTCAGGTAATGCCAAAGCGTGCTGCTTGCTGTCCAATAAAAACCACGTACTACACTGTATCGTGCGCAGGGAAGCCGGCTCGTTGAGCGGACCAACAGGATAATCAAGACCATCCTACAGTGCTGCGTCGAACGATGCCTGGCTAATCATTGGGGCAAACTGCCACAAGGTGTTATTGCCTATCGGGTTTCGGTGTACTTTACAGCCGGCTATTCTCCAGCTTACATTACTCTCAGCCGTGTGGCTCGCTTACCTTTGGAATTACTATCGCCTGTCTGTCCGGTTGAAGCTTACTCCATGTTGGAACACGTTCGCGATGCCCATGAGCGACCCCAATTGGACTTTCATATCGCACAGCAGCACATGAACAGAGCGCAGTACATCCAGAGGGAGTATTATGGTCGCCAACGTCGAGGACTTGCATACAAAAATGGTGACCATGTATAGCGACACCGAAGGAGACCTCCAGTTGGTGCACCAGGCAAATTCCATCACAAATGACGGGGGCCATGTGTGCTTGCGTTCGTAGGCCCGCCTACCGTGTATGTGTTTCGAAACGTTACCGACCCAAACGCTGACGTACCAACCGCTTACTATAACTAACTGAAACTGATGACACCGCCTTCAAGTTATACCCCGTAGATGGAATGGTGCTACCCGCTTGTCTCCCGATAGTCGTACACACTGCAGAAATGTCAGCTGTGGGGCCCCGCGGTGGTCTCAGATGCTCTAGCATTGTGGAGAGTGCTCTAATTAAGAGAGGAGACAACGTGGTACAGCTGAAACCAAAATGAATTCTTTAAATTGACCGCCGTTAATTTTGTATCCTTCGCTTGTATTACAGGGCTCGGTGGACCGAATGCACAATGAGTGGAGGGATCCAAAAGCCAAGCCACTTTACTTGTTCATTGTAAGCTTAATGTTTATATACTTGCCCGCCGTGTACCACGACCTTCGCATGCCGCGCTGCTAACTACACCTGTTTCGGTCCCGCTCGCTCGTTCTCATGTTAGGCTCATTGGAGCGCCGTCGGCTTGCATGACGATGGTTTCGTGCGAGTTGCTGCGTTAGTTACTCAGTCCCTGCTTCTCATTTGTCGTTTGCTTGTAGCTGCAACTTCAACCTCCGTGCTACGTGTCTGTCATGCAGAATATACTGCAGAGGCAGAAAGCCATTTTTAGCGAAATAAAGATGA
Organism: Dicrocoelium dendriticum; assembly: GCA_944474145.2. Taxonomy (NCBI): domain Eukaryota; kingdom Metazoa; phylum Platyhelminthes; class Trematoda; order Plagiorchiida; family Dicrocoeliidae; genus Dicrocoelium; species Dicrocoelium dendriticum. Next base: position 86,484,889 of record OX104066.1, on the reverse strand, counting down.
GGTTATTCCTAGCCCGCCCATAAATCGCGAATAACGCGAAAAACGGAACGTATTGCTTTGCAATTACTTTGAAAATAATCAGCGGTTAAAACACATTCGGAGTAACTATTTTATACCAGCTTTTGCAATATGCTGGACGTAGTAAGGGTCTTCCTTTTGTTTTGAACTTTACTGTTTGAATTTTAGCGCTAAAGGACAAATTCAGTGCAAAAGCATTTGGTCCTATTTTTTCCTAACTTGTATTTTTCTACTCAAGTTACCGCCATAGTATATCCCTTAATAACGCGTTTTATTTTTATTTCCATTTCTAAAATTTGTTTTAACCTTTTCTTTTTCTTTTTATTTCCCTCTCTTATTACTTCCCATGTGCGCTTTATTAACTTTGACGGCGAAGCGAGCCGAAATGTTCCCAAGCAATTATAGCGAAGTTCGTGATGCATTGGATCCGGCTTCCAAAGAAAAAGTGCACAACGACGGCTCTGGGCAACTATTCACCACCAATATATGCATGGAACACTATGATCGCATAAAGAAGCAAGGGGGCTTGCGTGTACAACCCATTTAGTTACACACGTACCAAAGCCTATGCCTTCGTATTTGCGCATAAACAACATATACTCTCACTGTTCTTACTCACATGCAAGAGCATGTGAAAACTGTAAATATCGATCTGATCCCTTGAAGGCGGAACTCCTAGTTAGTCTAGAAAGTTGCCTATTTATTTATTCTTTATGCCTCGCAGTTTGGCTTCGATTACCGAAGGTAGTGGTATCTTCCTCACCACAGCTTCATAGGTATCTTTCGTGTGCTCACTAGGAAGGTGTCGATGCATCCGACTGAGAAGCAAATGTGACTCAGCTTTGCTTACCCTTGGGGACATCTGATCTTGTCATTAGGTCTGTCCTAAGTGTCGAGAAACAAAAAGTCTATGGCAGTGAGTGATTCGAAGTGTCGGGGCAGCATGATGGATCAGGGAATGCAGCCCAGTGAGAAGACATCGACTGGTCAACAAAGTACGTAAAGTTTACAAGAAACCGTAATAGACAAGGCGGTGTATGATGCGACCAATGTAGTACAGGATAAATGTCGAACCAGGCAATATGCTTTCAACAGTAGCACTGAGGGCACTGTGCGGCTTTCGAAAGCGTGGTCATATCTTTGCTGCAAGTTAGGTATTTGAATGTAGGCTGAACTTGGATTCAAAGTCTGAAGGAACGACATATTTCAGCGCGTATTACCCTATACACTCTTCCTCGCACTAACTCGAAGGAAAATATTTGCAAGTGCCGAGAACGCAGAAAAGACGTACGAATTTTCACCAAATAACCCTCAGCTTGTGCGAGGTTCGGGCCCATCACCACAGCTGCAGCCAAAAATCAATTAGGGAAATTTATGGGCTTCCGTGTTTTATGCAGTTTTCCTTTACATATTCCCGAGTTTATCTCAAAATACAAGCCCAAAACTGCAAGGTCCTCAACAAAGTTCTACTTTTAGGACTTACATAGGAATGCTGCGATGTTTGTAGGGAACACAATTTATCTAGCAATGAAGTTCGAACCAAAATATGGAGGAGACGAACCGGTAGTTTCATAACGTGTCCAATTACTTAAAACTGCTTTCACCGTAAGTTGCGAAATGTGCTGCCCGTAGCTAACGGGTGCTTAACAGCTATAAATGCAAATGTTCACCTATTTTATCTACAGTGAATTGGACATAATTGAGGTTTATCATATAAAAGGGTGCGGTCTGCTTTGCTGTGGTACGCTTCACATTGTGTGGTCTTGTTAGGATTCTTGTCAGCAGAACCCGCTCATCTGCGGACGAAAGTAAAGTGCATGTAGAAGAGATTCCGAATATGCAGCAGTGAGGATTCCTGCAATTATTTTGGATACAGTGTTATCCCTACCTTCCGTTGTAGAACAATGCACGCGTTAACTAATAGAACACACTGGAACGTACTTTTTATATAGTTGTTTTATTTCCGTTTAACGCTGCTCTTCCTTATAGACTATTTCCTCAAGCGTTTCGAAAGTGCCGCAACGAGATATCTCATCAGTCAGATTATTAAGTAATTTGATAGCGTCGTTCCTATGCGCTTGCAAGTAAAATGGTAAAACACTTATAGCTGTGCATAGTATGATGTTGTATTCCGGTGGTCTGAGAGAATTATGTGAACCGTTTTCGTGAGTGGTCTGGCTTCTATCAGACTTTTGCAATTGTCTCATTATTGCGGATCCGTCGTTCTCTGAAATTATTAAAAGAAAGGCAACAAAGTCACTTAAACATAAGGAATATTTGTACGATACTTCCGCATAATATTCTGTAACCGCTTCTCCTTAGTAAATTACCACTCTCCTACAATATAGCATAAGTATTTTAGTGATCAGTACCATTCGCATACTAAACATACGATGCAGCAAACGTAGTTCTACAGTAGCATCTTAGCATGCGGTAATAATCGCAACAGCTTGAGAGGCTGTAAACCTCATTAGACCGAAAGCTTGGCGAGGAAGCGTCTAAGAAATAGGAAACAGCAGTTTGAAGTTTGGGAGGTATGTTGGCGTTTGGCTGAGAACAACAATATTGGTAGTGAATCAGTAACCGTACAAACGTGTACCTAAATTCCCTCTAAAACGTATTTATTACAAGACGCTGGAGGAATTTGAGCCCGATATCCAAAAGTTTCGACGCTTTACCATATTTCTGTTTATTTTATCAAGTCCAGATGTACTATACTTTTTCTCCCTGTTTAATAGTGCTAAAAATCAGATTGTTTCCTTAAAGTAGATTGTTCACGCTGTTTAGACATGGGTTTTGACTTTTCCTTGTTTACTTGAGCTTGGATTTTGACTTACTTCGACATACAGTATAACTATATATACTCTGCGTTATATAGCCTACATTTATTATATCTATACCCAGCTCGTTATTACGCGCACTGAACATCAATTTTTGCCCAGTACGTACACTAAAACAACTCCAAACTTTAGTTTTGCTATACCTATTGACAAAACGTTCGTGCTAGACGACCATCGTTTCTTTAAAGGATAAGCCATGTCACCATGGACAAAGGTCACACCGGTGAGCTCAGCAAAATCATTACCTGAATCAATTTATGGTACAAGGATAGTTAACGAGTTCCGGGTTAGATGAACAAATGTATTTTGTAGCATCTTGGTGCTTGGCTCTCATATTTTGGCTTTCTCTGACTCAAATGCGTGACTGAGGTGGATCCCAGGATAAATAGGCTATTGCTGAACCAGCGTCCGTTTACTTGTGCTAGTAAGAGGAACAGTCCACAGAACTTCGAGTTGCTAGTTGGTACATTAATTCAAAATCGAGAAAGACAAGGGAATATGCGCGCAATGGTAGTTAAAGATTGTTTCACATCCCACTACTGCAAAAGTGCGTAGAAATACAAATAGCGACTAGTGCATTGATAATCAGAGTATTGGAGCTACTTAAAGTTTTCAATATAGGTAACAGGCGCTTATTTGCAATAAATAAATAAATAAATAGTTTATTCTCGTCATTGCGAGGCACACCATCAAGGGCATGATCAAGGTACTACAGACATATATGCTCGGCAATTGCACAAATTAGTGCCTTTTGACAAATGGCATGGGAATTTATATGTGTGTTGACATGTAAAAGTATGTTTAACTATGTATTTGGAGGGGCCATGTAGTGTGAGCAGGTAAATGTGACTCTCTATGTGTTTTTGTTCGTTGTGTTCGCCATCAAAGGGGGAGTCAATGGAACGCTTTGAAGCAGATGCCGTTCGTGATGTGTGAATGATCCTCCGGAAAATGGAAGAGGCAGTAACTTTATTTAGTGGCGAGTCACATCCGCCACGTCACAGTGTTGTTAAACGGATATCTGTGGTTTTTATAGGGAGAACGCTTGCCAGACGATTTTGTTTTCAGTTTATATAAGAAGATACGCCATGAGAAAATCGACACCCACGCTCACGCAATGAACGCTCCGTTTTCAAGTTCAAGGGCGTGTCTTGGGTTACCTTACGAGTAGCTTCACAGCAGTGAATTGCAGAACAGATTTGCGCTATAACAATTCCGACGATAAGCAATTATTCGAAGCCACACCGAAAATAAACGGGAATTACTTGATGCTTTCAAGGAAGCTTTCGTGTCCATTCAACTACCGGGGTCCACACCATTTGTCGTATACAGCTCCAAAGTAATCGGCCGCTGCCGTCAAAACCGTGGAATATTTCTTACCAAATGAACAAAGCGCATCCACGTGAAATATTGTTGCGTTTAAGTAAAATGGAACGCGCGCCCTGGTTGTAGGTAAATTCAGTCAGTGTATTCCCTACTGGTTCAGTATTAACTTTTCCCATACTATTAACGACTATTGTTTTCCCGTACAGGTAAGGTTTCGACTCGTAGAAACTGTAGTTTAAAGTACAATGTATCCATATTTCACAGCCACAGTATTTATGTCGGTACATTACCTTGAGGAGAAAACGTATGTTTTCATGTTTCGTTTCAAGAAGACGCGGGGTACGTAGTTTTGTTTTGCTGGCCACCACTGACATACGAACTACACCTGCAGACCGGCTAACACTTGATGTATGCGCCTCCCAAGAAGTCTAAGTTGTGGGTGTTAGCTATATACATCTTCTGCAACCTGAAGTGATTGGCTGTATTATACATGATGACGACGTCTTAAGCATATGCTTTATGCACCACGCTCTGTACAATCGCTTTTCAAGCAGTATCCCGTCGTTATCCTAACGAACACCACGCATCACCCTAACCAAGGCAGTACGTGTTATGGCTTGCAATACCGATAGAGGAAACTTGCGATGCGCGTACGTTATTTTATTGGTTGTTACGGAAGGAAAGCGGTATAAGCTACCAGGAGTAAGTTAAGTCAAAGTTACTTAGCAACGCTTTTCTCAAAACTTTTGTGGCATAAATGTAGGATTGAATTATTACTGGGCAAATGTGTCGCGTCACTAATCATTAAAACAGGTTTAAAGGCTATTATTCAGCATACCCGCGCTATATTGAGCTGCAAAATAGATGCATTTTGGTCACACAAGTTTTCAGTAGTTTTCATCCCTATTCACCCTGTAAGTTCCCAACTAAAAAACCTTTGGTTGAAACGGTCCAACCACGTTCAAACCTCTCATTTGTTTGTGTACCCATCCCTGTCCCTCTACAATCTTCCAACTCGTGCTCTGTGTCATGCGCAAGCGCTGGGCTTACCGCTTTTCGATTACGCGATCATCCCTTAAGCCATGGTGTGCTTCCTAGCCAATATCCAAATGAAATGCTCGGTTTTATCCAATCCTAAGCCTTCTCGTACCACAAATTATTGCCTGTCTCAATGCGTGGACCCTGAAACGCGTGAAGATACCCGCCATCCGACAAACTGCAACATATTTTTGCGCGGTTGTACTACGCCTGCGCACATTGCGCCTTTGTGATTCGCTGCTCATACACGTCAGTACCAACACCAACGGTTCACTTGATGTTTTCATTGCTTATCTGGTATTAGCAGCTCAGATCCCAGTGATCTGTTTAGGCTTAGTGATCCAACCAATTTCCTGCCAGCTGAGCGGGTATTAAGAACCATTGTACACAACTCTTTGGGGTTATTAGTGAAGCAAGCCGTTATATTGTTATTGGTACTCTAGCATAATAGTACCGCAGTCGCTTTGAGAAAGGTGCTGAATTGACCTGAGCGCGTTACGCGTTTGCTCGAACCTACGACCGGAATTTAGGAAACACTGTTCCACAGTTTGGTGTTTGGAATTTATTACAGGCTGCTGCGGTGGTAGATAGGTGGTATAGGTCAGAACGATGTGTCTTGGCCAAGTACTAGAAAGGGCGCGGTAACGTCGCTGTTTCGTACTCGAATGTGTTGTTTGGACAATGTACGCAAATCGCGCACACGCAAACCTCAGTAGTGCGATAGATTAGACGCCATCCAGAGGAATATAGCTTGCTTTCGCTAGATGTGCGTAGCTACAGGTCGCGGACCAGTTGGGCGTAACTGGTAACTCCTTGCTTGTTAACTTTGGCCCAATCGAGCAAGCAAGCGTTGCGTCGGGCTCCTGCGGCATGCATTGTGAGCCATAGAAGGACATGTGCATACCTCTTTAGATATCGTACTTGGAACGGGTTGCTGACAAGGATCTATGCATTCAAATCCCAGATTCTGCAGCTGCACATTCTCTATTGTCGCTTTTGGTTAGTAGTAAGGTGAAACAGCCTCATACGGAGCTTCAGGGCTTAATGACCATTAACAACTCATTGGCTAAAAATATAAATGTACAAATGGTAAGTTCTTTGGCAATGCGCTGCACACTACCACTAGATTTTCTAAGCATTGTGTACAGAAAGGTCGACCTGAATAACCAATTGTATAGGTCTTCTCCAATGAACACCACACCGATAGTTAAAATAATTGGCAGGTTTAGGGTAATAGGGAAATTGCGGAGCTGGGAATAATGACACATAAGATTTTGACCAAAGGTTCAAATATAGCAAGTAGGCAATGCGTGGACCCATCGCAGGGGAGCTGCAGGCATGGAGTTCCGCGAATGGTTTCACTTCCACTTCCTTGTCCACCGACCGAGTGCTTGGTGGCAACGCAGCATATAAGCAATCAGATGGTAACCTTTGTTGTTTCCTCTCTGCGGCAGTTTTTATGCATACATCGTGAGCGTGAAATCTTCAGCACGTTCCGTCATGCGGTACAGCGAATTATGTAGGCCGACCATTCATCCAGCTATTCGCAGCCAAATGCTTTAACCTTTCTCTGTTGGCTGATTAAATAGTTCAGTCTGTGCGTACTCTAGTCGTTAAGGCTGGTCGAAGATGGGTGAACCACGAAGAGTCGAGTGAGCAAAAGTGAAGTTAAAAATGTCAAAGTAACGGCGGTCTGTCTTTCTCTGTTGTGGTATACTTTTCCGGATGGTGAAGACTTTGTGTCTAGCTATTCACAATGGACAGCATTCATGGTGTTGTGTGTCTTTGAAGCTATTTGACGTAAAGTCAAGCGCTAGCTAAGCCGGTGTTGGATGATTTCGTTTTACCTCACACTAAAAGCCAGTTTCCTAGTCCAATCCTGGATCTTTAAGGAGTGCCAGACTTCATAAAAGTAGGAAAGTTCGGCACAGCGTCTAAAGATAACCAAAAACAATCATGGAACCAAGCAGTGTGCAATTCCTACTTTGTGGCAAACTGATACACCATGTAAGCAGCTAAGCTTATGAAAGTATCCATTGATCATGCAGCAAAAAGCAATGGCCTCCTCTGTCTTTTGCTGCCATATGCATAGAGATCAAGAACGTCATCCCTAAAGCAATCCATGAAGTATTGGTTTACGTTGATGCAAATTATGTGTGGCCAGAAAGTAATGGCGTTCAATTACGTGGTGGCGATTGAGTGGTGGGTAAAAAGCAACCCATTAGCCTTTGCGCTACAGCGCGCATAATCGGTATCAACAGATTGCGATGTAAGAAAGAACCATAGGAGGCTCATTGCTGGCATGCAGCGCAAAAGAAGAACTGAAACGCAGAGTGAACATTTTCAAGTCATTTAACTATATACTAATTGACACACAGCGCTTTTTGGGTGAGGGGGCCGAGGATGGTTTAAGGGAGGAATAAAGTGCTTTGAGTTTTTCCTCCTATGCTAAGTTCTGCAGCCGTAAGGGAAGCTCAGCAATGCCAAACAGTGAATCTTTTAAGCAGCGAAAGTTTGTTATGGATAAAAGGCGGTGGATGCCATAGGCAAACTTGTAAGTAAACTTGTAAAATCAAGCTCGGAAGCTAAGCAGAGGTGCGGGGGATCTGGATAGATTCGTTGTCACTAGTCAGGTTACAAAAAGCACAGTTGGCTGGAGATGATTATAAAGAGAAAATAGAAGTGAGCAACTTTGCCGTATTCAGTAGACTCACTGGTAGTTAATGAGCAATTAATTTTGACATATGGTGGTTGAAAAGGATGGGAACGAACCAGTGGTTGTGGAATAGGATGGAGCAGTAGCACCTCAGTCGGGTAAGTGCTTCACTCCATGGCAGAGTTCCACGGGGTAAAACGTAAATAATTGTACAGCAAAGATGAGTGAAGTGCCCTTTAGATTGAAAAGAAGACGCTCGTTACCGCAAGATGTGGGCGAGCACTTATAAACATTAAAATGTAAGAGCGGGGGCCATAAGAGATAAGGTTAAATACCACAGGTATAGTAAAGTTATGATCGCGGAGCTAGCTCTGGTATGGATCTGGGTTGTAGAATAAGATGGGCAGCAGCGCGGAAAATAACTATTTTTACTAAATAAATAAATAAGTAAATAAATCTTTTATTCTCAACAAGGTGAGGCACGCCATTACAGGCATGATCATTTTGACATAACAATGCATGATCAAGAATGTGCAAAAATCCGATATGTTTGCCATTGCAGTTTGTGTAGGGGGTATGTATGTATGTATGTCATTTTGTGTGTATGTGTATGTAGCTGTGTATCTTGTGCTTGTAATTGTGCTGCTCCAATCTTCAATGTTTGATATCGTCATTAATATGCGAGTAGGAGATTGGTGTCCGTGGGTTGGATGGAATTATCCGGATATCCACGGGGCAGTGACTTTATTTTGTGGCGAGTCACGACCGCCACGTCACAGTGTTGTTAAGCAGACATTTGTGGCTTTTTATAGGGAGAACGCTTGCCAGGCGAAAACCCACCACGTCCTGGAACACTGCCGCCGAACTATTTGCTGGAACGGGTTAAACCCGAACCACCCAGCTGGCACCACGCGGAGGTTGTTCGGCTAGCCAGCCTTGTTCGGCTAGCCAGCCACTACTGTATAGTGGACTTATACAATGTGACAGGCAAATTAGTTGGACAGCAAAAAAGCACGAGGGCAGGTGGAGAATCGATTGCAAGCAGAGGATGCTGGCTATAGTAAGAGGAGGGCATGGACTGGTAAACATTACATTTTTAGTGCAGGAGACAAATTTATTTAATAGGATGGGAGTGAATACTACAGCTGTAGCAAAACTAAAGTTGCAGTGTCAGCTCTGGATGTGTTGCTGCACTCATTGTAACATGTTTCCATTCAATTTTTACGGGTTTCAAAAAAGATTCGTCCCTTCTTCATAGGTCTTTTATCTACGTTGAACATTTAAATGGTTTGCACTCTGTCAGTCAAAGGATGGATCTAACATTTGCCTAAACGTACAAAAAGGTTCAATACATCTCACTGCTTTTGGCGGCTTACTTCATATGAAGCCATATATAAAAGGCAGAAGCTTCTTTTTGGGCCGGTTCTTAATCTAGGTAAAGTGACCATACGTTCACAATCTTGCAAATCAGGACTGATATTTTTGCAAAAGTGCAGTATAGGTACTAATACATGCCCTCCGCTACTCGTTTGGGGTTGCACAGATTGATATGCATTCTTTCTAACCACAAGTGGAGAAATTAGGCAGCAGTTTATTACAAGTAAAAGACCGATGCATGATGGATACCGTATGGTGGTTAGAGTGCAAAGTACAAACAGAAAAGGGGCCAGGAAAAGAGAAATGTAGTAAGACCTGATTCTGAAAGGGGTTTTGAGTAAATCCTGTGTTGCATTAACAGAATCTGACGTCCTTGGGCTGTACTATGTAGTGTACATGTGTCAGAGTATCGTCGATGCGCTTTCTAAAAGTGATAATGTAGGGTCATGAATTAAATATGCCAGGAAGGCGTTCAGTTGTGGTGACACTCAGAGGTGGAAAATAATTCCTTCACATTTTGCTCGGCTGTGCTGCGCGACCAAATTAAACTGATGATCCCTCAGAAATGTGTTTTGTCTGAGTTGCAAATGAGAATGGCACGGGTGTTGGGGGTTTCTAAGGAGCTGATACACCATTATGGGACCGCCACTTAGAAGCCAATAACGGCCGCTGTATACTCTGAGGCTTTCCAGTCTTGGTGGGTAGGGCGAGTGGGACAAACTTTTAAAGTTCTTTGTTGCCCTGCGTTGAGCGTTATCGAACGCGGTGTGTTAGTGCTTCTACCATGGTTATCAGCGTTTTCTAACGTCTTCCGCGTGTGGCTCTACGTACGAACCAAGCATTTTAGGATAGATTTAAGCGTCAAATTTCCAGAAGGCTCTAAAAACAGAGCTAAAGCACTGTATCGCTTGTGTAACACAGTTAAAGTTTGTATCTACCAAACGAAGCCCTTTTGAACAAATGCAACGAGAACGCACGCAGGAGAAGACAGATGCACCATTCTTGAGCCTAGGCGGTGGCGGTAAAATGTCTGATGCGGGATGCTGTGAAGTTTACGTTTGTTGGCGTTAAAACACAGCGTGTATCGCAAAGCAGAATATGGGGAACACTGTGTGGTTGGGTTACGAGGCGCAACCTCTATAGAGACGCTGAGGTAAATCTCGTTAAGGTAAATCTCGGTCCTTCAGAGCTAAAATATCGTATTTCTGATGGAAATAGATGGGGTGGATCATTCCAACGTTGGCACACCGCAAACGCGCTTTTGTCCTGGTTTGGAACCGTCAATTGGCGGTAGCATGAGTTAGGCTGGAAATCAGAGTCTAACATATACTTCTGACGACATGAACCCTACGCTACTGAAATCTGCGAGCAGCGCTTTGCACAGCTGTACGCAACTCAAAGCAGAACTTTTGTCCAGGTTGTGGTATGGGTGGGCCCCGCAGCGTTTATAGAGACTTCGAAAAATGTTGAGGTACTCCTTGTTCATTTCGAGCTCGATGACCGTAAACATAATGGAAATAGAAGGGTGTTGCTCTTCCCAACACTGGCACACCATAGCCACGATTTCGTCCTGGTTGTGAATGGTCAGTTGCAGGAAGCCTGAGATAGGCTGAAACTCAGAGCCAAGTAATATACCGCTGACGTAATAAACGCTATACTACTGAGAGCCGCGAGCAAAGCCTAGCACCGTGGAACACAATTCAATGCAGAAATTAAAGAAAAAGCTCTGTGGTTAGGATGAGGTTCGCAACATCTATAGAGACCTCGGTTCACGTTGAGATAAACCTCGGTCATTCCGATCTCGAGGATCGTTCCTGGAATGCCAATAGATGGGGGTTGTTCTTCACAACGCTGGCACGAAACAAAAGCGGCTTCCTCCTGGTTGGGACAACGCCGGTGGAGAAAGCCTAAGCTGGAGTGGAACTCAGAACCAAGTAGTATACGGCTGACCCCCTGAACACTACTTACATAGATCCGTGGGCACAGAATGACAAGTAACACACAATTCAAAGCAGAATTTAGAGCACAAGCAGTGCGGTTGTGTTGCGACACGCAAAACAGACGAACATGATGGCGCAGCATCCACACTTAGGAAGCGAAAGATACTGTCACATAGATGTCCAGTGGCCCAACCTCACAGATATCATGGCACAAATGCAGCAAGCATTGAAAGTTAAACGTTAAACATTTGAGACTGGAGACCACAGCAAACTGATCAGTGGTACGGAGAGGCATGGACTGTGCATGCGCGATATAGTATTTGCACCACCTATTGAAACAAAATGCGAACAACAGCGATGCTTGGCTTAAGGAGGTTGAGTGAGGTTTCTTTCTTCACAACTTTAACAAAGTACAAACAGAGCTGGGGATGTTTTGCAGCGGTCCATCAACCTTCATCGGAAAACGCGACAATCTCTATATCGGTAAACAAACAGCGCCTATTTGCGTTGCTCGATATGATCGTTAGTATTTGGACCGATATGTAGTACCGGTATTGTACACAAAGCCACAGTAATCGTGGAGCAACATAGCCAGCCTGAGACTATGGGAGCTTATCACATAAAGCAAAGTACTCAGCTGCTGAAACCATTCTGCCCGCAGTACAAGAACAGACAGTAGATAACACAAGTTTGTTGCAACCTTTTAGTAACCCTAGTAAAGCATACATAATAGTAACAACCACTACGGATCGCAGCAAACCCAGCGTAACCTCCATTCAAAGACTATGGCGGCCGTCGCTTCGAGATAACAGACCTTGAGCATACGCCACACCAAAGCTTCCACCTGCGCCGCTGTGGCCCACTGCACATTAAGTGTGCAGAGCAAAGGCATAAGCCTCAGTACCATCTTATGCTGCGTGCGCCAGTTGGCTGGGTATCGAATTAGAGTTTTGTTTTCCTGCCGTGCGCATTTAGGTGCGCAATTCTTGTGCTTATTGGCGTTGCAAAGAACGCATTGCAGCTTCGCAGGCTGACCAAATTTGGGCAAAAGGTTGCTGGCTCCTGTTACACTGACCGTTAGGCATAAGGCAGATTTGCGTAGGTCTATAGTAACCCGTGGAGAACTGTAGTGCAACAGAAAACATGCTCTTGCAGTATCTTGTAACATTGGATTTTATGGTTGTTTTAACCTTAGGATCGTCCATTTGTTTTACTGACTGCACGTTCCTTGTCACAAACCGGTTTGGTGAGTACCTCGCTGCACGTTTCTCGCTCTGTCTGATTCGCTTCCTATTCTTGTAGCCTGCACAATACACGTTGTGTTCAGTCTCCTCCGAATTCTATACTGTCGTATTTGGTACGGCTTACGTGTCATTGCTTACCGACTAGTATCCCAGGTTCCGCCCAACAATTGGTGACCCCCCTATCAGGAACACGCCGCCCGCCATCTTGCATTTTCACTCCGGTGAGCTCGTTCCAGGGGACCGTCACATCCTCCACTGGCGCGACGTTGAATGCGGGCTGTTGTTCAGGAGGACAACCTGTTTCTGCGTTCTGAAAAAGTAATCGTTTTATTGGAGGAATTTATTCCGCAACGTGTTTCCAAGGCGTTCAAAACCTCCAAAAATGCGAAATTCGATCCGTACCATGCTCAAGTATAAAGTTGACTAAAAGTGTAAAAGTTGAAATATAACCCTAAGTAAGGCGTTAATAAGGAAACGGAATGTAAAATATGGTTTATCTAAGTCCTCGGCATGTATTTCATAGAAGAAGTCATTCGGAGAATATATGGTAAATGTCGCAAGACATAGGGGAGTCGGCGTTGACTAGCTGGCTTTTGGCAGTGTGGATTGATCTCTAGTGCAGCTTGCATATGGCTTTGTTAACCGTATAATGGATATGATGAAGAGATTCCTCGCTAATGGATAGATAAAGCAGGGTGTATGTGTAATCATGGTAAACGCGGTTTGAAGCTCTCTCTGTCTATATATATGTGTGCATATATATGTGTGTAATACTATATCTATGTATACCTATGTATATATGTACATATATCGGTATATAGATATATGTATATGTATACATATATATCCATATATATCTGTTACAACGATATGTATATAATGATGCATAATGCGTATAATTATGTATATATATGTAGATATATATAAACGTAATAAGAACTGTATATATATATATTGCACTGAAAGGCCCATGTTGTATAAATGCATGGGTTATTGACTATGGTATACAAGATTGATAAGAACGAACGTAACAAAAATGAACGTTATATAAGGATGCAGTGTTAGTCTCTTTACTGAAGCATGCTCTATGCATGATACCTGTAACATAGTAGATAGGAAATATATCCTGAATAATAAGTTGCGTGGTAAGCAAGTGAACCTGATATAGCAAATGGCTATGCGATAAACATTTGCGGTTTACGAATATATGTATGTGTATATGCACCTATATATATGTATATATATATGTATTTGCACATATATATATATACATATACACATACATGTATTCATTAATCGCAAATGTATATCGCATAACCAATTGCGATACATACATAAACATATAAATAGGCTGACCTATTGGTTCGCATTTACCTTTGGTAGATGCTATAGCCTTTAATCACGCAAGGGAAAAGGAGTTCGCATGACTTGATGGTATGTAATTGCGAAATCCGGTGATCTCTGAGCGGAATAGGGGCTATGCGGGAAAGCGTGTTCAAGAGGCAGTGGGTATGGAGCAATGAATATGGCGTCCTTAAAGGTGACTGACTTAATCGATGGTGTTATGTGAAGTAGGGGAAATGTACATCTGAAAACCATCCAGCAAAAGCTACGTAATTTCTACGTCAGTGGGTGTATCAACTTGAACAGAATAGTCGGTTTAGTTAACGTTAATGATATATATAGCTATATTTTAGTGTCTTGGATAGTGAGGTAACACGACGTCATACATGGGATGTAAATGTTCGGCGCAAGATGTTGTTTACATAATGCTGACGTATGTTCCTGGCTACATCAATAAATGAACATATATACATGGTTTATTCTGGAAGTGGTCGTGACATGGTACTAAAGTAGGCAATCCCTTGTTAAGGCGGTGTTTGATTATATGACAAATGCGCAGACAGGACGCTCAAACCATATGCAAATATTCTCGTGTAAATGGGGAGCTTTCGAAACGCTTTTCACCCACCAAGCGAGAATACTGAAAAATGGTTCATCAAATATCGTTACAGTAGGAGTGGATGGCTCATGAAAGTAAGCCCTGCTGTCAGAGCACTAAAGAAACAGTATTTAGCAATACTGGACGGATGCGACGACATGTTACAGGTTGTAAATGGCTGCGAAAGGTTAACTTACCGGTTTGTTTTTGGAGGACGATTTTGTTCGCATGTGTCGCGGGGTTGCGAACACGTGTCCATATATGAATGCCCCCATACGTTATCCGAAGATTAGGGAGCCACCCACGGAACCTGTGAGCTTGTTGTCCGCCGCCAGGAGATAGCGGTAGTTCGCATACTTCCATTCGGCTGTGGGACGACAAGACACGGATTCAGGGGGTGGCCCTGAAAAGGGTCGTTGCTCCGTTCTCCAAGGAATGGCAATAGTGTGGTAACTGGAAGGCGAAGGAAGATTGGACAAGATGCTATGATAGGATAGGTCTAATGCACGTACGTCACATGAAATCTAAAAAATAAATGAGGAGAGACAAATGAGCGAATTGAATGTTACCTAAAGGTACGTATCAATAAAACACCGCATGGCGGCTGCACGACTTGGAAGCAGTCTGTGTGGCCTCGCTAGGTGAGGACGCATTGCGCGGTGCAAATCAATGACTCTGAAACGGAGATGAGTATATAAAAACGATGTTACCTGTAACTGCGTGTCAATGCGACATCCCATGGCGGCGGCATGACTTGTGTGGGAGGCAGCAGTACGTGACAGGAAGCTCTGTGGTCGTGAGAGGAAACAAAGCAGTAGGCGGCAGATGTCAGTGGCTCTGAAATAGAGGTTAGCATAGGAAATATATGTTACTGGTAACATAGTATCAATGCGACATGAAGTGGCGGCGGCAGTACGTGACAGGAGGCTCTGAAATGGAGGTGAGCCTTGAAAATGTATGCTACACGAGGACGCCCAGATTTCTCCGTGGGACGAGCACGCCTGGATTTCTTCGTGGGATGAGGACCGTGTAGTGAGAGCAGTGACACCTCGCAAGCGCACCGTCGGGTCTGCAGCAAAAGGGAAGGTCCTGTCTGCCTATTTCCTGGACTAGCCAGTTTTTTGCAGTCCGACCGGCCCGCCCCGACCGCCTACCGAGGATGCACGCTGGTCCACACGATCGTCGTAAATAAAACTAACAAAAGCCTGGACCCAGCGAAATTTGATACACAACCCACTTTGGAAACTTACAAAAGCCTCTGCAAATATTCACATCCCCCTCACCTTCCATTTTCCCCCACTAACAGCTCTATCGAAGGCCACATCATTCAGCCTTCGAGGGGGAGGCGCTTGTAGTGCAACAGAAAACATGCTCTTGCAGTATCTTGTAACATTGGATTTATGTTTGTTTTAACCTAAGAAAAGTCCATTTGTTTTACTGACTGCACGTCCGTTGTCACAAACCGGTTTGGTGAGTACCTCGCTGCACGTTTCTCGCTCTGTCTGATTCGCTTCCTATTCTTGTAGCCTGCACAATACACGTTGTGTTCAGTCTCCTCCGAATTCTATACTGTCGTATTTGGCACGTCTTACGTGTCATTGCTTACCAACTAGTATCCCAGGTTCTGCCCAACAGAACTTTGCAGTGCAACAATGTTGAGCCAGCTGTATTTTTGCCGCTGTTATGCAGAAGAAGTTAGGTTAAGGAAACTCATAGCAACACAAGAAATGCCGATCCAGGAAAGCCCAACCGATCACTGAATAAAGAAAGAAGGCCACGTCCTCTTTAACAGTGCAGTGTATAATGTTAAGTAGGCGTCTAAATCTAAAATGCCTGGCGGCTATATGTCGCATTTAAATTTTCCTATGAAGCATGTTTGCTCAATCTAACCATTAACTTATCAGCATCCGTCCTTGCGCAGTCTCTGGATTATTGCTAGAATAGCAGGGAGCTCAGTGCATTTGCGTCTACTGTTTTAGCCAGCATATCGATGTATGAGTTGAAGAGCATAATCGTCGTAATCAACGTTAAGGCGAAAATCTCGGTACAGTTTGGGAGAATGGCTAAAATAATCGGCGAATTCCATACCTTAATCAAACCGATGGCAGATAGTAGAATATTGCACGTAATAATTCGGTGCTGTAACGCATTACGCAACGCTACTAGCTTAACGCCATGGTATTTTGGAATGCCAAGGCTGAATCTGCAAAATCCTACCCATATAACAGCGAAATGGTCTTACAAACAATTCCCGTAAAAAGTGAACCTGGGGCGAGCACTTTAGTTGGTAACCTACACAGCGCCGTTCCACTTCCCGCGCACCCAAGATATTGCGTGCCCAATAAAGTTTGCAGAATTTAGCCGCTAGAAAAGATACCCAAAGCAAACACTTCACTGCCTCCTAACTCTCCATCTGGGATGGTTTAAGACAAGATGTGTGTGTGCCACGACACATTCATCACGGCGCCAAACGAAATACCGCCGAATTACGCACTGCCATGTCCACCCACACAGATTCTACACTTTCTGCAGTGTGCGAAGCAGTTAGCAGTGGCTATTTTGTCGTCTGTAAAGCGGGTAGCTCCAACCTGCTTTTTCTCGAACACGCTTAAATAGCTTAGTTTAACAATAAAATCTACAGCTGTTATGTACCTACTCTAGGCATTCAGCCGCATAATGCGCTTTGGTCTAAACCACACTGTCTCTGTGCACATAATCCCCACATGCACATACAAGCACAATTCCAGCCTTTCCCCCATTGATTCATGCCCTGCACGTCACCCTATCTTTACTCCCCATAGTTAGATAACTGCCAGAGTATAATAGTTCTTTGCCAAACGGCCGTTCTTAGTTTAGCCCTCGTTTGTACTCTTTCTTGTACAACAATAGTTTACTGGTTTGATCCGACATTAAATTTTACTGAAAGTGTAGGACGCAGCGTAGGTTTTTGTTTACGGTCTAGCTTAGGCTATTTCTTGTGGCTCAAACTGCAAAGTATGCCAGAAACGGGATACTCAAACACCTACTTCTTGATGAAAAAAAACATCAAATTAACACCACGGTTCTCTAGTCTCACGGCCCCTTGTCGTGAGTGCAGATGTGCTAGATAAGACATAAGGCCAACTGAAAATCGTCATAGTGGATAATTTTGACTTTGGCTGCCCTGCAATGGAACCATTGAAAACTCTACATTTTGATCGCCTCACTCGCTGTGCACCACTTTGCGAGTAAAGGCATCACAAAAGTCCAAGCCGAAGACGTTCTGCTAGCACAAAATTTGTTTGGTGGAATTAAGAGTACCTGAATAGGGGATTGCTTACGTTCTGAGGACGCTACCAGCTTGACCTGGGATAAAGCGGCAAAATTCGCCTTTGTCAAAATATATACTGCCAAACAGGTGCAAGCTTTTAACACCCTTTCAGACATACGCAAGGTTTTCAAGATCCAGCGCACGCCAACCATCTCTCAATTTTCACACAACGTTACCGCTGCTGCAGCTCACAGCATGAAACGCGGAACGTCTAACGACCAGCCTTAGAACGTTAGTGCAAATGGTGCTGTTTGTTGTTCACCTTCATCTCGGTTTTCTTATTAAAGGGTGATTTTCATCTCCACACTACAGTTTCCTTATCCAGACAACGAACAGAGACATCTAAAACCTTTTCCTTGCCGAGACTATGCTTTCCTCGCCACCGCCTTGCATTCCTTCTTCTATCGGACAAATAAAACTTTTATCAAATCCCTGATCTAGTCTTTTCTGGCCGGCCTCTTTCTCACTGACCGCTTTTGGACACCCGAAACGTAAGGGACCTAGGCTCTGGTTTTGCACCATTTGCTTGCTGGCTTCCAGACCTCTAGCATCTGAGATACCCAAATAAATGGTGCGCGGGGCAGTCGTGGTGACAACACCCTGCAGAGAGCAATGACGTTTCTGGACAATGCTTATGAATAGCCTTGGAAGCGGCCATTTCGTCTTGGCGGCTTTGCATTGCAGTCATTACAGTCAATACCTTTAATTAGGCAAACCTTGTACGCGACCGGACGGCGTTTTGGTAAGACAGTAATTTACAGGCCGGAATCTCTGCTGCAAATTTGAATAGCAGAGAACCTTGATTTCTAATAGTCTTTTCAATATGGTGCAAACTATTAGCTTGTCTTCCAGGCTGCATATGTTTGTCAAAACCTTTTAAACTTGTAGACCTTAAGGCATCCTGGATCATTATAAGCGATTTGGTCCGTTAAATATTTTATCCTTCCCAGGATCTCGGTACTACTTACATTGAGGAACCTCCCGGCAAGTTCTCCATAAATAGCCTTTATTGCGTCTCCGGGTTGAACCAGGCTTAAGTTGCCGCTAAGCACTCGGAGTGTGGCTGTAATAGGTTATAGGACATTTTCTTCACTAACATTTCTTGCAGTTCCGCTTTTACCAATCGCATAGAAGCAAATACGTGCACCAACAAAACTGAGCATGGCACTGTCGTGCCGGTAGAGGTTTTGCCTGCTTTTCCCCCGTTTTATTTACACCGCGGTAACACGATTAAACTCCTCTTTGCACGGTCGTTATAAGGCAAAAACCCGAAGCAGGCCTTAATGAAGTAAATTAGTAAAGAAAGGAGTGCAAAACTTTGGGGCAAAAGGTAGGGTCAAAAGGCTATGAATGGTCAGCATGACGGAGTATAACAGGCTGCATGAAAGCTTTCGTAGTTGGCAAAATGCAAACTCTACGTGAACCACAAGTCTGTACAAATTCCACAAAGTTACACTTAGTCGAGAGAGCAACAAAGAAACCTGTCGTCTGTAGCTTGAAAGGGCAACGTAAGGTCCTGTGTCATTGACGGTACGTTTGCTGCTCCAGGTGCTTGGATATTTGAACGTTGTAACGCTTCGGCAACTTTTACCTGAAGATCAAATAAAGGAAAGTAGCCTATTTATCCGCCTTCGATCCTGAACATCACTTGCTCGTTGCTCTGCTTGAATCACACGTTTTAGGATTCTAGGGCCTCATCATTTATAACTCTGTTCAGGAATCACTCTGGCTTACGATATTTGTTAAGCAGCAACAGCTGTTTATAGGATGTATATACAGCGCGCCAAACGGCAGCCAAGAAGACCTAGAACTTTTGACGCTTGACCTTTGATGCGCCGCTGGCCTACCATTGTTACATAAGATAATTGGAGTTGATTTCAATCTGCCTTCGATTTTATGGCCTCTAAGAACCGCTCCTTGGAAAAACCAAAATAGTATCTTCTGTATGCCATGAATGGTTGGAAGCAACAGTTCTCCCTACCTACTAGAGTTGAAATTACTCTGGATCCCATTTTTTCATTGGGCCTACCTGCAATCAGTGCTAATGTTCTTGATGAATTTCTGGGGAGAAATCATCGCGTGATCAAATGCCGCCTAAGGCTATGCATAGTCGATGTACAGCAAATAAAGCATTATCATCTGTTCAGTTCTGTAAACTGGGAAATATTCAAGGACCTAGTTCGTTCGATGAATTAAGATAACTTCTTTCTCATTTCATGTCCTCAACATGCGACAAACCAGTTTTATTGTTTAATTGGCTTCTGAATCGATGCAACAGTACCACTAAAATGTGCTTACCAAACCAAACAAAAATCCGATCGCAAGGCGTTGAAGGCAGCTCGAAAGCTTCATAAGATCCGACAGAAATTCAAGCTAACCGCAGACTTTGCGCTGTTATTACAGCAGTAGAAGCTCAGCGAAGAAGAGGTGCATCAACGTGACAAAACTCTTATTCTAGAAGAGTATAAATCTTTAAACGGCCCTAGCGAAACACCTGAGCAGGCCAAATTATTCGGTGTCTAGTGTTCGTGTTGCGGCGACAATCTCAACTTTATCACCACGTCTGATGGAACATACTATGACGCACCAAGTGAAAGCTGAAAAGTCTTCGGTGCTCATTTTGCCGAATCAATGCTCAATGCTTCACCAGGCTCACCAACACTTATCACGCCACACAATAATGAAGGTCTAGGCACAGTGGAATTCACTATAGCAAAAAGCACTGGTCAAGTCACTCGCTTATACTTCGCAACTTGCGCAGGCATTGGTGGGATTCTCCTTATATAATAAAAAGCAGTGGTAGTGACTTCCTTCTGCTTTTACTTAACATCTTTACACTCACTTTTAACTACGGAGTATACTCTACTCAATGAAAAACTTCTGTCGTTATCCGGTGACGTAAAAATGGCGCAGCCCACGAGGTTAAAAACATTTGTCCCATCAATCACACACCCATCGTACCTAGTATAACGGAAAGGATAACGAAAGATGAACTATTTATATTCTTGAACAACGCAAACATTAGCAGCAATTCGTAACATGACATCACGCAAGGTCGATCCTGCGCAACCTGCCCGACCGACTTTTTAAACAACACAAGTGCTGCCATTGACGACGGAAACAGTTTCGTGATCCTGTTCCTGGATGTGCAAAAACCTATGATAGAGAGTCTCACAGAAAGTTACTAAACAAACTGAAGACTATGGGTATTGGAGAACCGATGTTCTCTTGGCTGCCTTCAACCCTAATTGGTAGACAGTAGGTGATGCGTATGGGCGACCATTTCTCTAAACCGAAAGCAATCACGAGTAGCGTGATTCAAGGGAGGGTGCGTGGTCCTCTTCTTTTTCTAATTTATATTAACCAGATATTCCATGGAATACAGAATGGCGTTGCATTTATCTCTGCCGCTGACATTAAAGTTGGCTAGTCACAACCACGTGCAATTACTCAGGAAGCCGTACGTCTCAGTCAGGATGTCCTGTCTGTCCTTGACTTCAGGTGCCAACTGTGGCAGTCATTTACCGTGGACAAGTGTAATATTTTGTAGCACAAATGCAAGTACCGCCAGACAGTTTATTGCTAAAAGGCGAATATATCTCACAATGCAGGGCAGTTCGAAACGAGCGTGCGATATTCAGTCATGTTTAACTTTTCTGAACGCTGTGACTTCCATGTTTCAAAAGCCATGACCATCGGTTATATCTGTCATCACTTTTACCTCATGGAAGCTCGCCTATCGCTTTACAAAATATATGTATTACCGTGTATGGAATAGTTTAATGGTACAGTCTAATCTGCGAAAATCTGACTAGCACGCTCTTGAGAGTGTCTAGAGACGCTTCACGATAAAGCTATGTGGATATTCCTCAAAGTTGACATACAGAGAGCGATGAGCTAAATCTTGCTTTGACCCAATTTGGCTCCCAAGAGTGAAGCCGAACCTATGTGTTCTTTGCAGAATCATAAATAGACAAATTCACAGTCTTGAAAACTTTATTCTCATTTCCTTAAACAGCAGATATTCAATATGTAACAAAGAGGTAAAGGTCATGATTCAAAAATTTACCACGAGAATCAGAGAACGTTTCTTTCTAACCCAATGCTCAAAGGTTTGGAACAACCTTCCACGCGATAACAGAACATGCTATACACTTGCAAATTTTAGCTTGCAATTAGTAAGCATTTAACCGTCCAAAACATGGTTAAGCTGTTTGGGACATTACAGTCCCTAGATAACGCACTCTAAACGGTATCCATGGTGTCCGAATAACTTTCCGAAACACATACACATAACATTTCGGAAAACAACCTCTTTCATTACAAATTTTTCTTGACCCAAACATCTGTCATGTGATTGTAAAGAACCCTGTTTCAATAGCAGGAAAAATAGCAGAAAGCTGCTGCTTACTCTGTGTTACCTTATTTGTAATTGCGCCCGTGTTTATTTCTGAAAATATATTAAGGAAATGTCATGGAAATGTCGTACTATTAGTTGAGCTGTTTCTTTTAGGGAACAGCTACTTGCATCATCATGGAATATAAAATATATTTATTTATATAACTTGGTGTGAGAGGTATCCTGGTGATCGATAGCGGCACAACAGGATCCAATGCAAGCGTTTCACGAATGAATCGCCACGGTACTAAACCGTGCTTTTTGGTTTCTTAAGGCTCGTTAGAGGGATGCTTTGACACGCCATGTATGAAGATAGTGTTTAGACGGTTTGTTTATTATATCCCACTTTGTTGCTTCTTTTCAATTGTCGTGCGCTTCGTGGAACATTAGGGTAGATACGCAGCCCACTTGTTCCGTGTTTTAGCGCGCATGCTGAGACCAAAACGTCTTCTACGTCGGTGGAGGATTCTGGGGTTACTCGAATGAGCCTGGGTTCTCCATAGAGTGGCGAGTTTGGATGAAGAGTAATTCCTCCTGATACTGACACAGGATCCGTGTCAGCTCATTTGAAGAGAGCAAAAGGTTTTCTCCGTCGGTGGAGGATTATAGCATTACACGGATAATGTGGCGCGTTTGGATGACGATTATATCGTAATAGGTTTACTGGCTTGGCTTTGGCACCCAGCAGCACGCGCAAAGCGTTTCATTGGTTTTGGTCTTTTGATAACTAACCCCCGATATGATGGCTGTAGACTTAGGTATGATTGAGCATACTGCAGTCCGGGTACTATTGTTGGATTTCCTTTTAGTCAAGCTGCAAGGTAAGGTAGTCGTTTTTGCTGACCTTCTGACAAGTGCTGCTAGTTTACTGTTCGTCCCTCTATTAGCGTTAATGGGGTTTATAACGAAATAGACAGTAATAGCGCACTCCCGGTTAACCTTTACAGCAACCGCTGCAATTATAGCTGATGACCCGGGATGGTTGGTCTAGACTAGAGACATTTGAGTTAAAGGTACCGAAGGTTAGTGTTCGGCGGCTTCAAACTTATTAATGCCAGATGTTAAGCCTAGTGGTATGCGCTTAACCAAACACTAAGTTTTGTAACTGCTTTTGGTTTCCAAGAGTTTTGCTTGGACTTGTAGGTACGGTTAGTTTACATCCGGCGCTCAGCCAAGTTTGGATCAGATATCGGAGTAGTAGACGTAGCAGCATGCCTTCCAAGGAAAGCAAGTTATGCGGTATTCCGTTGCTTACCAGGAGCTACGATTCCCCGTGCACGCTGCCTACCAATGAAGAAATCTCGTCTTTCATCTTTTGTTTGGCTCCTGCAGTTAACCGGTCGCACTTCTGAACAAAGATAAGCAATCAGTTAACCAGTAGGATGGGCAAGCATGCAGTACATATCGGAAGCGCCTTTTGTGAGCGATTTCGCGATTGTTACTGTTATTAAGATGTGTTTGCACATTTCGGAGGTTGCCATTTCTTGCAGTTTAATCAAACCGTAACGGTTTTAACTAATTGATGCCACCCTCCTATCCCTCAAATGAATTTTGATTAGAACCCTTTTAGATGCGCATTGCTGCCAACCAACCTGGTGTTGTTTGACCCAGTGGTTTGGTCGGCGTTTTGTACCTTTCCAACTTTAATGCCGGCGCACATCGGTCAGGCGAGCGTTGTCGCTGTAAGGTCAACTGAGCCGTCAGCGATGTTGCCCTGTCAGCTTGATGGGCCAAAAAGGCGCATTGGCGGACAAGGTCATAAATGAATTGCGAGTGAATGGGACCTGTTAACGAAATCTGAACCCAACGCTGAACGCAGATTACGTGATCACAAATTCCTTCACAGCTGCGTTGATATAATCCGGGCTGGAATAAGCTAAACCTTTTCGGACGGCCTATAAAATTCTGTATCGAACTGCGTTAGAAAGAAAGCCAATCGGGTCAATGTGATTGATTTAGCCGCTTGCGTTAATCCAGGATGACCGTGAAAACGTTCAGCGCTTACACGGACTTTAAGCTATGAAGATAATTCCGCGTATGTTGAATCGTTGTTTAGGGCTCATAAATCTAGTTTAAACGCTGGATTGGAGTAGAGGGAACTAATCGAAATGAACTTGGAGCAAGCAGTTTATGCGTTGTACGTAAAGCTTTGGCGGTAGTTCATGAGTGCGCTCACTAGTGTCTGCGGTGCATTCAGCCAAATTGAATTGCCCGGCTTGAAGAGACTGCCGAAAACTTTAGGGTCAAACCGTGCTTTCTGGTTGTGTTTGTAGTTTTGCAGATGTGCTTAGGATAACTGATGCGTTCGGACCACCGTAAGTTGCATCCTTAGTACTTGGTAATATGCGTTTATCTTTTAGTGGTAGGCCATCTGCAGTAAGGTTCACGATGGCAATCGTAGCTCGAGTCCCGTCATCGTGATTTGCAATGTTTGTCCTGTGGTATGGTGGACAGTGGCACGATATGAAACTAAGCAGTTTGTTAGATTAGTGTCATATTATTTGGTTGTATCTCCTTGTATGAGGATTGGAGTAGCGCTTTCAGCGTGCGGTTCGCACGTTCCGCCAATCCCTTTCCCTCCGGCTAATATGCGGTTGCCAGCGTTCCCGATTTTTGAATGTAACGCAGTTCGCTCATCAGGGTGCGCTTAAGGTTAGGTCCGCGATTAGAATGTAACCGGTAAGGTGCACTCCAGCTTTCTACCCACTTATCGAAGAATGCCTATGTTACTCTCTACCTATCCGTATTCTGGAGTGGAGCTGCCTCACAATACTTGGTAAAATAGACATGCTTTGGGTAAAACGGTGTCTTTTAGGGATGTCCGGCAACTGGCCCATAATGTTGTTAAAGATGAGCTCATTTAGGACGTCAATTGACGTTACCTTCATTAGCGCGTGGCGTGTTGTCGGTGCATTTTTGCTGCGGGTGCAGTTTGCATGTTGTTCACAGTAGTTCGCCAACTCGCGTCGTAAATGGAGCTATCAGAATCGAAGGCCAAATGCTCGATTGACGTTGCCCTAACCTGCATGCCCCAACCGCTAATGCAATTGACGCATATCATCTTGTGTTCGCCGTTGTAGAGACAATAGCTCTGCGTAGGTGGGTTGGCTCTTTTTATAATACATTGTACCGTCGAGCACGGGTAGTTGTGGGTATTAGAACGACAGACATTTCTTCTCCCAACATCGCTGGCGCTTTCGCGGCTAAATGTTCGGTCGTCACCGTGTTGTGTCGACGGTAAAACTGGCTTAACACTGGGTCTGCGTACTGCAATTAAATCCACTCTTTAGCTTTGAAGGTATCGAGGGTACCAGCAGCTACATAAACTGATATGCAAAGGAAACGTGGCACATGGTCTTGGATTCGTCAGAGACAGCGTCAGTATTAGCATATTTGAGCCTGGACCATTTTAGCGTTGAAATTTGTACGCTTGCAGTTATTCATGTCAACGGCAATTTCGTCTTCATGATACATAAACTTTTGGAGTCAAATTAACGCTTGATGATAAGTGGGTACGATGAATTTGCCGCCAAAGAGATAGTGCCTAAATTGCTTGTTAAATAATACTAGCGCAAGCATTTCGTTTCAGATCGTGCAATATTGCCGTCCGCGCAGACCATAACTGAATCGGAGTCGTCGGGGGTACGTTGTGATAGGACTGTTTTAATACCTGTTTCGCTGGCATCAGTATCAAGGATGAATGGGAAGGCGGTTGAGCGAGCGTCACGAAAGCTTAGCACTGCTGCCTTGCAAGTTTAGGTATAAGTTTCTCGAAGGCAGAGCGTTGCGTCTCGTCCTACACAAACTTTTGCTCCGACTTGCACAGCTTCGTCAAAGGAGCGCAATGGTCGCAAATTTGCGCAGAAAGCAACGGTGCGGGATGCAAGGCGGCAGAAGCTGTGGGGTTCATCCATATCCGTATGGGCCGGACACGAGCTGCTGCGTTAGAGTTCATTTGTGTTGCAACGCACCATTCCTTCCGAGAAAAGTTGTCCCAGATAGACTACTCGCTGCTAAATAATGGGCATTTGGATGCTTACAGTTATAACCCAAGCTATACAGTATGATCCAAGGCAAACTTCATGCTTTCCTATTTTACTTTTCTGTCCTGCCACGGAAAATAATGTTATCCAAATAGACTTTAGATACACATTGATATACAACGATTGAAGTGCAGCCCGGTGACTGAACAGCCAAGGGCACACAATATCTAGTTGCTAGCATCCGTTGCTAGCATCTGTTGCTAGCATCTTGTCTTGTGTAGTCTTTTCAAGGGAGGACAGAGAAAACCCAGAACCCACTAGCAACCTTTAATTGCGGGCAGATAATTTGCATGGTGGTAAACGCTTGATGTAATTAAGTGAGGTTCATCGCAGCCAGTTGCCAAATAAGGTAGTAGTCCACATGCCCGGAAAAGTAATAGACCGCAGTTTCAGTCTGTTGGTGCGCATCCATCGGATCCATCAGGATTCGAACCAATGACCACCAGCGACTTGAACCGCCAGTCAGCAGCTTATGCCACTGGGGCACGGGGGACAGCTTCGGACTGTCGTGATTTACAAGCTAACTGCGATTTGGCGCGTCTTATCCTTCACTGCCGTGCAAGTTACGAACGATGCAGAGGCAGGGTTGGCCCCGAAAGACACGACGTCCACTAACAGTAGCTATGTACAACATAGCATTTAGAAGCTGTCAGGGCGGATATAATTTGGTGTAATCGCGAGTAGGGATTTTGATGTAATTAAGTGAGGTTCTTCGCAGCCACTTGATGGGTTGAATACCCCGTTTTATCAAGCATCCAATAAGCAACGCATACCAGAGCTAACTAACCAAAAGCCTAATTACCTTACTGGAAGTGACAGAGCCTTTTGCTCCAGCATGAGCACGGAGCACGTGTCATGCCCAGCATTACTTGTTAGCGGAAGGTGTGAATGTGAATTTAGCCATTATGCTTTATTCGGTTAGTTTGTTGCGGTCAGAAACCGTGTCGCCTAATTTAATAAGCTTCAACCAACCAGCCACCCAATTAATCAATAAATAAATAAATAAATAGTATATTCTCTGTAAATCGAGACACACCTCTAAAAGGCATGATCAGTAATACATACAATGTCTAAAACTAAATACATATTTATTTTGAAAATGTTTAGACCCAACAATATATGTATGATCACAAATTAGCCATACAGTTATTAGTTTTATAATTGCAATCGTAAAACTAGAAAGAGTTCCAATGTATTTTGTGCAGACAGGTCTGCGCCTGCAGTCTAATTGTCCTGGGAATGTATAGAATTCTATCATCCTCAGCCAAAATATGTTTAAGGGTTTTCCGGCATATACAGGTGAGTTTTGGTAGCAGGTTTTGGCTGTTAACGTATTCCATCGTTACTGCTATTGTCAACAATGAGCTACTTGAGGATACCTAGCTCGATTTTTGCAGGCACCCATGTGCTCACGCATGCTCATACCTAAAAATACCTTGTTTACCAATTAAATAAATAAATAAATATTTTATTCCCGACAAAGTAAGGCGCGCCTTTTGGGCGTGCTCTGCATATCGCAATATCGCACTTGATAGCGTGAGTAACAGGACCAAGCGCTGTAGTATTACAGATGTAGTATGTAGTGTAGGCCCACATGCTCCAAAGAGTGTATGAAGGCTATTTTTACAGAATGCGAGATGTAGCGATAAGCATTAGATCAATAATGTTGAGTTGTTTGATGAGGAACTAGTCTTATGAGGATGTGCGCACAGTGCGGGTCAGGTGCATGAAGTTTGCGGAAAAAGCTGCAACAATAACCTAAGAAGAATGGCATGTCACTGATCGAATATGTAGACGTAGTCTAGGAGAGCAGGTATATGCACCGAATTAGTGAGATGTCGTACCGGTCAAATCGTCAATGCTTGGTGGTGGCAGTGAGTTTATTGAGTAGCGAGTCACATCTGTTTACCAATTGATTATTGTAAGTGAATTGTAATCTACAGCGTCGATGGTTATTTGAGTTTGACGACCATTGGCAGGCCGATGGAGAGAGTTAGCTATATGAGTGATTTGAAAACGCTCACGGACGGTGAGAACACGTTGTTGCAGGCAGACAACATAACATAGCTTACGTGGAAGCAAGCAAACGTGTTTGTAGTAATGTTACCTCCGACGTGCACGAAAGCTCTGAGGTAATGCAACCTAGGATCAGCAAATACGCCACCGCCTTACGGGGCGGGGCTCATTTCGAGCCCAATCATGAAAATAGGGTAACACACCAAGGATTTCCAAACCACACCTTTCCAACTATTATTGATCACCGAAACGCCTCCGACATCTGCATTTTAAGGATTCCTGCTCTGTCACCGGCTTTTCTTGGTGCACTTTACCTGAGCAGTATGTTCTCGGCACCACAGCAGGACTTCACTAGCCGCGAGCGGCTGCACGGACGTCTGTAACAACCTTTGTGTTTGCTTTCATTCCGTTATTTTGCAGTCTTTTCTTTATTACACTTTTCCTAGCTCTCCTCTTGCAAGCAATAATATCCCAATTGTTTAGTGCACAACCGCACGACAGCCCTTATAAATATAGTCTAATTGACCAATTTTACTTTAGGCTTGAGCCCTATCCCTCCTCTGCCCAGATAATAATGAACCGTTTTCAGCTCGCCTATCCTACTGCTGGTGCTTCTTATACTGCGTGCCGTTGCACATTAGCATACGTTACCCTGATATTAATTCACCAATTACTCCCCGCTATGTAACTTATTCACCTCTTTTGCACCCATTCCATATAGCAGTTGGATCACCGTAAAACAATATTTCACAGCTTCCTTTCATCGGCCACACTTTTGGGCTCGCTACATAGAGCGGTGATTTATTCAGTCCGAAATTATTCTGCAGCAATAAAAAACGACATTTTCAGCGCAGCATCTGTTAATGTTTTACAACAGTTTATCACATCTTAACAAAAGCAATGTATGGGACGTAAACGTTGTTTATTTTTAAGAGTACTTTTTGCGATCCACTCGCTTTTTATTTTTTACCCTTTATGCTAGTTTTGAACCTGTTAACAGGAGTCGCCTGGATCTCCCTCACTGGACCCAGACTCAAACCAATGTGTGACAGCACACACCACCTACACACAAGTCCAACTTGAACAGCTGGAGGCCAAGCCTTCGCAATCCGGTGAAGTATACCAGGACATAAAAGCAAAATCTCATCCGAACTTCCACATGACATTTCCTTATCTTCGATCAAATACAACGATCAGTAACCATACTCCACTTCGAATAACCGGGCGAAATATCGGTCGGTATGATGCAATGCCGGTTGCACGTTACAGTTCAGGTGGATCAACGGTAGTGTTTCAGAAAAGTTGTGGGGTTTCCCCTCGCAAGCGCTTTCCCTATAAGCCGCACTAGATGTCCGTCTGACGACACTGCGACTTGGAGCTTTGACTCATCACTGAATAAATTCACTGCCTAACGTTTTACACTAGCAAGTTGATTAGCACTACATTTTCTCATTACTGACGCGTTCACTACAAGTTGATTACCTGTCTGCGCAATAGTTCAACACCACTTTACACGTTAGTACTGTTTATCTCTACACTACACATATAACCAAATACTACTGTCGCATCAAACAATGATGCACCTCACCAATACTCTTATTTTTTCAGCAACAAAAACTAAATATTTCAGCTCGTTTCCCACGGTATGTAACGCAACGTGCCTACTGCAAAAAATTGACTAAGATTTTAACCATGCTACGTATGAGTGCCTCGAGGAATTCAAGGATAACATTTTTTATTTGTCACTCTAAAACAGCTGCGAAATTGTATTTGATACCATTAATGAATAATAAATGCTGCTTATCACATAATAGGCGCCATGTGTCATTTCAAAGGTAAGTAAATGAATTAAATTAAAGGAAAAAGGTTTACATATCGTTAACATCCGTCCGCCCCCTGTCTTTTACCACGTTCGTTGCTTACGGCGGAAATGCGGCTGGGAATTACGGTAATATCCAAGTGCGCAGCATTTAAGTGTGAATGCTGACAGAAATGCCGCTTGAAGTAGCGGGACAGCGCGCCCCAAATTGCTGCAGATGTCGTTGATATAACCGAAGGGGATTTTGGAGTAGACAATCATATCAGCCATTTGCGGCAACATTGTGAGTTGGATAAACGTAACAGACGTACAAGACAGCGCAGCTTCCGCACTTAGGAAGCGGAAGATACTGTCACATAGAAGTCCAGTGGCCCAAACTCACGGATATCATGGCACAAATGCAGCAAGCATTGAAAGTTATATGTTAAGCATTTGGAACTGGAGACCACAGCAAACTGGTCAGTGGTACGGAGAAGTATGGACTGTGCATGCGCGATATAGTATTTGCGCCACCTATTGAAACAAAGTGCAAACAACAGCGACGATATGCTTGAGGTGGTTGAGTGATGTTTCTCTCAGCACAACTTTACCAAAGTACAGCCGGAGCTGGGGATGTTTTGCAGCGGTCCATCAACCTTCATCGGAAAACGCGACAATTTCTGTGCCGGTAAGCAAACAGCGCCATTTTGCGTTGCTCGATATGATCGTTAGTATTTGGACTGATATGTAGTACCGGTACTGCACACAAAGCTACAGTTCTCATGAAACACAATAAACAGCTTCAGACTAAGGAAGCTTATCACATAAATCAACATGCTCAACTGCTGATACCACTGTGCCCGCAGTACAAAAACAGACAAAAGATAACACAAATTTGTTGCAACCTTCTAGTAACCCTAGTAACGCAGACATGATAGGAACCACCGCTACTGATCGTAGCAAACCCATCGTACCCTCCATTCAGAAACCAGAGCCGCCGGCGCCTCGAGATAACAGACCTTGAGCATGGGTCACACGAAAGATTCCACCTGCGCCGCTGTGGTCCACTTCACACTAAGTGTAAACATCAAATGCATAAGCCTCAGTACCATCTTATGCTGCGTGCGCCAGTTGGTTGGGTACCGAAACAGAGTTTAGTTTTCCTGAAGCGCGCATTTAGGTGCGCAATTCTTGTGCTTATTGGCGTTTCATAGAACGCATTGCAGCTTCAAAGGCTGTCTAAACTGGGGCAACAAATTGCTGGCTGTTATTACACTGATCGTTAAGCATGAGGCAGATTTGCGTATGCCTGTAGTAACCCGTGGAGAAATTTGCAGTGCCACAATGTTGAGCCAGCTGTATTTTTACCGCTGTTATGCAGAAGAAGTTAGGTTAAGGAAACTCATAGCAACACAAGAAATGCCGATCCAGGAAAGCCCAACCGATCACTGGATAAAGAAAGAAGGCCACGTCCTCTTTAACAGTGCAGTGTATAATGTTAAGTAGGCGTCTAAATCTAAAATGCCTGGCGGCTATATGTCGCATTTAAATTTTCCTATGAAGCATGTTTGCTCAATCTAACCATTAACTTATCAGCATCCGTCCTTGCGCAGTCTCTGGATTATTGCTAGAATAGCAGGGAGCTCAGTGCATTTGCGTCTACTGTTTTAGCTAGCATTTCGATGTATGAGTTGAAGAGCATAATCGTCGTAATCAACGTTAAGGCGAAAATCTCGGTACAGTTTGGGAGAATGCCTAAAAGAATCGGCAAAATCCATACCTTAATCAAACCGATGGCAGATAGTAGAATATTGCACGTAATAATTCGGTGCTGTAACGCATTACGCAACGCTACTAGTTTAACGCCATGGTATTTTGGAATGCCAAGGCTGAATCTGCAAAATCCTACCCATATAACAGCGAAATGGCCTTACAAACAATTCTCGTATAAAGTGAACCTGGGGCGAGCACTTTAGTTGGTAATCTACACAGCGCCGTTCCACTTCCCGCGCACCCAAGATATTGCGTGCCCAATAAAGTTTGCAGACTTTAGCCGCTAGAAAAGATACCCAAACCAAACACTTCACTGCCTCCTAACTCTCCATCTGGAATTGGTTTAAGACAAGATGTGTGTGCGCCACGACATATTCATCCCGGCGCCGAACAAATTACCGTGTCCTGCCATGTCCTCCCACACAGTTTCTACACTTTCTGCAGAGTGCGAAGGAGTTGGCAGAGGCTAGTACGTTGTCTGTGAAGCGGGTAACCCCAAACTGTTTTTTCCCGGGCACGTTTAAATAGTTTAGTTTGACAATAAAATCTACAGCTGTTATGTACCCACTCTAGGCATTCAGCCGCATAATGCGCTTTGGTCTAGACCACACTGTCTCTGTGCACATAACCCCCACACGCACATACGGTGCCAGCCGCTTCCCCATTGATTCATGCCCTGCATGTCACCCTATCTTTACTCCCCCTGGTTAGATAACTGTCAGTGTTTAGTAGTTCTTTGCCAAACGGCCGTTCTTACTTTAGCCCTTGCTTGTGCTCTTTCTTATACAATAGGAGATTACTGGTTTGATCCGACCTTAAATTTTACTGAAAGTGTAGGACGCAGCGTAGGTGTTTGTTTACAGTCTAGCTTGGGCTATTTCTTGTGGCTCAAACTGCAAAGTATGCCAGAAACTGGAGATACTCAAACACATAGTGCTTGATGAAGGTAAACCTCAATTTGGTACCATAGTTTTCTAGTCTCAAGGCACCTAGACGAAAGTGCAGATGTGCTGGGTAAGGCATAAGGCCAGCTTAAACTCGTCTTAGTGGATAAATTTGACTTTGGCTGCCCTACAATTGAACCATTGAAAACTCTACATTTTGATCGCCTCACCCGCTGTGCACAAATTTGCGATTAAAATCATCACAAATGGCAATGCCGAAGACGTCCTGCTAGCTCAAAATTTGATTAATGGAATTAAGAGTAGCCGAATAGGGGAATGCCTACTTTTCGAAGACGCTACCAGCTTGATCTGGGATAAGGCGGTAAAATAAGCCTTTACCAAAATATATACTGCCAAACAGCTGCAAGATTTTAACACCCTTGCAGACATACGCGAGGTTGTCAAGATCTAGCCCATGCCAACCAACTCCCAATCTCCACATAATGTTACTATTGCTGCAGCTTAAAGCAATAAACACGGAACGTCTAATGTCCAGCCTTAGAGAGTTATTGCAAAAGGTGCAATTAGTTGTTCACCTTCATCTCGGTTTTCATGATAAAAGGGTGATTTTCATCTCCACACTACGGTTTCCTTATCCAAACAACGAACAGAGACATCTGAAACCTTTTCCTTGCCTTGACTATGCTTTCCTCGCCCCCGCCTTTCATTCCTTCTTCTATCGGACAAATAAAACTTTTATCGAATCCCTGATGTAGTCTTTTTTGGCCGGCCTCGTTCTCACTGACCGCTTTTTGACACCAGAAACGCAAGTGATGTAGGCTATACAAATGTAAACCTTTGTTCCCTTGGCTTGATAGCTCTGCTCGAATGACTGACCTCCATTCATAGAGCTATTTCCTGGCCAAGCTATTTTATTTCTGCAGAGGCACAACTTTTAATCGCGCCTTACTTAGTCGGCCCAACGGCAACTTGCTGAATTATCTGTTTGCTGCTGAGCGATCTCCTGTTTTCTGGCCTCTAAGTCGTTGAGATATATATAACCAAAGTCCTGTTGACCCAACGTTCTTTATCCCTCCACTCTAGAGCATTACTGGCGCTATTCGCCCATATCCCTGCCTGCACAGCCTCCCGCATATAAGTGGATTAACTTGGAAATATCTTGGCCAATTATGGATTATGAAAAGTACGTCTCGCTTTGAAACCGCCTAATGATTAGACTCCGTATGCATGATCGGTAAAATAATTCTTTAGATAAACATGAACTAATATTATGAAAATAAATGAATGAATGAGCGCAACATATTTTACTTCGTTTAACTTTGTATCTG
Source organism: Dicrocoelium dendriticum (assembly GCA_944474145.2). NCBI lineage: Eukaryota > Metazoa > Platyhelminthes > Trematoda > Plagiorchiida > Dicrocoeliidae > Dicrocoelium > Dicrocoelium dendriticum. Next base: position 86,450,936 of record OX104066.1, on the reverse strand, counting down.
AAATTAGGCGGAACCGTAGCGCTTCCAACCAGCGGAATTTTGCGTGCGTAGTTTACGTACTTTGTGCTTTGCCAAGCATTGAGGGCGTTCTCTTTGCCGCGGTTGTTTTTGGGCGTTGGAGGTGGCCTATGTTGCACGTTTGTCAACGAATGAGAGTTCCTTGATTTTGTAGTCACCGGTCTGCGATATTTGCTGTTTGTAGCATACGCAAGCCACACATCTTCTTCCCTTAATCTTTACGGCGTAAACGGAAAGTGATCTTGCACTATTGCTACATAGGTTCGTGTCGCAGACACTAATAAGACCTACAAAGGCAAGTAGCGCGATCGCAGACGTATTATCCGCAGGTTGTAAGTAACCATACGCCTACGGCTTGTAACGCACATGCCGATTTTATAGATGCTACCTAATGTGACCAAGTAGTTAAACAACCAAATGCAGCAGCAATTAATATGTTTCTCGCTCGCTTTCCTCTTTTACCTACAGGCGAACTATGTTGTTAACCTTGGTGGTAGTAAGCTACCAAAACAACGCAACATATACTGCAATGTGTATTTGCTCGTACTGCGGTGAAAAGTTAAAATACTTCAGCAAACAAACGCCTTGGCATTCAGGGTAGGGCGTGCACTCTAAGACACAGTAGGGCTTTTTCGGTTGCTACTGGGACACAGCAACCCTTTTGCATTTATTTTCACCATCATTTAGAACAAGAGTGAAAAGCTCACATTGCATTATCGTTTGCCACCTCAACCTGCGGCATTGCTACCAAGGTTGCCAAAGGAGCGCTGCAAGTGCAACAGTAAAGAGGAGCGGTTTCACATTTAATCTACGTATGTGATATTCTGAGTTCCTCGCAATCAACCGATAATTCAGATAAACCAACTAAAATTTCAAGAAGACAATAGGCAGCCGTTTCACCCTATTGGAGCTGGTCAGTGGTATGCATGCTTTGGTCCCCTGTGGAGGATCGAAACCATGACTAACAATAGCATACGCCAACTATTTCGTAGCTGAAGTCACTGAGCCGTGGGGGATGGCAGACGACCATCATGAATTGTTAGCTACCTGCGATATAGCCAGACCGAGCCACCACTGCCATGCAGGCACCTCCAATGCAGATGAGAGCAGTTGATCTTCCGGTGTCAGCTGTAACCCTTATCTGTATGGCATGAACCTACATTGCACTTGAGGATAGGTCGGGCTATATTGCAGTTAGCTAACAATTCATGCAGGCTGTCTGCCACTTCCTCGGGGCTCAGTGGTTGCAGATACGGGTTAGTTGGGTCAAGCCACTAGCTGTATTGGGTTCGATCCTCGGAATAGGACTGATGAATGCGAACCAAAGGAGAATTAATAGAGCGAAACGGCCGTCTGGTGCTTTCTTGGAATGGTAGTGGCTTTACCTGAATTGTCGGCTAATGGTGATGAGCTCAAATACTCGCCAAATCCTACCACTTGTAAGTAAACATTTTACATTCTTTTCGGTCAACGGAAGTAGCGAACCTAAACGTTCGGGATGCGGGGTTATTTCACTAACCTATTGTACCTATTATTTGGCGTACTGCGCCATCAGGACTAGGTGCTTGCCTACTACTTGGAGTGAATTGCGTATACAGAAGGCAGTCTCCAAAGGATGGAAGCTGGCGCAGGCCGCCGGTGGAGCGCAAGTGTGGGACGTGGGTTTCGCCTCGTTACATAAATTGCTTTTAACGTAGGTTAACGGGCCTGCTTGTAACAAGGAGTTCTATGATTTTCTCTGCATAGCTTAGACGTGCTGATGCTACTGACAAACCGTGGAGTAGCCGTTCGCGTTTCGTTAGATGGTCCTCGTCTCTGAGCGAGACAGAAGGCACCAGTGGCATAGCTACATTTACCGTGTCGCGCTAAACAGGCGTCCACGCGATCTTGGCTACGTAATTACAAGCCGGCTATCAACCATGCTGTTAAGCGGCCAGCATGGATTTCTGTTTAAAAGTCCTGTAGCTGTGCAACCAGTGATTACTCTAACCTCTTTCAATCCTGACTTGTCCGTTTCTACCAAAGCTCTCTGGTATTCTTCCGACATTCATACGAAGGCTTCGGAATAATGAGTCACTATGCTAGCCGCGCCTAAATGGTCTTGTTTTTCGACCCCTTAGACCTTAACAGTCAAGGTTCGGCAGGTTAAACGGTTTGTTCACATTACCTTGAGAACGGAGTTCGCTTTCCACTTTCCTCAATAAACCCTTTTACTACCGAACCTATTATTTGCACTCTGTGCACTCCTATTTTATTCTGTCCTCAATTGCGTCCATAAATCCTTGTGCCCAACCATTATCTAATCTCTTCTGACCATTCTCTTGCACTCTGCTTGATTCCAGCCATCCGAGACCTAAAGGAGTTAAACTCTTCAGACCTAATTCCCTGTTCCCCTAACTTAAGGTCCTTGCTTGCATAGTTGACTCCCTACTTCTAAAGACACTTTCATCCCCAATTATTCCATCGCTTTTGGCAACCTACTTTTAGCGCTACCTTAAGTTGGCCGCATAACCACAACGAGCTGACTTATCTGGCCTTGTCTCAATGGTCCTGTCTTTTGACCACCATGGCCTTACGGATCAAGGTTCGGCAGACCGACCGGTCTGTGCACATTACCTCAAAATTTGGTTAGCTTTCTTACTTTTCCCCAATACAACCGTTCCATCCCGACCCCTTGCTTTCAAATGCGCGCCCTTCGTGTGCATTTTTTCTTTAATTGGACGGGGACTTACTTGTGCCCGGCCATAAGGGTTCCCATCCAACCAGTCTCCTTCTGCCGGATTTCTTCCAGACATCCGACTAGTAAAGGATTTAGGCTTAGCAGGCAGAACCATAGGTTTCTCTTATCTTGACAGCCTTGATCGACTCATTGTCCCCTTATTCATAGAGCCACTTTCAATCCAAACTCAGCCGTTTCTGATGTCAGTCAATACTTTATTCCCACTACTTAAGCGGCCTGGATTTAACACACCGACTTAGCTTCCCTCGTCCACATGGTCTTCTGATCTTACGAGCTAGGCTCTTTTGACCCATTGCCCTATAACCCACCAATAAGGAGTACTGTTTGTAGGGTTTACCTTAAATATAAATCCTTCCTCATTCCTAACATGTTTGTTTCTGCTGAAGCTCTCTGTTTTTACTCCAACGTTAGTAATACGGCTCAATCACAAAGAGCCGATATTCTATTCTCAGTTCAATGGCCTCATGCTTTTTTGACCAGGATCCCTTACCGATCAAATATTCGTGGACCCGCCGGTTTGTCCAAATTATTTCGAGATGGTCGTTCGTTTTTTTACATTACCTCAATCAAACCTTCTTCTCTTCACCTTGTGCTTTCACTGCCGCGCCCACTGTTTACACTCCTTCGTCAAATAAACGGTTATCTCGCGGCGCTGAAACTGGATCTAGTCTCAGCTAAACAAGCTCGTCACCTCTGACTGCTCCCATTTTGTTAAACTTAAACGACCTAGACTATTTATTTTCACAAACCCGCTTTGTCTTGCTAGCCAGTTCTCAGCGGTCTTTTCGCCGACAACCTGCTTGCGTCGGCCTGGCTTTTTCTTTTTACTATCCCACCTATTTCGGACTACCTAGCTGGGTGGAGACACACGACTGCTACATAAGCTGCTGAAGCTGACCCACCTGTCGACTTCACCGATATGGAGATTACGAAATTCTATCGGTCTCCCACGACATTACAACTTTAATTCCAACTACACCATTTTATCCTTAACCAACCCACAGTATACACTCTAACATTTTTATTATTTATCTAAAGCTGCTGTTCTTCTTATCGATGCATATAGGATGTGAACCGTAAAATACCACAGCAGCACCACATTCAGTACTGCCTTTGTTTATTGCCACCTGCCTGTGCTTTCGCCCCTCTCACCGCAACGGCCTTTCGGACGTATGCTTACGGTTACACACCAGTCGCTGACTTCTGTAGCAGTCTGGTGATTCCCCGGTTTGCTTGTGTAAAATTCTAACCAAAATTCTATAATTGTACACTTAGGCAACCGGTGTGGTTTGTTGAACTGATTGCTGAGTTTGAATGCTTTACTTGCTCATCGCCATTTTTGTTTGGCGCTCGCTTCGGTTGCAACGCGCGACTGCTTTGTGTGCTGTGCTTGATCGGTTTCCCTAGCTAGAGCATCCTCGGTGTCGTTCGTTCATAGCTAGCTAACAGGGAATCTTTTGCTGAACCAATAAAATTTTCCCTGCAACTCGATCCGTCTTCTGGAATCGCTCTCTGGGCTCCCGGAATAGGCAACCCTCTAAATTGGTGACCCCGAATCCGGATCAACCTCCCACGCCGGATATTTCGAACTTTTCTCCGGTGAGTTCGTTTCATTTATTTTTCATATTTTCCGGTTTTATTTTTGCATACGGTAGCCTATGTTTGCATCATTTTTAAACCATGGAATCTGTAGACCATAAGGTAGAGTCTCTACTAAGCGCTGTAACGCTCTCTGTGCCACCTTTTTGGGACATGGATCCTCTTTTGTGGTTCGCTTATCTTGAGGCAGAGTTTTACAACCACAAAATCACTTCCGACTATGCAAAGTATTGCAAGCTCCTGTCCTATCTCCCCAAGGAGATATAAATGCAGGTTCGTGACGTCATCATTTCTCAGACCGATAACCGCTATGAGGCTCTGAAGGAGGCCACGATTAAGCGTGTTATGCCCTCTGAGAAAGTTCGCCTGCAGCAGCTTTTCAGGGATCTGCAGCTGGGCGCCAAACTGCCCTCAACCCTGCTACGGGAGATGCAGCAACTCCTTGGTTTCTCAACCATGGATGAGACTTTACTTCTCGAACTATGGCTACAGCGGCTACCGGAAAACACGCAAGCGATTCTCGCTACAGTGAGCTCCGTTCCGCTCACTCAACTAGCAGACTTAGCGGATCGAGTTATTGAACGATCACAGCCACAAGCCGACGCCAGCAAGATGAATGCCGTCGCGTCCCAGGGCATTTCTATCACTGGCTTACAGTCAACTATAGAAGCCCTGCAAGCACAAGTTGCGACACTTAGTCGCCAGGTGCAACAGCTTGCTATGACCCGTCGTCGTCCTAGCCGCTCAAAATCGCCCTGCAAACGTTCTAAGTCTAACAACAGGCAAGCTAGCTGTTGGTACCACCAGCGTTTTGATACCGCGGCTCGTAACTGTGTCAAGCCTTGCACCTTTGCCGAGAAGCAGGGAAACCTCGGCGGGTCCGTAACGGCGACGGACGCGACTGGCCAACACCAAAATCGCCTCATCCGCGTCAGGGATTTAACTTCCGGCACCGAGTTTCTAATCGACACTGGAGCCGAAGTTAGCGTTATACCCTGTGGCCTACATGAAGTCGTCTCACCATCGCCGAACAAGCTGCGTGCCGCCAATGGCACACCAATCGCAACTTTCGGCGAAAAGCTGCTAACGCTCAATTGAGGCCTCCGGCGAACCTTTCGCTGGCCTTTCATAATCGCTGCCGTGCCTTCCGTCATAATAGGCATAGACTTTCTTCAACGCTTCGACCTCATCGTCGACGCTAAACGGAAGAAGCTTATCGACTCCAGGACATAGCTCAGTGTTATCGGGACTAGCGCCAACGTAGCTGCTATCACTCCCATTCGTGTCCTACCTCAAGCTTCACATCCTTTTCTAGAACTTTTCAGCAAGCACCCTAAGCTCGTTCGCGTCCTGAACGACTTGTCTCCTGTGACGTCAAACGTCATGCATTACATTTGCACTAAGGGCTTACCTGTTTCGGCCCGCCCTCGCCGACTAGCCCCGGACGAGCTCAAAGCTGCTAAGGCGGAATTCGAGCAAATGCTCGAACTGGGAATCATCCGCCCGTCCAAGAGTCCATGGGCATCATCATTACACATGGTGCCTAAGAAATCCGGTGACTGGCGCTCTTGTGGTGACTACACGGCACTTAACAAAGTTACCGTCCCGGATAAATACCCTATTCCGCACATGCACGAATTGACCTCAGCTCTAGCTGGCAAGTCTATCTTTAGCAAAGTCGACTTAGTTCGTGCCTACCACCAGATACCTGTCGCACCAGATAACATTGCTAAAACAGCAGTCATCACGCCATTCGGTCTTTTCGAGTACCTCAGAATGCCTTTCGGCCTCAGCAACGCTGCTCAAACTTTTCAGCGTTTCATGCATGAAGTAACGCGAGGACTCGAAGGCGTTTATCCCTATCTGGATGACATTCTTATCGCGAGCTGTTCTGATGAAGAACATCTTCATCACCGTGACGCTCTCTGCCAACGCTTTACGCAGCATGGGATTACCGTCAACCCCGATGAATGCGAGCATGGCCAAAGTTCCATCGATTTTCTTGGCCACCGCATATCTGCCTCTGGTATTGAAGCTCTGCCAGACAAAATCCAGGCACTGAAGGACTATCCTGCTCCCAGTTCCTTCAAGCAGTTACGCCGATTTCTTGGTCTGGTTAACTATTATAGACGTTTTATTCCTACCTGCGCGAGCACTGTTTAATCAATGACTGACTTGCTCCGCGGTAAACAGCGGTCTTTTCATTTTCCAGACTGAGCTAAATTGTCTCTCGAGAAGTTCAAAGACGCTATCTCCAACATAGCGCTTCTCGCCCATCTAGACACGTCTGCATCACTCTCTTTGACAACTGACGCATCAGACACTGCCACCGGTGCAGTTCTTCAACAACTCATCGACCATCGATGGCTACCTCTAGGTTTCTTCTCGAAACGTTTACAACCTGCCGAATCGCGTTACAGCACCTTCGGTAGGGAACTGTTAGCTAACTACCTAGGTATCCGACATTTCCGTCACTACCTCGAAGGTCGACATATTACAGTCTTCACTGACCACAAGCCATTGATCTACGCAATTAATGGCGCAACAAACAAGTATTCTTCGCGGGAAACTAGACACCTAGACTACGTTTCTCAATTTACGACAGACGTACGTCATGTCTCAGGGGCTCTCAATCCCGTCGCGGATGCGCTTTCACGCATTCAGCAGAGCAGCTTATCGCCTGGCACCAACATTGATCTAGCCGCTATGGCTGATGCCCAACAAGCTGATCCCGACATCCACAAGCTACGACGCAACACCTCGTTAAAACTACGTGAAGTCCCACTAGCTTCATTTGAGGGGACCATTCTTTGTGACGTCTCACAAACTTCTCCCCGACCTGTAGTTCCTACCTCAATGCTTCGACTAGTTTTCAATGCTTTACACAACCTGTCTCATCCCGGCACACGTGCTCCTCAGAAGCTCGTAACGGAACGCTTCATATGGCCCGACGTCAATCGCGATGTCAGCCTTTGGGCACGTGCATGTTTAGAGTGTCAGCGCGCCAAGGTCTACAGACACACCAAAAGCCCACTTGGCGTCTTTCCCGCTCCTGACGCTCGTTTTGCACACGTCCATGTCGACCTGGTCGGACCTTTTCCTCCATGCAAAGGCTACGTGTACCTACTCACCTGTGTCGACCGATTCACTCGTTGGCCAGAGGCGATTCCGTTAGTCAACTGCTCATCTGAGACAGTTGCGCAAGCTTTCTTAGAACGCTGGGTAGCTCAATTCGGTTGCCCAAGCGTAGTCATCACCGACAGAGGATCACACTTCGACGGATCCTTCAACAAACTGCCATTTTACTGAGAGAAAAGCTAAAGTCAGTTGTACATTAGTCTGAGTTTCTACTCCAGTCACCTTTGCACTGATAAATTTCGTTGGAAATAACCTCGTTGCTGTGGACTTAATGTGACATGCGCTAATTGCTAGTACTTACAGAGGGATCGGAAACGATATCCTTTGAGCCGCTGCCGCCTTTCTGTTCTAAACGTATCTCTAAAACATGAATAGCGGTTTCAACTTCAACAGTTGTCAGATCTGAGATACATTATTATCATCGTCAAGGGCAGCGAACGCTTCTTCACCGTTATGTGGATGATATATCCGCAGTGGTGTATAAATGAATACATCTGGACGAAACACTCGAGCGGTTTAACCGGGAGCACGCAGCACTACAAGTTACCTACGAGACAAAAACGTAATCGGCTTCCGTAGCTGAATGTCTTGTTAACTAGGAGACTAAACGACCCCATCCAGCGGATAGTCTATAGAAAGGATACGTAGTGTGGTCAGTACATGAATTTTCACAGTTTCGTTCTGCTGAGATATAAGCAACACTAAAAGCCACTGACTTACCATTTGACAACTTAGAACTTGCTCACAGAATACCCTGGATGAAGCACTATCATTTAGAAAGAGTGCGCTGATTGTGAATGGCTACCATGATAGATTAGTTGCAAAGCATCTTAAAGAAAACCTAAGCCGGTTCTAGCTTTAATGGTGGCAAAGAAGGAGCTATTTTTAAGATTACCTATAAACGGAGATGCCGCTGCCGAGCGCTTAAACAAAAATTATTTCAGCGGCAGTCAGTCGGCATTCCCAGCAGCCAGGTTGAAGCGTACATATTTTGCTGAACCACCCCTTTGTTCACGCGATAAGGATGTACTGCCATTTCTAACCTAATCTAGGGTTGTTGGTCAGTTCTAGTGCGCTTGTGACACTACTTATATTGGTCGAACGGCATGGCACTTGTCCAAACGCGCGGATGAGCATCGCCCACGCTGGTTACTTTACTGATAAACTGGAGCCGTTAGCAGTGCTGGTTTGGCCCTTATCGTTAACAGTGGGCAGCAAGCTGATCTAAGGCATGTCTTCAGGATAATTAACAGGGTCCCGCGGCATCAATTAAAAGGTTCTTGCCTCCATGCACTTGCGACAACTAAATCAATTTGGCTCTTGTTTTTTCAAACATAACACTCTCCAATAAAGTTGCTCCATGTTACACGGCTTCTCTGGCTTGCTAGAACAAACGTTGCTAATCTTGGCTGCTACAGATAAACTGGGTACCATGCAATCGACCAGTCAGGTCAATGGTCAACTCTTCCCCACGTTTATTAAATTGTTAACGAACTATGTACTTAGAGTCAAGGGGTGGCTTTCAGTTCCTTATTATACTCTACATGATGACTGTAGTTTTCTGAAGAGAAGCTACGGAAACCATTGTACCCCTAAGGTCTAGCTTTTTGTTTTACTCCTCATGGACACGTTTCATTTCGCTAATCTTAGCGCTGACTTCTTCCGCCCACGATGAGGCAGCTGACATGTTGATATTGACGTGATAAGGAATTTGGTCCACCATTTTGTGTACCCGGTTTTCCGTAGTATCTCACACGTTTCAGGTTTTGAAGAATGCTGGCCGTTATTTTTCTCAGGCTCCTATATAATTGTTTTAGGCGTGCTAACTGTGGATGCACCGTGCAATATTTAAAAACGAAACAACTTTTTGGCGAATTTGGCCTAGCCTCTTGTCTTATTCGAAGACCAACTGGAGAGAAAGTAATTTGGTCATCAACGCGTGTCCGTTAGCTGTAGAAGGTACTGGAATTGTGACCACGTTCGCATCCTTAAAGAACCGCCGTTTCTATTTTTCTTATCAAAACCAGTTTGCATCTTTGTGCCTGACATATTTGCCTAGTACAGTAGTGATCCCAAACATTACTTTTTCCGCTGTGCGCACCGGTAAAAAACACAAATTGTTTAATAAATTTGCATGGTAATGATCCTGTTTCGTCTGCATTGTTCACGGTGGCATCCTGAAACGCACTTAAACTTTCAGTCAGGCGATCTTTCAGCCAATTTTTACAGACAGCCCTGTCCGCAGCACCCTTTTCGCCGTGCGCACGTTTATACACCATGTGGTTTCTATTCTTCTATCTTTGCAACCATCCTTCTGGGGAAGTAAACGTTTTTCTAATTGTTTCCCGCATTCTTCCACCTTTTGCTTCAGAAACATGCCTTTAGTTTTTTGGTTATGCACAAGAACTGATATCCTACAGTCGTTTGACGAAGTTTCCACTTCCTCGTTCTTTCCGCATGGCTTACTTTTTTCCGAGCTTGCAGTTCCAAGCGACCAGGTTTGCTGGCTTACGTCTTAATAGTAAGCAACCTAGCTAGGGTGCGAAGAAAAATGTGTTAAGCAGGCAAAAACTTGACCTGCAAGGTTCCTGGTAGATATATATTAATTTGCTCCAAAACTTCCAACGTTTTTCCTTGGACTAATTTGGTCTGTTTCTGGCCATGCTTGTGTGTAACCAATAGATTACTGACAAGCGTGGAGCAGAAAGATTACCAGACTTTTCAGTTCACGAGTTTTAAATAAGGCCGACGGTTTGCACACAGACGGCTGTACATTTAGCTTCCTCGTGCATTGAATGACGTAGATGACCTTTTCTGACCAAACAATAACGTCGCCGACAGTTTTGTTGTTCTTAACTCGCTCAGGCGGGTTAAATGTGAGGTACTCGTACTAAAAGAAAGGCAGAGCAAGGGTATAAAATTGACGACGTTACGAGCGAAAAGCCCAAGCAGCTGGATGATTAATTACTGGGACGACCCCGGCTATGGGCAATCAGACGGCAAAAAATTAGCATAGTTATGCAAAAAAGATTTGTTTTTTGAAAAACTGTGCAACAAAGCGGGATAGGCAACTAACCGGGTTGGCAACAAAAAGGGTTCGTTTGCAATTTCAAAGTAAGTTCCGTCCAGTAAGTGGAGACGGGTTATTTTGCATTCCACTTGACAAAACGCAATATAATAAAACTACCAAAGAGAGATTACCGTGGTTTTCTTTGAGCAGCGAAAAAATCGCACAGTTGACTACAGAAATACTAAATAGAGCGATTCAGCTAGACGAGACTTTATCACGATCAGGGTATGCTGCCAAACGCTTACCCAAAAATAACAAGGTGTTTGCTTTCCAGGGTCATCCAGAAGCGTCAGAAGAATGAAGGCACACCAGCTCCGCACAAAAATTTCTGTTCTCAATTCTAAGTTATGTCCTTTTATCTGATGGTTAACACGCAATCTCCTACTGGGTTGATCTCCTGGTCGGAAGCGCTGCGGAAAACAATTTCCGCGGCATCCTTTCTTTTTTCCTTTCTTAGACGGTCGATATAATAATTTTCTTGCGACATTTCGCTGCATGTACACTTGCTGTGTTCCGCTGAGGTTGCAACCAACCATCCTGGTTATTTCTGCTGCTCATCGCTTCCGAGTATGTCCATTACGTGCGGTTTTACTTCGCTTCCGATACAGTCTATGGATCTTGCTCCCCACGCTGACTTCCTAGCTCCTTTTACGCCTGCCGCCCTAAATCCCTTCATTTCGCCGGCGTTCTTCCGAAGCTAGGACTGAAGGCACCCATACCTCTGCTCTTGCATCTACGGGTGGGACGCAACTCGATCCACAACCATAGTACTTCTTTGGTCTTAGCATTCTTTACCGTAATCCAGTGTGCAGGTATTGGCAAGCGGTATCTAGGACTGTAGTGGCAATATAGTAGCTGGTAGCAGCGTATATGTTCTTCGAATGAATAGTAGCTGCACCGTAATTACTCCGAGATAGCGAAGGAAATTACTTCCGACTCCCTATTCTTTGCGGACGATATCAAGACAAGGCGTGCAGACAGAACCGAATGACCATGAAAGGATCCGGAATGTCCTAAATACGATTTCGAACCAGACAGTTCTGCATACACCGCTATTCAGTGTGAAAAATATCACGCTGTTTAATTTCACCATAGGCATGACTACGTGTACACGTTTGGAGCAACTGTAGTGCAACCCCTCCAAAGAGCCCCCCATTGGTGGGCTCATTCAAGTGACGTTGGCGATTGAATGCAGTGAGAGGCAGCCACGAAGAAAGCCAGTTAGCACGTCGGCTTGCAGTGTGCAGGGTTACAAAACTTCGACCCATCCATCTTCCCCATTATGCACGGTTTTTACATACACAATCACGTTGAATACGCCACCCGAGTTTGAAAACCTAGGTTAAAGCGCGACTTACAGGTGCTGGAGATACCACAACACAGGGCTACGAACAACCCCAAGGGCCTAGGAAATCTGTCCCACCATCAAGTGCCGAAGTCACTCGGAGTTTACAGTAGGCGCTAACAAGGGCTCCGTAGCGACCGTATATAAGTCTAGGAAATATTCAGTGACCTAAAGTATGCATTCGTCACTTGCCGAAACTTCACCATGACATTCATCGCAGAAGCAACCCGCTGAAATTGTGTGCAATTTAAAGCCGCCTAAAGTGCAGGCAGAATAATGTTTCCCTTCATGATTTCCAACCATGTAGCTCTCTTCCAAACTTAGTGAACTTTGCACCCACCATGGATATTTTCAAAAACAGGTTGGCTATTGCTCCTGGTTCCTACCATTTTGCTGCCTAAAGTTTGCTACTCTGGAATATATAAGTTATTCCATCGGAGCTGATTACTGTCAAATAAATATGAGGCAGCAACACAGAAGTGAGTATTCTTGTAGTTACGTTTCTCACGGATTATAGCTAATATACCTGTCCCCACTTTGCCACTTCCTTTGCAATCCTACTTACACTACTTTTATTCAGCTGCGCACCCGTTAGATAAAATCTGAAACAGAGCGCGTAAGTACCTTTTGATAGTCTAGTTTTACCCCAACATCCAGCGGGATCGTCGAGCGACTGGTTATTAACCCGGCGTAAAGCAGTGTTCATTGTTTACTACTGTCCATTGCTCTCGTTCGTCGGCGTGAACTAGCCGTCCAAATGCAGTAAGTAGTGAACCATGTGAATCTACTTAGTTTTGATATGCATATCTTTGCCCCCTTTACTGCTGACTCAGCTTACATACCTGCGTGGCTGTCGTACTGGCAGATACGCCAATGCCAAAGGTCTCAGTCTGTCATAAAGGCACTGAATTTTGCAGTACATAATTCCGTTAGTTGGCGGAAAGCACCACAACGGGTTTTCCATGCCGAGCGAATTGACACCGTAAATTTTTCACCACGGCTTGCGAACAGGTTAACGTACCATCATTATTTGCGAAGCAGACACTGAAATATTCAAACGCAATAAAGCAGTTTATTCCGTCGTAAAGTAAACTGTATAGTGCGACTACCAGCCTAAGCCCATCCGTAACAAAACGAAGCAGCATCAACTCTTTAGGATAATGCACATCAATCATCCTGCATGTTAAACCACATGAATCAGCAATCACCTTCCTGACTGTTATTCTTGGCCAGAAGAAGAGCACTCGTGCTTTAACCCCGCAATTATTGCTTCACATATATGCGTAGTGCGCCGTCTGTAGCATCGAAGGTTGTAGTGTCTTTGTAACTACTATCCTGTTGTCCCTGAATATTAATTTGTGTTGTGTGAGTCGCAAAGTGGAAGAACGGAGTTATCACGCCGGGCAACGTTTCCTTGTCCTTAAACCATCCGTACATTTTCATCTGATTCAGTAACTTGCACAGTTCGTCCATCTCCGTTCACGGTTGCTAGTGCTGCAAAGGTTTTTTATTGACAACTGTCAGTTGTGTTGCTTGGATAAAATCCGGGTCTTCTGTACAGTTTGTCTGACGAATGCGCCGTTGACAATTTGTCTGCAACTTGCACCTGGGATTCTGGTCAGTATTCGATATCCAGATCATAACTCAGCAGACGAATGAGCATTAATTTCAGTTGGCGCAAGACAACGTTAATGGTTCATTAGAGTTGGACGCAAGTAGCTTATGGTCAGTAAAGACAGTTACGTTGTAGCAGAAACGTATAGACAGTGTAGGGTTCTACGGAATTAGCCAGCACCAGCATTTCTCCTTCGAGCCGTGGGTAACGGCGCTAGGCTTCTTTAGTATGTGACTGCAAATATCGACACGCTTACCGGTTTGTGTGGTCACAGCTCCAATGCTGTATTGACTATTGTCATCCTTAAAACTGAGTGGAAGCGGCAGATGAAAACAGGCAAGGACAGGAACTTTTCAAATAAGTACCTTTATTTTACGTAAAGCATCAGCTTGTGCAGTGTTCTAGTTCCTAGTTACACACTTATGGGGCAACTTCGCATCGGTATCATCACATTGCCCCATAGTGGAAGAAAACTACCTAGACTGCTACCCGCATTTGCATCGGTGATGAAACACAATCCGTTAATGGCCCTCATATTTTCTAGATCCCGTTTCGTTGCTGTTGAACTTAACACGTGTCCACAAACTGCCACTTCAGTATCGCGCAGCTCGACTTTCTCATGCTCAGGTTGGCCGTTTTATTTATCACACCGTTGCAGAAACGGGCAAAGCTAACGATAGTGTTTCGCTCGCGTAACATTCAAAAGTTGCAGTCATCCGCCACTGAACATAATTCGGACAGGCTGCCCAATACAAGCAGCAACCGCTTCTGAAATATCTTGCTAGACACCTTTTAAGTAAAGGGCAAACAAAGCTATCCAAAACGTCCAAAGGTCGTTTCAAATGTAGTTAGATTGGTTTACGCTTTATCAAGTGCTACGTGCAAGGACGCTAAAGTGTGAGCGACTCTCATGAACCTCATCGCCTCCGCTAACTGATGGCATGTCCTCTAGCGTCGCTGCTCTGAGCGGGGCCATGATCAGGTTAGAGTCGAAACACATACGCAACTCACCGGATCTCTAAGTGGGATTGTAATTCGGCCTGTATTTTCGGTCGGCTCCTTGACCTTGGCTAGGACGCCCAAACTGGATAACAGCCGCATTGCTTCTAGCAGTGTTCCGCGCAATACTTTGTGCATTTTTCTAGCTGGCTTAGCTACTGGCGCAAAGGATTTGTTTAACGACAAGTGAGCGTATCCTGCGACATTTCCAATAATCTTAGCTAACAAGGCAGGATCCCAAACAACCATAGCTGCAGCAGCTTGACACTGCACAACTCGATCAGGGTAAAATGAAACAAAACCAAGGCGCTGGATAGAATCATACCTAAAATGAGCATACGATCTGCTTACACGACCAGGAATTCAAGTCGGTTTTCGGTTCCGTCCTTCGTGTTTTCAGCGGACAGGATAATGTTCACTTTCGCTTTTAGTCTTGCGCAGTTGCAATTTTTGGGACAACTCCGTGCTTCAATGCATTTTAAGCCAGCACAGTGTCTCTCGGTTGCTATGTTGACGGGGGCTTGATGCACAGATTTAAAGCAAACTGGACGTCTTTTAGTTAAGTGTATTAAAAATGTTCTTCTTCTCCCCAAAATTCTCCTTGTTGTTAATCAAGATATTCTGTTTCACGTGTTGACTTTCCTTGCCTACCGCTCTGCGGTTGCCCGATCTGCAACAGCAAGCCAAATGCCTTCGCTTTGTTTACGTTAAACGGGTCCTGTTCTAGGTTGGACAATCCTCCTTTAATCTTGGATGATTTCGACCACCAAAATAACTGATGGGCTCCTGCCACACAGATAGTAGCGCTATCAATTCGTTGGTCTTCTATACTGCACTATGTCCTTCTGCCGTAAACGGTCGCAAAACCTGGAGTTGCTGTAATATTCTTGTTCCGTTAAGGCAGGTATACTTGCACTGCTTTAGGGAAAGATAACTGCTTTAGAAGAGGTCGATTGCGGTCGTCCATACCGATACCGAGTACGATACAGCCGCGTATCAGGGGTCCGGCTTTAGGTTACAGAGGTTGCGTGTTTGCGGTAGCGCCGCCAATTCTTGAATTTAATTCTAGACTGACTTATCCGGTGCGCGAGTGAGGCCAAGCGACAGATAGCACTGGTACCTTTCCTTTGCTTGACCATCAAAATAATCGCAAAATCGCTGGATTATTCCAGAGATGTCCTCCTCCTGCTCATCCACATCACTGAGGTCCAAACGCACCAATACTTTTCTAGCTTCACAGCCGAAATGTTTTCTGAACACAGCAAATTCTTATGGCATCGGATAGGAATCCAATTGATTCAGCTTGACTGAAGTCTTACACTTCGCCTTTCACATCTTCCAGTTTTAGCTAGTTTGTTGTTCGACACCTGTAAAGCAGTCGGCAGCAGGATCGGCACTGTCCAATAAAAGCAAACAGGGTCCGGCACAACAGCTTCTTTGCCACTGTTACCAGGTTCCTTGCTGGGTTTCCCAGCCAAGTCAACATATATAAGACCCACCAGCTCAACACATAAGCGTGCTATTCTCAATTTGGGATTTTGTACACCTAACAGTGCCGTTGAAACTCACTTACTCACTGGATCGATCACGTGATAGAACGCACTGAGAAAGACGACCACCTTCATCATTTGGATTTCTGCCAAATGGTTGGCCACAAAATAGCTGACAAAGTAGAGTCTCAACTGTACGGCGTGTTGTGTCACAAACGTTTATTTAGAAATGGATGCATAATGCGCGGTGAAAATGTGGCTCCAGGGAACTTAATGCAAAAGCTATTGCTGTTTTCACATAGGTCACCGTTGCCACGTTTGTATAAAACGCAAGGTTGACGCTTAGTACGGTAGCCCGGATCGTCAAACAACATAGATCATGTTACTGACCACAGTTCATGGCAACTAGCAGACAGGAGCAGAAAGCGGGTTTTATTCCCTATACAACTCAATAACTAAGCTATGCAGACGCGTGCCAGGATTGCGCATGACCGTCGGATTATTCAGGTCAGCACGGTAGCAACAAGTGAGCACTTTGATAGCGACATGCCTTACAAAAATGGTCGGAAATCTATTTGTGCGGACAGGTGACTTCTGTCAGCATTAATTTATATCCGAAATACATGAGCTCCCGCTTAGACCTATCTGAGGAGACAACAAAAGCAAAAGTTTCGTAGTTTGCGAGCCACGAGTTGCTTTCTTTTCTCTAATTTCACGTCATCCAAAGCTCTTGTACAACTCCATATAATCTAGCGGCCAGCGGTATGCTGGGGACTAACAAGCGTTCGCTGAAAGTGAGTAGTTGATATTGGTTTAGCCGATATTGGATGGGGCAGTCCGTTCTACGCGAAGCTATTTCCGCTGAAACGCACCATACAGAGCCACAGAATAAACGCCAAGCGCAAGTCTGCCTGAGCATGCTCGTCGAACGATGATGCTTGTCGAAATTCTCTGTCTTGCTGCTAACAACTCCGGCAAGCCAGGTCGTCGCTACCGATCTTAAACTACTTGCTGGAAGTGCATTACACCGCTGTAGACTAGCACACTTTCGTGTGTGAAGACAAATTTTGCATCGAAGGGGCAGCTCGTGTTAACTTAATCAGTAAGAGTAACCCACACAAGTGAACCAGGCAACTAGCGATTGTGTGATGACCGCACAGTCTGCGCACTGTAACTATTCACAAATGCCAGCCAAATGCATCATATACCACAGTCCTCCAGTCATGAACCTACGCACGACGCAGAGCTGCGCTGGATGGGCGGGGAAACAAGCTCACTGGATCCATATAGTTTTAAGGCATCAACTATCTAAGCGGAGAGCCCCTGCCGTGTATTCACGTATTGCATCCTTTCACGTTGTGGGTGCTGGTCATGATTAGGGATGTCTACCTGTATATTGTAACATTCATCCAGGTCGGATGTTCCTGTTATTCCGTATCTGAGAGGTAGAGTAGAGCACCATGGAACTGCTGACCTGCACTAAAACATAACAAGAACGTACTTGGCAGGAAGTCAAATCCCACCCGTGAAGGAAAGGCTAATATTAACAATTAACGTATCGATTACCTGACAACAAATAAATAAATAAATATTTTATTATGTAATTCATCAGGGCCTACCAACTCAGGTATGATCGGCACCCACAAGCAATTATGTGGCGCACCAGGTACGTTACAGCGCACGTAATTGCCTGTGGTCAAAAGTTGTACAATTTGCAGCAACAGTCGAAGCACTCATGAGCAGCAAAGTCATCAGTGGAGTGCTAAGTAACCTTGCTTGCGAGTGCGCCTAGAGTAAGTAAAAAAGCACAGTAAGTGGAGTTGGGACAGTAGATGAAGACAGAGGAACTTTGTTGTGGGTATCAGTAAAAGAATGAAAAATGCCTAGTCGGTATTTCAGAGTGTAACAGTAGGCAGTGACTTTCCTCAGCGGCGAGTCAAATCCGCCTGGTCACTGTGTTAATAAACGGACTTTTGTGGCGTTTGATATGGAGGACGTTTCCGGGCGAAAACCCACAAGGTCCTGGAACACTGTTGTCGATTGTCTAGAAAGGTCGTGGAAAACTTACAACACTTCTTTTGAAGCGTTTGTTCGCTCAGTTATTTGTAGTCGGGTGCCTCCACTGTTGGCTAAACAACTAGCACAGTCAGCGTCCAACATGGACGTTAAGGTCAGTCGAGGAGGAAGCATAATTTTGTACGTAAGTGGAATTTCCAGCGTATGGAGTCTCACCTTCTCTGCTTATGCATATTTTTGGGGGCGTAAAGAATTCGTCTCCAACTATCCTCGCCGGACATCGGTGGTTGAGGTGTTGGGTGCAGATGGTTGGGTTTGAAGTGAAGCCGTAGTCCAGGTAAGTCCTTGTTGGTGGTTTTGCCCCGACTCAGACGTAGGCAGTTACGCAGTTCAATCCCGTATCTCTGAGGTGTTCACGACCTCAGAGAAAAGGGAAAGAGTGGAACAGGCCGAGAGAAAACCAAAGACGACAGCCATGGCACCGAGCATTGGGAAATCCTAATTTATGACATTTATTTGAGAAAACTGGTGTACAATGTGCAACAGGTATTAAGCTGAAAAGGTTTTTTGATTATGCAGCAGATGTTCTGATCCAATGGCTTAATTCGGTTACGAAAAGTCGAGATAAATCTGGTTTGCTTTTACCGGTAACTACGCGATAGGTCAGGATCAGATCGCCCCGATTTAGACGAGCATGCATTGATAAAGTTTCAGCGTAACTAGTCTTCCTTAAATAAATAAATCAATAAACATTTATCCACGGCTACGCGTAACATGCCCAGGAGAGCGTGGTTAAATAAGTGCAATTGTACAGACCTGTCGTGGCAATAGTAACAGCTCCAATCGGAGAATTTTCAGATGTTCGTGGTTAAAACTTTACAAACAGGACAGAAACAAACCTGAAGAAAGTCGATTGCCTCTAGGTTGGGTACATACGTATGGACATAGTCGATCTGCCTCAAAGTGTAGTGACAATTCAGATACGAACATCAAGAACTAGAGCCGATCAATTAGAAACGAACTGAGGAAGAACAAGATCAACCGTGATTGCACGATATCCGTTCATTTAAGGGTAGCGTAAATAACGACGGTGATTGTGCAGAAAGACGGGGCAACAAAATATGCAGATGAGAGAGTGAGTGGCGTATCAAGCATGATAACCTGTGGTTTCGGTCAGCGAGCCAATGTGCGCTAATTAACCGTACCTTTATTCGGTGACGGTCTTTACAGCAGTCCTCTGCTTAACACAGAGAATTAGTTGCCTTGGCATCTAGAAATATGCCATCTTCGGGTCGTAAAGACATCTGACCGCTGTGCACAGGGAAATCTTCCAAAGATGCTGCCCGTCTAGGCTGCCGCTGAACTAGCCGGTTCTAACTTCGTGTTGGTAACTACTCAATGCGACAAAGGTAAATGACCCCTGCTCCTTGGGGCCAAAAGAATAAGCGGACTAGACCTGCCCGAAAACCTACGCTGCCGTTGCTTCGACATCGTTTGCGGATACCGGGCTGTCCCACCGCCGCTGGTAAAAACTGCCAGTACAGGTGTCGAATCCAAGGCACTCGGGGAAAACACTTCCCGTCGAGGCGAATATTTCAGGAACAGTACCGTTATATTCAGTGATGTTAGTTAACCTGCTGCTGCTCTCCCAATGGAACACATCTTGGACGACATGAAGTAGCTCAAACTCTGCGGTACTAAGCTGCTTCTACCTGGCTTTCTTGGTGTCGCTGTCAGAAAGCCGACCAGGTTGGGGAACATCCCTATGGGTAGGCCAAATCCGCGAACCCGTCTACTTCGTGTGGTCCATCCTTCCTTGGAGGACCGCAAATCCTTACTGCGGTTAGCATACAAACTTAAGAATAGTGATGTCAGCGTTCAGCCAGAACTTTCACTGGCAGGTACATTGAAGTTAAAGGAGGATTGCAAAGACCTTGAACCTAGAGGGGCGGCTGGTGAGCAAGGTCTCCATCTGGTGGGTTTTCAGATAGTCAACCGGAAGTTATATTCCGTTCAGCTGCTTCCATCCTGACGGCTCACGACCAAGGGATGGTCGTGTCGACTGCGCTGAGGTAGTACGTAGCAACGCGTGTAGCATAAGGAAAACGCTGCAAGTGTTGGGTATACTTGTAGACAAATCCCGTCCAGACATACGCGCTTTCACTGAAACGTGGTCGTCTCCGGATATCACGGATGTTGAGGTATGTTTACTAGTTACAAGCTGCTAAGAAATGATCGCACCATTGTCTGCCAAGGCACAGACGTTGTACTATATGTGAGCTGTAACTTAGATGGGTTGAGGACCTGGACATTCCAGGGTACGGGTGAGACTCTTGAAGCCCCTCCGGCTGTTTTATGCGTTTATTCTACCCAGTTTACAGTTGTAATGATACAGGCGTCCTGAAACTTCTTCCAAAAAGAGAATTGTCTTTATTCGTACTCAGTCCTCGCATAAGTGTTTAGTTATAGGGGATTCCAACTACTTGGAAGTAGGTTAGGCCAACCTTTCTTGCAATCCGGCGTCAGGAGCATTCGGTACAGACTTTCTTGAGCTGACTGTTCATGTGCTTTTTCATCAGTTCCTTGACTTCCCCACTAGGTATATTGACAACCAAACACTAGTTAGTTTATATCTTGTTTCTCTAAGTCCCTCGAGTTTGGGACTGACGTTTCAAACGATGCACCTCTAGGGTCCAGCGATCAAGCATGCATATCTTTTTGGTGTGCTCTTTCAAGTCACCACCGGACCGCCGTTGTATTTCTTCTAAATATTTTGCGGGCGGACTTTAGTTCAATATGAGCTAAGGCTTCAACCAGGAACTGTAGGACCTCGATAGCCGACTATGTCCAGTTAGCCTGGGATAAATTAATGGCATACATTACGGAGGTTTACACACCCTATGTACCACTCATGAAGAAAAGTGGGTTAGGGGAACAGCCACCATGGATAGATATCACAGGCAAGTGCCGACTCGTGAAACGTCCTAGATGCTGGCAATACCACCAAGCAGCTCCAGCAGCCAGTATTCATGATAGGCATTAACAGAGAGCAGAACTAAATACAAGCAAGACCTCAGGACTGTTCGTCTCCAGTACAAGCAGGGTTTAGCGGACACGGCCACAGCTAATCTCAAGAAGCTTTCGCTTACGTTAAAAGACGCGGAGGGGCAAAAGAGTTTATACCAGCGTTATTGGAAGCAGACGGGACCCTTGCGACAACTGCATATGACAACGCATGTATACCTAATGGTCTATATACTGGGGTCTTTACTTAGGCGACCTCTTTACCACAGGTTGAATTGGTTTCAAGTGTTCAAGAGGATTCTTGTTTGGTTGTGTATAACATAACGGAGACTCAGGTCTTCGAGCTATTGCAGGACAGTAAAACCTCTAAATATTTCGGTCCCGATTCATTTCAACCAAAACTGTCGCATTCATTAGCCACTGAGCTGATTGGTCCTCTCACATTCGTGTTTTAATAGTGCTTGGCAGCTGTGTCCCACCCTGGGAATGGAAGGTGGCAGGAGGGAGGAGGGGACATAGCTGCAACCGCAAACTACCAGCCTGTCAGTTTGTAAAGCACAGTAGTAAAGTTGTGGCAAAAGCTGATATGCAATTCAGTGGAGCACCAACTGCATAGATTCAACTTTCTCAGTGTTGCGCAACATGGATTTTGCTAGGGATATTTGTGTTAAACTCATCTACTTGTAGCTCGTGAAAGGTGAGCAGAAGCCGTAGACATTGGCCCCGCTATAGACGAGCTATCTGTGGACTTTTCGAAAGCGTTTGACACTGTTCCTCGTCCTCGACGTTCTCTAACGTCCCGGCCTTACGTTACGCATGGTCTCTCTCTTAAATGGATGTCTGCTTTTCTTGAGGAGAAACAACAGTGCTTACGGGTTGGGTGTAGCCTTTTGCTCACGCAAACTGTCCTTATTAGTTTTCTGCAGGGCTCGGTTTTGCAGCCATCGTCGCCCGCCATCTATGTAAATGACTTGCCAAGGTAAGCTAGGATTGTCAACACCCTTGCTTGCTGACGACCTTAAACTCTGAAATATTGTGGATATCCCGCTGGTTCCTAAGGCAATTCAGCGCACCTTGTATACGCGTTGCTAATGGTCTAGCTTGTGGTTGGTGCCCACAGATAGGGCCAAGTGCTCTGTTCTCCGAAGTAGAGCCGCTAATCCTCCTACCCGATATGTTGTTGGCGGTGGTTAACTCTCAGTTATCGCCCAGCAGGCTGATTTAGGGGCATTGCATTTCTGCAAAAATCGGAAGAAGGCCGCTTGTCGGGGGTTACGTACGATGAGGTTTAGCCGCCGCCCTTGTGAAATCCTAACGGCCAATTTGTTTGTGAAGCTCTTCTTGGCATTTTTACGAGCCCAGCTGGAATATTGTATCCAGGCTTGTCCACACTGACTTATTCGAAACAACATGGAATTGGAGAGGATGGTACGAGTGGGTGCTCGGTCAGTGTAGTGTTTACGATGACGGACATATTCTGTAAGCTTGCTTAGTTTAGGGACCTAGTCCATGCACTACCGAAGGATAAGAGGGAAAATGCTTCTCACTTAGCATATTTTGACTGGTGCGATCGGCCAGGTCTTGGCCGGGCGAGTTAGTTGCGCCACTTTACTTAATCTCCGCGCTCACCTACTGAAACGTTATAAACCACGGTCTGCTAGGATTAGGACGGAAGTTTGTCTGTCGCCCCGAGTTATAGATTACGGACATTCGCTTCCAGATCACGGGATCAAGGAACCTGCGGTTAAGGGTTTTGCGCGCCATCTCCATGCGCTTGGGTGGCAGCAGCATCCTTTCCTTTTTCATAACTGACTCACCTTCACCTTTCAGTTCTTTTTAATAAATCAATTGTTTTGGTATTCTACTTGCTTAGCTCTTTAACTTTCTCTTTGACTCCTGAGTTTACTTTTCCTCTTTCCTACTTCACGTAACTGGCCCAGCAGGAACTGCTAGAACAAAATACGTGGGCAGCATTTTTTGGACGGGATGTGTTGCGCTTGGGGTTAGTTCCATCACTATTTCAAAATCTGCCAGCTATTTCAACGACCTGCTGAAGAAGGAACACTACGGGATAATCCAATCTTATTGGTCCCGCTTGAACTTGAACTTGAGTCACATGCGCCACTTTGCAGTGTTATTAAACGGAGAGTTGTGGCGTTTTATAAGAAGCAAGCTTGCCAGGCAAAAACGTACCACGTCCTGAAACACTGCCATCGATTCGTTTGAACGACTAGCTGTAATTGGCGATGTTGCTTATTGACCGATTATTGGTTCCGTTAGTCGCAGTCAGGATCCCTCCATAATGTTCGCTGGCTGAAGTATGATGGGCGAAAGACGGTATCATCCAGGTGTCCTGTCACGTCCTGACGGAATGGTACGTTTTGTTTGGTAGGTAAACAATGACTTGAACATTTTTGGAATGTTGCGTATTTATCGTCTGTAACGCCGCGTAATGTTTCCAAGGAATATCCAACGTAATATGATGTTGAAGTAGTACTGGATCAAGGAGAATAGCGAAGCGCAATTGTTCAGGCTCTAACGTGCAGTAAGTTGTCAGGAATTCTTTCTATGGTAAGTTGTATTGATTAGAAAACTGGCTTTCACCATCGAGTGGATGCTAAATGTACTTTGAACTGCTCTAGATGTGTATGTGAAAGTATTTGCCTAGTAATGAAAATGGACGAACATAGTTGTTCTTACCATAAAGAAAGGTAGCATTGTGTTGGTATGTTTAGAAAGTAGGGGCGCAGAATTGACAGGAAATTTGCCCTTCAAGTTCAGGTGCAATTTCCGAATATACCTTAAGGGTCAGCGGGAGAACTATGAGGCTGATGAGAAGAAGAAGTAAGCCGAACCCAATAATTCAGGCCTAAAGATAATGGCATCCATCCAACATAACGTATAAGTGTTTTCTGCATCCGGCATTCAGTAAACCTGCGAAATATTTATCTATCCATTTTCAACTAAAAATATTATGCTTCGTTGAAGTGTTGATGTTAAAGCAGTGGACGTAACCACGGTTGCTGGCGACCCATTCTTTGGAAACCTCGGAGAAAAAGGCAACAAGCAAAGGCGGCCACACAAACAGATAACGACAATGCATCCGAATTTTAGAGCAGAATAGGATCATTCCGACGTATGCTTGAAGTGGCAAACGTCACATTATATATTACAGTAGGTTAAAAAGCTCAAGTTCATGTGTACAATAAAATCTTTTAAATTATTTGAACAGTAACCAGTGACGTCTCAGCAGACTGCGCGAAGTCGGTGAGCAACAGGCTAATCCAGCGAGACTGGATTAGTCAGTGGATTTAGAGTAAATCGTTTAATTGTGTTGGGAAGACCAATGGTGTGGGCCATGGTTGATGATGAAAGGGCTATGCTAATGAAGCGTGAGAATTTCCAGCAATGTTCTCGGGGTAAATGTAAACAGTGCTTTGGGTCGGCAGCACTCAAATCATATACCTCCCGGTATATGATAGATGTAGTCGGAAAGCACAAAAGCGGTCGGATAATAATAGCTCAAGACAAAACATAGAGATGGCAACCTAGTTAAAGTAGCAACCAGGGACCGCGATAAGGAAATGACAGGGTGGGGGTGAGACGTTTTTGTTGTTAAAGGTTAAAACAGTCAGCGTGTCTTCCGAGGTAAAGTGAATAGTCCAGTATGACAGCCAAACCAAAAAAGATAACATCGCCTAGGTATGAGTGAACTCGGAGAGCAAGGAGCCGATCAAGCAAGAGTGGATTAGTCGGCGTGTTGGGAGTAGAACGTACGTAAAGGTGGGAAAACTGCTATAATAATAAAGCTTGAACAGTTTTAGCAGACCCTCGAGTTAAGGGAAACCTTGAGCTAAGTCCGCAAGGCCTATGCCGTTTAGCTCTCGGTAGCATAGGAGCAGTCAGAGCCAAACATATTGCTCCAGTAAAACTACATCACGACACAGCAGTGAAGCTGGCCGTCCATTGCAAGTGGGATGAAAACACAGAGCGC
Organism: Dicrocoelium dendriticum; assembly: GCA_944474145.2. Lineage (NCBI taxonomy): Eukaryota > Metazoa > Platyhelminthes > Trematoda > Plagiorchiida > Dicrocoeliidae > Dicrocoelium > Dicrocoelium dendriticum. Next base: position 86,425,888 of record OX104066.1, on the reverse strand, counting down.
GATAGGAAAAGGATAAGGTCGGGATGAGTAGGGTTTAATGGTGAAGAGTAGAAAAGTCCGCGAAACGTCTCAAATAATGTAAACAAATTTTTGGATCAGCCGAACCAAAGGAGGTAATGTTTCAAAATTTTGAGTGAATTCGGTGAGTAGGAGGTTGATCGGGCATGGCTGCATTAGTCGCCTTGTCGCCATTATTGCGTACAATAAAGCGATACAATACATAAAGTAGTTCACTAGTTATTTGCAATTAATGGCTGTCTACGAATAACTCCATTATATTTTTTCGCTAACAATAGCTTTCTTCTTTGCACGCAGGTAACAGGAAAGGAGATAAGAAACTGTAAATTTTGGCGAGGCGCTATAAGTTCCAAATAGGCCTAGCTATCTAGAAATGCTCTATATAGTGCGTGGTATACCTTAGCAACTAGGAACAACGTAGGTAACCAAAAAGCAAACGTTTCAGGCATAGTTAGTAACTATAGTCAAATAAGCGATTAGGTTTTTGAAAACACTAGGAATCTAAAGTTGGGCTTGGGCGTTGCTCGTGTATCTCAGTGGCATAGTGCTTATGGCGTCAACCATGAGCCACGAGGCTCTGAGTTCCAGCCCAACTCTGGCTATCTCCAACTGATGGGTCCCAACCAGGACGAAACCGCCGTCTTAGGGTGCCAGTGTTGGGATGAGCAACACTATAATGTTTCCACTAAGAAGCTAGTAAGAAAGGTTATAAGCAAGGGCTTTCGGGACAACCTATAAAAAACCACGGTCATTAGGCCTCGGCGTACAAGTTTCAGTGGGTACTGAGCCACATAAACCATTTGGAATATAAAGTTTAATATTTTTAAGCCTCTAAACGGTGGCGATTTTTATATCAAGGCTGGAAAAGCTAGGACTATCTTAATAATACAAAAGGCCAAATCCGCAGCGAAACAGCCCTCAGAACGTTTTCTCCTTTCTGCTCCCGTTTTTCAAAACATTTCGCGATGCTTTTAGTTATACAAAACTTTTCTTTTTTAAATTTTCGGAGGGTCCTGAAGCGAATGGAAACCAGAAAACGACGTTAGAAGCAAAAGCGCTAAGCTAACGTTCAAAGAAAATTGTCGGCTGTTGTACCCGACGACTAGCCATAGTAATCAATTTAGGCTTGTCGGTGTTGGAGGGATCAGGAGGCTTGTTTCCATTTGTGGTGTTGCTGTCTAGGGGCTTCTCTTTCACCATTGGTTGGGTCGTTTCAACGGAAGACAAAGGACTGCAGCCGAAGTTCGACTCTGCTTCGACGTAGGAAGGTTTGATGCGGTCGATTGAGACGGGTTCGCGCTTGCCGTTGTGTTCGTTGGCAAGACTGTAATCCGTACGTTGTAGGTCTTTCAAATGGTATATGTAGACCATCAATGCGAATGAAGACAAATGAGCAGGGGTAAAGATATTTGGGAACATAAGACTTGCGATGCTGTTCCCGCACTGCGGTTGAGTTATTGTGGTGTATGCGCGCGCCTAGCTGCCGATCGTTGTGCGCCTCTTAGCGAGGAGAGTTCGGGCTTTCAGAGAAGAAGTCGTCTGGTAAGCGGAGTGGTTGTCTTTAGACTAGTTCGGTACTGAACGTTAAGAAATCGGCTATTAGTGCTGATGTGATTCCGAGTAATACCATCGGCAGAACTTCTGTCCAAATAAGTGCACTTGCGGCACTTAGCAAGGCTTTAAGCTGTCGGTAAATACGCTCCACCATTCCGTTTGCTTGAGGATGCTAGACGGTCGTTTGGATGCTTTTTCATCCGAGGACTTTTAGTAGGCCGTTGAAAGTCAACGATTCGAATTGTGCTCCACGGTCGGTAATCACAGCAGCTGGGCAGCCATGGGAAGCGACGCAGCGCATGACGAATGCGCGTTAAGGTTATAGCAGATACTTCGGGAATCAAAACAGCTTTGGGTTAACGAATAGTGCGATCCACCATGGTCAGCATGTAGACCACGTCTTTGGACTGCGGAGGTGGTATAACGATGTCCAGATGGACGTGAGCGAATAGAGTTTATAGTAGCGAAAAGCGTCCTACCTGAGCGGCAACAAGTATATAAACTTTTGCTTGCTGGCGAATCATGCATTTGCGTGCTCAAAGTCTGACATCGCGCTTCATGTTGGGCCAGACGTATCTGTTGGCAATCTCTCGACTGAAGCGTGGATGCCAGAATACGCAACGTTGTGCAGGGTATCAAATACCTTTCAGCGAAACGCAGTTAATAACGGTGAATGTGGAGGTCCGTTAGGGAATTCGCAGCTAATGACACCTGTAGACAAAGGAAGCGGTCTAGGTACCAAGTTTGCACGATGACATTTGTTCATTTTGGCTTGCTGGGCAGCGGTCGTAGCTGACGGGTCAAGCGATTGATCATTCAATGCTTGCGAGTTTAACCTTGGTAGCGTGTCCCCCACGACGTTATCCTTGCCAGGCAAGTGTTGGAGATCCGTCGAAAACTGAGCCACGAAACCTAGATAAAGAACTGCACGCGCAGTGTCGTGACGAAGGGTTGCTACAGGCTAGACTAGTGGTATGTCATGTGTAACGATGGGGAAAGGATTACCTTCAAGAATAGGACGAAATGGACGGACGGTGAAGTATACTGCGATTACCTCGCGGCCAACTGTGTTGCATTTAGACTCGGCTGTCTGAAGATGTCGAGAGAAGGACGCTAGTAGTTGCAAAGTACCTTGGAAACACTGCGGTAGAACAGCGCTGATTGCGTTCTCCAAGGCAGCGACGGCTACACTGATGAACGCGTTCGAGTCGAAGTGATGCTGCTTGACGGCGGTAGCGGAGGCATCTTTGCTAGCTTCGAATGCTGTTCGTGCTTCAGGCGTAATATCACCTTTAACTTTGTTGCGTCCACGCGGGAGATGGTTGAGCGATTGCTTAAACTCACTTGAGGGTTGCAGAAATCGGCAGTGATAGTCAACCATGCCGTTGAAGCGCCGCAATGTGGCTAGAGTCGCTGGAGGAGGAAAGTCAAGATTTGCCTGGACTCTGTCCGGCAAAGGGCGTTTTCCTTCTGAAGCAAGTTGGTGTCTAAGGAAGAACTTTGCTGCTATATGAAATGCACTTGGTCGGTATGACGATGCATTCGTGCACCTTCAACCGTTCGAACAAGAGCCGTAGATGTGTTCGAGGTTCCTCTTCCGAAGACCTGGCCTTCGGGATGTCCTCGATGTACGGATGGAAGAAGTTCAGTCCACGTACGACGGAGTCGGTGAAGCGCCGAAATGTCGGCGCGGCGTTGCGCAAACCGAATGCTATACGTAAATGCTCAAACAGTCCAAATGGTGCGATACCGGTGGTTTTCAGTGTCATCGTCGGCCAACGGGATCTGGGGATAAGCTCGCGTCAGCTCGATCTTTGGGAACACGCGAGCGTCATGAAGACTGGCTGTAATATCCTAAAGGTGTTGAGTAGGATAACAATCCGGAATTGTGGTTTGTAAAGGTGCGGTTAGCGCCACATGTTCGCCAGTCACCTGACCTATACGGGACCATGTGAGGTGGCCAAAGTCAAGGGCTGCTGGATGGTCCGACAACACCAAGTACCCGCATGTGCTCGAACACCGCACAGGCGGTTTTGAGCTTGTCCGGAATTAGGCTTTGGTTTTGGCGGAGACGGGCAGACTCTTGTTAACTAGTTGATGCAGCGTAGCTGCAGCTGCAGTTCACAGAGAGGATGCAGGTTGGAAGACTTCAGAGAAACTCGCAAGTGGCGCTTCGCCGGCCGTTGAGTTGGTAGTGGCGTACACCAGTCTGAGCGAGGCTACCCTGTTGGATATTCTAGTGACTAAAAGTTTCGTTGTGTGATCGATGGGACTATGTCCTGTAGCACCGACAAGCAGTAGGTGCCGAAAAAATCCATCAAACTAATGGGAATTCGGACACCAGCGACAAGGAATACCAAGCGAAAAGTGCGTCGCTGGTCGAGGTTCAACTTGCGGAAGCGCTGACCGTAGACACGGATGCTGATGCCGTGGTTTGCTCGCAGAGAATCGGTCACTTTTCCGTTTGCGTCATTGCGATCATTGAAAGGATGCTGACTTCTGCGCCAGAGTTGAAGAGGTAGCGAACTCACGTTTGTTGATCGCCGACGAAGAATAGGCGGCTGTGTTGACCAGCTACGTCCGTCTCTTCGGCGTGCTCGTTGGACCATTTCCCTACACCTTGCGTTTAAACCAACAGGAAGGGCGGCATGAATTGACCTGAAGGCCAAATCGCTGAGAATAGCAGCAGTAGGAAGATATTCGGCGCAGTGATTTAGAAGGCGATTTTGATCGAGATGGGCGTTAACGATCTGAACGGCGACCTCGGCAGCCACTCGCAGATGTTGTGAAATCTGTAAAGGTTTTTGAGTGCGGCAATCTGCGCTTTCATCTCGGCAATATCACCTTTCGGCTAGCTCGAACTTGCAAAACCTGGCCGTAAGGTTACCGAAGTTTTGTCTGCGATAGCAGCCATAAGTTCAGAAACGCGCCAGCATTTGCCTAGAGGATATAACACATTCAATTTGACAACTTACGCAGCCACATTTCCTTGACAAATGTATGGCGCACTGTGTTGGGATTCACTAAATTATGCATCTTCCGCTATGGCTGCGATGGCATGATGTCACCCAACTCCATTTCGCTCAGGACCTTCGGAAGACTCTGACGACCTGAAAGACCTGTCCTTTTGAGAACCGTTGCTTTAATTTCCTCCTATGATTTCCTCTCTGCTGGCAACTCGATAATATCGCGAATACAATCGGCGACTTGCAAAGGTAGCGCGGAGAGGACGTGGAGATATTTGGTTCTTTCAGATCTAATGCCAAAATGTTCTGAAAGTGCCTCTAACTGAGCAAATCAATGGGTTTGACTGCTTTTGCGAAAGGGCAGAGCAGCGATAGCTAACATTTCAACACTGCCGTCTGGGACTGCGTGGCACGTATCCATAGCAGAAAAATGATACAAAGTATGAGCTATGGAAACCGAAATGGCCAAATGATGAAACTGGATGGACGGACCGTGGAACTAAACGAACCTGGAAAGAAAAATTAATAAGCTGCTTGCCAAGTTTTCGATCGGTGTTACCAGTTATAGCGGGTTCGTTCGTTGGCTATAGGTTAGATTCGTACTGCCACAAAGCAAAGTCGGGAGAAGATGGATATATAGGCGAGCCAGACGTGTATTAGCGAAACGCACAAGCCCGCTCTCTAAACACACCGTAAACTGGCTCTAGCAAGGGAAAAGGTAAAGTGGCCAGCCGAAAGGCAGTAAACGCCCTTCGAGGCATAAACTCTGGAAGTGCGCGAATGTGCTTTGTCTGGATGACTCAAACACACGCAATCATCGTGTATACCGGCAAGCTTCCTAGGTTGTCTATGCAGAGGATGATGGTAAATTTTGTTAACGTTTTACATAGACAAACAGGACAGTCTCCGGGTCACAACGAATCAATTAGATGAGCCCAACCAAGGGAGTTAACGCCTCAGAAGCCTGAGTGCTTTGGGTTTACAGGAGGCCGATCAGGCAAAACTGCATCAGCCTTCGCGTTGGATTAGGGCGTACAATAAATGTGAGAAAAACTAAAACAATAAACAGTGAACACCTCTAGCCGTCCCTGGAGGTAAGGGAAACATGAAGTGGAGTCTGCAGAGCCTATTCGGCTTAAGTCTCAGTAGTAAAGTAGCAGTAAGAGAGAAAAAGGCATGCAAAGTGAGATTGGACCACGACAGAGCAGTAAGAGCTGGCCTTCCGATGGAAAAAGGAATAAAGACAGGGCACGATAAGGAAAGGTTGGGGTCGAGATATAAGGGTTTTTGCTAAAGTATGAAAAAGCCCACTTGGCTCTCCGGGCAACGTAGACATCTTTTAGTCAGCCGAACCAAGAGAGGTACCGCCTCAGACGTCTGAGTGAATTTAGTAAGCAATTGGCCGACCAGGCGGGACTGGATTAGTAAAGCTTAGCTTAGTGCGTAAACTAAAGGTGTGAAAAAGGCTGTAGCAATAAAGGTTAAACAAGTGTAGCAGGGCTCCATTTCGAACGCAACATAGCGTCGATCTGTGGAGCCTAGACCGTTTGCGTCTCTGTAGCATTGAAGAAATCAGAGAGGGCGGTTGCGCTTAATCAAGGCGTTTGGGGGTGGCCGTCCGTTTGAGGAAGTATTGAATGCCGGGAGCACGATAGTAAAAGGACTGGGTCAAGCTGAATGGCGAAGTAGCAAACAAGGCTCCCGATTCCATGCGCGCACAGCGAGCTGTCATCCAAACTCGGATTGATAACGAAGCAGTGGTCTAAGGGATGTTGTGGAACAGGTGAGCTTTTAGTCAAGATTGTATTACGCGGCGCATAACGATTGTGTCGTACAAATAATTCAGGAAGATAAATGAAGAGGCTCAGCAGGAATGGAAAGGTTAGTGATAGAAGAAGCAAAATTAATAGAGGGTGAGCAATCCTGTCAGGCCCTTGAGATAAGGGAAACGTAGCAGTTTCAGCGGAGCCTAGCCCCTTTGCCTCTTCGTAGTTTTGTAAGCGGTCATAGGAAGGTAGACAAGTCAGATGAGACAGAATCAGGACAGGGTTCGGTGAGTTGGCAGTCCGGTGGAATGAGGAATGAAGACAGGGAGCGCAGTAAGGAAAGGTGAGGGTCGGGATGGAAACAGCTGTGCTGATTAGGCGTGGAAAAGCCAACGAGGCACTCGAGATAATGCGGGCAGGTTATTTGGTCTTCTCAACATTGGCCGGTAATGACAAAGTAGTCTGAGAAAAGTCAGCAAGCAGGAAATCAAACAAACGAGCTGTATCATTCGTCGCATTGAAACTCAGCCGTACAGTAAAAATGTAAAGACCAATAGGGCGTGTCAGCAGAAAGAGGTTAAATTAATTTATTGTGAGCAAGCACAGGTGGCGCTTGCGTTGATGGAAATAATGCTTTAGCTTTACAGAGCTTAGACCGTTTGCAATTTGGTAATCTGGAGGCAGTCATAAAGTTGGAGGCTGGTCAGAGGAGTCTAGGTCAACGCACAGTACTAGAAAATGGTTTACGGATAAGGTGGGGGAAAAGTTAACCATGCTTTTTAGTTAAGGTAAACAAAGCGTTCAGTCTTCCGAACAATGGTCGGTACCATTTACAGTATCCAGAGAGGCTCAGCAGCCATAAGCAGGTTAGAGATGGCTGTGGTTATGTTAATAAAGAGCGAGTAAGAGAAGCAGACTTTCGGGACGACAGGGGTATAGCTATGAGTCTAGAGCTGCGTGACCGGTTACATTTTGGTAGTCTAGAGGAAGGAAGGGGAGCCAACTGCTCAAATCGTACTAGGTCAGGACGGGGCACTGACGGTTGGCAGTCTGTTAGGAGAAAACGTTAAAACAAAGAGCTTGATAGGAAGAGTACAAGGTCAGTTAGCAAGGAGGTTTAGTGGTGCTGAGTGTATGAGCTAACAGGCTCCTGGCACATTGGAATTAGTCCGCACGACTAAGGTGGCTTTGTGTAAAATTCTATATATGATCGTAGCCGTTCTCCCAGAGCGCCTCCTCCTGGATGCAGGTGCCCAAGATGTCTACTACTTTGGGGACACTCAGTTATCCATTAACCCTGGTAGCACCCGTCAAGATCCTGTCCCGATTAGCCTTCTAAACATTCCTTCGAGCGTATTACGTTGAACTGGACAGGATATTGTACCGTGAGACTACCAGAAAAGGGTTTTGTCCAGTTTACGGCGAACCAGTGAAAATGATGCTAGTGTTGACCAATTGAAATTCACCCCTGTGCGTGGCCATCCAGTGGGTCCAGAAAACGTTTGCTTACCGTGGATATCCGAATACGGACACCACACTACTACGCACTTAGTACCTAAGGAATATCTTGACGGTTCGAACCCAAGGTTCATGCAGTACGTGTTGCCATCGTTTCTGGACGTGGGAACACACCTAGGAGGCGCTTCATTCTGTTGGTCAGAAAATGAAATGGGGCTTACCTCGCACCTGAGAACATCACAAGCGAACAAAAATGACAACCTGGTTATAAGAATGCTTTAGGTACATGAAGGTGTGTGATACAAAAACGGTTAGTAGCAGAAAGCGGCCTTGTCAACACGGTTAATCCGCTTCGGCGATGGACAACGTAGGAGGCTAAAGGTGTTCATAATGAAGCAGTGGACTCACCTCGTTCGCATTGCATACTGTACTTTACTCAACAGACGGTCTCTTGTGCTGTGCACAATGCAACCACGTTTTGCTGTGGCGTGTAATGTCAGCATCCGAGGCTGCATCACCCATGCGTTGCAGAATGATGCCTTTGTAGTTTTCATGGATTACTGTATGTCAACCTACCTTGTACAATGCAGTTCATATTTGTTCGCCTGTTCGTATGCGGGAGTTCCTTGGAGTCCGCAGGAGCGTTCAGTAATCCTTCGGCAGAAATGGCTTGCACGGTTGCGCAAGCCACGACCGCAGACCAACAACCAACGCTGGCACCTGAGGTTTTGCAGCAAGTATTATCAAGTTATGGGCCACTTCATCTGGGTCCCTGTCATCTCCACAGCAGTTGGTAAAGTTACCAGATGGCTGCACCCTATGAGCAATCATAAATAATATATGTTACAAATCCGCTTACCCTTTTGTTGCTTACCTGCTAACAGAAGCACTTACTCGTAGCTAAGTCCTGATGTCATTCTTTTTGCCGCACGGTAAATGGTGCTGCGAGACGAAAACAGAGCAGTTAAATGATAATATTTTGACGTGGCATGCTGAAAATGAATACATATGTTGCAAACAAGCTATAACTGGAGAACCTGATAAGTGCGCCTAAGGAAACGCAGTATCAAAGGAGCAAAAACATAACGCAAAACCAAGCGGCTGCATCGACCAAGGTTTTCAGACGCAGATTCAGATGGACTGGAACGATAGGAACAACCTTTAGTGTTCCTTCGTGAGCAAATCCTTGAGCCAGAAAATGATATGGTGCTAGATTTTGATAGAGCTAAAATGAAACACACGAAACACACCTTGGTCAACCGACTACTGCCCACGTTTCCTACACTAGCAGTCCCCGCTGTGTAGGTTACGGGAAGTAAGGAAGAAGTAGAAAGTAACTGGAAGATAAAGGGGAAAGAAGGTCCTTTAGATGAAGGATAACACCAAAGAGTGAAGAGAACGACAGAATAAGAATTAAAGTTTGAAGATGGATAAGGTCAGGAGAAGGGAAAGGTTTCGTGTGGCCACCCAAGAGCGTCTAACTGACGCTCGAGACCCCTAACCGGAAGGTCACTGATTACACTTTCTGGAAGCGAGTTCCAGCGCTCGATAACTCTACGCGATAACCGGGTTTCCGCCCTGCTCCGGTCAGAACGCGGCTTGTGTAGCTCCATGGGATGACCGCGAAGACAAGGTAACTTAGCTAGGCTAAACAGCCAGGTCAAGTCCGATCCAACCTTCCCTGTTAACATGCGGTAAGCGATGGTTAGGTGTCCTCGAAGCCGTTTATACTGCAGTGGATACATACCCAAGCTAAGTAGACGCTCGGGGTACGATTGCCCACGTAACCCCTCGACCAATTTGGCACCTACTCTCACAACACTCTCGAGCTCCATTTTTCCCCAACAAGGTAGGGCGATCAAGCCTGAACGCAGTGTTGCAGATGGGGCCGAACGAAAGCTGAGAACAGCTTTACAAAATGTGTCGGCAGTCAAGACCCCGAAAGAACAGCGTATTGACCAGAACATTCTGAAACCCCTACTAGGGACCTTCTTCCGGTTGGCACCAGAATGCAAAGACGAGGAATAAACGACGCCTAGGTCTACCTGGTTGGAGACAAGCGGGTGTTTGACCCCACCGAGTACGTAGCTCGAAGGCGGGAAAGTTGCTCCTATACGAGGAACGGAAAACTTAGCCTGGTTAATGGGCAGTAGCCACAAACTAGACCAGTCTCAGAGTCTTTCCAGAGCAAGCCGTATGGCCTCAGAACCCCCAGAAACATTTATAGCATTTCATAGCTTAAAGCCATTAACAAACAATAGGAATGATATACCAAGCTCTCCAGGGAGATCGTTTACGTAGATGGAGAACAGCATCAGTCAAAGGACCGAGCCCTGCGGGTCACTGCTAAGGACCGCTTGATTAAAGGATAAACTGCGACCCGCACGTAAACACTGAATCTCTTCCCTGCAAGAACGCAGATATCCAGTGAAGGGCGCGGCCAGATATGCCGTAGGAGCTCGGCTTTTGTGATAACCTCAAGTGGGGTACCTTATCAAATGCTTTTGAGAAGTCTACGATAAGCACACCCACTACGTGGCCATTGTTGATTGCCTCGACCCAAGCTTCACGAGCAACCAACGAATTCGTCAAACCCGAAAAACCTTCCGGAATCCACGTTGTGCCCTAATGAGTAGATTACATCTATTCCGGTGACCTTCCAAGGAATCTCTCAACAGCTTTTCAAGCTGTTAGTGAGACTGCTTGGCCAATAATTGGCTAATAGACTCCTGTCGCCACCTTTGAAGATAGGACAGATGACAGCCACCTTCCATTCAGAAGGTAATGTATAGCTTTTAAGTGACTTCCGAAACCCCGTCGTCAGCGATCCACTTAGTTCCACCGCCAAATCATGCAGATGCTCCGGGTGCATTGAATCAGACCCAGCTGCCTTGGAATGGTTCGGTTCTTGCAGCAGTTTAAGGACTTGCGTTTCCACCACAGTAAACTCAGCTAATTAAGAACCTACATGTACTCTGGGGACTAGTTCAACGCTGGTCAACGCGGCCTCACGTACAAAGCCCCGGCACATGCTCCCTAACTACGCGAGTCTTAGCTGGGTCAGCATACGCACGAGTTCCATCGACCCTCCTCATAGTTGAGATTACCGAATTTGAACCAGAGTGTCTCTTAACATAAGAGCAGAACTTCTTCGGATTTTCCGAGGCTCCATCAGCCAATTCCCTTTCGTACAACAGCCGCGCTTTCCTTAAGTGTTGTTTACCCCTATTTCTAGCCTCACGGTACCTAGCATAGGTGCTAGTTGATGGAGCCGCACATTTGGTCCTCCAAAACCTAGAACGCTTCCGGAGCAGGTACTTGTCAGTAGTATCTATCCACGGCGGTCGCGTTCGTGTCTGCTTTCTCCTCGCTAGCGAGATGTAGAAAGTAGCCACTTCCGTGAGATAAGATTTAACTTTATCCCAGGCCGCCTGAACCGTATGAACCACTGAGATTTCGCAACGCAACCCAGAACCCTTGATACACATTGCCTGACAGTTAGCAGCCATATGTTTGGAAATGGCTCAGCAATGCTCTGGTGACTCCTGATCACAGTACACCTGAATGATAAACAGACATGAGCACTAGCACCTGAGGGAGAGCTGCAAGTGATGGCACCTACGAAGTCTAGTGACTTGGCAAACACTAGATTCAAAATAGACGGGGGTTGAACATCCATGTGCGTAGTGGGTGTGTCCACGAACGGATGCAACGATACTTAAATAAAATAATAAATCTTTTATTCTCAACAAGGTGAGGCACGCCTTTACAGGCATGATCATTCTGACATAACGGTGCATGATCAAGAATGTGTAAAAATCCGATATGTTTGCCATAGAAGTTTGTGTAGGGGTATGTATGTATGTCATTGTGCTTGTATGTAGCTGTGTATTTTGTGCTTGTAGTTGTGCAGCTCTAATCTTCAATGTTTGATTTCGGCGTCGACATGCTAGTAGAAGATTGGTGTCCGTGGGTTTGATAGAGTTATCCAAATATCCACGGGGCAGTGACTTTATTTTGTGGCGAGTCACGACCGCTACGTCACCGGGTTGATAAGCAGACATTTGTGGCTTTTTATAGGGAGAACGCTTGCTAGGCGAAACCCACCACGTCCTGGAACACTGCCGCCGAACTATTTGCTGGAACGGGTTAAACCCGAACCACCTAGCTGACACCACGAGGTGGTTGTTCGGCTAGCCAGCCTCGTGGCGCAAGCTCAAGTAGATCTTCACTGAAAGTACATTCCGCCGAGTTGCAAGAAAGATCTGGCCAACAAACATCTGGCAGAATGAATTCCCCCAGTATCAAACATCTGTCTGCGGATTGGGTGTGAATAAAGTCAAGCACCTCTTTGGACGCACTCCAAGGGCTTCTATACACAAGTACAGCAGTAAATTGAGCTGAGCAAGTGCTAATCACCACCGACAGAGATTCAACAGTTTTATCTGCCGACTTAAACATGCAGGTACGTAAAAGGTCACGTTCACATCTAACGTAAAGCGCAACGCCCCTGCATTGTCGGCCAACGGAAGGATCACATCAAACCAGTGCTTAGCCAGGCAAATGTATTTCACCATTCGTGACGTCTCGAGACAGCCACGTTTCAGTGAATGCGAATATATCGGGATGAGACCCACCTACAAGCAGACCTATCTCACACATCTTATTCCTTAGGCTACGCACATTGCTTAGCACTATCTAAAGGTACTCGTAATGTACAGCCTTGGGTCGTTGTAACGTGCACCGTGAACGTTGAGTAACGCGTAGCCAAAGATCCCGAAATCAAAACAAGTTGGATCACAAATACTACGGTACTATTAAAATATATACAGTTGTTAATTGGGACATACTTTAATTGTTCAGTATCCCGGTATATGCAAGTCGACAACACGGTGTCAGTAAACAATAAGAGGGACGAGTTGCTTACGCCGGACAAACCAAGGGAGCAGTCACCGCACCTGAGTGGTACGAGCGTTAATACTAATGGTTTTGACCTATCAAGGAATAGTCCAATCACAGGGTGAGAGTTTAATGGCACGCATAAACATGGTGGTTGGACAAGCGACCAGTGATTGCGAGAGTGGGTGCGCCACGTGCTCCGGGCTGCACGTGTTCTGTTCGGCGAAGAGTAGGGTTGGAGATCCAAGGTCGTCGGTGGACGCACACGCACGGAACCAATGCCGGTGATTAGCATGCACACACAGACACACATACAACGCTAACGATGGGAATGTAAGCAGGCGCACATGAAAGCTGGTCGATATCCATAAACGATCGGCCCTTTGTAGACTAGACCACGAAGCGAAGAGTAGAAAAATTTCATGGGTAAATAAGCGCGTTACAGTCGTACTGACACTGGTAGGGTGGAACCAGACCGCCGGCTGACCACCCGAAAACCCACTAACCGGAGACTTGGTTCATCGGACGCTGGCCGGGTTTTGAGGTCCTTAATGGTCTCTTTCACTTTAGCCTATCCGTTAATGGGAGGCCTGGCTGAACGCTAACATTAGTACCCTTCAATTTGAAGGCAAACTACAACTGCGCGTTGCGTTCGTTCTGGGTGGATAGGACTATCCGAAGTAAGAGCAGTTGAAGGTTTGGAGCGTTAACTGGGACGTTACCAAATCTAGTCAGTTTCCTAAAAGTAACACCGGGAAACCTAGGCGGAAAACTTCGTTAGGCAAAACAAACCACTCTAGGTCGTCCAATGTACGTTCGGCAGGAAGTGCAGCAGTGGATTCCACTGCGTTACGGAATATTTCGCTGCTGTCTATGAAAGTATCACCTCGACAGGGTGTATTTACCCAACGGAATTCGGAATTTACATGAACAGCAACCGGCTTAGCCGCAGGCAATGAGACTAGGCGCAAGTTATTAGACGACGTTGAAGCAACTGTAGCGTACGTCTTACGCTCCAGGTTGTTTGTCCCGTGATTCATGACACTTTTCGTACCTGCCTAAAGAGTACGGGCAGTTCTGTACCTATTTTGGTTTCGTTCTGACGGTGAATAAGTCCGTGGCTCAACGTCCATGCCAGCCACCACGACCTGTGTCTTCGGAAGCCAGGATGAGGCGTTTCGAGTAGGCACGGAAGGTTGAGTAGCACGCGATGAGGACAACTTAGGTTTTACAGCCCCTGCCTGCACAACCTTAGGTGAAACTGAGGGAATTTCATCACCAGGTGGTGTTTCCCGCTCAGGTAGTTGCATCTTGAGCGAGTTCTCAACCCTCGGCTTGTGTGCGGAGGGTTTGCGCACTTTTCTTGCCCTCCTTCGCTTATGCGTTTCTGGCCCAGGAGTCCGCGATCCGCCCTCCATTTGTGGAGGGTCAACAATGCCGTCCGAGTCATTTGAGTCAATTATCTGAATGTGTACTGGAGCGTCCGGTAAGATGAACGACCCATCAAGGGATGAACTGGCAGTATAGGGACAGTCCGCTACAGATTCTTTATTTGCTACACTCAGGTAATTCATAATCAAATCCGCTTTAGAGTTAAGCGAGGTAAGCCCGACTAACGCCTTCTCAACCACAGTGAACCTGGATGCCAGCGCCTAAAATCAGCACAGCTGATAGCACTTCGCATTCTGAGTGCAGCAATCACCACATCTAAACAGGAGGTTTTCGCTGGATGATAGCATAGTGTACTGATTCGCTCGGAGGCCGGTACAACCAACGTGATACCAGCGGAAGCAAACATCACACTGCATACCACTAGCTGTGTCTGTAATTGGTCTTGAACCGGCAGAATTGCCGCAAGTTGCATTGGACTCATCAAACGAGGACCCAAAGTTTGCATTCGCCTCGGTTTTTAGTGAGACGAACATGTTTAAAGTGGTTACAAGACCGAGACTGTGCAAATAACAGGACTTACCGATGCATTTAAACTACACGCGTTATGGTCAAACAATATCACTTATAAAGCATACCAATCATTTATTAATTGACAAATGTCAAACTAATTGCATTTAGCCTCAAGTAACGTATTAATACCTGAACTGGACTGGTGTCCAGTTTCTGTCCAGTTTGCTACGTTTACTGCTACGATTGCGCTATCACGGAATGACCGTGGAGAATCGCATGGTACTATCAGATGCTCTGATAGCTTACAGTAACTTATTCCATGCGTGCGCATATCTATAGAGGAAGCAGTTAAAACGTACGGAGCAACGCGTTTTAGGTAGTGAAAATGCGTGTGGCATTTTGCATAGCAGATAACGTGTAGCGCGCAGTGGTTGAAACAATCTGTCAATACCCGAATCCGATGTTTTGTTTAGTTTATAACAAAAACCAAGATAGGTTTTAAGTCACCGCAGCCAACTTGGTTCCAGACCAAGCTGCTTGCAGCGGCTTTGATAACTGGGCGCAGATGATGGGAAAAAGCGCCTGGTAAATGAATGCTGGACATTTTCGTTGACCATCTTATCAAGTTACTTGCGTTACTAACAACTAGCGATCAGTACGCTACTATACGTCTGGCACGCAATTTACAAAGCGTGAGTGATGACTCTAACAAGCTCATTGGATTTAGTATATAATCATTGATAGACCTGGTGTTTGCAGAGTTGTAGCTCGCTTGCTCCGCAAAACTCAGTAAGCTGGAGTAGAGCAAATCGAGAAGGCGCACGGTGACGCTGTTAACTAGCGCTGTGCCTTTGTAGAAGTCTGGAGATTATCTGGTATGCCTGTGTATAATTTTAACTAAAGTTATTTCATTGTATACCTAGGCGTCCGTTATGGTTTGTTGGATTGATCGCTGAGTTCGAATGCTTGACGTGCTCGTCGCCATTTTTACTTGGCCCACATTTCGGTTACAACGCGTAACTGCTCCTTGTGCTGTGCATCCACCGTTTCCTTAGCTAGATGTTCAACGGTGCGCTTTTTATAGCTAGGTAACAAAGAATCCGTTACTGTGCCAAAAATGTTTCCTTGCAACCCCATCTGCATTATTGTATCGCTCTCCAGGCTCCTGCTACAGGTTACGCGCCAAATTGGTGACCCCGAATTGAGAAGAATCTCAGCGCCGGATATTTTGTACTTTTCTCCGGTGAGCACGATCTAATTATTTTTCATATCTTTCGGTTTGTTTTGCAAACGGCAGCCCATTTTTGCTTCAAGTTTGAACCACGGCATCTGTAGACCCTAAGGTAGAATATCACCGTAGAGTTGTATCTCACTTTGTGCGATCTTTCTAGGACATAGAGTGTTTTGTAGTGCCTTCATCTTAAAGCGGAGTTTATATCCACCGAACCCCTTCCGACGACGCGAAGTAAAGCAAATTCATGTCCTTCCTCCCCAAGACGTTTTCAAACCTAGTTCGAGGTGATATCATTTCTCACACCAAAAACAGCTATGAAGCTCTTAAAGAGGCCAGGATTAGGAGTTTCATTCCCTCTAAATAACCGTTTGCAGCAGCTTTCCAGGAATGCACAGCTGAGCGACAAACAGCTCGCAACCCTGCTACGAGAGCTGCGGTAATTACTTGGTTCCGTAACCATGGATGAGACCTTAATTCGATAATTATGGCTACAGCGGCTACAAGAAAGCACGCAAGCGATTCTTGGTTTCGTGAGCTCCGTTTCGCTTACTCATCCAGCAGCTTTGGCGGATCGAGTCATTGGACCAGCATAGTCGCAGGCCATTGTGAGCAAATTTTGTTGAATACTGCCTCTTGAATACGTCAGGTTCTAACAACGTGATACCAACTCTCCTATTCGGATGAACGAACGAGACTCAGAATTATATCTCGCATAGCACGAACGGACAATCTCGAAGTCTGTGGGTTCTCGAAAGTTAGCCGCGAAAGATTAATTCACGCTAGTCAAACGTGTTCCTAGACCGAACGCAAAGTTTCTACGCACGATTTCCTAACCAAGACTGAATGAAGGACAAGACAGGCCTTTTGCCACAGGCCCTATTACTGGCCAAAGCTAAGGCAATTCTAGCGTTGTACAGCCTCATTTATCTATCACGAAACGGTGATGAAGGGGTTTTCCCTTGGAAGGGTTTGCGTAAGCAAACCCAGGAACAAGAAACATGGTTTTATGCAAATATGCAAAGTCCGCAAACTGAGCAGAAATGTTGGAAGGTTGGCGAGAGTTGTCCGAAAATTAAATGTTGCTTGGATACAACAATGCGTGTGTGGTTGGGAACAAGACTGTTGCTGGGTGCAAAAGCTGAACAATATGAATGTTTCAGGAGTGGGAAGGCTGATTGAACTGTGCTTTTTGTCTGATCCGAGTACATGTGCACTTGTGTGAATCGGGTTTTCATCCTTCCATAACTTAAGCCTGTAATAATTATAGGGACGTTGGGTCCCATAACAAGTTCAATGCCGTCGCGTCCCAGGGCATATCCATCATTGGCATACATTTAACTCTAGAACCCTGCAACCACAAGTGGAGACCCTTATTCGCCAGGTTCAACAGTTTCCTATGAACCGTCGTCGTCGTTAAAGCCGATCAAAATCACCCCTCAAACGTTCCAAGTGCCGCAACTGGCAGGATAGCTGTTGGTACCATCAACGCTTTGGTATCGCAGCTCGTAAATGTGTCGTCTTGCAACTTTGCCGAGAAGCGGAAATTTCTCAGCCGACCTGTAACGGCGACGGACGCGATTGTCATACACTAACTTTGCCTCCTCCGCCTTAGGGATCTGCCTTCCGGCACCGAGTTCCTAGTCGACACTAGAACCGAAGTTAACGTTATACCCCGTAGCTCAGACGAGGTCGTCTCACCCTCGTCGACCAGACTGCGTACCGCCAATGGCACACCGGTCCCAACATTTAGCGAAAGGCTGCTAACGTCCAAGGTAGGCCACCGGCAAACCTTTCGCTGGCCTTTGATAGTAGCAGCCGTGCCTTTAGATATCGTAGGCATAGAATTTCTTCAACTCATTGACCGTAGCATTGACGCTAAAGGAAAAAGCTCATTGATTCTAGGACAAGGCTCAATGTACCCTTAAGTAACGCGGAGGTCACTGCATTCCTCCATTAGCGTCCTGCCTTACACTTCACAACCATTTATAGAACATTTAATCAGGCATCCTAAACTTGCGTGCGGTTCAAAAAACGCCTCCTGTGTTGTCAAACGGCGTTCATCCTATTTGCACTAAGGGGCTATCTGTTTCAGCCCGCCTCTGCAGTCTACCCCCGGACAAGCACAAAGCTGCTATTGAGGAACACAAGCGTTGCTCAAACTTGGAATATTCCGCCTGTCCAAAAGTCCATCGACATTACTATTACACATGGTGCCGAAGAAATCCGTTGGCTTGCGCCCCCGTGGTGAAAACAGGGCACTTAGCAAAGATACGGACCTGGATAAATACCCCACTACCCACATTCACGTCTTAACCTCCACTCTAGCTGGTGAGTCTATCTTTAGCAAACTCTACTTTGTTCGCGCCTACCAACAGACATCTGTGGCGCCGGATGATCTTGCTAAAACTGCAATCATGCCATTCGGCTTATTCGAGTATCACAGAATGCCTGTTGGCCTCAACGACTCTGCTCAAACCTTGCAGCGTTTCTTTCGTGAGGTAACGCGAAGACTCAAAGGCGTTTACCCTTAGCTAGATGACATCGCCAGCTCTTCTAACGAGGAACATCTTCATCACCATGAAGCTCGCTTCCAACGCTTGACGTCACATGGTTTAACGTCGGCCCCGCTAACGGTGAGCTTGGCCAAAGATTCATCAATAATTTTGACCACAGAATATCCGCCTCTGGTATTGAAGCTCTGCCAGACCAAATCCAGACTCTGATGAATTATTCCTCTCCTAGTTCCTCCAAAGTTACGTCGATTCCTTAGCCTTGTCTACTTTTATCCACGCATCTTTCCCAAATGCGCAAGCATTGATAAACCAATGACTGACGTGCTCCGCGGTACACTGCGCGCTTTTCTTTCTGCAGACGGCGCTAGACGGTCTTTTGGGAAGCTCTATGACGTTTCCTCCAACATAGCGCTTCTCGTCCACCTAGACCCATCAGCACTGCTCTCCCTGATAATTGACGCATCCGACACTGCCGTTGGTGTAATCCTGGAACAACCCATCGACTATCCACTGCAACCTCTAGGTTTTTCTCGAAACTTTTACAACCTTCGGAATGGCGTTAAAGCACCTACAAAAGGGAACTTTTAGCTATCTACCTAAGGTTCAGACATTCCTGTCACTATCTCGCTGGCTGACATGTTGTAGTCTTCACTGGCCACAAGCCATTGACCTAAACCAACAACGGCGCAAGAGACAAGTCTTTGCCGCGGGAAGCTTGACACCTAGACTACGTATTCCAGCTTAAGACCAGCGTGCGACATGTCTCAGATGCCCATAATTTCGTCGCGGATACAGTTTCACGCATTCAAGTTAGCAGCGACTAGACGTTTACCAAGGACTACCATGGTAAGACCGAGACGGTCAATGTCGTTTGATACTAGCCACCATTCCGCGACATTCTGACTTCGGTGCAACAAGCACCTTCACCATCTGCACTACCACAGCGCGCACCTCAACCGCAGACCAGTCAGTTCGCTCCAGCGAAACCGACAGCCTCAACCTACGTCATCCCTTCACGACTCGCTATCAATCCTATTGGCAGAGAAAGGAAGCACCAATAGGCTTTTACGAGTTTGTTAGAGTTTGCGACTTCCATAGAACACTCACTACATGCCTTCCTTTGAAAAACGTTCCCCAAAATTCAAAGAAACTAAAACGTTTTAATACTACCAAAAAGCGCAAAACTTTCAAAACCCCCAAAACAACTTTTCAGGTTTTTCGCTTTGCACTCTTTTGTGTATTGATATGCATTTACGCTTCTTTTCCGTTTTGCTTTCCATATGCAACGTCGGTTGCTTGCACCTTGTTTTTATTTCTTTTGGACCCTCGGGCGTCAACTGAAAGTAAATTACCTCATGCTCAACGCCTAGGTGAACTTCGTAAGCTGTCCGTCCGCACAACGTTTTTCATGGTTCGACAACTAAAGGAGGACACCGGCGGGAGCCCGTTGGAATCCGAGTGCATGGTTCTGCCCAGCAGCCGCATCAGGTTACACAACCTGGCCTCGCAGAAAGCTGGCCGGCGACGTACGTTCCTTGCTTACATCAAAAGACTGTTTACACAGTCCCCACAGATGGAGAGCTATGTAGCGGTATGAACATTCCGCGGTTTGTCTATGTAAAATTTTAAGTAAATTAGTCTCATTGTACGCCTAGGCGACCGGTACAGTTTGTTGAACTGATCGCTGAGTTCTAATGCCTGAGCAGCTCCGAGCCATTTTTGCTGGGCGCTCGTTTTGGTTGCAACTTGCGTCTGCCTTTTGTGCTGTGCATCCTAACTTCCCTAGCCCGAGCGTCAATGGTGGCGCTTTTTATAGCTAGGTAACAGGGAATCTTTATGGTACCAATCAAAGTTTCCCTGCAACCCAACGAGTCTTTTGGTATCGATACTTGGGCTCTCGCTACCTTTTCCTCGCTAAGTCTTTAAGAGTTATTTTGTTTGAGTATGGAGCACTGGTAGGAAAGGTGTTATAATTTTTGGTGGTAACTAGTTTCCATAGGTCAAACCAATTTTAAAGAGCGCCGAGTTCGCTTTAAATGCTGGAGGAGCCACTGCGTAGGCAGCTAGGGGCAACTGAGAATACCACCTTTACATCATTAGTAAACTGGTACGGAGTGCCGCGATTGAAGACCTAGAGTACATCATTGATATAAAGTAAAAGCAGTAGAGGACCCAAGTCGCTGTCTTGGACCACCCCGCTGAGTACGGAAGCCGTTTTGGATGGTACGCCGCCCAGTGGAACTGAGTGAGTTCGGTTAGAAGGGCAAGAAGAAAACCAAGAAATAAGCGACAAACGCATTAAATACAGCTACCTTTTTCATCAAACCACTATGTGGAACCCGGCTGAATGCTATTATCATATCCAGGAAGATGATGACTTGCGCCTGCGTCAGGTTTATGGTGTGTGCAACCTGGCTTAAAATTTCAAACTGGCGGGTTTGCCAAGGTTTAGTGGGCAGAAGCCCGTGTTTGGACCCATTGATAAGGTTGCGTTGCAGTAGAAATTAAAACATCCCGTCCTTTTTTATTCTTTCCTTGAATCTAGATCCAATGGGTGTGTAGCCAATAGGATGGTAATTATCAAGATTTTGCGGTAGCTGCGTTTATGTCGAGGTGTGGCGGTTTTATACTTCCATTTAGACTGGTAGTGTTAGTTATGTATAGAGATGGTAAAGCTAATGATGAGAAGGACTGGAATGTCCGGCCTCCAAGTATTAACACGGAAGAAGGGACGTTCTAAAAACCTGGGTAGCCTGACATTTTCGGCGAGCGAATTGCTCTTTTGATGTTGTTTAAGTCTAATTCAATAATGTGTATTTGATCCTCAGTGAAGTTGCAAATCGTGTTGGGCAATACCAAGTCATTGCTAGTAAAGAAGTTACAGAAGTGGCTCTTATTGATGGTGCTGAGACCGAGCACACTAGTAACTATCCTTTTATCAAGAAGCGCAAGGCTGGTGACTGGTATATAATTGAATGACTAAAATAATTAAATAGTTTATTCTCGAATTTATCGAGACACGTCAAGCCAGGCATGCTCAACATTTACATGCATTTATGTTTTGCGAAAAACACGTTGCTATGTATGTACTCGTTAGTAAAGCGAAAGTTGCGACGGCTGCGGAAATTGTAAAAGTCAACATGAGTAATAAAACCGTCAATGAATGGCGATACATTGGGTACAAGCGAGCCTATTGCAAACAGTCAGAGCACTATAAGTGTAGTGAAAACAACAGATGTAGACGGAGAGTAGCTTATTCTTGTATATGTCAAAAATATTGAATTATGACTCTAGTCGGCTTGCCAGTATGTAGTTGTAGGCAGTGCCTTCATTCAGCGGCAGGTCACATTCGCCACGTCGAAGTGTTGAAACGCGGTCATTTTTGACTTTTTATATGGAGAACGCTTGCCGGGCAGAAACCCACCATCTATGCTGCCACCCCGCTGTTGCATTAGTCAGATAAGTGATGTCGCTTTTTTCAGTGCAAAGCACTGTATCCTTAACTGAAGTACGTACATTACTTGCTGAACATTTTCAATCAACTAGTAATTCGTTCATGCTGATTATTAGATGAAAGCCTTTGGTCTTATTGTAACGGAAGCGCATTTGCTTAAGCCTACTAGCCAGTTTGTGTGGGGAGGCGTCATAAATAGTCCGAAGCCTTCTTATCTTCCTCTTTTTGGTGGCAAGGATGCCTAAGCAGTTTGTGAAAAGTTTGTAAAGCCCGCTGATTGCAATACCTATATTTGCGGAGAGAAATACGTCCCTGGGTGATTTTCGGAGAAGGGGGAACAGCTTCCCCAGTTGAAGCGCGGGAGGGGCCGAAATGTGTCATTTTTATCTTCACGGTGAGGGCACATAGGCAGTGCAAAAAGCAGTTTCACTAGCTTGTGTTCGCTGCCCGGTATGTCGGCTTATATACTGGCGCACGAGTGGGAAATGCCGTTAGTGAATATATATTCGTACGTTGGCTTGTCTAGTCTTGGCATTAACATGCTGAGTCCAGTCACGCGTGAAAGTAATACCTACCAGTGCCCTATACTTGGTAGATCTGACTGACTGAGCCAAGTGGCATGAGGCATATTGAACACTCCATCAATAGTTTTCCAGCGTGCTGGAAGGAATAACGCATTTCGGAATTTGTTGACCATTTTCTCAAAGCCAGCACAAGAGGTGTGGGGGTGTAGTAAGGGCAATCTATCAAGAGGTCAAGCGGACCTCTAATAGCTTGCATCCACACTTTTTCTTCAGAAGTGCCAAGAGGCATGGCATGGAAAGGTGATGCACGAACCTCGTTCTTGGCGTATATGAGGCATCCGCCATCAAGGTGATTGGCCCGTCCATTAGAGCAAAGGTTGTGCCCCGGAGTGTGTAGTGGTGTATCAGAAACATTGGCTGCGCGCCAGATTTTTGTTATTAACACCAAATGCGGAGTGACAGAAGGATGAAGGCGCCTATGAGATTAAGTTTAATTTTTACTCAAGCGTGCATTGAGAAGGAAGAATGTATACGAGTGGTATCCGCAGAATACATGCGGCTGGTCGCCAGATTCTGCAGGAGTGTCATAACTGCACCGTAAGGACGTGCTTGTGATAGGTGAGGCAAGTGTCGCAGACATGGGTTTTGGTGGCGGAGGAGTGTTAGGTTGGTAGCAGTGGGCAGCCGAAGAGTCAGTTGTGTGTTTCAGGTCCACATGGTTACACGTATAAAACCCTCCACACACTAACACAATCGGTATACGCAGTCTAGTGGAACTCTTCACAGAAGTATCGCAAATGCCTGCTCACCATAAGGTAATCAGTGGTGACTTCAACATGTCACAAATGGCCTGTCAAACGCAATCTGCGCCACCCAAATACCTGCCTTTGTGGACACCAAATATGTATTCAGGTGGATGTAACACGTGCATGCACACCTTAGGCACAACAACACTTTAGATTTACATTTTACAAACGGAGCTGCGCATGCATCTGCTAGCATGCTTGACAATCACCCTAGATGAGATCACAAAATAGTAAAGCTCTCTTTCCAACTGCCCATCACTCGTCCCCCAGTGGCTAGGCCCGCGTGTTCCGTTCGGCCCTTCAAAGCATCAACTGGGCAAAATTGCTCTACTTCTGAGAGCCACCAGCTCGGACGTATTCCTTCTGGCTACAGATGCGAATACTGCCTCTTCTGTACTATCTAGAAATCTCACTTACTGACTTGGTATACTTGCACCTATAACGAAACTAAAAGCAATGCAGCCACCGCAGGATACAGCTACCCTCGCAAACTACTCGTCAAGCTCAAAAAGCTACGTCCAAAGTACAGCAGGACACAAGAATTATTCCTCCATATTCGCATCAATGAAGTCCTATTGGAGTGGAGAAATTCACTAACTACCACATGTCAGGCTGAAGAACACACTGTCTTAAACTCTCTCAACCGTATCAACGCCCTCAATTCTCTGATGAGGCGCAGAAGCAACCCCGCCTCGAATTCGATTAACCCGAATAATCGTCCAGACAACTCGGTTACCAGTAACAAAGCCGAAATATGTGAGGTCATGAACCGCTACTTCTGTGACTCGTTCACCTCTGTTAACCTGACCCTGCCTCTTAATATTCCTAGTTGCACCAATGATACTTTACACGCAGTACCAGTTGACTTGTGTAGCAATACTCGGGAAATTCAAGCCCTTCAATTATCCTTCCAAGCCGGGCCTGATGGCCTCCCCTCGGCTCTGCTAATTCTAGGTGGTCTGGATATCGCCATCGTCCTTAGCATCTTTACCCTTTTTATGAAACCTGGAACCGTTCCCGCCGCTTGGAAACATGCAGTAGTGATGCCCAGGCACAAAGGGGAAGCCTTAAAGATGTTGAAAACGACCGACCCATCAGTCACACCCTTTTTGCTTCACGAGAGATGGAGAGGATTGCCAAGGAAGAGCTCCTACGGGTCTTGACTCATTGTAATCTCAGCAACCAATCACAACATGAATTTCTCCCG
Source organism: Dicrocoelium dendriticum (assembly GCA_944474145.2). Classification (NCBI taxonomy): domain Eukaryota; kingdom Metazoa; phylum Platyhelminthes; class Trematoda; order Plagiorchiida; family Dicrocoeliidae; genus Dicrocoelium; species Dicrocoelium dendriticum. Next base: position 86,401,587 of record OX104066.1, on the reverse strand, counting down.
TCTAAATCCTGTCAAACATGTCAGTTGGAGTTTCTGAACAATGTTACCGCGATGGTTTTTTGAAAGAAAGCTCTGATCATCATCATCTTGGACATGAAAAAAGCGCTTCATCGAGTCCCTCATAATGGACTACTAACTAAATTGGCTTCCTACGGTTTATCGGACTAGTTTCATTCTTGGTTCTTTACTATCTCTTTTGTCGAGCACAGTCGGCGAGACTAGGAGACAGAATCCTCACCGAAACCGGTTACGAGTGGTGTGCTCCAGTGAAGTGTACTAGGCCCTATACTCTTCCTACTTTATCTCAAGGGCGCATTTCAAGTCTACGAATATGGAAAGACGTGCCTGTTCGCAGATGCTATCAAAGTCTTATTCTCCTTTGACCTGGGTAACCCAAGGAGCGGTCTCCTCAATATAAAAAAGGAACTTAAGCATTAGACGCTTGGTGTCACACATGGAAGCCTGGCTTTTCTCCCGCAAAGCGAAGCGCTCTGTTGTACCGCCTAGTGTGCTAACCCTGAATGGCTTATCACTAGCCGACTGTCAAACCATAAGGGATCTCGGCGTACACTATTCAAGCTCACTAAATTTCTCGGAACAAGTTAGCTGTATTGTAGCGAAGCCCAGATCCCTCATTGGTCATATCTGCAAGAGAATGTTCGCAACCGAATCCAGACACCCTCTTTAAAAGCTGTGCGTAAAACCTCTTTTGGAATACGGCTTAATAATATTTACCAACCCCAGAAAGGGTGACCGAATAGCACTTGAGAAAGTACAACGCTTACTCACAAAGCGCCTGCTTCGCCCTGCTACTCTCAACTACTGTGAGCGATGTAAACTTCTTGGTCTTGAACTTCTATGGTTACGAAGAATGAGACTCAACCTCACCTACCTACTACAGACCATAAACAACCCAAATACGTACTCTGCAGAACCTATACAACAAAACGGTGACTCCCGGTATCCATTCCGCCATAGAACCTTAACTATTACCCTACCTACAGCCGCACCAACGTGGGTAACAACTTCTGTCTACAGATTCGCTGGCATCTGGAAAAGGCTACCACTACAAGTAAGGGCAGCCGAGAACACTGCACAGTTCCAATCATCCCTACATAGACACCTTGCTACGCTGCCTACATGCGCGCTCTATAACAGCAATATACCGGAGGAGGAACTGTAGGAACACGGCCCAGAGCACCTCTAAATCCAAAAATCCAACATATCGGACACAGGCCCCACAAATTAACTCTCCTTTACTCGCTGGGAAAATCTGCGTCACATTCATTTGCTGTTTGTTGACCTACTCTGAGACACCGTAGGTGTCCAGTAGAAGTTTCCCCCCAAAGCCATTGATAGCCGTCGGTACTCTCTCTACTAGTACCAGTATCAGTTTTTCGTATAAACTACGTCACCACATTTCAAGTGCACTTTCTGAGCGCAACAAGCAGCACATCTAAACAGAAGTTTCATTGGAGTGGTAGACAGCAGATAAGACATCCTGTGTCAGCTCCATCACATCCCGTTCAGAGCAAGGATTGTGCGACATGCTGCGAGGCGGTATTCCGCAAGGGACCATTACGGTCGCATCGAAAACAACAGGATCCTTGCATACTCAGCAGATAGGAGTCTAACAGTTTCTTAAAACTTTCCTCACATTGTGCACTAACGACCAGTTCAGGCAAGCTGTTTCAGTCCTTTACCACTCGAGTTGATAGGGTGAAATCAGAATGAATCCGGACCCTCCTTGGCTTAAAGAGTTTCCAAGAGTGACTCCGTGTCGAGCTATCAGCGCAGAGCTGGAAGAACTCTTGCAGTTCACTCCCCATCCGTCCTCGCAATATCCGTCTGGTGTAAATCAGATCACCCCGACGTCGATGGTAGTCCAAGGAAAACATGTTCATCTGTCGAAGACGCTGAGTGTAAGGCAGGTCACGGAGCGCTGAGATGGATATCGAGCCTCGTCGCTGAACTTTTTCAATCATAATACGTTCAGTCTTTGTAAAAGGGTAGGCCGCAGGCAAACCAGAAGATTTTCACTGGATGATAGCATGTTGTACTGATTTGCTCGGAGGCCGGTACAACTTTTGTGATACCAACGAGAACAAACATCACATTGCATACCACCAGCTGAATCCGTCACTGGCCTTGAACAGGCAGAATTGCTGCAAGCTGCATCTGACTCATCAAACGAAGACGCAAGGTGTTCATTCGCCTCGGTTTTTTGCGAGACGACCATGTTGAAGTGCAAAACAGAGCAGAATTTAAAATCCCGTATACAACCGTAAAACGACCACAATAAAAGGGCAAAACGGGATTAAAAAGGGAACAACCGCGAAATTACCAGTAATTACCAGCGTTGGATATTGCCAGCGATAAGTACATCTGCGCCGGTGCTTTAGGAGGATACGGAACGGACGTTGATGGTGGCGCCGGTGAGATGCCCCAGGGATGTAGTTCATGACCGGGCGGCGAAAATTCGCATCACTCGGGATATGTTTGCGGCTCTTGAGACGCAGATTCTGAGCATGGGCACGGAGGAGTTCCAGCGCACCATGGGCGTGTTCGCATGCGTGCGGGAGCTGCTCACAAGTCACAGTGATGTTCAGCTTTACGCGCGGTCATCGCAGTTGGAGGGACTGCAACGGTTATCCTCGGAAAACCTGCCTACCTTCCAAGGAATGCAGCCGTCATCATCCGCTGCAGGTACCCACGTGACCGCAGCCAATGGTACGCGTAACAGCATGAATTCACCGGAGAGGGACGTCAGCGAAGGGATCACATTGGTGTCCCCGGTGGCTGGTGTTTCCCAGTCTCCTTGCGACGACCGCAGGCGTCGCAGACGGAAGTCGCCTTTGTTAACCCGTGCGGTTGAGGTGGTGGAAGGCAGCATGACATCACGGGAGTTGACATTTATGACCTTCAAAAGAAGGACATCAGCGCGCCACCGCGCATACACATGAGGTACAAAGAGAGGCACTGCTGAAAAACAAGCGGACAGCGCGGTTTGCGCTTTGTGTGAGGAGGAAGAGGACGCGTGCGGGTGCTCGGAGATTGTCGATTGGATAAGTTGTGATGTTTGCTTCCGGTGGTTTTATCAAACCTGCGCTTCATACCATGGGGAAGCGGCATATACATGTGCACGTTGCTGTGGGTAAGTTCCGTTTCACGTTGTTCAGGTTGCTATTCTTTAGGTATACACAGAAATAGTATGAGAATACTGCATGAAGAACCTCTGGAAATGGAAACCTCTTCCAATCGGTAAGTTCCCACGGCACTGCCTTTCTTCCACAACTGCATATGTCCTTGACTATTTTGCGACCTGTGCAACGTTTGGCCTGGGTGTTAATCATCGTACCTTGTGTCTTCCAATTACAACGCCGCGCGCTGTGATTGTAAGACACGGATGGGTTCTTATTTAGCTGAGTTTACTTTGGTGTAAACGCAGGTCCTTAAGCTGCTGCAAGAACTGAACCGTTCCAAAGCAGCTGCGTCTGATTCCATTCACCGGAAGCTTATGCAGGAGCTGCCGGTGTAAGTGACGGTACCGCTGACGATGGTGTTTCCGAATTCACCTGACAGCTGTATATTAACTTCCGAATGGAAGGATGCTGTCATCTGTCCTACCTTCAAACATGAGGACATGACACTGTAAGCCAATTATAGGCCAGTTAGTCTGACCAGCGTCGTGGTCAAACTGCTTGCGAAGCTGGTATGAGATTCCTTGGAAGGTCACTTCAATAGATGTCATGTTCTCAGTAGTGCACAACATGGATTCCGGAAAGGGTTTTCGTGATTGACGATTATCAATGATCTACCAAGTATGCTACAAACGGACTGTCTGATCTATGCAGACGATCTCAAGCTATGGTCGGAAGTGTCCAGCCTCGAAGACGCCGACCAATTACAAGAAACGCTTGATCTACTACACTCTTGGTCTATCAAGTGGGGTTTGCCGGTTAACAAAGATAAATGCTCAGTTCTTTCTATAGGTGCTGCTTAACCACTGGGCATCTATCACATTGGCGGGCACCTACTCAAGATTGCCACACAGAAAAAGGACCTGGGGACAATAATCTCCTCTGATCTCAAAACGACCCTTGACACGTTAAAGAAAACTGCTGCGGCGAACAGAATGTGGGGCGCCATAACTAGATCATTCTCTAAAATGACGCCGTAGATATTTAGACTTCTCTTCACTTCCCATATCCGTCCCATTCTTGAATTCGGACATCCGGCCATAGCCCCTTTATCTAAACATGAAAGTGACAAGATAGAAAAAATTCAGCGACGAGCCTCGAAATTTGTCCTTGGGCTACGCAACCTCCCGTACCCCACCCGCCTACAGAGGATGAACCTTTTTACCTTAGACTATCGCCGACGTCGCGGAGACCTCATCTATACCAGGCGTATCCTACGAGGAGAACTGGGAAACGAGCTAAGGCAGTTCTATCAGCTAAGACTTGGCAGCTCGACTCGAGGTCACAGCTGGAAGCTTTTTAAACCGAGGAGGCTCAAAGTCCGCTCAGATGTTGCTCTCTCTACTCGAGTGATTAATGATTGGAACCGACTGCCGGACCCGATTGTCAATGCGCAATCAGAAGCGAGTTTCAAACGTTTGCTAGACATCTTCCTACTGAGTACTCCAGGATCCGATTGAGTTGGAAAAGCTTGCGAGTGCTGCTAGAGAGGGCAGCAGTCTCCACCTGTAAAGGAAGCTCAGACCACCATATAGATTTCCTACGCTAACCTCCATTTCAGCGCCACTGCTATCTGCCGCCCAACGCATTGTTCCCTCTCACTGTCACTGAGCCTCCTTCCAAGTCCTGCCGCTGACATGTGATGTCGCATTGATACCTATATACAGGTAGCATACATTTTCAAGCCTCACCTCCACTTCAGAGCCACTGACATGTGCCGCCCGACGCCTTGTTTCCTCTCATGACCACAGAGCCTCCTGTCAGGTACTGCCGCCGCCACTTCATGTCGCATTGATACGTTGTTACAGGTAACATAGATTTCCTATGCTAACCTTCATTTCAGAGCCACTGACATCTGCCGTCCACCGCCTTGTTTCCCCTCACTACGACAGAGCCTCCTGTCAGGTACCGCCGCCGCCACTTCATGTCACATTGATACGTTGTTACAGGTACCATAGATTTCCTATGCTAACCATCATTTCAGAGCCACTGACATCTGCCGTCCACCGCCTTGTTTCCTCTCATGACCACAGAGCCTCCTGTCACGTACTGCCGCCTCCCCCACAAGTCATGCCGCCGCCATGTGACGTTGCATTGACACGCAGTTACAGGTAACGTCGTTTTTATATACTCATCTCCGTTTCAGAGCCATTGATATTCACCGCGCACTGCGTCCTCACCTAGCGATGCCACACAGACTGCTTCCAAGTCGTGCAGCCGCCATGCGGTGTTTCATTGATACGTACCTTTAGGTAACATTCAATTCGCTCATTTATCTCTCCTCATTTATTTTTTAGATTTCATGTGACGTACGTGCATTACACCTATGCTATCATAGCACCTTGTCCGGTCTTCCTTCGCCTTCCAGTTACCACACTATTACCATTCCTTGGAGAACGGAGCAACGGCCCTTTTCAGGGCCACCCCCTGAATCCGTGTCTTGTCGTCCCACAGCCGAATGGAAGTATGCGAACTACCGCTATCTCCTTGCGGCGGTCAACAAGCTCACAGGTTCCGTGGGTGGCTCCGTAATCTTCAGATCACGTATGGGGGCATTCATATATGGACACGTGTTCGCAACCCCGCGACACATGCGAACAAAATCGTCCTGCAAAAACAAACCGGTAAGTTAACCTTTCGCAACCATTTTCAACCTGTAGCATGTCATTGCATCTGTCCATTATTGCTAAATACTGTTTCTTTAGTGCTCTGACTCTTAGCAATGCTCACCTTCATGAGTCATCCCCTCCTACTGTAACAATATTTCATGAACCATTTTTCAATATTCTCGCTTGATGGGTGATGAGCGTTCCGAACGCTTCCCACTTACACGAGAATATTTGCATATAGTTTGAGCGTCCCGTCTGCGCACTTGTCATATAAGCAAACACCGCCTTAACAAGGGATTGCCTACTTCAGTACCATGTCACGACCACTTCCAGAATAAACCATTTATATATGTTCATTTATAGATGTAGCCATGCAAATAAGTCAGCATTATGTGGACAACATCTTGCGCCGAACATTTACATCCCATGTATTACGTTGTGTTACCTCGCTATCCAAAACACTAAAGTATAGCCGTATATATCATTAACGTTAAATAAACCGACTATTCTGTTCAACTTAATACACCCACTGACGTAGAAATTACGTAGCTTTTGCTGGTTGGTTTTCAGCTGTACATTTCCGCTACTTCACATAACACCATCGATTAAGTAAGTCCCCCTTAAGGACGCCATATTCATTGCTCCATACCCACTGCCTCTTGAACCCACATTCCCGCATAGCACCTATTCCGCTCAGAAATCACCGGATTTCGCAATTACATACCATCAAGTCATGCGAACTCCTTTTCCCTTGCGTGATTAAAGGCTATAGCGCTTACCAAAGGTAAATGCGTACCAATAGATCATCCTATTTATATGTATATGTATATATCGCAATTGGTTATGCGATATACATTTGCGATTTTTAAATACATGTATGTGTATATGTATATATATAAGTATGCATATATATATATGCATATACACATACATATATTCATAAACCGCAAATGTTTATCGCATAACCATTTGCGATATGGGATCACTTGATTACCATGCAAATTATCAATCGGGATATATTTCCCATCTGCTATGTCACAGGTATCATGCATAGAGCATGCTTCAGTACAGAGGCTAACACTGCATCCTTATATAACGTTCATTTTGGTTACGTTCGTTCTTATCTATCTTGTATACCATAGCCAATAACCAATGCATTTATACACACATGGGCCTTTCAGTGCAACATATGGTTGGCGGCATCCGGTTTCGGATTTGCCTGTCACTATGGCAAGCCACAGGACGCCTGCGCCTACAGAGGGACCATGGATGGCTTGCGCTGTACCACCCACAGCTCCAACCACATACCCCATATCCAGTGTAAACCCGAAGGAATAAGACCGGTAGGCATGCGGATGGGAACCACGTTTCATCAACGGAGCCGGCCCACACTCCTTCACAGGCAAACACAAGCACGCTGTATTTTGGGAAGCAAGTGCACACAAGGCGGTGGCTGGACCGTAGTCCGCTCCACACTGAGTGCATGGAACCGCTCTTTGAGCCTAGCACGGCCACAAGAACCGTGCACCCCGTCCCCTCCAGCAACGACCAACTGTCTCCTGGAGCCAGTATGAACGATGTAGTGGGTAATAGACAGGTAGGCACCTTGTCAACATACACATCAAGTGCAACCATACCAGGGATATCAAACAACAGCCATTCAATTTAAACGACAAGATGAAATTAAATAAATCCAATAATGCATACAGATACGGTGGCATAACTCTTCGCTAAATTACCATATGAAGTAAGTTGGTTAGCAACAAATCCGTGATAAGTAAGAAATGTCCATAAGTAACTTAAAATGCTACAAACGCAACAAAATTACCGAAGATAAGCGCAATTAGTGTAAGCAACGTGGCCAGTTAATAGAACATTATTCAGGGAGGCAGAACAAACCAAATAAAGCGGAATGAAATTTATCCAGCTTAAAAAGACCTAGTTTAAGTGTAAGCTGGTTTAGCCCAACTGCGGTGAAGAAGCATCAAGAATGCAACATTAGCCTCAGCATGGGGCAACAAAGGTAGACGTAGATATATTATTACACATATATATATATATATATATATATATATATATAGACAGAGAGAGAGCTCTGAACCGCATTTACCATGATTACACATACACACTGCTTTATCTATCCATTAGCGAGGAATCTCTTCATCATATCCATTACACGGTTAACAAAGCCATATGCAAGCTGCACTAGAAACCAATCCACACTTCTATAAGCCAGCTAGTCAACGCAGACTCCCCTATGTCTTGCAACATTTACCATACATTCTCCAAACTTATTCTTCTATGAAATACATGCGGAGGACTTACATAAACCATATTTTACATTCCGTTTCCTTTTTAACGCCTTACTTAGTGCTATATTTCAACTTTTACACCTTTAGTCAACTTTGTAATTAAGCATGGTACAGATCCATTTCGCATGTTTGGAGGTTTTGAACACCTTGGAAACACGTTGCGAAAGAAATTCCTCCATTAAAACGATTACTTTTTCAGAACGCAGAAACAGGTTGTCCTCACGAGTTCCAGATGATTCTTGCTTAGCTAAATTTAGCATAACGGAGACTCAGGTCTTCGAGCTACTGCAAGGCATTAATCCTTCTAAAGTTTCCGGTCCTGATTCAATTCATCCGAAGCTGTTGCATGAACTGGCCACTGAGCTGAGTGGTCCGCTCACGTGTGTATTTTTAATATCGCTGTACAGATGCAGCCTACCTTCGGAATGGAAGGAGGCAATCATCTGTCCGATTTTAAGGGCGATGACAGCGCACTACCCGCAAACTACCGGCCTGTCAGTTTGACAAGCGTAGTAGTCAAGTTGTTCGAGAAGCTGATAAGGGATTCAGTGGAGAACCACCTGAATCGATTCAACCTTCTCAGTGTTGCACAACATGGATTCCGCAAAGGATTTCCATGTCAGACTAATTTACTTGTAGCTCGTGAAAGCTGGGCAGAAGCGGTAGACAGTGGCCACGCTGTAGACGTGCTATTCTTAGATTTTTCGAAAGCTTTTGACACTGTTCCACATCTTCGGCTCTCACTAAAGTTGAGATCTCACGGGATATCTGGTCACGCCCTTCAATGGGTGTCTGCCTTCCTTGAGGGGAGGGAACAGTGCGTACGTGTGGGGCGTAGCCTTTCGCTCAGGCAAGCTGTCCTTAGTGGCATTCCGCAGGGCTCGGTATGGGGACCATTGTTGTTCGCGATCTATGTAAATGACTTGCCGGGAGAGCTAGGGGTGTCATCATTAATGTTTGCTGACGACCTTAAGCTCTGGAATATTGTAGATATCCCGGGGGTCCTGAGGCAATTCAGCGTGCCTTGGATAGGCTCTGGGAATGGTCTATCTTATGGTTGATGCCCATAAATAGGGCGAAGTGCTCTGTTCTCCGAATCGAAGCTGCAAATCCTGCCACCCGATATGTTGTCGGCGGTGGTGAACTCCCTGTTGTCACTCAGCAGGTTGATTTAGGAGTCGTACATGCATCAGCACTTCATTCCGGAGACAACTGGAAGAAGGCTGCTTGTCGAGGGTTTCGTATGATGTGGTTTATCTGCCGCTCTTTCGGAATCTTAACGGCCAAGTTGTTTGTGAAGCTATTTTCGGCATTCCTCCGACCTCAGCTGGAATATTGTATTCAGGCTTGTCCACCATGTCTTAACCGAGACAAAATGGGCTTGGAGAGGGTGTTACGAGTGGGCACTCGGTTAGTGCAGGGTCTACGGAGACAGACGTATCCTGAACGCTTGCTCAGTTTGGGTATGTACTCCATGCACTACCGAAGGATAAGAGGGGACCTGATTCTCACTTATCGTATTTTGACGGGTAAGATTGGCCCGGACTTGTCAGGGCTTTTTAGTCCCGCTACGTTACCTAGTCTCCGCGGTCACCCACTGAAACTGCATAAACCACGGTCTGATAGGATTAGGACGGAAACTCGTCTATCGCGCCGAGTTATAGATCGCTGAAATTTGCTTCCAGATCATGTGGTTAGGGAACCTACAGTTAAGGGTTTTGCGCGCCAGCTCGATGCTCTTGGGTGCAACAGCAAACCTTTCCTTTTTCCTAGCCCACTCACCTTCACTTTTCAGCTCTTTTTTATTGACTCAAATATCTTGGTATTCCACTTGCTTAGCTCTTACCACTTTCTCTTCTGCCTTCTGCGTTTACTTTTTTCTCTTTCTTACTTCACGTAACCGACCCAGCAGGGACTGCTAGGGCAGGATACGTGGGCCTTAATTGGTTGGACAGGGTGTGATGCGGTCTTTGTTTTAGGTCCATCAGTATTTCAAAGTTCGCTAACTCCTGGTTCAACGACCCGCCGAAGAAGGAACACTCACGGGATAATCCTATCTTTCCAGTCCCGCTTGAACGTGAACTTGAACTCATGAACAACGGCCCGCATTCAAAATCGCGCCAGTGGCGGATGTGACGGTCCCGTCAGGAAGACGCTTTGACCAGTACCACTTCAGTCGAGCCAAGATATCTTGGATCAGAGGAAATTTGACAATAGGCAAATTTCGTTTCAAGTGTTTATTTAAACATTGTTTTCCACGTTATTTCAGCTAAAAATCTCGATCAGTATGGCCGGACCGGGACTCTCACATCTGAGTTTTGCCTAGCGGTGGGTTCTGTTCGGCAGCTATGCTAGGTCAACGGTAAGCTTAGAAGCTAATTGAAATTTTGTATATATACATATATTGGGTGCACATGTTAACGCTGTGTACCTTTTGTATACAATAAGGTCAGTGTGATTGTCATAGTTCGTTGTTGTGCCACACTGCATTAGTATTAGAAATCACTTGGCGCCACATTCGTAATTGTCATCATGGTGGATGATTCTTAGAGATTCTGTCTGCTGCTGCGTACACATTATCGTAAATTTGAGGAGGTTGAGTCTGATGTAAGGAAATTTCAATTCGCAACTGCCACAGCGTTTTAAAAGCATACGGCGGTGACTCGGGCGCATTATGAAAGGCAAACGGGGAAGCGATTGCCTGAGGGGTACCCGTACCAATACGTTCAGTATCGCTGTGTTCATGGTAAGCGTAGCAATGTTTGTGGGAAACGGTAAGTTGATATTCTCATGGTATAACGAATGCTATATAGTTACAGGATGTTGCATTGCAAGGCGCATTTTTCTTTCAAGCTGAAGGGCGAGTTTTACGAACGAGGGGAATCAGATTTGTGTCGTTGTCACGCTTTCCATGTTGGCAAGCCCTGGCTGTATCCGCAAAACAGGCGGTTGACGGAGGCGCAGGAAAAGGAAGTGTATTCCCTTATGTCCGTTTTCAAAAGTGGGAGGGAAATACGTAAGTACATATCCATGGCACATGGGCGGACGTTGAACGCGGATGATGTGAAGCTGCTTCGAAGGCGACACCGGAAGCGAAAAACAGGGGAGGTGGGGGAGGTAACGGAATTGTTGGAGCGGCACGGCGTTTGTCGTGTGGTGAAGGAGGGCAAGGTGGTGAGATTTTTGTTCTTCGTACCATCGGTTATGGAGACTATTGCGGCACAATACAGCGAGGTGATATTGGCGGATGCGACTCACCAGGTGAATTATGGGGGATATATTTTGTGGCATTGTATGCTGGTGGATGTAACTGGTGTGGGGTATTCGTTTTTCTATGCGTTACTGCCCAATGAAACGTACCGCAGCTACCGGCAAGCTGTGGAAGCAATGGAAGAGACGCTACCGTGCACGGAATCGGTACGTACTGTTGTAATGGATAAATGCATGGGCCAGGTGCGGGCAATGACTTTGGCTTATCCGAACGCGTCGGTGTTGTATTGCCGTTTTCACGTGTTGAGGGATATGTCACGCCGGGTTACTCGTCTATCTGAGACGAGTTCAGCGGACAGCATCGTTCTGCGGCAGTGGCTGCATAAATTGATCTATACACGTGATGTGGAGCAATTTGACAAGGTACTGAGGGCAATCCGCGTGAGGAATGCGGAATGCTATGGTTACTTACAACGGACGTGGCTGTCATGTACGTCGTCCTGGGCTGCGCACGGGTTGCGGGATGTATGCTTATTTGGTTGCGCTACAACGAACCGCGTTGAGAACGAAAACAAGCACCTGAAGAGACAGCTTACGGAGCGGTCATCGCTACACACTCTGTTTACGGTGGTGATTGATCGTTTAAACACCTTGATTCAGGAGAGACAGCAGATTCTTGGGAGGCATATCGCGTCCCCGTACATACCATCCCCGGAAATGTGCATGGCTCTGCGTGTGCCACAGGTATATCGCAACCTGCGACTCGAACTCAACTGTGCTTAGACTGTGAGTTGATTCTCACCAACATTTTGCCTTTTACTAAGTTCAAGTTCAAGTGGGACTGGAACTGTGGGAAAATACCACGAATGAACGTTGTTGATTCAACAGGAAAACCGGTGTCTTGATGTGCCAAAGGAGAGCCAAATCAACACCATTTTCCTAGATTCTGACGGCTTCTGGACTGTAGAATCATGAACGCTTTAGTGTAATTACGCTTACGAACTACTCCTCGTATTGCCGTCAGCATTCATTCGCTCCTAGCCGATTCCTTGAAATTCCTTTTCCTCTTGGAATGTTGCTCTACCAATCTTGCTCCCGCATTCGGTCTCAACCTAGTTGTCCTCAGTTTCACATAAGATGCCTCTCGCATTCTGGCTTCTGCCATCATCATCGGTTTACCTGTTTCTCTAAAACCATCGCATCATTCGCTTAACCTTTGTTAAAACGCTTTGTTATGTCGGTCTTTTGACCCTGCGCGTGCAGAACCTTCTTCCTACGTAGTAGCTGTAGTCTGAGTCACACCAGCGACGTAATGTATAGAACGCGCTTGCAAATTATGTATACTAAACAAAATTACATAAGTTTGAATGTATCATAGGCACCGGTGAGCGCCACCAGTCTGGGTTAGTGCTGCTTGATTCATTGCTGTCTCTGTTTGGCCACCTCTTGTCCGTTGCCCTTTTTCCGAGATTCCCACAGGTACATCCGCCAAAACAAGGTTTATCCACTGGGACTAGCCGACCCATCCTCAAAACGCTTGGTCCTTTCTCCAGGAAATGAAAAACCCACACACTGGTCCAAATGGAGCTCATTCCGCCATTCCGGAGGCGCTACCTTCACGGGGTCTAAACAAATGGGTTTAGCTTGCCTCGTACTCAGAGAACAATTTACTTACCTGGAAGAATATATGTACATGGATCCCCCGTCCCACAACCGAAGACAAACAACTCTGGCGTGATTACCTTCACTGCCTCAAACATTCCTATTCGTCAGTCACCTGGAGCTATTCTGATGTCATTTCACGGACAGCGTTGCGCACGTATACGTGGCTATTCCGATGGTCTTCCATGGAATTTTCACTTGGCTATGGAAACAGTTACACTTACTTACATTTGCAGGAATCCCAAATCCAATTCGCGGAGAATGGCGTTTTTACCTATTAAGGACATATTCAGCCACAAGAAACAACTTCACTCACCGACCCCATGACAAGTCCAGCGTGGATAGCTGGACATGGTTTGTGAGCCGAGCAAGAATATAATAGAAGAGCCGGCCTCTATTAACAATGTGTTTACTCACCTGCATCATTATCATTCGACTCTTCGAATCTTGCAGCATTGACCGGCTTCAACGACTGCTGCCGTATCAGTACTAAGCCATTCGGCCAACCAACGAAGGATTTTGGCTGTCAACCGACTGCGAATAATAGAATGCAAAATCGGTCTATACGATGCATAACCGACTTGCACTACTGTTCAACGAAAGCTACGGCAGTGTTCCAGGACGTGGTGGGTTTTCGCCTGGCAAGCGTTCTCCCTATAAAAAGCCACAAATGTCCGCTTAACAACACTGCAACGTGGCGGATGTGACTCGCCACAAAATAAAGTCACAGCTAAGCATTTCACACTGACGCAGTCCTCAGCCTTCTACATCGAACCTGTGCAACTAATTCTGCTATGAAGAATGCTTCGTTGGAGCACAGATCATCTCTATCTCGTAATGGTTATTGGTTGCAACAAAACCTTGTTTAGGCTCCTGTGCTCACGAATCACTACCTGGCGAAATTACCCCCAACTTGTGTTTTGACGGATTTTTGCGCGCCACAGCGCCATAATGTCCCTGGGTCTGATTATTACCTGACAGTATGCTCAATCATACGGACAACATTTTTCTTTTGTAAACTATATTAAAACGAAATGTTTTAACATTCCACAAAAGCTATGCTTGTAAGCATATTTGATCACGCCTTTACAGGTGTGTCTCGTTTTACCGAGAATATACTATTTATTTATTTATTTATTTATTTACATGGTCAACCAAACAATGCCTATGTGCCCTGCACTAGCAGTCCCCGCTGTGCCGGCCACGTGAAGAAAAGGAAACAGTCTTGTCAGTAAAGAAAAGGAAACAGAGGAGAAGACAAGCTTATCGAATATCGTAGGCAACATTAAGACGAACGTTATAATGATTAAAGAATTGTAGGCCGTAGTAGAGGAAGAAAAGTTTAAGACATGAAGGGGATGACTTTAAACTGCAGACCGAAAGTGTCAAGTCGATGCTCGCACTCTTTCACCGTCGGTGCCATCACGACGTCTGCAGGCAATGCGTTCCAATAAGCTATGACCCAACGCGATAACCGAAAAGCTGCCAAAACCCGGTCAGATCGGGGTTTGTACAACTTTAATGGGTGGCCACGAAGGGTTGGCACTCGAGTTGGGTGAAACAGTCTAGTCAAATCAGGACCAATCTGACCCAAGAATATACGATATGTGAGGACCAAGTCGCCCCGAAGCCGCCTGTAATACATGGAAAATATATCCAACTTACGTAGCCTTTCCGGGTACGTCAGCTTCTTTAATTCGTGCACCATTTTTGTTTCGGACCGCAGGACTTGTTCAACTGCCATTTTACCATGGAGCAGGCACGGAGGACAAGCCTGAACGCAATATTCCACGTGCGGCTTTACAATAGCTGAAAATAGTCTAACGAACACTTCGTTGGTCATGATCCCGAATGACCTGCGGATCATCTACAACATGCAACCTTTGCCATCAGCTGTCGTCTAGTGTTCACTGGACTTAAAGTCTGGTGAAAGATTGGAGCTGGACTCGCGGTATCTCGTTGCCACCAAGCAAAGAACAAGTCGGCGGGTCATTCGAACCAACGCCAAAGGTGAACATTTCGTTAAATTAACGGGCAACTGCCACAAAATTGACCAGTCCCAAGGTCTGTCCAGAGCGCTCCGTAGGGACAGTGGACCAATCGGATCGTCTACCGTGAACTATATATTCAAGTTATCCGCACACATTAGGGATGGCACACCCAATTCATCGGGTAGGTCATTAACGTATAAGGTGAAGAGAAGGGGGCCAAGGACTGAACCTTGCGGAACGCCACTGAGAACACATTGGGGAAGGACAGGCTTGAACCCACTCGCACACACATTTCCCTTCCGATCAGAAAAGCTGAAATCCATCGTAGAACTGGTCCAGAAATACCGTAGAAATTCAGCTTGTACAAAAGGCGCGAATGTGGAACGGTGTCAAAAGCTTTGGAAAAGTTAATAAACAGCACGTCCACTGCCTTCCCGCAATCAACGGCTTCGGCCCAGTGTTCACGAGCGGTTAACAAGTTAGTAAGGCAAGTATACCCCTTACGAAAGCCGTGCTGAGAAGGATTAAGCAACACAAACGCTTTCAAGTGTCCTTCAAGGGCGTCCCTCACGAGCTTTTCCAATAACTTGACCAGCACGCTCGTTAAACTGACCGGTCTATAGTTATCAGGGAGGTGCTTATCACCTTTCTAACAAATGGGACAAACAATAGCCTCCTTGCAGTCCTTGGGTAGAGAGCAGCCTCGTAGAGACTTCACAAAAGTTGCGTAATCGGAAGGCAAAGTTCATCAGCTAACTCGTACAACAGTTTGGGATGAAAAGCATCCCACCGGCAGCTTTATTGGGATTTAATTGCCTCAGAAGCCAGAGCACTTGAGCCTCCGTTATAGAAACCTCCTCTAAGTGGGAGCCCTCAGGAACTTTTGCCTGGAGACTGATATGCAACGGTTGTGACTCTCTAACTTAAACCCCAGCATACTGTTCGCCGAGCAAACAAGCTTTTCTGTAAACTGTGACAACAGCAGTGCCGTCAGGGCCAAACAACACTGGGATGCACGAGTGCATTTTGCTTCGCCTTTTGACATAAGCGAAGAAGCGTTTCGGGTTTGATGAGGCTATACGAGCAAGCTCTACTTCATGCTGTAGATGAGCACCTCGTAGATACTGCCTGCAGGCATTTTGATCCTCACGATAGCGCTCGAAGGTGCATAATGAAGAACCAGATAAGTAAGTACACCAACATCTGGCACGTCTGTTGAGTTGTTTGCGTTCAGCAGAATCAAACCAGGGTGGCTTTGCCCTAGTTTTATTCCTGCCTAAGGGGTTGAAACCTTCCTAGTATTTTTCGGCCACTACATAAATTAGTGACCTCGCCTTAATTTTTTGCGAACACGTATATTTTTTTATCTTAGTCATGTCTGACCAGACCCCATGTGTTTTTACTGACAATTCCGTCGAACTCTCGCTTCCTAACTTTGATAGTTCTAATCCACGTGTATGGTGTATTCAGGTAGAAGCTACTTTCCGATGTCGTAAGATCACTTCACAATCTTCCATGTTCTCTTACGTCGTCTCGCGTTTACCTGTCTCCATTGCATCTGAAGTCATTGGTATCCTTGATCCTATGTCTGTAGAAGCGCCGTATGATATGCTTAAAGCAGCTACCCTTAAACGCACCACTGCGTCTGATGACGCTCGTCTGCAACAGTTACTTTCCGGTGTCGAGCTTGGCGATCGCACCCCAGCTCAGCTTCTTAGACACATGCGTTCCCTAGTTGGCTCGTCGAAACTCAATGACTCCATACTTCGCCAACTTTGGACGAAATGCCTTCCGGCAAACATCACAGCGAGTTTATCCGTTCTTAGCGACGTTAGCACTCTGGAAAAGCTCGCAGAAGCTGCGGACAAAACGCACGAATGTTTCTTTAAGAATACTTTTAATCACGTAGCTGAGTCCACCACAGCTAGCTCATCGCATAGCACTACGCTTGATTCGATCAACGATAGAATCTCCCGTCTAGAACTCAGTATGTCTGCTATTCGACGTGAACGCACTCCTAACCGAGGAAGTCCACGTGGTCCGCGCCGCAGCACATCACGCTCACGTCAGCGGTCGTACTGTTACTTCCACCGTCGCTGCGGTAATGCAGCACGTAACTGTCGCCCGGGATGCTAATATCCGAAAGGAACTCCGATTTTGCAACCGGGGAACGCCGAAGCCAGCCAGTAATGGCGACGGCTGTCGCTGGCCAAATCCTCAGTCGCCTTCTGTACGTGTTCGACTCCACGACTAAATTTCATTTTTTGGTCGATACGGGCGCAGAAATCAGTGTTATACCACGTTCGTTGGAAAAACGTCCTCTGCAACAAGCCGGACTTACGTTACAGGCGGCTAACCAGACTAAGATCGTGACATACGGCCAGAAACTGTTACACCTAGGCCTTGGTTAACAACGCGAAGTTCCTTTTATCTTTCCCATTGCAGATGTCCAGAAACCCATAATTGGCATCGACTTCCTTAGCAAATTCGCCCTCATTGTCGACCTACGTTGCAGGAAGTTACGGGACGACAGCACTTCGCTCACTGTCCCTTGCCATCTCGCCCCAGTCACTTCCGTCGGACTTCGCGTACTCATGCCAGACCGTACGCCGTATTCTTCATTGTTTCAGCAATTCCCTTCTTTGGTCCATTCTAATACCGACTCTACCGAGCCTAAACACGAGGTTCGTCATCATATCGTCACCACAGGTCCACCCGTGTCAGCCAAACCGAGACGTCTTCCACCTGACAAGTTCCAGGCGGCTAAACGTGCATTCGAGCACATGATCAACCTCGGAATCATTCGCCCATTCAACAGTTGTTGGGCTTCCTCGCTTCATCTTGTACCCAAAAGGTCCGGTGATTGGCGTCCATGCGGTGATTACCGGGCACTTAAAGCCGTTACCATCCCCGACAGATACCCTATCCCCCATGTTCATTGTGATTGTCCGGAAAAGCCGTCTTTTCCAAGATTGACCTTGCGCGAGCGTACCATCAAATTCTAATTGCACCTGAAGACATTGCTAAAACGGCCGTTATCACACCTTTCGGTTTGTACGAGTTCATTCGTATGTCTTTTGGTCTTCGCAATGCGACACAGTCCTTCCAGCACTTTATGGACCAGGTCCTCTGTGGTCTAGACTGCTTTTGTCTACATCGACGATGTCCTAATAGAAAGTGCCACGCCAGAAGAGCACTTGAATCACCTTTGACTCAGACCATGCTCTGGTGTACACGAAAATCTGTATGTGTTTTGGAGGATCCCGAAACACGAAGCACCGCATGCTTGATGTAAACAGATTAACTGATCCCTGTCCAGGCGAGCTATCAGTCTTCATTGGCATATGCACTCAGTTGCAATCCACCGCAGAAGTGGAACAACACTGGACTTGTATACGGAAGGCAGCGCCCATTTCCGGACCGTCATGATGCGGCCTAACGCGACGCCCCTTGAAGGTTTGGATCTCTGCTCGTTCTCTGGAGCTGTTCGAACGCCGCAAAGATATCCCAGCGGAATCAGATTGCAACGAGCGGCGCCGTTCTGCCAACCGGCTGCTCAAGCAAAGCCTACGCAAGAATCGCGAGACATGGTGGTCTGAGCGTGCTTTAGAGATGGAGACCGTTGCCCTCTCTGGCAACGCTAGCAGGCTTTTCCAACTCATTCGGTCCACTGGCCTCAGGAAGCCTGGTGTCAGTGAGGGCATTTGTGAGGTGGATGAGTCTCCGATCACCAACCAACAGAGGCGTATGGACCGCTGGGCAGAGCACTTTCACTCGCAGTTTAACTGGCCTCCACCGTCCACCAGTACATGCAGTACACGTTGTTGTCCACCCTGGGTCGTCCCTCTGAACCCACCCAGCAAAGCGGAAGTCTGCCTCGAGATTCGACGCTTGAAGCGCTTCAGGGCTGCTGGCTTAGACGGACTTCCTCCGGAACTATTCAAGTACGGCGGTGTGGCGATCATTAACCAGCTGACAGCGCCGTTCGCAAAAATTTGGCATGAAGAAAAAGTGCCCTCCACTTGAGGAGAATCAGTTATTGTCCCGATTTTCAAGAAAGGCGCTCGCAATTCATGTGCAAAGCATCACGGGATCAGTCTTATTTCGGTTGTCTCTAAGCTATTGGCATCCATTCTGCTCCGCCGGCTATCCCCAGTCCGTGCATCATACTACCGTGAAGAACAAGCTGGTTTCCGTCCTTGCCGCGGATGCGTGGATCAAATCATCACGCTCCGCCAGCTCCTCGAACATCGCCACATTTATCACAGGCTCACTATCATTGCATTTCTAGACATACGTATCGCTTTTGACTACGTTGATCGACCGGCTTTATGGCGTTGCTTATTAAAGAACGGGGTGCCAGAGAAATATACCGCCATCTTACGAGCACTTTATCTTCATACATCCGGCAGAGTAAGGGTCTATGGAAAGCTTTCCTCGCAATTCGCTGTCAATAGCGGTGTGCGACAGGGCTGCCCTATGTCCCCATTCCTCTTCAACTTCGCAATCGAAGACGTTGTGTCAAATGCTCTAGAAGGTTTCCAACATTTTGGCTTAGAGCTTCTACCGGGTAAGCGCGCGACCGACTTAGATTATGCTGATGATATCGCCTTACTTGGTGACGATCCTCAGAGTATGCAACTCATTCTGGATCGTTTGGCGGTTGAAGCATCTAAGTATGGCATGAGCTTTGCCCCATCGAGGTGTAAATTACTGCTCAAGGATTGGCTTTTACCTACTCCCGTACTCACTCTCAAAGGTGCACAACTTGAACAGGTAGATAGTTTCGTCTACCTTGGGAGCTGTGTTTCTGCTGACGGCACTATCAGCAAAGAAGTTTCTCTTCGTATCGCTAAAGCTCGATCAGCATGTGTCAATCTGAGGCATTTGTGGCGTCGTCGCGACGTCTCATTCTCACTAAAGGGCCGCGTTTACAGCGCATCAGTTTGCTCAGTATTGTTGTATGGGTGCGAGTCCTGGCCGATTCGCATGGAAGACATGCGTTGTCCTTCTGCGTTTGATAACGGTTGCTTAAGGAGGATCACTCGTGTTTGGTGGCAGCATCAAGTTAATAGTAATGACGTTCGACGTCGCATCTTGTGGAATGCAAGTATTTCCTTCAACAAACTGGTTTCGTTACGCCAGTTAAGATGGCTCGGTCACGTCCTACGCATCGCACCTGAGCGTCTACTGCGTCGCGCTCTAGCCGCTCATCAAGGACCTGGCTGTAGGCGACCGCGTGGTGGTCAGCCTTCCACTTGGCGGCAGCCCATGAAATCGCTGATGTCGTGTCTAGCCGCTGTTGGATCCGTACGTCTTCCAGGGTGGGGACCCAAAGATGGGGAGTGCCAATGACTTAGCATTCTTGAAAATATGGCCCGCAACCGGAATCAGTGGAAGAATTGTGTACAGTATTGTATTGATTCACACGTTTAATACTGCAAAGATTAAAATGACAAAAAAGAACAAAAGCAGCGTGTGAAAAACAAACTAAAAGTGTTTTGTTCTCCTTTTTATCAAAATGTTCCATTCTTCCTTGCGGCATATTAGTTGAAGTGTGTTGCTCACCTTCAACTAGCGTGTCACGATGGTTATGACGCGCTTAATCTTGCTTATCTGCAGATCTCCATGGTTTCATGCTGGCTCTATGTCTAGTTAATAGACTGTTGAGATTACTACTACTACTACTACTACTACTTCGAACGCTTCGATCAGCACGGGATAACCATTAATCCTGATAAATGTCTATTTGGTCAATCTAACGTCGATTTTCTTGGTCACAAAATTGATAGCAAAGGCATTAGTCCCATCCCTGAGAAAACCCAGGCAATCGTGGACTATCCACTGCCCCAATCCGTTGAAAACCTGCGCCGATTCCTTTGCATGGTTAATTATTACGGAAGATTTATTGACAATTGTGCTGCCGTTCTTCAGCCATTGACTGATTTACTTAAAGGTAATCCAAAGAGGTTGATAATGACACCAGAAGCCGAAACAGCATTTGTTGCCATCAAGCAGAAGTTGAGCCAGGTAACTTCCCTTAGCTACTTGGACACCGACGAGCAAGCTACTCTCGTTCTCAAGACTGATGCCTTACAATCCGCTGCCGGTGCTGTACTAGAGCAACTAATCAGCAATGAGATGCAGCCACTGTCTTTCTTTTTTCGGAAGCTACAGCCAGCACAAGCGAGATATAGTACTTTCGGTAGCGAACTACTTGCGATCTACTTGGCCGTGAAACACTTTCGTCACGTCCTTGAAGGAGGTTTTGTAATTCTAATTGACCACAAGCCTTTGGTCTACGCTTTTCGTGCCGCTTCCGACCGCTATTCTCCGAGAGAGAGACGACACCTGGATCACCTCTCACAATCCTGTGTCGATATTCGCTACCTCGACGGTCCAAATAATGTTGTCGCTGATGCACTTTCACGTGCTCACATACATCAACTGTCGTCCTCTTCAATAGATCTTGAGGGAAAGACTGTTGCCCAGAACAACGATCCTGAATTCGCTCAGCTTCGATCGAGTACTACATTGAAATTCTTACAAGTACCAATTTTTAACTCAGACGTAAGGATTCACTGCCATGTCTCCACCGGCAAGCCAAGACCGTTTGTTCCGCAGTCTTACCAGCGAACCGTCTTTGACCATTTTCATGGACTATCGCATCCTAGCATTCGATCCACTGTGAAGTTGGTTACTGGTCGTTTCATCTGGCCTAGTATGCGCTCCGATATCCGTCAATGGGCTAAACACTGTCTTAGCTGCCAGAGCAGCAAAGTACACAGACACACCATCTCTGCCCCCGAACATTCTCATTACCTGAGGCGCGTTTTAGACATTTCTACCCAGACATAGCCGGACCGCTTCCTCCATCGAACAATTTCACTTTCATTTTGACTTGGGTTGACCGTTTTACTCGTTGGCCGCATGCCATTCCTTTACGTGACATATCTTCAGAATCTGTTGCCCGTGCTTTTTTCGACCCATGGATTTCCTTCTTCGGTGTACCGTCTACGATCACTACAGATCGAGGATCTCAGTTTAGCTCCACCTTGTTCCGTGACTATAATCGTCTGTTGGGTTGTACCCACATTCGGATAACTGCTTATTATCTCGTTTCGAATGGCCTTGTCGAGCGTTTCCATCGACAGCTTAAAGCCGCCATCACAGCTAATTCACCTGACCCACATTGGTCTGAACGCATTCCAGCCGTAATACACTCAAAGAGGATATTGGATGCCGCCCTGCCGAACTCGTCTTTCGCAACGCTCTCAGACTTCTAGGTGAGATGATTTTGGAGTCCCGAGTCATTTGTGTGATGGATCTGTAGCAACCCAAAAGATAATTCTTGCTTTTTGTACACTTTTATTACTCAGTCATACAATATTGATTTTTGTTTTAATGCCGACTCTACGGTCATTATGAACTGCATCCGGCTCACCACGTTTCGCCACGGTGAGTTCCGGCACTGACGTACGCTCTCGTCGCTTCATTCGTTTTTCGTTCGATTGTAGCCTTCCGCGAATACAATCCGTTGTGTCCGTCTTTCTGGTTTTCTGGCGTCCATACCAGAGCGAGAACACACTCGGACTAGTATAGACTAGTCCTACAAATTGGTGACCCCGATTCGCACGCGCGAATCTTCAAATTTTTTGACCGTTTCGTTTTCGGTGTGTTCATTCCGAGTTGTTTTTCCCTAATCCCTGGTGGATTATTTTCCGTCCATTTTGTTTTTAAAACCATTCGTGTTATTCATCTACTATGTCTGACGCCGATGTGAAACCCGGAACAAGCGGCAGCGTGAGTTTGCTCACCTTGGCTTTTCCGGATTTTATGGCACACAAGCCCAACGTCTGGTTTGCCATTTTTGAGTTAGAGTTAGAGAACCCAGGGATCTCTGCCGACCAAGCTAAATACAACCAACTCGTCCCACGCCTTCCGCAACAGGTGGTGACACTGGTTGAAGACGTACTGCTTCATCCACCCAAAGACGGTAAATATGAAGCAATGAAGCAGTTGATCCTAAAGGAGTCGCAACCCAGCGCTCGTGCTCGATTAGAGCAACTCTTTTATAGCACTAAGCTAGGCGATCGCAAGCCTTCGGTTTTGCTCCGCAATATTCAGCAGATTGCTGGCCCTTCGTACATGAGTGAAGAAGCATTAAAAGAACTGTGGCTCTCACGCCTACCTGATCCTCTTCCTTTAATGCTCGTAGCATATATCCAAATAGATCACTCAAAGAGTTGGCAATAACCGCGGACGCAGCCTTTGAGAGAATCCCTGAACACATGATGGCACCCAGCAGAATTTTCGCCACATTAGTGGATAAAGACTTGCATGCAAAAGCGCCCGCGCAAGCAGACCCTAGAGACGAAGAGATAGCCGCGCTTCGCCGTGAATTAGCAACCGTGCAGTTAGAAAGACAAGGCTTCCCAAGACTGCACGCTGACCACGAAATTGCCGCCGTTTGTCACGGTGCCTATCAGCCCCGACCCTTACCGTACAGATGCAGGTCACCGCACAGGCACACTCCATCAACCCCTCGCAGCCGAACCCGAAGTGCCAATTTAATGGATGATTTGTGTTGGTATCATCGTTAGTATGGTGATAACGCTCGACGTTGCCGTTCACCCTATGCCAAGCGTGGGGTAGTGGCACAGGGAAACCAGTTCGCCGGCACGTGAATGCGGCCCACGCGTCCGGCAGCGACAAAACAGGCCGTCTGTTTCACGCCAAGGATAGGCGCTCCCGCCTCACTTTCCTTATGGACACAGGAGCCGAAGTGAGCGTTATCCCTGCCAGCGCGCATGACAAGCATACGAAGCCCACGTACAGTCTACGGGCAGCCAACGGCTCACCGATAGCTTCATACGGTCAGCGCATGATGAACCTAGATTTAAATCTCCCCAGAGACTTTCACTCGGTTTTCACGGTTGCGTCAGTACCTTTCGCAAATATCGGCATCGATTTTCTTCGGCATTTCGGATTGCTTGTCGACGCGGGTCGCAACAGAATTTTAGATGATCATATGAAACTAGGGGTTGATGGTGTCCTTTCAGATGCCCCGATAATCAGCCCTGTATTTCGGATCGCAGACGCGCCGTCCGACTACTTGAGCCTCCTCTCCGAGCATCCGCGACTGGTTCGACCGGCTGCAGAGCTTCCACCGGTCACGACAGAGGTCGCTCACCACATAGTTACGCGCGGTCAACCAGTTAGCGCACGACCAAGACGGCTGCTCCAGACAAACTGCGGGCAGCACGAGCCGAATTTGACAATAGGCTTCAACTTGGTGTCGTCAGACCGTCCAACAGCCCATGGGCGTCGCCTCTGCACATGGTCCCGAAGAAGGTCGTGGGGGACTGGCGTCCTTGCGGCGACTACCGATCCTTGAATACGGTGTCCACGTCCGATTGCTATCCGATCCCACACATAGTGGATCTCACCGCCAGTCTGGCAGGTAAAATGTATCTTCAGCAAAATCGACTTGGTACGCGCATACAACCAAATTCCGGTAGCCGAAGCGGACATCGCTAAAGCTGCCGTGACGACTCCATTTGGTTTGTTCGAGTTTCTGCGCATGCCTTTCGGTCTAAAGAATGCCGCGCAAACCTTTCAGCGTTTTATCGACCAAGTTTGTCGCGGCTTAGACTTCGCTTACGCGTATCTCGATGACATTAATCGCAAGCTCTTCACGAGAAGAGCATATGCGCAATCTACGAACACTATTTGATCGTTTACCTCAACACGGGGTGACGATCAACGCAGAAAAGTGTTCGTTTGGGGTCGATTCAGTTAATTTCCTGGGCCATCGTAGCCCTTCTACAGGCATTGTGCCACTGCAGGATAAAATTCAAGCCATCATCGACTACTCCGAGCCTCATTCCTTCAAACAGCTCAGGCGTTTTGATGGCCTTGTTAACTTTTATCGACGATTTATACCCAACTGCGTCTCTCTGATGCAACCCCTCATGGATCTTCTCCGAGGGAAACGCAAGAAGTTCGAATTCCCTGCCGCAGCACACTGCTTTTAAATAAATGAATAAATATTTTATTCTCGACTATGCGAGGCACGCCAATTGAGGCATGATCGCTGAAAGAGGCTATCGCCAACATAGCTTCTATAGCGAATCACGATCCGGCCGCCCCACTGTCCCTCAGTACTGACGCCTCGGACGTGACAGTCGGCGCTGTTTTGCAGCAATGCCTAGCCGACACGTGGCAACCCTTAGCCTTATACTCCAAACGCCTAAAACCTACCGAATCTCGCTACAGCACGTTCGGTAGAGAACTACTAGCCGTATATCTAGCGATACGTCACTTTCGACACATGCTAGAAGGCCGCTCCTTTGTCGTCTTCACCGACCACAAACCCCGACTTACGTGCTCGGTTCGACTACAGACCGATACTCTCCTAGAGAGTCGCGCCACCTTGACTATATCGCTCAGTTTACGACCGATATACGGCATGTCTCAGGTGTGCACAACGCCGTCGCCGATGCACTTTCCCGCATCCAAGCTATCCCCGCTGACTCCGGCACTGCTATCGACTTGGCAGCCATGGCCACAGCACAACTCAACGATCCTGCGCTTGATCTACTACGCAGGTCTCCCGCATTGGATATACGACCCGTTCCGCTGACCTCATCAGACGGAACGATCCTCTGCGATTTATCTCTGGGCACGCTGCGCCCAGTTGTCCCACGCGGGTTTCGGCAGACCGTGTTCGAGATGTCGCACGGCTTGTCTCATCCAGGCGTTCGTGCATCGGTTAAACCCGTGACCGCACGATTCGTTTGGCGCAGTGTGACTCGGGTCGTCCGTACCTGGGCAGCTGCTTGCCTTCCGTGTCAACGCGCGAAGGTGCACAAGCACACGAGAAGCCCACTCGGCACGTTTCCGACGCCAGACGCACATTTTCATCACGTGCACGTCGACCTCGTAAGTCCTCTGCTGCCTTCCAAACGCTCTGTATACCTACTGACCTGCATCGATCAAATTCCTAGATGGCCTGAGGCCGTCCCCATCCCAAATTGCTTCTCGGAAACGGTAGCGAAAGCTTTTATGGAGCGCTGGGTTGCTCAATACAGCTGTCCCGCCATCGTGACCACCGACCGAGGGTCACATTTCTCGTCGACATTTACCATCTTGCTTAGGGATTTAGGCTGTCGCCACGTCCAGACGACGGCGTATCATCCGGCCGCTAACGGCATGGTGGAGCGTTTTCACCGCCAGTTGAAGGCAGCGCTACGTGCGCACGCAGATCCTTCATGGTCTGAAACGCTTCCCCTCGTTCTCCTAGGCTTAAGAAACACGGTTAAAACCGACTTCAACGCCACACCAGCGCAGCTTGTCTACGGTTGCACGCTGCGGTTGCCCGGACAGCTGGTAGCACCAGTCCCATGTACTTCCACTTTTGACTACGGAAGTTACACTGATCGATTGGCTCACCAGATGCGTGAGCTACGTCCACCCGCTCCTCGATCGCAGAAGATACCCGTGTACGTGCCCGAGAAGCTGTCTACGTGTTCACACGTCCTTCTTCGCGCAGACGGTGTTCGACAGCTTCTTCAGTCGCCGTACATAGGACCCTTCAAGGTGCTGCATCGTGCGAGTAAGGCGTACATTATGGACCGCGGTGGTCGACACGAAGTCGTCACCATCGACCGTCTGAAACCCGCCTTTATGGAAGAAACTACCTCGCCTACTTCGTCTAGTAGTGCCTCGTGCGACGTCACAACTCACCGTACCAGTTTTCCGCATGCTAATGAAGTCCAACCAGACCACGATCACGGTCTGCAAGCTTCAGCATTCCCGACATCACCCGAACCTAGTCCGCCGCCTCCCACGACCAATCGCCGTGGTCGGGAGGTACTTAATCCCGTTCGCTTCTCCGACTATGTACAGTGTAAATACGTTTAACTTTGTACATATTGTATATATTCGCCCCATTTTTGGTCGATTAACGTTTTGAAAACAAACAAAAATATCAAAAACCTCCGAAAAACCTTTTTCGAAAAAATATTCAAAAACCAAAAAATATTTAAACACGCAGATCATTCGTTTGTTCTTTTTGGCGTTTTCTGCGCGCGTTTTCTTATTTTCTCGTCTCTACACGACCCAACCCTCCCCTTCGATCGACTGGCCCACACGGGGAATGTTTGCGAGGACCCTGACGCGAACACTGGTCGTTTCTCCGCGGGACGAGTGTCGTTTCTCCGCGGGACGAACGTCGCTGCTTCGCGGGACGAATGTCGCTTCGCCGCGAGACGAGGGTCGCATCTCCGTTGGACTATAGTCGTTTTCTTCGTGGGACGAGGGTCGTTTTGGCACGGGGCGGGGTTGCGGAGGGGGAGAGACCACTCCCAAGCGCACCATTTGGCAGCAGCGGAGGTTGAGGTCCTGTCGGCCTTTTTCTGGACTAGCCAATTTTTTGTTGTCCGACAAGCCCGCTCCAACGGCTCGCCGAAATGCACCCTGACCTGCAATCAATAAATAATAAAGATCGGACGGCACAGCGGATACAAATTTTCGGCTACATTTTGTTCCGAACTCGCGCAGACACTTCCTTGTATACCAGAACCTTTTACGAACTTGGATCAACAACCACTTGATTTCGAAGGCGTTTTAGTTCAGCCTAGTAGGAGGGGAGCTCTGTAGCAACCCAAAAGATATTTCTTGTTTTTTGTACACTTTTATTACTCAGTCATACAATATTGATTTTTGTTTTAATGCCGACTCTACGGTCATTATGAACTGCATCCGGCTCACCACGTTTCGCCACGGTGAGTTCCGGCACTGACGTACGCTCTCGTCGCTTCATTCGTTTTTCGTTCGATTGTAGCCTTCCGCGAATACAATCCGTTGTGTCCGTCTTTCTGGTTTTCTGGCGTCCATACCAGAGCGAGAACACTCTCGGACTAGTATAGACTAGTCCTACAGATCCTGGGTCCTACGCCTAACGTCTTAAACAACACTTCCGAACAATTCGACCTACGTCTACTCACTTTGTAGCGACTTGGATATTCCACCGTATGACTGTGAAAACTATTTTAAAATATTCAAATTATAGCTTTCTTATGTATTAGGGAACTATTCGGTTTGCCTGTTGGAACTTTGCATCCGTTTGGCCCGAAGCCGTTCCCATCCCTGGCGTAGCTGCGGAAACCGTAACACGCGCTTTGGTCTACCGCTGGGTCATTTCACACGGCTGCCCAGCCACAGTGACTACAAACCGCGGTCCACCATTCGAATCTACGAACTTTAACGATCTCCTTAAGCTCATTGAATGTCAAGGCATTCGCACGACCGCCTACCATCCGCAAGCGAACGGCATTATGGAACGTTTCCACCAACAGTTTAAAGCCTCACTTAGCGCCGCCAATGCGCTGAGTTGGACCGAGGTGCTGCCTATGATCCTCCTTGGGATCCGATCAGCCCTAAAGGCCGATCTACGTACGTCTAGCGTCGAGTTAGCACTTGGACAACCACTGCGTTTACCTGGCGATTTCTTCTCCGTTAGTCCCAGAATTACCCGTTACGACGCAAATTATGCACGTCAGCTAGCCACGAGCATGCGTCAGTACAAGCTTCCCGACGTTAGAGAACAACAACGTAAATCTTTTATTCCACAAGACCTGCAGCATTTTCCGTTCGTTTTTCTCCGCCTCAATGGTCTCCGAAGACCACTGGAGCGACCTTACGAAGGTCCTTTCAAGGTCCTGCAGCGTAAGGACCGCGTTTTTATCATCGACCGTCACGGCAAACGAGAAGCCGTTACGATTGACCGTCTCAAGGTTGCCCATGTAAAACCTGAGCTCGATGAAGACCCTTGCTCGTCTTCTGAATAATCAACCCAGCCTATGATGCGAGACTCGCATGCTTCCAACATCCCTGAACCCAAGCATCACGTTCCAACCAAGCCTTCCACTTCAGCTCCGCCGTTTCCCATCGAACCAATCGCCACTTCTTCAGCAGTTCCTCCAATTTTGCGATCCGATAGGATGTCCAAGACGACGCCTTCCTCTGATTCGCACAAATCGACTAGGTCGGGTAGGCGCGTTCATTGGCCAGCGCGATTAAGGGATTAGTGTTTCTTACACTTTCCCTATTGTTTTCCCTTTCGCTTTTGTCCAACAACGTACGTAAACTCAAAAAATCGGCCAAAGCTTTTGAAAACGTTAATAAAAACGGACAAAACTTTTAGAAAACCCAAAAGAACGCAAAACGTTTTAAGAACCAAATAGGGACAAGTTTTGAAAACACATGAAAGGATTTACGTTTCGCTTGAGGTCTACCTCATCCGTTAAGTGTCACTCTTATGTTTGCCCTCGCCTTCACCGTCACTACCATTGTTTCCGTTTATCTTCCATGTATGAACCGGAGGAGATGCCGAGTCTGAAGCGAACATTTGACCTTCACGAACATTTAACGCTTACGAACTTCCCCCATTTTGTGCTTTTGGCACCGTTACGGAGGACACGGGTGGGAGCCCGCTAGGGTCCGATCGCCTGGTTCTCCTCCAGCAGCTGCAGCAGGTTTCACGACCTGGTCTCGCAGAAGGCTGGCCCGCGACGGACAGTCCTCACGTAGATCGAAGGGTCACACACGGTTTCCTTTCTAGTAGGGGGCTGTGTAGGGACCTGGAGATTCCCCTTATGACTGTGTAAACTATTCTAAAATATTTAAATTATAGCTTTCTTATGTATTAGGGAACTATTCGGTTTGCCTGTTGGAACGCTGTTCCCGTTTGTTGGAAACACGAACACGATCTCCGCCTTTGGCCAGCGACTCGACTGCAAACGACGCTCTGTCAACGCACTCGACGCCAACGACATTCGCCCTAGCTAGCCCCCTCTGGGCGCCCTATTTTTAGCATTAGCTAACGCTTCTCCCGTCCAATAAACTTCTTCCTTAGCTTACTCTTTTGTCCTCTACTCATTGCTTTTGGGTTGGCCGTTCAGTCGCGTACCGGATATAGCGCACGAGCAACGCGCTATTGCTTCACTGCCCGCGAACAACCAATTCATCCGGACTTACACACTTGTCCTTTTTTTCATTCGTATCGATACAGTTCGCAAGCCGCTGACACCCCTTATTAAGGTCCTTTCAAAGTATTGTCAAGGAAACCTAAGTAATTCATACTGGAAACGAATGGATCGAAAGAATCTGTGAGTATTGACCGTCTTAAACTTGCTTATGTCGAGCCTGCCGTTACTTTGACTGATCCCAAGTTGTTGCCCCCTGTTGGTCAACCGACTGATTCCAATGCTCCAAAACCTTCATGCGCTCGCTCAACGAATGATCCCAAGCACACACGTTTAGGACATTCTGTGTCTTTCACCTCCAAACTAGCTGAGTTTGTTCCGTAGATAGCTATATCGAGCGTTACCTTACCAGTTCACGCTCGACGGGGGCAGTTATGTAGTGGTTATTAATCTTTCACATTTTGTCTTTCTTGTCATCAATTTTATCATGACATCTTTTGTACAGTTTGTTTGAATTAATGATTACAATATATAATTATTCGTGCCTCGCGCTTCGTCGTGCTGATTTCTGACTGTGCTGCCTCTGCGTGCGTACGGTGCCTTCCAGTCTGCTTGCAAATTGGATAGTATATTCGGAAGTACTATCGCACGTCTATTTCCATTGTGCTCTGCGTGTGCCACAGGTATATCACAACCTACGACTCGAACTCAAATGTGCTTAGACTGTGAGTTGACTCTTTCCAACATTTTGCCTTTTACTAAGGAGTTGAAACCTTCCTAGTATTTTTTGGCCACTACAATGGATCTAAAAGAAAAACACCCGAAAACATCCTGGTCCATCAATTAAATGCCGACGTTCCTTACATTTGCTGTCCCAGCTACGTCAGTTACGTGAAGTAAGTAAGAGAGGAATAGCGAAGATAAGAGAATAGGGGAAAGCAGTTAAAAGAAAAGAATAATGGCAATGGCGAGGAAAGGTAAATAATAGAATCGAAGTATGAAGTTGGGCATTTGTCAAGAAAAAGGAAAGGTTTCGTATTGCCACCCGAGAGCGTCTAGTTGACGCTTAAACCCCTTAAGCGTAGCTTCCTTGACAACATTTTCTGGAAGCAGGTTCCAGCGCTGGATGACTCGACGTGATAACCGTGTCTCCGCTCTAACTCGATCGGACCGCGGTTTGTCCAACTTCATACGATGCCTGCGGAGACCAGATAATCTAGCAGGACTAGATAGCATGGACAAATCAGGGCTAACCTTCCCAGTCAAAATACGGTAGGTTAGGACTAGGTCCCCACTAATCCTTTGATAGTGCATTGAGTGCATCCCCAAACTAAGTAAGCGCTCGGGATACGTTTGCCCTCGTATTCCCTTGACCAACCTAGTACCGACGCGCAACACCTTTTCTAGTGCCATTTTGTCCCGGACAAGACACGGTGAACAGACCTGGAGGCAATATTCTAGGTGGGGTCGCACGAACGCTGAGAAGAGCTTCACAAACAAATCAGCGGTTAGGGTCCTAGAAGAACGACGGATGCACCACAACACCCGGAACCCCTTACTAGCCGCCTTCTTCCAGTTGTCTCCAGAGTGTAATGTGGAACAGTGGACGACACCTAGATCAACCTGATGAGTCACGTGAAGAAGTTCGCTCCCAGCGAGCGCATAACTTGTGGAGGAAGGCGACGCTTCGATACGCGGCACTGAACCCTTTGCCCGGTTTATGCGCAGCAACCACAAGACAGGCCATTCCCAGAGTCTATCCAGAGCCCGTTGAATAGCCACAGGACCTCCAGGGATATCAACAATATTCCAGAGCTTTAGCTCATCTGCAAATAAGGGCGGTGGTACCTCAAGCTCCTCCGGCAAGTCAATCAAGTAGACAGAAATAAGCAGCGGACCTAGGACAGAGCCTTGCGGAACGCCGCTAAGTACAGATTGTCGAAACGAAAGACTGCTTCCCACACGAATACACTTTTCCCGTCCATCCAGAAAAGCTGACACCCACTGGACAGCGTGACCAGCTATTTCATACGACCTTAATTTCAGTGAGAGTCGCGAATGGGGGACAATTCCAAGACCTTGGCGAAGTCGGTGATCACCACATCCACCGCATGTCTACTGTCTACGGCTTCAGCCCAGCACTCAGGAGCTACCAGCAAGTTCGTCTGACACGAAAATCCTTTGCGAAAACCATGTTGCTGGACACAAAGCAGGTTAAACCTATTTAAATGGTTCTCTACTGTATCTCGTACTGAATTTTCAAGTAACTAAACGACCACGCTAGTCAAGCTGACAGGCCTGTAATTAGCCGGTAGGTCGTTGGCACCGCACTTGAAAATCGGGCAGACAACAGCCTCCTTCCATTCGGTAGGCAAGATACAGCAGTTGAGTGGCTTCTGAAACACACAAGTCAGTGGTCCACTGAGTTCCCCTGCCAATTCGTGCAACAATTTTGGATGAACAGAATCTGGCCCAGAAGCCTTAGTTGGGTTTACCTACTTAGCAACCGGAGTACTTGGGACTCCGTTACAGGAATTTCACCCAGACAACAGTCCTCAGGGACTCTTGGAGATAACTCTTTACATGGCATATTTGTCTCGCGGACAAAGACGCTTGAGTACTGCTTACCAAGCAAGCATGCCTTGGCATAGTCGCTATAGGCATGTGTCCCATCTCCTCGATGCAATGGTGGAATGGGCGAGTTTGCACCACATCGTCGTTTAACGCAAGCGAAGAATCTCTTGGGATTTTTCGAAGCAGTATTAGCTAAGCCCTTTTCATACTGAAGCCGGGCCAACCTAAGATGTAGCTTGCACTCATTTCGAACCAACCGATGCTTTTCAAACGTGCTGTTCGACGGAGCTGTTCGGTAAGCTCGCCAGCATCTAGACCGCTGCTTTAGCAGGCCCTTCCCCGCGGAATCTATCCACGGAGGCTGCGCTCTCGATTCCCTTCTTTTTACCAGTGGGATGTGAGGTGCAGAAATGTCGACGAGATGAGCCTTAAGCTTCCCAGGCTATGTGAACAGTGTCGGTCTCAGATATCACACAGGGCGTTGCCCTAGCTTTATCCCATCGCCTGGAAGTCCGCGACCCAAATGTTCGGATACCAACTGGTATTAGCTTGGCAAGGCTTGATAACAGCACGCTGGAAAGACAAGCAAACGTGATCGCTAGCGCCAAGAGGCGAGTCGTATTTAATGGCATTTACAAAGTCAAGTGACTTGGCAAAACCAAGATCTAAAATGGACGGCTGCTGATTGCTCATGTACCCAGTGTGGAGGTCCACGAGCTGGTGTAGTGGTGCCTGCAGCGTTAATTCCGGCAGCTCTGCACCCAACGATTTCAGAGCCGAACTGCAAGATAGATCACCCCAACAACCCTCTGGAAGGTTGAAGTCCCGCAGTACCAGACACTTGTGCGCAGAATCAGTGCGTATAAAATAATTCCATTGGAGGTGCGCATGGGGCTTCTATACACTAACACGACCGTAACCTGAACCGAGGAAGCGCAAATCAAGATTGTGAGAGACGCAACAGATTTGTCGAGAGACTGAAAAACGCTGGTCCTCAATACCTCGATGTGCTAATTCACATAAGGAGCTACACCACCCCTGTATCCGTCTGGTGATTCCCCGTTTTGCCTGTGTAAAATTCTAACTAAAATTATTTCATTATACACCTACGCAACCGGTGTGGTTTGTTGAACTGATAGCTGAGTTCGAATGCTTGACTTGCTCATCGCCACTTTGCTGGGCGCTCGTTTCAGTTGCAAGTCGCGACCGTCCTATGTGCTGTGCATGATCCGTTCCTCTAGCTAGAGCGTCAACGGTGTCGTTCCTTTATAGCTAGATAACAGGGAAGCTTTCACTGTACCAATAAAAGTTTCCCTGCAACATGATTTGTCTTTTCGAAGCGCTCTCCTAGATCCCGGTACAGGCGACACACTAAATTGGGGACCCCGACTCCGAAACCATCTCAGCGCCGGATATTTCGAACTTTTCTTCGGTGAGCTCGTTTCTTTTATTTTTCATATTTTGCAGTTTTGTTTGCATACGGTAACCTAGTTTTGCGTCATTTTTAGCCATGGATTCTGTAGACCCTAAGTTAGAGCAGCTGTTAAGCGTTATATCTCTCTCTGTGCCACGTTTTGGGACATGGATCCTCTTTGTGGTTCGCTATTCTTGAGGCTGAGTTTTACAACCACAGAATCACTTCCGACTACGCAAAGTATAGCAAGCTCCTGTCCTATCTTCCCAAGGAGAAATCAATGCAGGTTCGAGACTTTTTCATTTCTCAGACCGGAAACCGCTATGAGGCTCTCAAGGAGGCCATGGTTAAGCGTGGCATGCTCTCTGAGAAAGTCCGCCTGCAGCAGCTTTTCAGGGATCTGCAGCTGGGCGACAAACTGCCATCAACCTTGCTACGAGAGCTAAAGCAACTCCTTGGTTCCTCAACCATGGACGAGACTTTACTTCGCGGACTATGGCTACAACGGCTACCGTAAAACACGCAAGTATTCTCGCTAGAGTGAGCTCCGTTTCGCTCACTCAACTAGCAGATTTGGCGGATCATGTTGTTGAGCGATCACAGCCAGAAGCCACACCAGCAAGATCCATACGGTCGCGCCCCAGGACACTTCTACTGTAGAGGCGGGGTGGACTTCGACAAAACGGAACAGCAGAAAACGACAAGCGCAAGAAAGAGTATACGACAGAGGCACCGGAGTCAGTCAGCATTACGCAAGCCCTACCGGACGAGTGGAAAAGGGACCGCAAGCGACGAGGGGAAGAAAGTCTGCTCCCGGAAGATCTCAAACGAAATTGGAGGTGAGGCCAAGAATTCGGACAAAGACGCCGATTGTTATGCCCCAAGGAGTGACTCCAAGCCGAGTGACGCCTGGGAGATCAAGCAAATCGAGAGCCTTCGAACAGATCCAGGCTGGTCGGAAAGTGACGTAAAGGATGGAGTTACCAAGCAAAACAGGCAAAGCTGAGTTGCCAAATGGTCGCCAATTGGCGGGCGAAGGTGCCCATCGACCGCATCGCATTTCTGGTGCGTTGTGTTGTGGAAATGTGACTATATGTGTGTGCGCATGAGCGCGTGTGAGACGGCTCGTGACATGCAATACAGATCGTGCTTTATTGCCCCGTCGTTCTTGCAGCATTGGTGCCACCACCCACCCACCAACCCAAACCCCCCATCCAATCCACCATCCACGCGCACAGCCCACCAGACTAACACACCACAACATCCCACCCACTACCAAAACCACAAAAACAGCCAACACCCACCCCAAACTATGCTCTATCTTTTTTTGCTGCATAGTTGCCGGCTGGTAGCTTACCGGAACGATGCCCATCCGTTGCTGGTAGCTCAGCTGACTTGCACCTGTTGCATATTTTCTCCTTTTTTCTTCTATGTATTGCTGCACACTAGCTAAGGTGTTTCCCACCTCGGTAGAAGCTCAAAGCCAAAACTGTGGGAATCTGCTACAGCTCTGGACAGAACATCTTCGACTACAAAGTTTAAAGGGAACGGGGACATAGAGCAGCCCCGTCGTACAGCGCTATTGACAGGGAATGGCGAGGAAAGCTTGGTGTCAATATACTTCTCTTGCATACCATTCTTAAGCAAACAAGGCCATAAAGCAGGTCGATCAACTGAGTCGAAAGGCATCAGGAGTATTCCGCTGCGCATTACTGACGCTTTGCCACCGCGCAACCAACACCAGTCGCACGTGGGCTAATGACACTGCGAGGGTCGGCCGGTCCCTACGCAGGGCTAAATCCGCGCCCTTGGATTACAAGGCAGCCTTGTGATTATTAAGGCTACGGACAAGCAACCGAGTCGAATACAGCCCGTATGTTTAAAAGTGCTACGATAGTGGGCCTGTGGTGAATTTGGCGGCGTTCAAGGTGTTGATGGAACATGAAGATTCGATTCACTCGTCCACTGCCGGGACGAAATCCAGCTTGTCCTTCACGGCAGTATTATTCACAAATTGGGGATAGTCTACGAAGCTGAGTGGATGCCAATAGCTTGATGGCAACCGAAATAAGCCTTATCCATCGAGAAATGGCACATGAAATGCGAGTGTCTTACTTGAGAACCGGGACAATAACTGTTTCTCCCTAGGAGGTAGGCACTTTTTCTTCATGCCAAGTTCTGGAAAACAAAGAGAAGTTGGTTAATTTTTGCCTCATCGACCTACTTGAACAGCTGCGAAAGAAGTCTGTCTGAGCCGGGAGCCTTGAATTGCCGACTGCTATGCGCATGGTGTTCTATGATCATTCTATTATGATTCAAATATTTTGTACATCGAGACTTTGGGAAGTTGTTCATGTTGCTGCTTGACGATATATTGTAGTATACCTCTAGCATTGTTTCTGTGGATGACATTGCCACCACAATTACCTTGAGACGCGAAGATTGTAGTCAACCTTGAGTATGTGAAATCAATTAATTATTTTCTGCGATTTGAAAATTACAGCAAGGAGATTCGCTTAGTAGATGCATACATTTCGTATCGTTAGTTCAGTACCAAAGACCGATGTGAAACAGTACCAAACGGTGGATGAGGTTCAACTATGGGTGTTAGCGACTCAGTCCTTATGGGCACGGTAGTCTGAGGTTAAGAAGTAACTGTTTATGCTGGGAGTTTATTTGTCCCTCCACATCCGTTTTAGCCTCCCCCTCCAACCACGATCTCGCTTCTTAGTATAATATAATTTCACATACTTTTTTGTTGCATAGTAGCCGACTAGTAGCTTTCTGGAGCGATGCCCATCCGTTACTGGTAGCTTAGCTGGCCCGCATCTGTTGCGTTTTTTTATTTTTTCTTTCATATATTGCGGAACAGTAGCTGAGATGTTTTCCACCTCGGTGATGAGGACACAGCGCTGGCTTCATTCGACCGATCATGGTTTTGTCAGCAAAGCGAAGGAATCGCTGACAAGAGCGACGCAGCGAAATTTTGAGCCTAGCATCGATCTGGGCCCGATGGTCAGTAATCAATATGTGCTCACCTATGAAGAATGCCAGCGGTTTATGCGACGGCATTGCTAAGCTAAGAGGCATGGTATCCACTCATCTGGAGACTGCTGAAAGTAAACTTGTGGGTTTGCTGAAAATCCATGCACGTCTGCCTTCTGCAGATGAGAGCCAGTCCTTATGTTTTCGGATTATGTCCACTAACTTTTATAAAGCCACACTTGATCGCACGCAAAGAAATCGAACCACTAAAAATGTGTCAGCTGTACGCCGTAACGGCGCTTCTCTGCCGCGCGACCACCACCGGGCGCCCATGGGTTTGGTTTGCCGCGAGGACGTCCGCCCCATACACGGATTCAAACTGGTGAACTTGTGCTTGCAAGCTAGGCACGCAAACCACTCGGCCACCGGCTGACTAACCATTGGTTTAGAAAAATCACTGATGGATGGCCAGAAGATAGAGCTGGTTGTTCTTGATCCCAATAAATACGTGGTGAATGTATGTATTTTACAGCTTTTACACTGCAACCAGAGGCCCAGTCATTTGGACTTGATTATGCAGTCTCGCCTAGAAGACTAAACTGATGGTTGATTGAAGCCCTATCTGAGAACGTTTATGTTTAGTTTAAGGCGCTTCAACCTAACATCTCTGGTAAGCATATCTTGTTTTTATGAACAAGTTAGTTGATATCTCCCATGAGGTCAAAACATTAGTAAATGAAAATGTACGCTAACAAGCCGGCATCTTCAAGCGCTGTGTGACGTGATAAGGACGTAGTTGTAATGAATCCAAAATGCGGGAGTGGTAATCATGAACAAGCTTGATTACTCGCGTAAAATGGGCGAAATACTCGTCGATGCGAGCGGATTTGATGGGCTCAAGAAGAAAAATTCCACAGGTCGAGACCCGCGTCATCCTTTGCTTTAATAAGTTCCATATTCAGACTAATAATAATAATAGTGTTTATTCTCGAGTTCACGTGACATGCCCTTTTCGGTGCGATCAAATTTTTACGGTTGTTTCGCATTGTATCAGCGGCATAGTTCAAATGTTAGGCCGATATAAAAATAATCTTTTTAACGTTGATGGTTGTTCAGTTCAAAGTTCCATATGGACACAGAGTTATTCGTGTTGTTCTGATGGAGAACCCCATGTAGGGACGGAACGAAGTTTTCCTTGGATGTAGATGAAGAGCAATTCTGTAGTGACAAGAGAAACATTAGAAACCAAATCCAAACGTATAGATTATAACATCTAATTTAGGCTACAATATTTCTATATGTTGGGGAGGAGTGGTGAAAGACAGGGCTTTTATTTCAGCTCAGCATCTGTACATCTAGGCCGAGAGAAACAGAAGGAAGATTGCTTTGCTGTGCTTTAACCAGATACGGTTGGCACTAGTCAACCGGCTCGGGCGTTTTGTTTTAACTCTACACGGCGTATGCGAGTGAGAAGAAATTGAAAAAACTAATAGTTTTTTATTGCAATTTAATTGCAACATATGTTCTTACATATTGCACCGCCAGACACTTTAAAACTGCTCTTTTAATGGTTGCGAGTCGCATGCTCTTATTTCAGTAGACTGTTTCAGATCTCAGTATATCTGTTTGAGTAGCATTTTCTTGGAACATTTGTTTTCGTTTTGAACTCCGGGAGTGTGTTCCTGATATTCCTAATTGCGTATATACCTACTTGTTTGAAGTTAGTTGTGATGTTTGGTGCGAATATACGCTTATGGACGAAGTCAAATAGGAATGTTAATCCTAGCTTCAAGCGTCTTAGCCACAGTGGCTCCAGTTTGGACGATGAGTCAAAGGGGACTTTTGTAAGTGATCACTACACGATTTCCAGGCACACGCGATCGCACTTCCTGCCGCTTGTAAAAACAATCGAGTAGTACTCTAGCTCAGGCCTTAAACAAATGCAGCTTAGGTTCATGCATCGAGAATAATTTTATGCTGGGTTTTGCACTTCGTGATCTGACCGTTATGGATTCAAGTTGCTCATCAAAGTTCAGTGCTTGGGTACCGGATGTTTAGATCACGTATAGTCTTAGTACAGGGGAAAGGTTTGTCATCAAGCTAAAGTGCATGTGGAGAAAGCTCGCACTTGCATGTCAACACTGCATTTGGCCAGTAAGAAAGACACTCACCAATCGATGCGCCACGATTCCAAGGCCAGTAGGTCTATTCGAATATTTTCTAAATACCGGATATCGAAGCTGTATACAACTTGCATCTTATCTATAATGATATATGGTGTCCCGATTTTTATTGTGATAGATGATGCTACTTATGCCAGTCTAAGACTCAGTGGCTCCATTACTCCGCAATTGTATTGGTTGTCGAAAACCCACATGAGTGGACTGTTGTCCAGGCTGATTCTTTCAGTGGTGAATGCGCCCTCAGCGTAAACTAGTTTCTTGGTTGGCGAATTTTCTCTTTCCACTGAGACAGTTGTTTAACCCGTCGGTAACCTCGATGCGATCAATTTATCAGACAGGATCATGTGTTGTCTGGATGTGTAATCTCTTCACTAACGCCTCTCTGAGATTGTGTATCATGCATGTGAACTAGCTGAACAGTCCAGCTGTTCATTGCTTTTTTCCGGTTGCGTTGCTGAGAGATTTCCTATTGTGTTGATCAACCCAGCTGTTTATAAGAACACCAGATTTAATTATGCTCTGTGCGCTTACCTTTATGCATATGTCCGTTTATGGCACTAACAATTCCGTATTACCGTGGTAGGATTTCTTATCTGCCATCTACGTAAATATTTTATGCTCTTTTTTATCAGTGGTAAGATCGAGGAGATCACCTTGCCGGAGCCGGTAGATATTATCATATCCGAACCGATGGGCTATATGCTTTACAATGAACGTATGTTAGAGACTTACGTACATGCACGCAAGTTCCTTTCACCACATTTGAGACAACCGGCCCATACAAGACGCTCACTGAGCAGGCCTAAGAATGCTGAGAAAAACTGCAATGAAGATGGGCTCTCTGACAACAATCAGGTCTCGGATGAAATTTCCAACTCATCGGATGTGGAGACTTCAGAGGAAGACAATGGCGGGGCGATGCATCTGGCTGACGGTGAGATACCTCCTGATGGAAATATCAGGCGTTCTAATCGCGCCCTTCTTTCTCCCGGCATAATGTTCCCTACAGTGGCGAATCTGTACATTGTGCCGTTCAGCGACGATGCTCTTTTTGCCGAACAGTTCGCCAGGGCGAACTTTTGGTACCAGCAGGTAGGCCTTTCTTCAACTTGTCTGTTCTTGCTGACGTTTCTTAGCTCTGTACGTCTGTCACTAGCTTTGTTGAGCGGTTCTACCTTTGAAAACCGTTGTAGCTCGACCTATCCATACATCTTCAGTGGGTCTAAAAATTGAAATTATCGTGTCAAGTGCTAACACACGTCGGGTTTTTCAAAACTCAATATTGAAGAGCTGCCTTAATCAGCAAAAACTTTTATAATCTCCAAAACATTCATCGGTTCATCCTTTCGAAGTATTGTTTTACCTGTTGTTTTCTCACTTGGTTAGTCGGCTAACCGAGTCCACATTAGCTGTACCTGCTTTTTTTCTTATTGTCAAACTAAACAACAGATTTTGACGACAAAGGTCCTGTGAACCAAGATTCATGGGAAAAACCGTTTGTTATTTCGCCATAATGTCATCAGCAGCGCCAGATGTTCAGTTGAGATTACCTGCTTGCTTGATTTAAGCATAGCCGCAATCTACCTGAATGGGGCCAGGTTTTCGCTAGTCAACAGCATTGTTGGGTTTGTCCTTTGACCCTTATTCAGGACTGCTGTTTCATTACAACGCTTTGTGATTGTCTTCAAGATGTAGCCTTCCTGTCTTGATGTTTCATCGAAAGTTCGGCTGGTGTTCACAAAATTAGGATTGGTGAGTTAACTTAGCCAAGCTCATCCTATCGAACAACGCAGCTTACTCCGGTTTCCATACAACTAATCCATTTACAGAAACTCGTGGGGCTCGGTCATCTCATTCCAGTAATCGGTATATTTTCTCAAGGATTTGCAAAAACAATTGTGACAGTCTCACTCTTGCTTAGCACCAATGAAACGGACATACTCCGTATTCCACACAAATCACCCAACGCCGTTATAAACAGTAACAATTGTTAACCAAAGAATGACTCGATTGGACAGAGCATACCTATTATTGCAATGAGCTGCTTGTATGGAGCGGTGCCAATCGTGGTCAACAAAAGCCAACTTCTCATTTTCGTGTACCGGATAACTGCTTGACTGACTTGAGTTCAGCACTGCATACAGATCAATATCAGCATTTATTTTTGGATTATTTTTCTACTAGCCTGGATAGAAATTAACTATCTTGCACAACCTAATCATTCGGTGTCACACTGGCAGCCCGAAGTTCATCGAGGGCTACATTGTGTCAGTACCTTGGATCAAGTCAGCACCAGGCCTATTTCAGTAGATCATAGGTTTAAAAAATGTGCACGAAGCTGCTGAGTGTGTAGGTTATCTCACAGTCGTTGGCCCAACCACTGATGATCTCTTCAACAAGATAGATCAAAATTTCGTCCCAACAACTGCTCACATCTTCGGCTTAATATTTACCAGTTAGTTAATTGACGAAGGCAGTAAAGTGTTCCCACTCAGGGTATGTTGCGTTTATCATGGTGTTCATTTTCCGAAATGTTTTAATGAATCAGTCAACATTGGGTTCATCGACCGCAACAGTTCGCCGTTACCATTCGAACACTGCCTGCTTATTTTCCACCTAACAAGCTACGATCAGATAGAACAAAGCTTTGACAGTAACCCTGTACTAAAGGAATTGCTATGCGGAAGGAAGTTCGCTCACCTTATTCACTACAAAGCGTTGTTGGAAATATTCTGATTATTGTTAGGCATCTCGGCGAAGGTAGCAAACATTTGCCACCCTGGACTACCCTGCTACTTGCTGTCGACTTTGTTGTGACATTCTCTATCGGATATGTTGACAAAGCGAGTTCGCTCTCGGTTACTGGGAACTAAACTGCACCATCAGGCAGAGTCGCTATGACTGCCATCACTTTGGTATCCGTAGTGAATCGAGTCTAACTGGAAAATCTTGAGGACTGCGGGTGGCTTCGCAATAACCTGACATGGCTACACGATATTTGACCTCGCGTCTAACCTGCGTTACTCAGCTTCCAAAAGCCAATTGTGCAGACGGATGCCACCCCTTTCTAGCAAACGTTCCATCATTTGTCTACATTTATTCCATCCATAGAATTCTAAGGTATTTTTATTGAAGTATTCCTAGCATTAACTGGATGAGAAAAATTACCCGAAGTTTCGCTTACTGGTCAGCTGCAAATGCCATGTCCGAAGTTATTCCCCGGTCATTGAAATGAAATGAAATGAAAAATGAAATGCGTCAGCTTATACGCCGTAACGGCGCTTCGCTGCCGCGCGACCACCACCAGTCGCGCGCGGGCTGAGTATACCGCGAGGACGCCCACCCCTACGCGGAGTCGAACCGGTGACCTTATGGTTGGAAAGCAAACGTGCCAACCATTCGGCCACCGGCCGGTCATTAGCAACCGCACCTTAGAAATACAGCTCCGCAGACTCCGTTGTCTCTTTGGATGGGTAGCAGTGCCACCCCCATCATTGTGTTGCGCTGTTTCCTCACTGCTGTAATGCTGTAATTCCCCTGCTAACAAAGGATAAGAATAGTGGAAACTACAGGTGCCCTAGTGAACACATGTACCCAATCGACATTGCGAACAGAATGCATAGCAAAGCCCGAGACGGCTGACAGCAAGTGCTAATCCGTCTGTCGCTTCTTGGCACGTTCGTGAGCTGTCACGTATGATGACAATGTCATAATCATACTCCAAATTAAGAGCTCGTTCACCTGTGTGGAACTACACATTTTCTAAGTCGTATCCTCTGAACACTATTTTTCTGACTTTGTCAATGGCGAATTTGAAGATGAAAAGTTGGCAGCGGGCTTTACTGTCTGATACCACGAGATATTCAAGATCGGCGACAGCTTGCCGTAAGCACTCACTTTGCCCGAGCTACTCGCGTAAAGCGCTTGGATAATGCATATTTCTCGGGCACACCTTTGTTGAGTAGACAGTCCTAAATGATACATCGGTTCATCGAATAGAAGGCACCTTTGCTGTCGAGAAACACGACAACGGTGGGCCACCAGTATATCTCACGGTGCTGCCCTTCTCCCGTATTAGACGGAATAACTTACAATGGTTAGCAAGCCACTTCCATCTCTGACGCACGATGGGACCATCAGGATTCGCGGTCTCTCTTCAGGCAAACACGCGGTTTTGCTCTGAGGTCTTTGCGAATCTCGTGTTCGCTTCCGGTCGGAATGTGCCGGCAAGCATCGATAACTTCCAGAGACTACGAAGAGACCTAATGTCCATGTTGGCTTTTAGACTTGGCACATGAGGATTTGGCTACTGCTAGTAATGTCCAGTGAACATGCGACCAGTGACCTTTAACCGTATTCAGTGAGCGCTTACTCAGCCCGGATGCCAGCGTACTGCGATACGCATTCAAAACATCTGGCTTCGCCAGTTCGCTGGTATCTGCGCTCACCGGGTCGTCCTGGGCGTCCGCCAAAACGCACCCGCAGATCAGCACATACAAGTGCATGGTCAGTGTCCACACCTGTGCTCCAAATTGAGCGACAGTTTTGGGCGTAGCATTTACAGAGGTAACTAATTTTGACGTGATCGATTTATGTCGGTAGTTGGTCTAAAGCTGGCAGGCGCTATGTCACTTTCCGGCGAGTGATGTGTCGGAAGTTAGTACTGGCAAGGAATAAACTAGCCTCTTCGTACAAATAGAGTAACCGCTTACTCTTATCATTATGGGAGCCTACACTAGATGCAGCTCGTCAGTGGGCGCTTTTCCAACTTGAACGTTCAGATCTCTAGTCAGCACTACACAGTCCGTCTTTCTTTGGCGAACGAGCACGTTCATTTGGTGATAGAAGTCATCCTTTACCGAGGCATTGCTGCAGTTTGTGGGGGCGTAGGCAACGACGACGAACTTCACCTATTAGTCCCGTGCGACTTCGAAGCTTTGAAGGAGCCAGCCAGTCGGACCGCACACATCCGGCCACTGATTGGGATCTAATCAACCAGAGCAGCTTCAGCCCGGGGACTCAGGGCAATCCCGACACCGGCTTGGCCGGCGCTCGAAGCTGCATCGTCTTCGGATAGATGCAATGAGAAAGCACTGCCGGTGTCATCTGAAGGAAATCGCAGGGTGAACCCAAAGCTCGAGTCTTGCAAGCGGGTTTCCGATAAACAGCAGATATCAGTCGAAAGGTCCTCTAATGTTTGGGCAAGTATTGCCTATTGACCGATCTGTAACAATGTCTGTGCGTTGAGGCATGCCAATCTGTGGGAGAATCGACGGCTCCAAATAGAAGCCGATGTACTGGGTTTGACCGCTTGATTGGACATGGGCTTGGCGGCAGGACAGTAGTGACGCTCTGCGTTTGCATGTGAATTGGAACCAGAAGAAAGCACGATAGGAGAGGGCCAGGTATTGGTGGGTTGAATCGGAGGGGGGATAAAAGTGGTTGGAGCGGGATGCTAAGGATGAAAAAGCGTAAGAGGGGAAATAAAAAGACGGGAAGACTTGAGCAGTAGCATCCAAACCCCCTATCCATCTCGCTCGATGCGGCAGATAGGACGCCGCTTATTATCCTATGCGACGGTCAAAGTATCAAGAGTTCTTGTGAGTAAAAATGCATAGTGGGTGGCAGAAAAGCTCCCCCGAAAAACACCGGTATTTGTGACTAGGGGCGAGG
This sequence comes from Dicrocoelium dendriticum, assembly GCA_944474145.2. NCBI lineage: Eukaryota > Metazoa > Platyhelminthes > Trematoda > Plagiorchiida > Dicrocoeliidae > Dicrocoelium > Dicrocoelium dendriticum. Next base: position 86,356,784 of record OX104066.1, on the reverse strand, counting down.
AGCAACCAGTGTACGACCGGTAGAAAAGAACGATGGAAGGATGTATACCAGCACCTAGCAGATCCCAACAGCAATTCGTGTTTTGCGCAGCCTGCCGTAGTCGGGTGAATAACCTCAACTGGACGCCCTAGCGGCGCTTTGCTGCCGCGCAACCACCACCAGTCTCGCGTGGACTGAGTATACCGCGAGGACGCCCGCCCCTACGCGGATTCGAACCGGTGACCTTATGATTGCAAGCCAGGCGTGCAGACCACTCGGTCAACGGCCGATAAAACCGAGTGCACAAGGCAGGCTACTGCGGCAGACAAATTCAAGAGACTCATGTGACCGTTTTTGTGTCAGCATCCTCTCAGGAATGATATTCTGGAACATTTTTATGGCTTAGAAATCACAACAATTCGGTCGATATTTGATTTAGCCGCTTTTTGATATTGGTATGATAGTGACGCCTCTCCAGCAGTCAACAATTTTATGTTACATACACAGTGTATGTAAAGTAGTTAGAGATTTGGCCAGGAAGTCAGCACATTCCTTGAGGACAACGGGAAGCCGTCTGCCCAGACCAATTGCTGTCTTTAAGTGAAGCTGTTTCAAAAGTCAATGTTAGCGAACATATGTTTTCAATAATTCTTCATCAGGCTAGTACAATTATATACCAATTACATCGATTAGACAGACTACTGAGTCGTTAAAACGGGGTAAAATCAGTTTACAAGAGGTCAACTATCGCCAATAATCAGGTCAATGTCGGAGTCTTCACACGATCCAACTGAGTAAAAGTCACTACTCGATCGGGCCAGAGCAGTTGTAAGGCTTGAACATATCGCTTCTGAGTGCACAACTGGTTCGTACAACCTGATTGCTATAGCTTCAGCGGCTTCTAGTATCCGTTTGCGCATATACTTCGATCGATTATCCGGGGATTTGTAGATGATTTGGTATGCTTCGGCTGGCCTAGGGTTGTGGTCTCTGTCGACAAGGTGGACAGCTATGGCTGAGTTACATACCGTTCTGCATCCGGTCGCTAGCCATGCCGGACAGTGTTCTTTCATTCTCTCGGATAGACACCTAGTCGTACGACCAGTGTATCCTGAACCACAGGAACAGGTAAATGAATAGATGCACATAGGGTTGTCGTGGACAGGTCTACGATCCTTGAGACTGAGCTTCACCACCGGTGTGTTGGTAAAGTAGGTATGTAATTTTGCTACTAGGAACGTCCGTCTAAGCTCCTGTGATAGACGGCAAGTAAGAATTTCGGTAGCGGTTTCTCCTTTGTAACGGAGTTGCAAGCAAATCGCTTTTCTATTGGCTGTTAAAACAACCCGTGTGTTCATGCTCTTCTCCATGTGGACTTTTATAAAGTGATCTGGATAACCAATTTTCCGCAGCAACGAGCCTATTCGCTGTAGTTCAACTGCAAGTGTATCATGTGAGCAGATTCTTTCTGCTCTGCCGACCAGATTATGAATTAAATTCCGTTTCAGCCTAAGTGGCACGAAGCTGTGGAAGTTGGTGTACTGGCCGTTCCACGAGTTTTTTTTCACTAACTTGTGTGCTGTGCTGCTACTGACAGTGGGTACTGAGTCTGCAGACAATTTAGGCTGGACAAAAGATGAGTCCGATTTCGGATTGCCTTAGCAGTTGCAGAAGTCATGGTTCAGTTTTTCCACATCTTCATCGGAGCTTGATGTACGTCAAATAAGCCCGTTTAGTCTTATTCCTAGCCATAGTTCACGGTAGCTATTATTCCCAAACACATCCTAAACGTACACGTTGAGACGCTATAACTCCTTTGGAAGGACAGAGTGATTTTACTGATGAAGTTGTATTTTCCTTCGAAAGCCCTTTCCTTTTGTCTACGTAGCCGCTTCGGATGGAAGGAAGAGAGGCTGTCAGCATGGATGAACACAGATTTGCATAGATAGGAAATGTCCAAACAGAGGTACAGATAACTATTGTCAGCTGATAGCAATACGTGAATACATCAGTGCCAAAAAAATAAACTGAAGTCGGTGGATGATACCATTTTTCATGGTCGATCAATCTTCTGTGCGGAACACTGCCTCCACCTGAACTTGCGGTCGTAGCAACAAATAGCTACCTTATGGTTTGTCTTAAAATAGATCACATGACAGTTTAATGGTTGAATGATCAGACCTGCCTAACAGCGCCCAGTTACACCCAGAGAACGGTTTCACTTTGTTAACAAATACTATATAAAACTTTGTATTGAACCTAATAGGGCAGTTTAAGATGTTTTGTCTAGCCCATGACTGTTGGGAAACGCGGCGTCAGATTTGTTAAAATGACCAGCAATAATACAGACTGAACAACCGATGTGTTCTATGACAGCCGCAGTAAACTCGTCGTAAAATGCCTCTGCTTCAGGTTTCTGACAGGTGGGGGTGATGATATAGATGTTGGCTAGTAAATTTGAACGGTACGCACTGATACATCTTGGCTTGTACCTCAGAACTAAGCATTTAATACGTTGAGAAACAAAACAAAGCGCTCGTAGACACGCACCGGGAAATGTTAGTGTAAACGATGACTCCACCACCACGGTTACGGTAGGCGCAAGGGCGGTCGACCCGATGACATTGGAACCCTTCTACCGGTACAAGCGCGTTATCCACCTCCTCGTGAAGCCAGGTCTCTCGTGGCAAAATGATGCCTAGCCGTGAATATTCTCGGAACGGATGTTTTGAGGTAAGATAGCTATGATCACGCTTCTCAGTTTTTTCTGTAGAGCAACTTTCCACCCAGCGCGATGTTTTCTTGCACCATTATTGTGCTTCTTGTAAACTGGCCGTTGAGAAATGCACAGCTTGTGAGCGCAGAAACAGCGGTTTCCATATATCGCGCGTATAGGCCAACATGATAACAATCTTAGCCGGATAAAACGAAGTGAAATAGATGATAGTATAGAGCTAAAGATGTGTTTTTAAAAATTCGACACAGGCGAAATCTAGCCAGTGCTTCGGGCATGTTGTGTTCACTCACCCGGCTGGCCTTCCTTGAAACCAGGACGGTAAACACTTTGGACGCAGTGCAAATAAGACTGGTACTTCGGTGGTCAGCGCACGACATCCGCTAGGCTCCAATCTGACTGGATTACTTCGGCGACCGAAATCTCTTAGAGGGACGTTAGCTCAGGTAGGAGCGATAGGTCTTTTCGTCAAGCCAGATTGTGGCTAGGCCTCCACACATGAGGAAGCACTGTGGATTCAAAAATGAAACTATTCGGTGCTACTGACAGGTTTAACAGCTGTTCGAAACGCTCACCCCAGCCTTGTCATTGCTTTCACGCAAATCAGCCTGTTGCCACCAGTAGATCGGTACTAGAGAAAAAGCCAACATAAATTCCCCGTCGTGGTCGTTTGCTATATCTCGGTGATATTCTGCCTTTAGTTATTTGAGAGTTGTTTCGTTCTTCGAACTGGGCCTTTCAGTTGCTTTTGTCATTTTCCATAGACTGGCTGGCACTCTTTAAAGCCGGATTCAGGAGGAGAATGCCGGGTTTCGTGGAAATCGATGCTATATTGATCACGTCCTTATGTCAGTAGTTGGAACATCTCCATATTTATTGGCAACACATTGTAGTCGTGTTCCTCGACATCAATGGTGCCTTTGATTCGGTGAATCGATGCACCCTGGGGACTATCTATCCAGGAAAGGTGTGCCAGAAGAATATGTAAATGTCATACGAGCGCTGTACGTACATAGTTCGGGCAGAGTGAGGACTTATCGCAAGATGTCGGGGCTCTACAATATTTCTAACATGGTGGCCTAGACAACAAGGCATATGCCTTGCAAGCCGGATGTCACCGGTTCGAGTCTGCTTAGGATACCGGGCTATACACGCAGTGTCCGTACGCACGCGCGACCTGTGGTGGTTACTTGGCATCGAAGTGTCCGTACGGCGTACTGCTGATCTCCGCTGTCGCCTCTCCTTTTTGATGGACGATATCATGAAACCTGCTTTCACCGGGCACGATCTACAACGTCTAGAGCTACTTCCAGGTGTCCGACTTCTCTAAATAATATTGCCGTAACTTGTGACAGCTCATGGACGTATCACAGCATCGGGCCGATTAGCACTGGCTATCAATCGTTTCAGGCTATGCTTTGCACCTTTAAAATGCCAATTACTTCTTCAAGATTGCCAATGATCCACCTTTGCCATGAGCTGTATAGTAAAAGCTCTAGGCGCTTTTGTTAATCACTACCATCTGTGGCGCCACTGTGACCTCACTGTTACTCGGAAGGGCAGAGTTGACAATGCAAGAGTGCAAAATCTGGCCCATCAGATCGGCAGATATAAATGGGCTAGTTTCATTCGAACATCGCTGTCTTCGCAGCTCATATCTGTTGAGAACATCGTATGAACAATGAACGCATTTGGCGTCTTGTATTTGATGCAGAAAACGTACATGAATCGCTCAGCACCATTATATCACACATCGGGCTCCTATAGCTGGGCCACGTGTTGCGCATGCCAGCACGACGACTCCCGTGATGTGTATTGGGCGACCAAATGATGACTTGGTCAGGATTAATGAGGGCTCTCACTTCGAACTTGGCGTATGTTAGTGTCTCCTAGCCACTGGGCTGGGATACCAAAGGCGATGAACACGTTTGGTTGGATACACTTGTTGACACTGCGAAGATCCGGCCTCATTAGCCTTTATGTTGTGATTTTCACTGTCCTTCCCTTTCCCGCTTGTTTTTTTCACCAGCCCAGATCTCATACCCGAAGCATAGTATGATACTAAGCATTTAATGTTTGTTTTTTATTTTTGTATTCTGCAATGTTTAGTATCTTCCTTGTTGCAAATATCATTTTTATTTTTGCGTAAACATCACCTTCAGCTGACATGGAATGGTGATGGTAATGACGGTCTCAGTGACCCAACTGGTCAAATCGCAGTCCCTACTGAAATTGCATGTCACAATACATCGCAATGAGGCTGGACCTTACCGTGGTGCGATGGTTTGTGTGCCTCAGCGATCCATTGAGCTATGCTGGGTGGTGCTTTTGCGCCTTCAGAGCCACTCATACCAGATTGGTCAATGGTTAGAGGCCAGACAAACTCAGCCTCCTGGTCCTCCAGGTTGGGGTTGGAATGAGGGTGGCTCCTTATTCCTTAAAACGGACTCCTTGTAGTCCAACGCCAAACCCGCTGCCTTGCGGTCAGGTTTTTGAACCAAAGGCTTTGGTTGAGAACCCTAATCGTTCTCCTGTCTAGGCCTGGGCAACCTGACAGTATCATGCCCACGCAATACAATGAATCACACTTCAAACAAATTGCTGATGCTCTGGCCACCGCAGAGGATAATCAACGGTGCCCTATCTGCTGCATCGAGCAGGGTGGATAGGGGTTTGGATGCTACTGCTCAAGCCTTCCCGTCTTCTTATTCCCCATCTTACGCTTTTTCACTCTTACCGTCCCCTTCCAACTTCACTTATATCCCCCCAGTTTTCAACCCCCCGATTCTTGGCCCTCCCCCAACATGCTTTGCTAGGCATTTATCTTCTAGTTTCAACTCACATGTGAACGCGAAGCGTCACTCCTCTCCTGTCGACAAGCCCATGTCCAACCAAGCGGTCCATTCCAGTTCATCGGCTTCCATTTGGAGCCCTCGATTTTCCTTCAGATTGGCATGCCTTAATGTACGCACACTACTACAGATCGGTCAACAGGCAGCACTTGCCCGAACATTGGAGACCCTCTCGATCGATATCTGCTGCTTATCAGAGACCCGCCTGCAAGACTCGAGCTCTGTGCTCCCTCTGCGATCCCCTTCAGGTGACGCAAACAGTATTTTCTCATTGCGCCTATCCGGTGACGATGCAGCTTCGAGCACCGGCCAAGCTGGTGTTGGCATTGCTCTGAGTCCCCGGGCTGAAGCTGCTCTGGTTGATTGGATTCCAATCAGTAGCCGGATGTGTGCGGTCCGATTGGCTGGCTCCTCTAAAGCTTCGAAGTCGCGCGGGACTAATAGATGTCTATTCATCATCGCTGCCTACGCGCCCACAAACTGTAGCGATGATTCGGTAAAGAAAGACTTCTACCGCCAACTGGCTCAGCTCCTTCGCCACAGAAGAAGCACGGACACTGTTGTTCTGGCGGAGGATATGAACGCACAAGTTGGAAAGTTGTCCACTGATGAAATGCATCTGGGCGGTCAGCACGGTGTAGGCTCCCGTAATGATAACGGTGAGCGGTTACTTCATTTGTGTGAAGATGCTCGCTTATTTCTTGCGAGCACTAATTTCTGACACAGCACCCGCCGGAGGGTGACTTGGCGCCCACCAGCCTCGAACCAGATTTGGACGCAGATCGACCACATTGCTAACAGTTACCGCTGGAGAGGCTGCATCCAGAATTGTCGCTCGATTTGGAGCACATGTGTGGACACTGATCATGCACTTGTATGTGCTGACATGCGGATGCGCTTTGGAGGACGCCCACGACGACGCTGTGAGCGCATTGACACCAGCCAACTGACAAAGCCAGCTGTTCTGAATGCGTATCGATGTACGCTGACATGCGAGTTGAGTACTCGCTCACTGGAGACAATTGATGGTCACTGGTCACATGTTCGCCAGACCTTACTAGCAGCGGGCAAATCCTCATGTGGTATGTCTAAAAGCCCACATGGACATTGAGTCTCTTCTCGGTCTCTGGAACTTATCGACGCTCGCCGGCATATCCCGGCTGGAAGCGAACACAATGAAACTCGCAAAGAGCTCCGGGCAAAACTCCGTGCTAGCCTGAAGAGAGACCGCGAATCTTGGTGGTCTCATCGTGCGTCAGAGATGGAAGTGGCCGCTGCCCTTGGCAACCATCGTAAGTTATTCCGTGTGATACGGGAAACGGGCAGCAGGAGACCTGGTGTTAGTGAAACAATTGGTGATGAGAGTGGACAGCCTATCCACAATTTGTCAAAACGTTTGGAGCGTTGGGCTGAGCATTTTGAAAAGCAATTTACTCGGCTAGAATTGTCCGATTCGCCGGTCACTGATCGCCCTGCTCCGTGGGCTGTCCCTTTGGATCCACCCTCTCGCTCAGAAGTCGAACGTGAGATCGGACTGTTGAAGTTGAACAAAGCTGCGGGACCAGATGATCTTCCTCCAGCCATCTTCAAATTTGGAGGCCCTGCTCTTGTGGATGCTTTACATAAATTACTAGTGAAACTGTGGGAGCAGGAGATTGTCCCAACCGACTGGAGCCGCTCCGTTATTGTTCCCATCTTCAAAGGCGGCTCGCGCTCGGAATGCGGCAACCATAGAGGAATCAGTCTGATCTCCATCGCCTCCATAATTCTTCACAGACTGACTGGCGCTCGTGAAAGCCAGATTCGTGAAGAGCAAGCCGGGTTTCGTCGTGGTCGTGGCTGCATTGACCACATCTTCACTTTGCGTCAGTTGTTGGAGCACCGCCACACATATTGGCGGCCCACCCTAGTCGTGTTCCTCGACATCAAAAGTGCCTTCGATTCGGTTGATCGATGCGCCCTTTGGAATTGTCTACTCAGGAAAGGTGTGCCCGAGAAATATGTAAATATTATCCAAGCATTATATGCGCGTAGCACGGGCAGAGTGAGGGCTTACGGCAAGCTGTCGCCACCCTTTAATATCTCCAGCGGTGTGAGACAAGGATGCCCGCTGTCACCTTTCCTCTTCAACTTCGCTATTGACGAAGTCATGGAGATTGCATTTACAGGACATGACTTGGAAGGTGTGGAGCTACTCCCAGGAGAACGACTTCTTGACTTGGAGTATGCTGACGACATTGCCCTCATCTGTGACAGCGCCCAGACGTGCCAAGCCGCGCTAGACAGATTAGCACTGGCTGTCAGCCGCTTCGGGCTTTGCTTTGCACCATCGAAGTGCAAAGCGCTCCTCCAAGATTGGCAGGGATCGCCTCCTGCGCTGACCCTTGGTGGGGATCAGCTAGAAGTCGTTCAGAAATTCAATTACCTGGGAAGTTGTATCTGCGCCCTTGGGATCGAAGACGAGATCACGAACCGTATAGCGAAAGCTCGAAATGCTTTTGCTAACCTTCGCCACCTTTGGCGGCGGCGCGACATCACTCTCACCCTGAGGGGTAGAGTGTACAATGCAGCGGTACGTTCGACCTTACTGTACGGTTGCGAAACCTGGCACATAAGATCGGCGGACATGAAGAGGCTAGTTACGTTCGACCATCGGTGCCTTCGCAGTTTGGCTCACATATGGTGGGAACACCGCGTGAGTAACGAGCGTGTTCGACGCATTGTTTACGGCCTAGGAAAAGGGAATGAACCGCTCAGCACCGTCATTTCACTCACCAGGCTCCGATGGCTTGGCTACTTGTTACGCATGCCAGCCCACCGACTCCCTCGACGTGGGTTGTTTGCTCACCGGGGATGTGAGTGGAAGAAGAGGAGAGGTGGCCAAGCGATGACTTGGTCCAGGGGAATGAAGTCCCTCACCTCGGAGCTAGCCTCGGTTGGAGCTTCACGGCTCCCTGGTTGGGGTCCAAAAGACGGTGAACACGTTTGGCTGGATACACTTGCTGACATGGCAAGGAGCCGACCTCAGTGGCGTTCCTGCTGTGAGTTTCTTTGTCCCTCCCCATCCCTTTTAGCCTCCCCATCCATCTACGATCTCATTTCCTAGGGTAAAACATAATTTTTTTTTCTTTTTGCCTAGTAGCTAGCTGGAAGCTTACCGGAACGATGCCTATCCGTTGCTGGTAGCTCAGCTGGCATGCAACTGTTGTATCTACTTCTCCTTTGTGTATTGTATTGTATGTATTTCCTTCATGTATTGCGGCACAATAGCGGAGGTGTTTTTCCCACCTCTAGCTGATGTGTATAATGATGAATGATGATATATATGTATATATATATATATATATATATATATATATATATATATATATATATATATATATATATATATATATATACATTCTTAAAGATCGCAATGAACCTTTCTCGCGGCTTGGTTGCGTTGCGGCAGTATCGTCCACCTACAATCGACGTGTCACACATCTTAGTTCCAGTTCTTTAAACTGCAGCGGAAATGTCCAAGCAAGCTGAAAACCGGTCGTGGAGTTTATCCTTGTGAGCAAAAAGCACCCGACATTGATTGGCCCACTATCGATCTCCACGACCTAACTGGAGATCGTGACAAAAATCCACTTACATACTCACGATTACTCCTGGCGTTTGTTTATACGCGTCACGATGCATGTTGAGTTGGTGTCTCGGGGCCATGGCAGCGTGAGTGACATCATCGGTGAGGACGCAAGCATTTGCACCCAGACATCGCCCGAATGAACTCATCCCTTGCGAACGCACACTCTCACGTCTGTGAATGTGAAATTATTACAATCCATGCTTGTTTGTCCACAACAGCTTCTGTTTGCTTAGGGACAGTTTTTAGACTTTGACACCTTGATGAACTTAGACATAACGTGAATAACTGATGACATTGCATTAATGAAGCGCATCAGTTAAAAGCTCAAACTGGAAACTACAAAAGTTTGGCGGGGTAGCAGTGTGAATAACGATGTGAAGAAACATTTAGTGTACAGCATCGACTTTACTGCACATCTCATCTAGCCCTCACCCTTTTCCTTGAGGTTATTTTCACTGCTCTCATTGACTTCCGCATTCCCCTCCTACAACGTTTCCTTTTTTTAAGAACTTCCATGGTATGGATCTGACTGCCTTGCGAAATGCTGCTCTTGCGGAATACTTCAACCAACCAATAGTGGACACCTTCGACATTGGCCTGTGCCCCGCTGTGCCCTGTGTACATAAAGTTGACTTCCGCACTGTAACTGAAACGCAGCTTGCTTCGATTGACATTCCACTTCACTTTCAGATCTCTACCTCATCCACTGTAAGTTCACCATGTCAATTTACTTTTCTGTCAGTTTCGTAGTCCCTACTTTGTCCATTATTTCAAGCACAGAATATTGGGTGGATCAGGAAATGTGTTTTAATTTTTGTATCACTTATCTGATACGTTCAAATGGTGTTGTTACAGTTGTCCCCTATCATATTCTATCTGATACATTTAGTTCGCATTATGCCCATCATACCTTGCCTCGGGATAGGCGAGCTGATCTGCGACTAGGCGGTTTTGGTATCCACATCCGACTTTCTCATGATGCACTCCCATTTGTGCTCAAAAGAGACCAACTGAAGTCCGCATCATCGGTCCCATCAATGGCACGTTTGCTGAATCTACCTTCAAGTCAATTCAAGTTTTGTGTGCCCGGAAGGGTACATTTTCAGAACTTTACATAATCAACTGCAAGTGGACTAAACTGACACCATAAAAATGCAAAATTTTGTTAACAAAAGGGTAAGGATGTCTCTCGAGCATACGGATCCGCATTCTTGAGCAACGAGCGCATATCGTTTCAGTTGTCAATTTAGAGTGCACGCATAGTGTCAGCACTTTGGAATTCAGCGAAGCACTCCTCTTATGTTTCCTATTCGTTATACGCACTCATATTCCACAATTTATCAATTTCAAGGCAAAATGGTCCGTCTCTTATAACTAAACTACAGAATCGGTTAAACGAATGCAATACCAAAGTGGTCTTACTTGTACGGAATTCTGTAATGTATGCTGTCTTTACGGGAACACTTATGCTACGCCTCTGTGTATTCTGCTATCGGAGTGTTACAGCCGGAAGTGTGCAAGCAAAAGACCCCTGTACAAGCGCACTTCTTACCTTGCGGTAACTCCTCATCGTCGGACACTGGCCGCAGTCGAGTGCGATCCTTATCGCGCCATCGCCTGACGCAGCGCTTCTTCAACTGATCGACCAAACTATCAATTGAAAGTAGCAGCGTTGTTCAAATCCTCTCGAGTTACCTATGCACAGTCCTGCCTGCCCTGATGAAAAGAGATCTCACCGGAACCTTTACTTCTTATATTGTCTGTATCATTTATGGGCATTATTTACGAATATTTTGTCTCGCCCTGTTCAGAGAACCCGAAGACGATGTTTTTGACGTGTGTGTTGTTGATCATGAGCTTCGGTGGGTGCATAGGGCCCTTAAATGGAGAAACCCGGTGAGATTGAGAACAGCTGTGTTCTGTTACAATCTCTCCCTAACGCTTATATTGTTTCTGTTAGGCATTTCATCTCATCCTTAACATCTAGAATTGTTTTGAATGGACGGAAAACCTTGTTGGATAGTTGAGAGCAGTCGTGCGCCATCCTAACCTGCGGTTACACGGGCTCTATTAGTGAGACCATAGCCGAGACAGATGAGCGTTTGGTCCATTCTTAAGCGCACCGAATGGATCAGTTCGGCAGGTCATTACTAACTGAGTCACGTCAACCCATATGCGATGCACTTATCGGGCTCGCTTGTAGAAGCACTTCAACCCTGGTTCCATGCCGGTAGTCCTAACGGGAAGCCCAGACGAACCCAGCTCGAATATTGGCCAAGAGCTTACCATTGGCAGCCGGCCAATGACAATACTTCTGGTTTAAAGCGAACTAATGAGAACATTCTCTTGCATATGGTAGTTTCTCATGGCAAGAAATCTCCTAGGTAATTTTCTTTCAACTATATAGTCAACCGCATTTCGTCTGTAGATAACGCTGTATTCCCGAGCTCAATAGAAGTATTTATCGAGGCCTTTGTCTTCAGCTTTTGTTAGTGGCTGTCTGTGATCCAATTAATTGTGCACGTTATCCGTCCTACCTTCGAAGGGGTTCCATGTGAACTTGCCGTTTAGACGAAGTCAGGTGCCAAGACCCGAAAAATCTCAGTCGTTATTGGATTGCGAATGAGACACATTGTTATTCGGCCTTGTCTGGCCACTTATCTGTCGTTGTGCTGGGAGACCATGAGATCACTCGAAGTAGGATATGTCAGATATCATCGACTCTTTTACTAAGCGTCTCAGTACTTTATGCAAAGACATCGAGCCATCAGCTTTGTTAATGTTACTTCCAGACATCACAGGCACTAACGGCGACGACTTACCAGCTCATTAGTTAAGATTATTATAGTTGTCTTGAGCACACGCGTTATATCAACCCATTGTTCTGTTTCTCGGTTTTCCGGTCACATTTTCCCATCTATATTGAATTCCTCAAGTCAGGATAACTGCCATCACCACTCTGAGCTGGGTTCATAACTGATCAACATTATTTGTCTCGTAGCGTTTCTTATTTCAGCCAAATGTGGACGGTGATTTACCTCTTTGATGCCGCATACAATTATAGCTAATTGAAGTTGCCAAATGATCGTTTATCCCAATACTTCGATAAGGCCATTATTCAGATCACAAATCGATCCCTCCAAAATACTCTTCAGATCCACGGTTTGGCGTTCTGGTTTGATGTTGGATTCCTCGGATCCCAGCGCGAAGTATGGCTATCCACTGCACCGACGGAACCTCTAACTCATTGGTACCAGGTTAGTAAATTTGTGGTTGAACATATTCATTATTAACCACTGTTTAGTATCCGGGTTATAGCAAAGTCTTATTTTGCCCAAACTAGTAATTTTCATTTATACTTCTTGACGATGATGCGTTTTCCGGTTATTTTTTTTACTCTGCTTTGTTCATCCGTTTTCCGCATCTTTCAAAGGTTCGGTGCCTTCTTGGAACACCGCTCTTCGTACAAGAGGGACAGGTCTTAAATGGCCATGTTGCCATGCGTGCGAACACACGGCAGTCTTACGACGTGCGGATAGAATTAATTGTTCCAGGATGCCAGACAAAGGTCAGTTTTGCATGCCACGTTGGCGTGTTCGTACACCTTGAGTCCAAAGTTAAGTTTGACGGCTTTCTTTAGTTTTCGCACTTTCCTACGTGCTTTCGATGATTTTTGGAGCACCAGTCACATCACACTGGTTCTCATTTCTACCAATCAAAACTGTCACATCGCAATAGTTGTTTATCACCGTTGTCCGTTCGGCAAATGTCACTCGCAGAATCCTAGACAGTCTAATCTGGAGTACGTTAAGACATGCGAACTACCGAATTTCTTCTTTTTCAGATAACCAACACTCTTGATCTGAAAAACCCTCACTTCCGATATAACGGCTACCCTCCTGCTCCCCCTCCCGGTTCCCATAATCGCTCTCCAACTGAAGTTTATTATTCCAACCTATGCTTTCAACAACAGCAACAAACACAGCAGCAGAGCCTACCTGCCAATTGGGCAGTTCCCATGACAGGCAATCTCTCTATCCCTGGAGGCAACACGAACCTTTCTACACCTGGTGGCCCTTTGTTTGCCCTAGCTCCAAATGGACCAAACTCCGCCCATGCGACGATGTTCGCACTACCAAACGCAGCTATCTCGAACGAACAGCAATCAATGCAGCTGTCCCCACAATCATTAAATCCGTTGATCGCACCGGTGACCGCAAACTCTTCAATTCTCCCATCTTCACAGCCTCCACATGTCGCACCTGTAGCCTGTAATCCAGGGCTTGTATCATCCGTGTTCTTCAACCCTTCCAATCCACTAATTTCGGCCGTGGACGATATTGGTTCTAGCAATATCCTTGCTCATGCTGCAAATGGATGGCGCTTAGGTTGGTGACTTGTATTCGAACTTTTTGTCGCTCAGTCCCATACCCAGCTAACATATTCGTCGTTTTAATTTCAGAGCGACACCTCAATGTTCTTTGAGTTATCACCTGACTCTGGGTTTCATTGTTCCCATATGCTCGCCCTCTTTTGTTAACTACCCATTGGTGCCTGAGCTAGAGTAACGAAAGTACCACTGGATGCCTATGGGCACCCAGAATACGGCTGTAACACTGTGGCGCGGCGCATTGTATTGGCCAGCAGTATGAAACCGTCGACAAAAACGCTGGCGTTGGCCGTACATGCTGTGCATCTGACTGTAGTCGAATTTTCAGTCTGTTCTATCTCGTAAACGCACGATTTTTCTGTTCTATGAACTTTCATCACAGTCACACTCAGTCAGCTAGCACTACACATCGGGAAAACCACTGGAGGGTCGTTTAATCCTTTTTGGGAACCATTCACAATACGCGTTCCATCTGGGGCAATAAACCGTAAGGGTGGAAACCACATAGCTCCCAATTTGAGTACTCACATTTCGGACCCAATCTATGCGTCGTCGTTGAGTGTCTGGGTTAAACACCTCTCGTCTACCAATGTAGACAAGAATTCCGCTATTAATAACTGCGTAATCCGTTAGGCTTATAGGTAAAAGCCATAAGCCACAATTTTCGGAACCTTCTTGAACTCTCAACACGGAGAATTGTTAGTGTCAAATGGCACCAGATTTCCCGCAGCGAAGATGTGCGCAGGCTGGTACTAGGTGTGATGGTAGTCAGACTAGTTGCTTTCAGCAACAAATAACATTGAATAAGTTATGTTGAGATGTTGATTATTCGCTTACCAAGCTGTGAGCGGTTTCGTCACCAACCAAAGTGACATCTTCAGTGTATAGTGTTGCTGTAGTAGCAATAGCCTGGATAAAATTAACTGCGCTTCACACAGATACTGGATCTGTTGTAAGTTGCTCTGAGTTTAACACTTGCTACGTATATCGGTCGATACCCACCCAGGAGAAATTCGTTTCGTTTCCTGGATGTGGAATAACTCAAGGCCGGTGGTGGAAAAAATCGACTTGATAGCGAGAAATGAAGTTATACGATCCGTCCCTTTTCTGGGCACGGTTTCTCGGTCGCAAGAGAAAAACATATTATTAATGACGACTATCTCAAGTGCTGTTGGTCTGTTTCACCTTACAGACTGAAGCCCACACGACTCGCCTCGTTTTTGATCCCAGACTTTACATGACATGACTGGCTATTGGCATCACTGGCGTAGTCGGGTTGCTTATTTAAAATGTGTCTGATGCTGAGTTAGCTACGGATTAATGGCTACTTATGACGCGGACAAGCGAAAGTCTCAAATGACCTATCTTGTCACCTTACATATGAGTCAGCTGTTTGTGACCGCGTGTTGACATGGTGTATGCACCCTGATCCTAAATGTTTGTTTAGGGCGTCTCCATTCCTCAACGTTTCTTATCCATTATCCTGTTGATCATAATGGTTGTACAGCATCAGTTCAAACTGCAGATGTTGTTGATACCGCGCCCAACGGAAATAATGCAATCTACTCGAATGGGTCTTGATTGATCACCGTATGCATGCGATCGAACTTTGATACTTCATCAGACTCAGTTGTTGGTTGGTTCGACTCACATTTGATCTGTTTGATGAAAAATATGGACATTATGGTCGTTTCCAAGGCTATGAATTTTTCATTGAGTCGCCTATCAGTGATGTATCGAGGCCGTTAGTCGTCGAACGGATAATAATAGCCGTCCGTTTCAACGAGTTGTTATTTACAACCCTCCTAACTGCAGCGCACCTTTCCAGCCCAACCGTTCGCACCGAACGACTAGCTGCTTTAGACCCATGTAGACCGCAAATGGTACACGTCAGTTTATGCTTCTTGATCTTTCCGTATTACCCGAGTCAGTTCCGGCCGTCGCTTAATTGCGGCACAATAAAAGTTGGAGCTGCCAGCCTGTTCATGAGTAGCGATTAGGAACAATCGCATATCGCTCCAACTTATGCTATAAATTAATCATCCAATACATTCGGAGTAAAGTGGTATTTGGAAAAGTGGATCGCTGATGCGTTCTCACATCCATCCGTCACGTGTGTCATCATCAATGCTTTATTCACCACCACCTACTAAGGATCATGACATCACATCCGTCAGCATCGATGGGACTCGATACTGAATGGCTACTCTGAGGCATCACAAGGCGCCTAGGCATCGTTATTGAAAGACGGCGGTCATTCGTGAGTGCCTTGTCAATCTACTTGATTCAACGATATATGCGTGGGAACTTGAAAGGCAAGGTTATCAACGTGTCCCGAACCGGACAAACGACATGCAGTAAAGGTATTCGGGACGCTAGCCTCATTGCTGTTCCCAGTATGTCTTAGGCTGGCTTCAGCCTCGGTAAGGAACACGTGATTGCGCTTCTAAATCTCGACAGGTGCTTGGACCATGTTATACATGCATGCAGCTTTACAATGACCGTTTTTACTTTAGGACCGCATTTGATCTACTTAATCGCACCGGGTGTAGAAAATACCTTGCAGAGGTTACTTTCGCTGGTACTACTGGGGAGGTTCCACGGGAATCCATCCTATGAGTTCAGTATGATTCTATGTTTATAAGATTCAGCTGTCTTGCAAGCACTGCTGAATGGACATACTGAGTGCTGCATGTTTTGGCATCCTCATCACATGTTAAAAGTACAACCATCATGTTGCCGGACTGGTTTGGCCTTGCTAAACCTTCATTAGACGTTTCCCACCGGGTTTTATTCTGTTTCAACAGTACCGATCCATTCGTCGAGGAAGTTACTGATTAGTTGTTTAGAATCCGTTCGGAACAGCTGATCGGATCAGGTGCTTAGGGACCAGTCAATCCTGGCGAAAAGGGAATTGTGCACGTACCACAGATTTGTGTGGCCTCATAGAGTTTCAACCGACCTTTCTGTCAAGGACTGTAGCTCATCTGTACGTTTGGTATAATGCTGCTGTGCGACAGTACATGAGGTACCGTCATCTTGAGTCGAATGGAAGCAGCTGTGGTTCTTGTGCATCTCGGTCCTTTCGTGAGTCGTTGCGTAGATAAGTTCAGTGATCGCCTCGTTTTCACTATTCTCACATACTATTGAGTTCGGTTTGTTTTTACCCGCTAATCTCGGTGTTTGTCTGTTATATGGTTACAAACATTTCAACGTTTCTCTACACACAGGTGCTTTCCCCACTGAGTAAATCTACTTCGATGGTGACGTTAAACTTCAGAAACTTCTCCTACTCGATGTACGCCTACCCAAGCAATTATTTCGGCACACTTTTAAATGCAATGCTCTTCTTGTCCACTGTGTTTTTCATCCGTTGGGCCATTTGCCTTTCGCGTCTCATACTTGCCCTCCTAGCTACGAAGCATACTTTTACGCTTTATTGTATACCCATCCTCCTTCCCAATGGATTTGTCATTTTCGGCTTTTGATCGGTTTCGAAGAAAAATCGTGATCCCTACTTATGTTATGTGGTAAATATTGACCGATGAAAAACAAGTGGTTCATTGAAACGATTTTCTAACATACCCTCACAAAGTGTTGTAAGTCTGCAATCTCCTACATTCATCATAAAAATGATCCCGGTCGTCTGTGCGTTTCCAAAAAATTACGATGCTCAAGTTGATGGGCAGAAGTGATTACATGCCAGCGAACGTTTGCATCATCCAGAGGCGCTACTGCGCCAACAGTTTACATTGGCCCTTAGCAATGTCTGAAAATTCGGTGGCCTTTATTGCTGTCAAGTTTCGACACGTCGATAGGCTTTTTAAAGACAGGCCAACAGAGATGCATATCTGCGATGTCATACCTTTCGGATATACAAAGAACTTATATGTATACAAGGCGTGGAGTAGAATTTACAAATCTGAGTGTTGGAAACTTGTCTGCCAGCTACGGAGCCATGAATCACGCTTAGTGTGTAGAAACAACACTGAATAGATAACGGATCGATTTTTGAGTACTGAAGAGGAAAGATCGGTAAACGAAAACAAGTCTGGGGCAAATGAGGAATGCACAGTTTGAAGGGCAGGCGGATTCTGAACTTTGGTCTCTCAACGAAGTTGGGCTTGTGAGCTAGCAGACTGCGATCGCGACAAGAAATCCACCACCGAAAGAACCGAAAAATACTCGATTGTCAGCGATCAATCTAGATATCTATAAAGGTAAAGAGGGCAGGGAAATGTTGTTGAATGCGTGTGAAAAATTTAGGCTCTCTCAAACAGAGTCGTTTAGCCACGAATTAGTCCATGGAAATCAGGTTGAAGTACAATTTAGGCAAACGAAAATGTGACATTTTAATTTTCATCCGCCTGTGGTACTCACGCGACATCATTCTCGCCCCTAAGAGCAGAGCTCACAATGCATCCGTCTGTTAACTCCTCCCATATGATTCTGAAACCTGATTCATCAAGTCGACAGATATAGAGGCAAGCTACGTTAGATCATCGCTGCCTTCGCAGCTTTACTCATGTCTGGTGGGAACACCGCGTAAGCAATGAGCGTGTTCGGCGTCACGTATTTGGTGCAGGAAGAGCGAGTGAACCGCTTAGCACATCAGGCTCCGATGTCCCGGCAATGTTTCGCGTATATCAGGACACTGAAACCCGTGACGCGTTGACTGCGCGTCTGGGACTGTCTTGGTCAAAAAGAATGAAGACCTTCACTTCGAAGTTGGCATCAATGGGTGCCTCCCGACCGCCCCAAGGACGACTAATACGTTTGGCTGGATACACTTGTTGACATGGCTAGGAGCCGACCTCAGTGGTGTTTATGTGAGTTTCTTTGTTCCCTCCCCACTTAGCCTTCCTCTCCAACCACGATCTCATTTCCTATGCATAACATCACATTTTCGAGGGCCCAACAGCCGATTGGTAGCTCTACGGAATGATGTCTGTTGCATCTTTTCTTTCTTTCTTATACACTGCGCCACAATAGCTGAGGGGTTTTCCACCTCTAGCTAACGTGTATAATGATGATGATGGTCACACAATATTTGGTACACTAATATAAGATTGCAGCGCAGCCTTCGGTAGTGTACGCTGAAAACTCCCAGTGATTTCAGCCTTTGCTGGTAGGACAGATTGCATAGACCCTTGGCCTTCTTTGCAGCCCTGCGTTGTGGTGTCTCCAGCACCTAAAGTTCGCGCTCCAATCAATATTGCCAAGCTTGGATGGCTATTCAACGTGAAGGCGCACGTAAGAATTGGGAAGACTGAAGAGTCAAAATCCCCGAATGCCCTCCGCAACAGGCCGACGTGCTGGTTGCCACTTTTTGCAGGTGCCTCAGACTGCTTTGAACAGTTAAGGCCACTTTGAATGAGCACACCAATGTCGCGTTCAATTGGCTAGTGCACTCCTGTTGGTGATGATGCTCCAGCTGTCAGAACTAGGAGTACCTCTGCACACATGTACCGCTGCATCTCTTACTGCCATGCGTTTTCGTGTTCTGCTTCGAATGCATGATGCTGCCCTTGAAGCACGAATAGGAGTGATTTCCGACGCAGATATGATCAGATCACTAAACTGGTCCACAGACTACACCCAAGTATTATCAGTGGAACCGTCACCCAAGAACTCCTAGGCGACTTCTCCAATGAGTTCTGTTGGCATATCGTAATGTGTGATCGTACGAAACGAGGCAATGTGCTTCTCTGGGTATTCCGCACAGCACGTCGTCGTACAGTATGGTGACGTGATCACCCAGTCCTAGATGATTTTCTATCGTTGGCTTATCGATCATGAGATCTTCGTTCGTAAGTATTGATAGTCTGTTTCCCTCCCTGAATCTGGTGGGTGAACTGGCATGACTGAGGAGGAGAATGCTTCCAATAAACCTGCAGACCACCCTTGAACTGCTCATTGGGGGGTGCCAGAACTTTCAGATCGTGCACACTGAAACCAACTGAGATGAGAACATGGATGTATCATGGTCTAAAAACCTTCTCACAGCTAATAGATGGTAGTCGGTCTCTGGGGTAGAAATTAAGGGACGATGAACAATTACCACAAGGCAGGTGCCGTTGCGTCTCAGTTGCAAACTGCACCAGAGTTAATCTGATCAGCAATTCCGAACTATCCACTGCTTCGCAATGCTAGTCACTGCGGCCGTACAGAAGTACCTCATCTTTGCTGGGGCGATCGTTTCGAACAAGAGACATACCTTGTATCGCGACTTCGGTGTCAGTAATTCCTGAGTGTCACTAAGTTTGAATCACGAAAATGAGATTCCAGGCATATGAAGCTTGGCGTAGCCGAAGTTCAGTAAGCTTGCCTAGGAGGCCTTGTGCATTGGTGTATGCAGGTATGTTCCTCTGATCTCAGTAGTAAGCCGGGGACGTGCGTTTTAGGTGTGATGTTGCTTGGACCGTGGGAGGGTCGGAAAGTAATCATTTCTGTGTGCAGCAGTTACAAATGGATCTGCGGTAGAATTTCGATCCTTCGTCGCCGCTTTGTGTGTAACGTATGGGATATGACCACTAGTTCCGGGAAGTAGTTCGACTAAATTGCTTATGTCGGATGTTTGCTTAGAAGACACCGCCTTGAGCCAGAGCTCAGATGGTAGTCTGCTGCGATGTGCATACCAGCACTGCAATACCCTTATTGAAGTCCGTCTGGATTGAAGCACAACCTTCACAATCCTTGTGCCACATCGTTTGTAGTCTGGTGAGCTAAAAAGCTCCGAGAGTGATTGCGCTGTGGTGCTTTCTGAGGAATCCCGCGAGAGTAGCGCCATTGCTCCTGATTTTGGGCGGTCGTTTCACAATCAGTCACCCAGCTTCGAGGACACCGTGAACAAGGATGGTCATGGGTAGAAATCCTTTCCAGTAGTCTTCCAAGCAGTGCTTCGCCTGTTTACGCTCGTCCCACGGAACACCCAGGAAGATGCGGATGGAACAGCATCCATTCCGGAGACGAGCTGTCGATAGCTGCTTCATCAGCGGAATTCAGCTCAAATGGAATGTCTCAACTCATTGTATCGATCGAAGTTCGAATGACGAGTGATTCGCATCAGGCTGGTGGGTCTGGCTGCAACACAGGATATGGAGCCCATCCACCCACGTCCAGTTGCTCTCCTCAGCAAATTTGACGTCCATTCGGGAGCATACGTGCATTGCCATTAATGACTGCCTACACTGGTATCTATATCCCCGAATTCTCCGGTTGTACGTGTCTTTCGCGCTGTTTCCTGCGGTTACTCGGTGGCGCGTCACGACAAATAGATCCACCACAATCAGGTACTCTTGCTATGGCTAATTGAGGGTTCTTCGCATCAGATCGCAAATCAAATAGTCCTCAATTTGCCAGGAAAAGTACGAGACGACCGTTTC
Source organism: Dicrocoelium dendriticum (assembly GCA_944474145.2). Classification (NCBI taxonomy): domain Eukaryota; kingdom Metazoa; phylum Platyhelminthes; class Trematoda; order Plagiorchiida; family Dicrocoeliidae; genus Dicrocoelium; species Dicrocoelium dendriticum. Next base: position 86,335,813 of record OX104066.1, on the reverse strand, counting down.
ATCTCAATGACTCGTCAGTAGTTCGTAATCATGAGGATTCGAACTCATGACCACCAGTGACTTACGCCATTAGCCAAGAAATCATGCCATTAAACCATGGGAGAACAGAGACGGACCGTCATGACTTACAAGCGTACTACCATATATCGCGACCCATCATTTACTGTCATACAAAATACGGACATTGCAGATGATAGCGTTGACGACGAAAGCAACGGCTTCCGCTAACAGTAGCTATAGTTGATTGAACTGAACCGTATGCATGCCGTTTTTCGGGATCCATTCAACAAGCAAGGATTCAGTTGCTACGGTGCCTATGTCCGGTTGATCTGTGACCACAGTGTTGACATTTTCGTGCGTGTGAAGCTGTTACACCTGGGAGAAATCAGAAAAAACCACGGAACAATGGAAGCATAGTGTACAAGCGTTCGGCTGATAAGCAAACAACAGTGTGCGCTTAGTTTTAGATCGGCATTCGATTAGATAGGAAAAGATTATGGGCCAATGAGCGCATTGAAGATATTGAACGAATCACATACACCTACCGACACACGCAAGCATACTCTATGGAGTCAGCTGAGGTTAAGAGTCTGACTCTACTGCTAGCATCAAGCGTACCTTCGCACGTCTTTGTTCATCGATAACTTCAAATCCCGGGATCGCGTACCGTAAGTACAATCGCGTATGCAAACGATGGCCGATGGTGGACTTTGCAGGACCTCTTCCAGTTTGGTAAGCTAAAAGGACACGATCTAGGCGCACGTGCAATGGTGCGCTTGTTTGTTTAAGCAGTATATTTTTCACTATTTGCACAGCCCTTTCAGCTAGGTCGTTTGAAGACGGATGATACGAAGCAGTAGTTGTCTCCGATTCCATTTGTAGTGAAAAAGGTGGAAAATTTGGCGCTGGTAAATACAGATCCGTTACCCAACAGCATTGTTTCATGGAGTCCGAAGGTAGTGAATATGCGCAATTTGATTATTGCGGTAGTGGATGTCGCTGTGGCCAGAATGTGGACATCAATCTACTTAGAATGAGCATCAACCACTAGCAGTCATCTGACTTGTGAATGTACAGAAAAAATATATGCATACACGTCTCCAGGGCGTTCCATTTCCAAGGCTGCATTGGCAGTTGGGGACAGCGTTTCGAGATTCGTGACAAAGAATGCAACATCCAACTTTTGCTGCATTGTCACCATCGAATTCGGACCACTATATGTAGAAAATGATCAGTTCTTACATACTAGAAATTCCTGGGTGCTCATCGTGAGGCTCGTCCGGGATAGCTGACCGCAACCTTCTAGGGACCACAGCAGAGGTGAACAGTTTAATCATCCTATTGCGAAGGGCATAAGTTTTGCAGGCGTTTTTCTGGCCATCCAACCTGAACGAAACGTTTCACAAGCGCTAACAACGAATCTCCTCACATAGATCTGTGGATGTAACCGAGGTCTTATTGAAACGGTGAATCAGAAATGCAATTTCTTGCGAAGTAGATTCCGCTAACGGACCTCCGGTAAGAGGAATCGACTGAGATTATCGGTGGTGGTATTCTGTCGGCCATGGATGTGTCGAATTTGATATGTGCAAGCGGATAGGATGAGGGACCAGTGGATAACTCTGGGCGAGGCAGTTTGTAGAGTTCCTTTTTCGTGTCCAAAAATCGAGATAAGGGGTTTACGATTTGTGTGAAGCACGAAATGCTGGTCGGACAAATGTAAGTCGAATCGGTTGGTCCCGAAAATAACAGCGACTGTCTCTAGATCGAGCTGAGAGTAGTTCCTTTCGGTTACCGTTAAGTTTCCTGAAGCGTAGGCAACAGGCCGCTGTGAGTCCTCGGGTAGTTTGTGTAGCAAAACAAGGCCGTAAAAAGAAGTATCACGGGAGAGGACATCTGGCTTTCGTGGATCATAGTGCACATGGACATCAGCTGATGCGAGGAGTCTTTTTACTGCGTTGAAAACAATCTCGTGAACTTGCGTTTTATTTCCAGGGTTGAGTCTTGCGCAAAAGAGGATGAAGCAAGTGCAAAGGAGATGGTGCTACTGGTACGACCCTGGGGGACTGAATGACTGTTTCCTAAGAAAGATCGTTGTACGCTCACACTTTGGGGACCTGGGAGTTCATACGGCGCCCTTGTTTTCCCTTCTAATGAATGCAAAACATCGCAACATTTATACCCAAGTTATTGCACATGTGAGACAAGAAATTCACTTTTATGTTTTCCTTATCCGCCCAAAGTTTGGTAGGTTTTTGAGAACCGCATTCAGAGTGGGTACATATTCGGCAGTGGTTCACCATGTAATTAGGATGACATCCAGATAGGAACAAGTGTTTGGTATGTCTTTCACTCGCGGATCAATAATTCGTTGAAATACGGCCGGCGGAGAGCTTATTCTGAGTGCCATGCGTGTGTACCGAAATAACCCAATAGGAGTGCTTATGGTCGTGTATGCCCGCGAATCTTCGTCAATTTCAATATGCTAGTACGCATGGCTAAGATCTGATTTCGTAACAACCTCATCACTATAGAGTCAAGCGTAAATACTTTCAATCCTGGACAACGGCTATCGGTCAAGCTGCAGTGCCTGGCCGTAATTTTGTAGTCTTCGCAGAGTATCACTGTCCCGTCACTCTTTTATACTGGTAAAATAGAGGTTGTCCAGTTTGAGCACTGAACGGGTTCAATCGTATCTTCTTCCTGCAACCATAGTAGTTCCCCGCTCGACTTTTTCCCGAAGTGCTTAAGGCATAGTGCGCGCATTCTAAAATTTGGGCGATGCTTTTGGTTTGAGTGTCAAATGTGCACTGTAATTCCTCAACCTTCCAGGCGTGGATTGCTGGAACAAGACTGCATGTTTCGATCAATAACAGATATTCACAGATTAAATTCAACTGAGCTGGCGTTCGACATAATGTTAAGCAGACGTCTTATCCCGTCGCGACCGAGTTTGGTATGAAAATTTCATTAATATAATTGCGGTAAGAGAAAGGTAACGAAGATAGTAACCACTTGAATGTGTCCACTCCACATAATCTGCACAGTGAACAAAGTTGCAGAGTCATTCGGGCTGGAATGACGCTCAGCACGACGGTAACAATGAAAATTGTTATACTGTGAGGTAGTGTACGATCTCAATAAACTTTTTGAGGAAATTTGTTCGGGTTACGTGGTAAGGCAGGGTCCGCTGATGAAAATGCCATCGAATCGACGGGATACGATTGTATGCACAGCTCACGAAGGAAGTCAGAGGCGAGAGATAAACTCGTTCACAGGTTTATTCGGCTGTTGTTTCATCGCGTCAAACTTGTCGCGCACCGTAAACAACTGTGCTCTTTTCCATGTAGTCAATCGAGGGAAGAAAACAATCTGGAGGTCATATTTCTTTAGTAGCTGCGAACTGTCGAAGTGTCACCGACCCTCGTGTTCGAGGTGGTGGCGCAGTACTTTGATTTCAGCAGCAACATCAGTACTGCTGTTGCAGTTACGTAGAACAAAGAGGTCAGTATTGTCGACAAAATTAGTTTTCCGCTGTGTTGTGCGGTGGGCCTCTCAGTGGAGGAGTTCCAAAAATGCTGGAAATGCCGTAACCGAGTTTGCAATGAATAGTTCAATTAGCTCCGTCGCAAAACTGTTATACCCGAATGTAAACGTAAACAAGTACGCATTTATACGAACATTCATTGGGTAGGTAGGCAACAGCATGCGTTGACTTTTAAGTCGATATATGATTGATAAAGAGAAGGCATGAGTCAACAAATAACACACGCGTACACTGCGCAGGCGACCAGATGAGGAGGTATCAGAATACAGGATGTCGTGAGTGCAGTTTGTTCGAAAACGATGTTTGTTTGTGGAATCGGGTTCCAAGGACGAATCACGAGTCATTTTAATGGACAGGATGTGCGAGAAGCCATGAACAGCAAATTTAGTTCTGGATATGGTGACACCATTAACAGAGTGAAGAGATGCAGAACGCTGGTGTATACTGCTTTCAGCTATTCTAATTCCGCCGATGTATTATTGTCTCATATGCTGTTTCGGGTCCGTATTCAAACAGGCGCGCGGGTACCCACTAAATGCCCATTTGTAGTATCGGTTGTTTGGAAATACAATTTGGCGTTACAAAACCATGAAGGCCCAAAAAGAGAACGGGTAACTTACCGCATCTGATAACCAAGGCCCATTGGTTAAGACCCTGGATCGTAGCTCCCGCATGCGCCTCCAGTTGATGTGTATGCAATCTTGCTGGACAGCACACTGCAACAATAAACAAAAAAACCACACATAGCATGACGAATCGCGTTGATATAAAATTCAGCAAAAACACTTGGTTTGTTGAATAGAACTTCCAGAGCAAAACGAACAACGAACGAATGAGATTTCAAGCGGAAAGAGGCCCCGGTAAGCTGGGATTAGTGGTGATAGGTTTTTTAACAGTCCAGTTGTCTAGATGCTATCGTTGAATCAAAACCAGAATGACTCTTAATAGTGATCGCTTTGTAACCTAGCTTAGCTTTTAAATATTCAGTTTAACTGTACATTCCCCGCAATGTCGGATCGTTTTTAAGTATAGTAAGGTAATGTCCCATGGGAACCATTTCGTCCTCCGGTAGGATGGTCTATCATCTTTTGTGATAAAGAGAACGTTAAAAAGACTTTGGAATAAATTGCTAACAAATCGACGAAATGGATGTCCGCAGATAGAACACCGCACAAGTTCACGGTTTACCGAAAGCAGTAAATACGGCGCATCGAGAATGCTACATCAGAGGAGGCAATTTGTAGCTTGATAAAAGAACTATAAAAGCGCCTTGAAGATCTAGTGTGTCGTAGTGCACAACAGAAATTGCGCACTTTATGGAGAAGATAAAAAACACGACAAAAAGTATATATATATGGAAATGGAGCATAAGGGAAGCAGCCTGAAACTTCGGTCGGATCAGCGCGTCTCGCAGGTTAGGGGCCACCTGACTCGAAATTCCTCTCGTTGCAAACGCTGCATGTGATGGCACGTAGCAGACATCAGTGGCGCCAGTGTAGTTGTGCCGTTATAGCTATCGATTAATCACAACCATATATCAACATATTTAAAAACAAAAAAAATCAAAACGGCGTGTGTGCAACCCAAAAAAGTCTCTTGACTTGTTTTTTCGTACGCCTGTTGTCTTCCCTTTGCCATGGTTCCGATGGTGCATTATATATATATATATATATATATATATATATATATATATATATATATATATAGCGAGAGAGAGAGAGAAAGGACTTAGGTCAAATCCTAAATGCTCCAAGCTAGCGTTCTGGTGCAATTCCCAGTCACAACCAGTCGGGTAATGTGTAAAGAGAAGGCGGCATCGGTAAGATGAATTCCTTTCGATTTTCACTATTTCCCACTATTAGCGAAAAACCGGAGACTCAATTGTTACCATCCCGTCTCCTTGCAACTTTCCGCTTATTGAGCAAGAGACCCGTTGACTTCGAACCGGTCTCTCGAATCAAGGTTAACTTCGTATTGTTTCGTTCAAGATTTGCACTTCAAACAAGAACGGTTAACAGGCAGCGTTAAATTTCGCTTTTCACTCTCTTTGAGTTGATGAGTGCTGTTTTTGAAAAACAAAGAGTAGTGTAGTGTCGGATCTTTGACTCTCTGGATCCAGATTTGCCGACAGCAACCACGATCTACGCGTTTCTGACGACAGTGAGTTAGAATATGTATGGTTTAGTATAGCTCTAAAAACAATTAAGCTCATCTAGTCAAATGGATGCAATGATCACCCGCAGGTGGGATTTGGCACATTCGCACCAATTTACCAGGGGCTGCTTGGTTTGAGGCGGGCGGTAATAAACCGTTAGCACCGGAAGGTGCCATCCTACCGTCAGAGAGAATGCATGGCGCTCGTGCTCTACGCCAATCGAGTTGTGAGCTTATAACTCGTAGACCTGTTTTCTGCCATGGCTAGGTTTTACAGGAAGGGGGCCATCCAACTCTCCCTAACATCCGAAGATCGGATTGTGAAACTAAGTTAGTCTGACCCCTAACCACTGATCTTACTAGTATGAATGGCTCTAAAGACACTTGGAAAGTGTCACCAAGCATAGCTCAATGGGTCACGTGGGTACACAAACCATAACACCACGCTGAGCTCCAGGCTCGTTGAGTACTAAACGTTCTTTCCATAGGTACTGCGAAGAAGAGGATGGAGCTTGTGAAAGCAATCGCTACCCGTCTTGGTGAACTCAACTGCATTACATCAGTCGGCCGCCTGTGGTCTCACACCCTTGAGCAGGTGACGGCTGTGGCCGTAGAAACCACCGAGTGGGCAAACTAAGGCATGCGATTGGCTTGATGACAACAGTGTGACCACTGGCGCAATGACGTCGGGAAAGTGTGCAGTCTTCGCTGCACATGTGGCGGACCCTGCCGACTCGGTGAAGGAGATCCAGTTTCTCAAACGTTGACGGCGACTGTCGCATCAAGAATGCTTGGTGGACGGAGATCATCATCATCATCAACAGCAGTACATCAGCGATTTGAGCTGATGCTTCGCTGCTATACAACCATTAGGACCTATGAAATAAAGAATAAGAAGAGGGAGAGAAGGGGGACTTACCTGGAAACATTAATGCCCTAAGCAAACATTCAGGGTCAAGGCGCCTACACGTTG